>JAECXG010000635.1:0-600000 GCA_018152135.1 Drosophila paulistorum
ATATGTAATAATTTTTGCCGCGGTAAGCACACTCATACGTACATATGTACATACATATATATGTCCACATACAATTCAATTGCACCCAAACCAAATTTGAAACCTACATAATTAAAGCAGGAAATCGCGATATTCGATTTAAAATTTAAAATTAATTAAATTCACAAAACATAAACAGCGGCAGAACAGCTGACTCCCGATCAGTGCTGACACTCAAGTCTCATCAGTGCTGACACTTGAGCCAAGTCGTGGCTCAGTCACGACATCCATTTTTTCCATCGTGATTTTCGTATTGTGCCATAAGAAATATTTCAATCAGTCAGTATCTAATTCGCAAAATAATTTCTAATTGAAATACAAGTATTATTTTATTTATATGGAATTAATATTTTGTCTTGGTGCATTTTGATTTTTGCCTCACAGATCCATGAAATTAACCTAGTCCGCTTAATGAAAATTAATTCCGAGTTTTTTTTTTCCTTCATTGAAAAGTTATCGGCACTCCTAATCCTACTGATCTCAATTTCTCCACATTCTTTAAATACTCTTATAAAATTCAACATATTTCCACATTGTATCATATATCATATATCCTTATAATTATTCACACAACTGCGAGGAAAATTATAAATCCTTCTAATTTCATTTATGCTATCTAGTATTATTCGTTGTGTTCATTAAAAGAGGAGACACTTGTGTTTCTCACTCCTCTATCCTTAAATTATACAGTCCACTTACAGCTTCGTTTCGATCTCCTCTCCTGAGAGCTCTAAAACAAAGTTATTTGTTCCCATTCGATTCGTTATAGCTCAGAGAACACTCTACGATGCCTCTTTCCGACTTTGTTGCCGTATGCGAGGCATTAACGGCGTTCGAGGCACGCGAGGCCCAGGCTTTATCTGACGATGTGCCACTCGTCTCCATCAATATACACTTAGACCAGCTTAAGTCACTTTGGGCAAAAGTCGAGGCAGAGTTTTCACGATGCCATAAGGCCTTGACGGCGCAAAAGAACGAAGATAGTCCGAAGCACATAGCTACAATTAAAGCTAAACATGAATATTGTTATATGGTATATGTGCGAGGCGGGACTTCGTTTGGAGAGCGAATCGAGCAGTTGTCCGCGAAAATGGCTCCCCCATCTGTCAGGCTCTCCGTCGATTCCACCCATCAAAGCCACACAGTTCCCCCGTGCGAAGTCGAAAACTTCTACGGAGACAGCCTGGCTTGGCCTACATTCCGTGATTTGTTTACCGCGGTTTTTATCCATAATCCAAGCCTAACACAAGTGGAGAAACTTTACCACTTAAGTTGCAAAACTCGCGGTGAAGCCAGAGCCATTGTTTCTAGGTCACCCTTGACCAATGAAGGATTCCAGTCCGCGTGGGATAACCTCCCTGCGCGGTACGAAAATAATCGATTATTGATTATGAGCCAAGCCAAGCAGCTTCTACAGATCCCAGCTGTATCCCAAGAGTCTGGCAAAGCGTTGAGAGAACTGCAGACGTCAATTCAAGGTTGCTTAACCGGTCTTGAGCGTTCCGGGGCTCGTACAGACAATTGGGATATCCTTCTCATAGCAATCTGTACGAGTAAAATGCCCAAATCCACCCTTCTGTTGTGGCAACAGTCCATTCCAAATAAGACCGCAGTCTCATCCTGGGACGACCTGAATCGATTCCTAACTGATCGCCACCGTGTACTAGAGGCCACAGATGTCCTTCAACCAAGCTCTAGCAGTCAGATCTTTCCTTCCGTAAGCCGAAAACCTACGGTAAGAGCTCAGGCCTTTCCCGCTCAAGTGCAAGAGAGCTCAGCACCTAATGCTTGTATTATTCCGAATCCTGCGTCCTCCGATTATTCCAGCAGCCCTCATGTAAACGTGGGAAGTTACTTCGCCTCCACTCGCAACACTGGCCTCCTGGGTACAGTGAGGGTAACTATTCATCATCGTGGCAAGCAGTTTCAAATCCGCGCTTTGATTGATATGGGATCCGAAGCGTCCTTTATTTCCCAAAGAATGTTTGAATTGATTAGTCCTCCAAGCTGCAAAGTATCAACTAGCATTCGCGGCATTGGGCAATGCGATGCTGGTAGCGGCGACAAAGTGTGCTGCTTACAGATTTCTCCTCCTGACGAACCGCTCCGACAGTTCCAAGCAGTCGCCGTTGTGCTGCCTAGGGTAGCAGCGGCACTTCCCTCCCGCGCCGTCCCGGATAAGGTTAAGCAGGATGCGCTGGACCTTCCGCTCGCTGATCCGCAATTTTACCAAAGGGCTCCTGTGGATTTGGTGCTTGGAGTCGAGCTCCTTCCCACTACCCTTGGGGAACGAATCATCAAGAATGTTGGTGATTCTTTCGTGGGAATCGAGACGATGTTCGGATGGGTTCTCTGTGGATCCGTTACTGATAAATCCAGTCGGTCTCGGTCCACCTCCTCCGGCAGTCCGAAGATGTCTCCAAGGACAGCAGCACCGTCCGATTTAGAATACAGTTCCAATTGTTTCATGTGCCGCGTTTGTCAAGGGGCACACGCGCTCCGTCAGTGCCGACAGTTTCGAGGACTACGAGCTGAAGACAGGTTACGGGTAGTCTTGAGCAACTGATACTGCCCGAACTGTTTGGCTCATGAGCATTCCAATGGTTCCTGCAGGAGCACAGCAGGATGCCATCGTTGTGGCAAACAACACCACACGCTCTTACACAGCGACAGCTCAGTCGCGTACATCCAACCCAAAGAGCAAAGACCTGAAAGGCAAAGGAGGGTGACGAAGCGAAGCTATTGTACTTATATATACTTCAACCCGAAACATTTCGTGTGTCGGGCTATCTGTGAATAAATTGAATAAAGCATAGTTTTTAAAAGAAGGTTTCGCGCGTTCTTAATTAATCACTCACTCACCATACCACAAAGAAATTGGCACCCGCCAAGGTTGTACCCCAGCAAATCTTTCCGCCCCTCCACGAACACCCACCTTTGATAGACCCTTCATTTTTCCCAATTCCTTCAACTCATGGTTCAGAAGTTTTTTGTGTTTCTTGCTGCTCATCCTGTCCATTGCTCTTTAATGTCTCGGATCTTTCCATTAGCCATGTACACCTGCTTGCGAGTGCAACCATTTCTCTTTATTCCTCAACGTTTCTAACATCTGCTTGCTTATGAAGTTACTCGTGGCTCCTGAATCAATTGTCGCCTTCATTTGTATTTCTGTTACCTCGATAATCGCTGACAATTGATCCTCTAGTCTACTAGCGGACTTATTAGTGGTGAAAAGCTTGTTGTCTTGGACCATGCTCGCCCTGCATCGGCTGGAACCGCCGCTCGTTTCCCGAAATCCAAAGGCATTACTTCGTCGTTTTTCCAATCTTTACACACTGCCAGCAGAAATTGAGTCTTTGATTGTTGCATTTCCTGGTCCAGTGTCCGGCTCCCCCGCACCTCCGACATGCCTGGTTTGGGTTTAGAACTCTCTCATCTTGAATCTTCTTATTTCCTTGTCTTGATCTTGCATGACTCTATGCACCTGGCATCTTCGGCATTGCGTCACTTGTGGCACATAACTATTTCGTCCCCTGTGGTTTGGTTATTGTGTGTTCTTTCCGCGATGGAAATCGGATCGTTCCTGTTCGAGCATCTCGTGATCTTGTACTAATTGCATCAGCTCGTCAGCTCATCAGGTCTTAAGCCCTATGCGGCCCTGTGCGGCCGAACAAATATTTTTAAATCTGGGGTGAATTTTCCAAAATGACCTTTAATTGTTTGAACTCTAGTATCTTGAGAGGTCTCATCATTGATTGCATGTCCACCATGTAGTCCTTGAAATAGCCATTTTCGCTTTGTTTGTGGTCCTTGACTTGGTCAACCAGTTTGTTAAAGAAACCTCTTTGCAGAA
Organism: Drosophila paulistorum; assembly: GCA_018152135.1. Lineage (NCBI taxonomy): Eukaryota > Metazoa > Arthropoda > Insecta > Diptera > Drosophilidae > Drosophila > Drosophila paulistorum. The sequence goes on from JAECXG010000635.1 coordinate 3,893, forward strand.
AGTATTTCCTGAAACGCTCAACAAACGCTCCACGATCGCCATTGCTTGTTGTTCACGACGTACCATTTGAGTGTTCTATCTTTCAGTAGCTCTGGCACTGCTCTTGGGATCATGTCCAGCTCGATGCCATACATGTCCGCTGACCATTCTATCTATTCTATGGATTTTAGCAGTCTAGAGTTGCCATCGACTCTGAAAGTTCAGTCTCTCACTTGTTTTGCCACCTTAGCATATTCGGTGCTCCTGTTTATTGTATATAGCACCGTTTTCTTGGGTTTTATTGTTTGTGTTATTATATCTCTTTTAGTCTCGGTGTTATCTAGGGCTCCTTCGCTTCCCCATCTTGGTGGTAAAAATTTATAACACCCTCGCTTTTGATGTGCTCGCTGTTTTCGTTTTGAGACTTTTCGTGTATTTTGACTCCATTCTATTTATTTCGTTTTTCCAGTATGGGACAACTATGTTGTTTTCTACATAATCAAATAGCTGCTTCTCGATCTCCATCCTTTGACCAGTGTGTACCAGCTCCTCCTTGCTTATGTGGTCAATCCATCCTTTTGACTTTTATTTACGAACTTTTGTTTTGTCTAAATTTTACCAGTATAGCACGTTAGGCGCCAGTTGTAACGATCCTTTCTTGTCCTTCGGGATATTTCCAATATCTCTTGGGTCTAGGTTCGGCACAACAAAATTTGTTTTGTGCCCCAGTGAAATTAGAACTTGTTTGTGTTGTGAATTGGTTTCTAAGTTTGTATTTATATCTAATACCTTTGGGCTCGGCTAGGTATCACTAGTTTCTCTGGAGAAGTCTCGATCTTGGGCAGCGTTGAGTATTTATTGTAGAAGCAAGCAGCGAGGGACCTACAATAAATACTCAAATACTCGGGTCTCACCCTTGCTCCTTGTGTTTCCGCTGTTTGCCACACCAGGCTCGTGAATTCTATGCTCTACTTGTAGTTCCCTCTTGAGGATGACTCTTGAACGTCGATTGACCTTCGGATGGATCCTGCGACCTTTCGTTTGCGTTCTTTGGCGTATCTTGATCCTCTAGGGATGTTATTTCCACCTCAGCGTCCCTTTGGTGCTTCTTTGAGATGGTCTTTGCGTGCTCTCCCGTCTCTAGGACAAATCCCGTGGCCGTTACTTTGCAGCAGGTCCTATTCTGAGGACTCCGTGTTGTCTGACAAACTCGTAAGGTTACTCGTAAGGCCATCTTAGTTCTTAGACTTTGATGTAGATCCTTTTCTCAGGATTGGTTTTCACTTGGTAACTTGAGGTTACTCGAAAGGCCTTAAAAATGTCTGCGCGCCCATCCATTTCTTGTCCATGTCCCTCTGCATTGCCTGCATAGAGTCCCTGTCGCAATGCGGGCACCCGTCACTTTTATTTTTATTTGCGGCGCCTGCCTATTGGATGTCCAGCTTCTCCCGTTGACCTTTGACGCTTTCTATCTTCAGTGGACGCTTCCGTCGCCTGTCGCTCCCCCTGATCCACTCGTCATACTAGCTTTGCCCTCTCACCCATACTAGAACTTATATATGTATATAATTATGAATCCATTTCCTTTATAAATGAAACAAAATTTGGATCTATCAAAAACAACAAATCCATTCAAAATGAAAGGAGAAATAAATCAGTTAGATGAGAAACATTTTTAAGAAAAAAATAGAGGACAAAAGGTCACACACTACAAATCCAAATTGAGGAAGAAATATCAAAGAAGATAACTTCGGCTATGCCAAAGTTTATATACCCTTGCACTCCTTGGCAATAATATTTTTACATTTTAAAATTTTTTTTCCTGCAACTCAATTCATCGATACACAAACAAAACCTTTAAATTATTACTCTTTTTACTACAATTTTTTTCTTCTTCCATCCAAAGCACCGCACGCATACACATACAGTTCGTGTAGCGTTGCGTCTGTGTATGTATGCATGTGCTCTTTTGATTTGATGATGACGTAGTAGGCATCTGGCAGATTTGAGCCGATTTATATTGACTGTAACTTGTGCTCTATTTATCCGATCAGATTCAAATTTTGGCGTCTGAGATTTTATATCCAATACTATCGTATTGGTTGTGGCATGGTATTTCATGGGGATACTCCAATTTTTGCTAAAATGTTTCTTCTAGAACTATATGACATAGTAGTCCGATTCTGACAATTTTCATACTTTATCAGCTCCGGGCTAAAAGTAGCTCAAATATTAAATTTTATTCCGATAGCTTTTAAGATGCCAGCGTGAAGTTGATTTGCACAGACGGACGGACGGACGGACGGACGGACGGACAGACGGACATGGCTTTATCGATTCAGCTTCTCATGCTGATCAAGAATATGTATGCTTTATGGGGTCGGAAACGTCTCCTATAATACCCTCTGCAAGGGTATAAAAAGAAAGTTAATAAAAGCAAATACGACAATTGATTATTTACAGGTCATCAACTCAATATGACTTTTTGTGCATTATGCTATTCTTAACATTAAAATCAAAATGCAGCCAATCCATTGATATAAACCCAGTAAAAGCACCTAACGGTTCCTTAATATTTAAGACAGGAACCATGGACTTACCGAGAAACTTTGAGTATCATTATTAAAAGCGAATTTAACTCTAACAGACATTACATATAACAATTTAGTGCAACAAGCAGAGGAATTTAAAGAGGACGAATTAACAGAATTGGTTCAATATACAAATATCTTTTGATACTTTTGATCAGAACGATAAAGACGAATTAGAAGAAAAAACCAGATGGACGGGGCTAACTTCGACTGCGTCAAAGTTTGTATACCCTTGCAAATTTTTTTAGTAACTCTTTTATCAGAACTAACTGTTTTATCTAAAAAGGGTAATGTTTGCAAAAGAACTGCCTTCAATCTTAGCATAACGAACTATCTGATGAAAGTTCGTTCCTATGGGAGCTATATGATATAGTTACCCGATCTTTACCAAATTTGGCACAATCATTAACAGGTATATTTAACCATCAATTGTTTAATTTAAAAGCAATCGTGCAATAAACTCACCAATATTAAACTTTATGACGGTAGCTCACAAAATAACGCAGTTATACGGACGGACGGAGGGACGGACGGACATGGCTATTTGGACTCGTCTCGTCGTGCTGATCAAGAATATATATACTTTATATGGTCGGAGTGCTTCCTTCTACCTGCTGACCAAAAAATAGAGGACAAAAGGTCACACACTACAAATCCAAATTGAGGAAGAAATATCAAAGAAGATAACTTCGGCTATGCCAAAGTTTATATACCCTTGCACTCCTTGGCAATAATATTTTTACATTTTAAAATTTTTTTTCCTGCAACTCAATTCATCGATACACAAACAAAACCTTTAAATTATTACTCTTTTTACTACAATTTTTTTTCTTCTTCCATCCAAAGCACCGCACGCATACACATACAGTTCGTGTAGCGTTGCGTCTGTGTATGTATGCATGTGCTCTTTTGATTTGATGATGACGTAGTAGGCATCTGGCAGATTTGAGCCGATTTATATTGACTGTAACTTGTGCTCTATTTATCCGATCAGATTCAAATTTTGGCGTCTGAGATTTTATATCCAATACTATCGTATTGGTTGTGGCATGGTATTTCATGGGGATACTCCAATTTTTGCTAAAATGTTTCTTCTAGAACTATATGACATAGTAGTCCGATTCTGACAATTTTCATACTTTATCAGCTCCGGGCTAAAAGTAGCTCAAATATTAAATTTTATTCCGATAGCTTTTAAGATGCCAGCGTGAAGTTGATTTGCACAGACGGACGGACGGACGGACGGACGGACGGACAGACGGACATGGCTTTATCGATTCAGCTTCTCATGCTGATCAAGAATATGTATGCTTTATGGGGTCGGAAACGTCTCCTATAATACCCTCTGCAAGGGTATAAAAAGAAAGTTAATAAAAGCAAATACGACAATTGATTATTTACAGGTCATCAACTCAATATGACTTTTTGTGCATTATGCTATTCTTAACATTAAAATCAAAATGCAGCCAATCCATTGATATAAACCCAGTAAAAGCACCTAACGGTTCCTTAATATTTAAGACAGGAACCATGGACTTACCGAGAAACTTTGAGTATCATTATTAAAAAGCGAATTTAACTCTAACAGACATTACATATAACAATTTAGTGCAACAAGCAGAGGAATTTAAAGAGGACGAATTAACAGAATTGGTTCAATATACAAATATCTTTTGATACTTTTGATCAGAACGATAAAGACGAATTAGAAGAAAAAACCAGATGGACGGGGCTAACTTCGACTGCGTCAAAGTTTGTATACCCTTGCAAATTTTTTTTAGTAACTCTTTTATCAGAACTAACTGTTTTATCTAAAAAGGGTAATGTTTGCAAAAGAACTGCCTTCAATCTTAGCACAACGAACTATCTGATGAAAGTTCGTTCCTATGGGAGCTATATGATATAGTTACCCGATCTTTACCAAATTTGGCACAATCATTAACAGGTATATTTAACCATCAATTGTTTAATTTAAAAGCAATCGTGCAATAAACTCACCAATATTAAACTTTATGACGGTAGCTCACAAAATAACGAAGTTATACGGACGGACGGAGGGACGGACGGACATGGCTATTTGGACTCGTCTCGTCGTGCTGATCAAGAATATATATACTTTATATGGTCGGAGTGCTTCCTTCTACCTGCTGACCAAAATAATATACCCTTTTTGCAAGGGTATAATAAATAATCTTGAAAGCAATACCGTACAAGCAAACGAACTAAATTACGTAATAGACACTGGTATAGAAGCAATAAACAATCTCAAGGAAGAAAAGAAAAAATCAGTATAATTAGAAGTTCGAATCTTTAATTTTAAGCATTTTACAGAATACATTGAAGACATAGAAATATGCATGCACCTCACTAGACTATGAATTTTCAACCCAAAACGTTTAAAACATAATCGATTAAGTCATGTTAATCTGAAAAAATTTTGAATACAAAAACATCCACATGACTTAAAGAAAATTCAAACGAGATATTACATTGAACGAAAAATAATTGTAACATGGACAAAAACTAAACTTAATCAAAATTGCGTAACCAACGACTTAATAATAGAAGGCAATAACATAGTAAAAATTTACGATTGTGCCTTACAATTAAATGAAATATCAATAACAAATTCATTGCTTGACTATAGTCAAAGCATTTATGTAACAATCAATATCACCAGGCTAGAACCTATTTCCTTTATCCAAACAAAAGAGATAATTAACACACACAATAAAATAGTGTAATTCACTTTTATACTTACTATAATTAGTTTGATTACATACTTAATCTATAAGTTTAAGGCAATGCCACAAAAATTAATAATTAAGCATTTTCGATCAAATAACAATCGTGCTCCCACAGAAAAAATCAAAATACCAATTGTTGAAAAAATTGTGTCCCAAAATATAAACAAAATTGATACTCCAATCTTTACAGCTGAGAAAAACCTCTCGCTATATCCCAATGCATACATTGCAATGTATTGTTTCTGGACACTTGCAATAACAATTGTCCCCCTCAAAATCAAAGCGTGTGCACGCCAAAAGCACAGGCCAATAAAATCCGTTTTATTCATAAACAATTGAACACTTGCGATAATAATTGTACCTCTAAAAATCAAAAGAGTGAGAACGCTAATTCAGCATTAAAATTCGAGCTAATCAAATCACATCAATATCTATCACGCTACTGAAGGGCTCACAAATTTAGCCTATAAATATAACTATAAGACTTTGTACTTTTGTACTTTAGTTTTAAGTATTCATATATATACATATAAGTAAAGGGGTGATAATATTGATGTAAAGATGCTCTAATCCGCCACCATAAAAGAAAAAATACTCAGAAATCGCCAACAAGAAAAAATGCCAAAGAGGCTAATAAAAGATGCGAGCTGAGTCTGGGGAAAAAAAAGAACATTTTTTGAAAGACGAGGCAAACTAAACACAAAACCCAAACAAGGAACCAGCAGAAATGGAATGGCGATTTCGTCCAAGCGGGAAGATGCGTGGGAGGCGTATCATGAGAAATCGGCCGCAGTCGAATGAGAGCGTGGGTGAGACGAAGTTTGAGTGCATATTCACGAACAAGAAGGTCTTTGGCCTAACCATAAGACCATTAGAGAGACGCATTAACTGGACTAGCATGCATGTGGCCTATGGAGCAATAAGCGTGAGAGAATACACCCACACCACACGTACACTAAACGTGTAAAACAACGAGAGAAAGTACCGGTGGCCAATGCAGCCGCTCTCTGCTTGCGCTACGCATGCAGACCAAACGAAGTTGGATCATCAGAAACCGAAACCCGATAAGCAAGAGAGAGGTGGTGGGGTGCATGGTAACCGAAACGAAACTAGGTGAGGGCTATGCTTGTGAATGGGAGAGTAGTGGGTAACGGAATAAATGCATGCGAAGCGAAGCATTGAGAGGCTTGTGGGAACATGAGATCCAGTATGGGTGAGATGGCAAAGCTGGTATGACGAGTGGATCAGGGGGAGCGACAGCCGACGGAAGTGTCGACGAAAGAGAGAAAGCGTCAAAAGTCAACGGGAGAAGCTGTACAGCCAATAGGAAGGCGCCGCAAATGAAAAAGAAAGTGACGGATGCCCGCATAGCGACAGAGAGTGAAATGGATGGGCGCGCAGACATAAAGAAAGTGGGCACGTCTGCGCCAAGGATTTGCGGGTCTTTCACCACGCATAGCAACAAGGGAATGCGTGGGTGAAAGCAGTGAGGTACTACACCAACCAATTCCTGAGCCCATAGGAGCTGCCTATATAAAGGCAACACAAATCAAGGAAATCATTAAGTCGTCAAGTCATGATCAAGCAACTAGTTTCTTATGGCCTTACGAGTAACCTTAAAAACTAAGCAAGTGAAAACCAATCCTGAGAAAAGGATCTAGATCAAAGTCCAACAACTAAGATGGCCTTTCGAGTAACCCTACGAGTTTGTCAGACAACAGTGAGGCCTCAGAATAAGACCAAAAACACCGTTGCCAAGCATTTGCACTTAAAGAGACATCAAGGGGCTCCAGTCCAATCCACAGTTTATTGGAACGCACGAGAATATATCCTATAGCCGGAATTCCAGGATATATATATCTTGAATATTATCCTGATCCTCTATGTATGTTATTTCCACATCAGCACCCCTTTGCTGCTTTTTTGAGATGGTCTTTGCGTGCTCTCTCGCCTCTAGGACAAATCCTGTGGCCGTTACTTTGCAGTAGAATTTTCCTCAGTAATTGGTAAAGTAACGGCCACGGGACTTGCGCCAAAGAACGCAAACGAAATATCACGGGGAGAGACCCCGGCGAAAGCAGCGAGGGACCCACAATAAATACTCAACGCTGCCCAAGATTGAGACTTCTCTAGAGAAGCTAGTCATAGCTAGCCGAGCCCAAAGATAATACAAATAAATACAAATTTAGAAACCAATTCACAACGCAAACGAGTTCTAATTTCACCGGGATACAAAACAAATTTTGTTGTGCCGAACCTAGACCTAAGAGATATTGGAAATATCGAAAGTGAAACATTTTCAACATAAATGTTGACTGTCTAAGTTCAACGGGAATTGCTTCCAACAGCAAAAGGTCTTATTAAAGACAAACTTGGTGCGTTAGCAAGAGCATTACTTGACTCGTGCTCTGAGCTTACTTTTATAACTGAAGAATTATCCAAAAGGCTTCAGCCTCCGTTTCGTTACGATCATTATGAGATTGCTGGAATCGGTGAATGGAATATGGAGTTTATCGTGAATAAATCTAGAGATAGAGAATCCTGAGATGCGACTAGATGTGTCAAATTGGTCTATTCCCAATGTAATATTGCTCACGTATCGGAGTTTTTTTATCTTCTTAAGACAGGTAAAATAAGTTTAGGAGTTAGTCTTCCTCATCGTCGGGGGTAAGATCGCCCATCCAACTCAATACTACACTTGTAAATTAGGCAACAGCAAGATCTTAAATTATTATTAGAAAGGTTTTGGAAAATCGATGAAACACATGAAATTCAAAATAGGGATATTTCGTTAAGCTCAGAAGAACAAGCATGTGAAACTCATTTTCAGGTGCACTCACAGTTCCAGAATTCAGGGCGCATGCTCAATGATTAAGGAAACGCCTGAAAAAGTTTGAGACTCGTTCTGTTATGCATCCATTGCACATCAAATTTTTCCATGAATAATTTAGACCGTATAGCTCATCAACTAAACTTCGCGTAATATTTGACGTTTCGTCTAAATCATCATCAAATATATCTATATATCACATATCAAAAATGTACAAACAATAAATTGGATCTGCTGTAATAGCTGAGGATATGTACGTCGACGATCTACTTTATGGAGCTGACTCAATCCAAGAACTCAATGCTAAGACGAATGAAGTTACCAAATTGCTCTCCAAGGCAGGCTAAGAATTTACAAAGTGGAATTTTAGTGATTATGAATATAATCTCAATATTAACAAAAGTGATGTTACCAAGGCTCTTGGCATGTGGCTGCCAACTGAAGATCTTATTGCGATTTGATACCATTAACTGCTCTTCCACCAAAGCAAAAAATAATATCGGTCATTGCCAGGTTCGCTAATCTACTAGGATTAGTAGCGCCAGTCGTATTAAGCTACAAAATTCTGATCCAAGACTTCTGGATCGAGCGCTTGGGACGACCCGTTGCCAAAGATCATAGAGACTAGATGGCAACAACTTGAAGTTAATTTATGTAATCTTGACATAATTCGCGAAAATCGATTTGTTAACATCACCTCAAATCGAGCTTATGGATGTTGCAAGGGTATTGGACGACGGAAAATACGTAACTTCATTGATTATTTCGAAATCGAGAGTTGCGCCCACCCTATCACAAAGTTTACCTCGTTTAGAGCTTTGTGCTTCCGTTCTGCTATGCCAAACATAGACGTAAATCGAACACATATTCAATTTTCTTGTCTGCAAAACATATTTTTGGACAGATTCAACTGTCGTTCTGCATTGGATTAAAATGCCCTATTAACTCTAAAATACTTTATTGCATATCGCGTATCAACCACAAAATTCAATCGCAGGATATCAGCCCGCGATTTGATGCATTTGATACATTGTCTGAAATCTGAAAGAAAGACAGATATCGAGTCCAAAGATTTAGAATTGCAAAACACCCTTGTATTGAGATATAGCACTTGAGTATAAAGAAAAGATCATAGTTGAGTCATATCGTTTACTAATAGTCTACTGACTATCATCGTTTCGTATGATTATCAGAGTCTTTACCAGTTTTCAACCGAGTTCCTATTAACCGCAATAATACGGTAAGTGCTACAAAAAGCATTTCAGTAGAAGAATTTAAATTGGCTTTTAATCATATAATCTTTTCCATTCAGAGTGATGTGTTTGCGAAAGAACTAAAGGACTTACAAGCAGGACGAAGACTAAAGCCGGAGCTTCATAATTAAACCTACTCAAAATATTCGACTTATCCGTGTGGGAGGCCGTCTTGCCATTGCTGATATACCATTGGACGCAAGAAAGCCGTTGTTGCTTCCAAAGACTCATCATTTCACTTATAAATATAAATATTGTAAACATTAAGAATATTTTAAATAAGCCCGCTCCTCTCCTCAGCGATTGTTTTCCCGATAATCGAATTTGGTCACACTGAAAGGGTATAATATACTGAGGCGGGGTACGGGCACACTCTCTCTCGAATATAGGCAATAAGACCACATGTGCAATTAATTTTAAATAAAGAATAAAATCCGAAAATACAAAGACAATCTCAACAGATTAAAAACTAAAATAATAGAGAGTTTACAAATCAGGTGTGGGGTTTGCCCTAAAGAAAGACTTTTTTTTATGAAATACACCGAGATCATTAAATTAAATAAAACCGCGTTGTTTGAGTTGCTAGTGGCCAAAGAAGTACCTTGTGACAAAGAAGCGTCAATTAACCAATTGCGAGCATTGGTAAAAGCAGTCATGTCGGAGAATCAGTTGGAAACGTCTGGAGAAAGTCAAGTACCCGAAGAGCAGGCAATCAGCCCACGTGCGAATGTGCTTGCCGGACAACTTGTGGATGTTGGTCCGGAGCCTCCTATTCAGCAGCGCGGCTTAGGAAACAGTGAGCAGCCGAGTACACCGGATCAAGTGGGTGCTAACCAGTGCCTTCGATGTCTCGTGAGACGTCTGTAGGACCAGACGCGAACGTGCATGTTCGTGAAAGCGAGGTCTCAACCGCTCAGAGAAAAATGAGTTTAGTGGAGATTCAATTGGACTGTGTGAGATAGTCCCGTGTGAGATAAACCCGTGTGAAATAAAACCGTGTGTTCCGTTAGGGAAAATTTGTTCAAAACCGTTTCAAATAAAACCGTGTGAGATAGACCCGTGTGAGATAGACCCGTGTGAAATAAAACCGTGTGCCGCTTTAGGGAAGAATTATTTAAAACCGTGTGAGATAAATCCATGTGTTCCATTAAGGAAAAGTTGCTCAAGCCCGTTTGAGATAGGGAAGAGTTGTTTCTCTTTATATGAGAGTTCTGTTGATCCGAGATTAAGTAGAATACAAGAGAGTAAAGATCCGTTACTATGTAACCAAAGTGAAAGAAGTGACCAGCGCGATCGAAATGAGTCGGCAAACCTGGTTGGTGTAGTGGGTGCGTCTCCGCAAGATGTTGATTTGGTATTGCAGTCAGAACAGATAAGAGATCCGGATATCCGTAAATTAAGAGAAAATTTAGAAAAAGGCGATGATGTTGGATTTGAGTTAATTGATGGTATAGTGTACAAAAGAAATGCTAAGGAAAGACTGTGTTTGTATGCACCGACTCGCATGCAAGGGGAATTAATAAGAAGGTGTCATGAGAAACTGGGCCATTTAGGCGTTGAGAAATGTGTAAACAATTTGAAGGAAAAGTACTGGTTCCCATTAATGAATGCAAAAGTCGAAGGATTGTCAGCCGTGTATCCTACATAGTGTTCCCAGAACTATACATAATAGAACCTTGCATAGTATTCCGAAGAGTCCGATTCCATTTGATACTATCCACGTTGACCACTTAGGCCCCTTACCGAGTGTCATATCAAAAAGAAAGCACCTTTTGGTAGTGATTGACGCATTTACAAAGTTTGTTAAATTGTATCCCGTAAATTCCACTAGTACCAAAGAAGTTACCGCCGCGTTAGAGAAATATTTTGATTATTATAGCCGACCAAGAAGAGTTATATCCGACAGAGGTACGTGTTTTACGTCGTTTGAGTTTGCTGAATTCGTAGAGAACCGAAATATTCACCACATTAAAGTAGCTACTGCCGCGCCTCAAGCTAATGGACAGGTCGAGCGTGTGAACCGTGTGTTGACCCCAATGTTGGGAAAGTTTCAGAACCTTTAGCTCAAGCCGATTGGTATAAATTAGTTAGTCGTGTAGAGTTCGCTATCAATAACTCAGTGCAGAGTAGTACCGGTAAAACTCCATCAATGCTGTTGTTTGGTTGCGATCAGCGAGGCCCCCTAGTAGATGAATTAACCGAGTATCTTGACGAGAAATTTAGTTCAGAAAACCCCTGTAACCTTGAGGCCACTAGGCAAGAGGCAAGTGCGAAAATTCAATTATCACAGGAGCGAAATGAAAAACGGTACGCCTTAAGGCATAAGGCACCATTTTCCTATAGGGTCAATGATTTTGTGGCCATTCGTAATGTTGATGTCACTCCCGGGTCGTGCAAAAAGTTCGCTCCTAAGTACCGTGGTCCTTATAAGATAAATCGAGTCTTTTCAAATGACCGTTACGAAGTCACCGATATTGACGATTGTCAACTTACTCAATTGCCGTACAAAGGTATCTTAGAATCAGCCCGACTCAAGCCGTGGATTCATGCGTGTGATAAAACTGTGAGTTTCTGTTTGTAATATGTACGTATACTGTATGTTGTATGTAAAATTGTATGATCGAGGTCGATCAAATGTCAGGATTGGCCGAATGTAAACGTTAAGAATATTTTAAATAAGCCCGCTCCTCTCCTCAGCGATTATTTTCCCGATAATCGAATTTGGTCACACTGAAAGGGTATAATATACTGAGGCGGGGTACGGGCACACTCTCTCTCGAATATAGGCAATAAGACCACATGTGCAATTAATTTTAAATAAAGAATAAAATTCGAAAATACAAAGACAATCTCAACAGATTAAAAACTAAAATAATAGAGAGTTTACAATATAAATTTAAATTTCAACCGCCGCCGCTTGCAAAACGAAAATTTTAGTGTAAAAGAAAAAAAAAACATCGCGATGGCTCTCAATCGCATAGCAATAAATAGTAAGTTGCAATAACTAACTGCGTAATTTTGAAAAGCCGTGTCGACCAATTCGGGTCCAAGCTCTCTCGATCCCGACCAGCAACAGCTATAACAACGAATCATACAACAACAACGTGAAAATCGACTCTCGGTCAAACGCAACGTGAACTTTTCGGTGGTGTCAATCAAATATCAAAGAAGCTAACTTCGGCAATGCCGAAGTTCTTATACCCTTGCAGTCATTGGCAATAATTTTTTACATTTTGAAATTTGTTTCCCTGCAACTCAATTCATCAACATACAAACAAAACATTCAAATTATTTCTCGTTTTACTACCAATTTTTCTTCTTCTTCCATTATTCCCTAAGCAAAGTAATACACGCAATGTAAGCATGTGCTCTGTTTGATTTGATGATGACGTAGTAGGCAGCGCTGCGGCAGCGCTTGAATCAATTCGAATTGACTGCAACTTGTGATCTATTTATCCCATCAGATTAAAATTTTGGGATCTGAGATTTTAAATCGAATTCCAAAAAATTCATCCCGATAGCTCTTAAGATGGCTGAGTAACACGCATACGCACTGTCGTAGCTTATTAGTATGGTAGTAAGATGCCTCAAACAAGATCAGTATATCTAGTATTTTAGGATTTAATGTATTCTCAGTTTAGCAAGATACGGCCACACTTGAAAAAAGACCACGCCGACAATAAGAACATTGTAAAACATACTATTAAGAAAATATCCAAAATAAAGTCAATAAGCGTCTCAAAATATAAATAACATAGTGGTCCTTCGAGCCGGATAGCTTTAAAAGCAATCAGCGATAGAAATACAGTCCATAATCAAAACAAAACCATCAAATCAAAAATGTGGCAGTGGAGCAAACACCAGCTTGGCGGCATTGATTCGTGGAAATCGCAAACACTACGAGATGTACATTTTGCAATCTACCTGAAATTTGTTACGGAAACATTGATAAAACGACAAATTCGTGCGTTCAAAGGTTTAATTTATAACAATGTTGAAAAGGCAGAACATGAGCAGCCAATATCAAAGGAACTGGGCGAAAACGCTTTACTGCGCGTCTGTGAGTTTCTTGACATCGGCGTCGGTGTGAAAGAGACAAAAAATGATTTGGCGGCAAAAATTGTTGACGCCATATCGCTTGTCAGCACCGAAGACTCTGATGGGTCAAATGCAACAGTTCTGGAGCAGTGACTAGTTATACTGGAACAAATTCAAAATGTGGATACAGCATACGTGGACGTCAAGCGAAAAGTGTGCGAAAAGGAGACATAGCTTATAAACAACAGACGGATACTATCAGAGGCAGATAACAACCCAACTACAAACTCAGAGATAGACTTAACTAGTGTGCACAATGAAGTACTTATAGTTCAAAGGGAACTAGAACTTCTTCAAGCGGAAGAAGAAGCACTGGTAAGTAAGAAAAATGTTCTGAAAGCCAAGGTCGCACTAACAGATTGTTCTTCCCGCATGTCCGAACGATTTGAAACATCGGTGCGAAATGAGCGAACTTCAGTGTGGGTTCGTTCACAATCTGGAGAATGCCAGAATAATTTGGATGAAACCAATAATCCGAGCATGGCAACAAGAGCCATGAACCAGATGCTGGCGCGGCAGAGCCTAAACGGTAAACACCTGGAGTTCGATGGCTCATCAGCGTTGAATTGGACACACTTCATCCATGAGTTCAATGCTACGAGCAAACATTGCGGATTCTCCAAGGAGGAAGACGTTCAACGACTATCAAAAGCTCTAAAGGGAGTGGCTAAGGAAAAGGTTTCTTTGCTACTAACCTCTGCAAAAGATCCGGAAAAAATGCTATCGATCTTAGATAAAGCATACGGTGGAGCCGAAAATATTGCACTAGAGTTGATGTCAAGAGCGTGCCAAGTAAAGCCAGTCAATAATATCGATAACTTCGATGAATTCAATAATGCTGTCCAAAACATAAGTTCTGCTTTGGAATACACTGATAACCGGTTAATCGACACACAACGATTACTAGCTATGATGATCGGAAAACTGTCCGAAAACTATCTTCGAGAATGGGGCGCATATCTACGAGATGCAAACGTAAGCATCATTCTGTACATTTGACAAGCTAGCTGAGTGGGCACAAAGACAAGCAGATCTAATCCAAGATGTCTCATTCTTCAAAAAAGTAACATCAATTAACCAGCAGTCGTCATTCGCAGAGCAATTTAAAGAAAGCCAAACCCAACAACTAGAAGCAGAGGCGGTAAACCAACCAAAGCCAAAACCGAAAGCAAAAACACCCACTAAGCAAGTGCAACGTATTCTTAAAAGCAGATATTAAAAATAGATGGGATTTAGCTAATCGTAACAAAGCGTGTTACAGTTGCTTCAAATACCATAAAAGTCAATGCAGTGAAAGACAAGCCTGCAAAATTGACAATTGTGAAAAGTTTCACAATCCATTACTGCACAAGAGACCCACACAAGTAAATCTAGCTGCCACCACAAACGTCACAGGATGCGTATCCGATTCACCAAAATCTGCATTACTTTAAATGGTACCAATCACAGTACACGGCGAAAAAGGCTCGAAAGAAACGGTCGCATTCTTGGATGACGGTAGCACCTCCACCATCGTGGAAATGAGCTTAGCAAGAGAAGTTGGCATAAAGGGTGACGCAAAACCATTTTGTTTTACTTGGACAGGTGGTGTCTACAGATATGAAGCAGATGCGGAATCGGCAACCATTAATATCAGTGGAAAAAACGGTCCGAAACATCAGCTAAATGGAGTTTGGTTGGTCAACGATCTCAAAATACCAACACAACAACTTGACTATAAGAAGCTAAGAGAATTTGTACCAAAAAATATGGTAGACTATGCGAAATTGCAAGATAGGCAACCCATGGTATTGATAGGACAACGCCATGCTAAATGAATTACCGCACGAGCCGTTATAGATGGTAATGAGTAACGGCCAATGTTATCTAAAACTAAATTAGGCTGGGTAGTGCATGGTCCGGCACAAACCAATCTACAAGCATCACATTTTACTTGCTGTCAAATAGAAGATGTATGTCTACAACAGATGATTAAGCAACAATTCAGTATTGAAAACTTCAGTGCCTGCACAATAAAGATCGACACAACACGGTCGGTGGAAGAGCGGTTAGCAATAGCAAAGGCAGAACGCTCAATTAAACAAAAGGGTAACTTCTACGAAATTGGATTACCATGGAAATCGGATGACATAAAACTACCGGAAAGCAAGTCAATGGCTTTTCAACGACTCAAATGTCTTGAGCGAAAACTGTTGAGAGACAAGAGACATATAAGAACGAAATAACAAAACTATTGGACAAAGGTTACGCCGTCCAATTAACAGACATTAACGTTCTCAACTCTTCAAAACTGTGGTTTTTACCACATTTTGCTGTTATCAATCCAAATAAGCCCGGCAAGGTTCGACTTGTGTTCGACGCTGCGGCTACGTGCAACGGTACGTCCCTCAATAGCATCCTGCTTACTGGTCCAGACTGGTCAACGTCAATAATAGGAATTTTGATACGATTTCGGCTACATGCGCTGGCAGTCGTAGCAGATATTCGCGAAATGTTCAATCAGGTGAGCATTACGGAATGTGATACTGCAGCACAATGCTTCCTATGGAGAGATCTTGATAAAGAAAGAGAGCCGTCAATATTTCAAATGAAAGCAATGTTGTTTGGAACTACTTGCTCACCATTTCTGGCTCAATTTGTTAAAAATTATAATGCTAACAAATTTAAAGATGAACAACCCGACGCAGCAAAAGCTATATTGGAAAATCATTACGTAGATGACTATCTCGATTCCAAACCTAGTGCGTATGAAGTCATGAACATCATTAGAGCAATCACGAAAATACACTCAAAGGCTGGATTTGAATTGTGTCAATTTATATCAAACAGCGACGACGTGATGCAATCCATTCCCCAAACTCTCAGAGCGAACAAGTCTACAGCGATGATAGGGGAGAAAATGGACGTACAACAAAAGGTACTAGGAGTATTGTGAGACGCAAAAGGTGACTTCTTCACGTACTCCACTACGGTAATGCATAAAGTTACAGATGATCTGCTTTCTGGCAAAGTTACGCCAACAAAGAGGAATGTATTGTCAGTAGTTAATTCGCTATATGACCCATTGGGGCTCATGACACCAGTCACAATTAAAGGACGAATCCTTATGCGAGATGTATGGGAGTCTGGAATCGGCTGGGATGACCAAATCAAGGGTGATCTAATAAACAAATGACGAAATTGGATAAAGGTATTAATATCAATCGAAGGCACCAAAATTCCAAGGTGTTATAGTTCTAATCTGAGCAACGCCGACCGCGTGGAAATGCACATATTTAATGACGCAAGTGCAAAAGCATATTCTTCAGTTGCATATATCAGATGCAGCTATATTAAGGAGGATAAATGTCAATTTGATGTGTCACTGATAGCATCTAAGGCAAGGGTTTCTCCATTCAAACATATAACTATTCCTAAACTGGAAACGATGGGCGCCGTACTAGGATGCCGATTGGCTGAAATGATAAGCCATGAATTACAAATCAACATAGATCAACGTTACTTTTGGACTGATTCACGAACGGTTCTTACCTGGATTAACAGCGATAAACGTATGGATGTTTTTGTCGCAAATCGAATAGGTGAGATTTGTGAAAAATCGGTAAGATCAGAGTGGCGCTGGCTATCAACAAATGAAAACATCGCAGACGTCATGACGCGTGACAACATATCAGACCATAAACGTCAATGGTGGTTGACAGGACCCAAATTTCTACAAAGACGAAACGGTTAAAAAGTAATCGAAAATTGAACGAGTTAAGTGTTGACGAAATTGAATGGGCGGAAACTGTCTGGTGGAAGGTTGTACAGAAACAACTATATCAGGACGATCTAATCAGCCTAAAAAAAGGAAAGCCTTCTTCCAAATTGAGGTTGTCCAAATATTGTGTGTACCTGGATGACAAAGGCATAGTGCGAGTGGATAGCAGAATAGAACGTGCAAAAGAGGTATCGACGTATATCAAAAGCCCAGTTGTTCTCGATGGCAAACATATCTTTACTCGGATGCTGATCAATAAAATTCATGTCGACGCACAACATGTCGGAACACAAGTAGTAGTACATCAGTTCAGGAAGGCATACTGGATGCCAAAATTAAACAGGATCATCAGGACAACGATCAACGCTTGTGTTTGGTGTAAACGCAAAAAGGCAAAACCACAAAATGGGCTTTCTACTCGAAGAAAGGTTTTTCACCCACAAAAAACCATTTACAGCAACAGGCGTCGATTACTTCGGACCATTTTACACCAAAGCAGAAAGAGGAACCCGAGCCTCAAAACACCTCCGCAAACGGTACGGAGTAATATTCACATGCCTGACTACGAGAGCAATCAACGTGGAGTTAGCTCGCTCCCTAGACACCGATTCCTGCATAATGGCAGTTCGAAGAATGATGGCTCGACGTGGACCTATACAAATCATCTGGTCAGACAATGGCACAAATTTTCGCGGAGCAGCACGCGAGTTACAAGAGGCCCTAGAAGACCTGGATGAGTGTGCCGTAAAAGAGTATATGGCAAGTATTAAAATAATTTGGAATTTCATTCCAGCAAATGCACCAAATTTCGGAGGTTGCTGGGAGCGACTAGTAGGCTGTTTTAAACGGGCAATTGAAGCAGTTTTAACAGTAAACGCAAATCCCAGTAATGAAACGTTGCAAACAATTTTTATGGAGGCAGAATATCTCGTCAACAGTAGACCATATATTCTGGAATCAGATGACCCTGACGACGAACTTGGTCTATGTCCAAACGATATTTGTATCCCGCAAAGCTGCACACTCAGTGGCCCAGGGAACTTTACTTCCAATACGATGGGAAAACGAGCTTGGAGAATCTCGCAGTACCAGATCAGCTGTTTCTGGAAACGTTTCATTAAAGAATATCTTCCCACACGTATACATCGGGAGAAATGGCATAAAGATGTGCCAAACTTGGAGGTCGACGACATAGTTGTTATGAAAGACAACACCCCGCGCGGCGAATGGCCGCTCGGTTGAGTTATGAAAGTTTTTCCAGGTGAAGATGGAGTTGTACGCGTAGTCGAATTGAAGACGGCAAAAAACACGTATCGTCGCCCGGTCAACCGTCTATGCAAAATAGGAGTCAAGCGCTACGATGAGAAGGATCGTGCTCAAAAAAGGGATTCCGCACTAGGGGCCGCTATTTCGTAGCTTATTAGTATGGTAGTAAGATGCCTCAAACAAGATCGGTATATCTAGTATTTTAGGATTTAATGTATTCTCAGTTTAGCAAGATACCGACAATAAGAACATTGTAAAACATACTATTAAGAAAATATCCACAATAAAGTCAATAAGCGTCTCAAAATATAAATAACACGCACCGACGGACAGACGGACATGGCTATATCGACTCAGCTTCTCATGCTGATCAAGAATATGTATGCTTTATGGGGTCGGAAACTTCTCCTTCTGTGCGTTACAAACATCTGACCAATTTTATAATACCCTCTGCAAGGGCATAAAAAAAGTGGCAATACGCCGAAACTAACCAAACCAAGGATCAGTCGTTGCACCTTCTCTTGGACTCTCCTTTTCCTTTCCGGTCCCTTCATGCGGCCACCCCTTTATTCATTATTCTCTCAAGGTCTTCAGAATCAAATAAATTTTCTGTAGACGGGACTCTGGAGACTGAGAGTTGTACCCCAGACAGAGCTTCCAACTAACCAACTCATTAATAACGTTACTATTAAACAATAGGCAGACAAAAAATTAAATATTTTAATGTTCAACTTAGAGCATTTGACAGAATACATAGAACTAGGAATACAGTTTACAAGACTAGGAATATTTAATCCAAAACTTTTAAACCATCAAGAAATATTTAACATAAATAAAGAAAAACTTTTAAACATAATAAGATCTAATTGATTAAAATCAGACACGAATGAAATATTCATAATTTCACATAATTTCACGCTCGAAAACAGTGATTTTTGTCAATAACTTCTGTTGATGATCGAGTGGATTGCGTTTAATTTTAAGTTTATCTTTATTAAGTGTCTAGACACTTTCAAGGGCGGAAAAGGAAGAAGAAACATATACAGAGTTACAAAGTATCTTATATCGATAAGTTACAAGCTTAGTACAATCGATATAACCAGGGGTAACAAAAAAATATACAGGGCTGCAAACAGAAACATATGATTCTGTGTGTCAATTACAATTTCTTTGTTAGTTTAAATTCAATAACTTGACACAATGATTATGCTTTTGTTAATATATCAGCTACCATGTCCTTAGTTGATATATAGTCTACATCAATCTCGCCATTTGTAACAAATTCTCGAACGAAATGATGTCTGATGTTCATGTGTCTCGAATACTTGATATACATATAGTCTACATCAATCTCGCCATTTGTAACAAATTCTCGAACGAAATGATGTCTGATGTCCATGTGTTTCGATCGAGCATGAAACACAGGATTCTTGGCCAGAGATTGAGCACTCAAATTGTCTCCGAACAATTTCGTAGATGTCCCAGCGTCTCCACATCCAATCTCGATTAACAATCGCCTCAAATGCAAAGCCTCTTTCGCAGCTGAAGACATAGTCAATCTCGATTAACAATCGCCTCAAATGCAAAGCCTCTTTCGCAGCTGAAGACATAGTCATTCGACCTCTGTGCTGCTCAACGCCACACTGCATTGTTTTTCTGACTTCCAGGAAATAGGGCCACCTGCCAAGAAAAACACGTACCCTGTGTACGATTTGCGGTTGCTCACATCGCCCCAATCTACGTCAGCGTATCCCGTAAGAGCATCTCCACACGATCGGTAGTGCAACTTTAGATCCTTCGTTGCTGCCAAAAACCTCATAACATGCTTAACTGCGGCTACATGTTCACTGTGAGGTTCCTTATTCCTTTGCGCCAATTTGATAACCGAATGGTAGATATCAGGTCATGATGTTAATGCAAGCAACATCAACTCTCCGATTGCTGACTGATACATTCTCGTCTCTGCACGGCACTTGGAAACCAACATCCAATGGAGTAGCAATAGATCGACACACTTCCATACTATGTCTTTGAAGCATGCCCTTTTATGTACTGAGCCTGATTCATCACGATACTGCCTGTATCATCATTCCGGTCTACTTGCATGCCCAAAAACTCTCGTAACGGACCCTTATCGACGCATTCAAATTTCATCGCAATCTTTGCCTTAATTGCGATCATGTCATCGATCTTTTGGCAAGCTATAAGTAAATCATCCACATATATTAGTACCAAACAAAGTCTACCTTTTATATCTGATAAAGGCACGGCTCGTTCTTGCAAGAAGTGAATCCAAGATCACCTAGCGCGGTATTCAACTTGGCATTCCACTCCCTTCCTAGCTATCCATATATAGCTTTATTCTGCCTCAAAACCTGTTCTGAATTTGCCTTGTCCACATATCCCTGAGGCTGCCTCATATACACGACTTCGTTTAGGTCACTGTTAAGATAGGCTGTGCACACATCCATTTGGTGCAGATATAGTTTCAGCTCCGCTGATATAGCCAAAACTAGCCGTATCGTTTTGTAACGACACACTGGTGAGAAGGTTTCGGTATAATCGACGCCGTATATCTGTGAGCACCCTTTAGCCTCCAGCCGAGACTTATACCGCTCTAAGCTTCCATCGCCACTCCGTTTGATAGTATATACCCACTTTGAACCAATCGCTTCTTGTTCCTTGGGTAAATGTGCCTCTGCCCAGAGGAACTCTTGCATATCCGCGTGTACCAGCAAACATCTAGCCATCTCGACTAGCGTCCGGTTTGCTCGTTCAGCCACTCCATTCTGTTGAGGGCTATATGGAACAGTCAACTGACGCACAGCTCCATGATCCTTTAAGTACCCATCAAAACGCCTGTTGATGAATTCTCGGCCGTTGTAGTGACAAGTGTCTTATTGCCTTCAATTTTTGGCCAGTCTTTCATCCTTCGATTTTAGACAATAAGCAAATATTCGCCTCGACATGTCATCTATGAATGTCAGAAAATATGAAGAGCCGCCTAGAGAACGTTGCTTGAAAGGTCCACATACATCGGTATGTACCAATTCCAAGAGATGCTGAGCTCTATGTTCGTACGCTGACGGGAAAGGTAGAGTATGAATCTTGCTTTTCATACAAGTCACACATGGCATCTTCTCGGAAAAATCCACATTTTCCATGCCAGTCACCATTCTATAATATGTAATATGATCACCGCTAGTTCGTCTTCTATCTTAAAATTCACTTCAGCAAGTTTGTCCTTTGTAGAGAAGAACATATTGAGATAGTCGCTCTTCTTGTCCTCTCTCAGCTGCAACCCAAGTAACTTTTTATATAGCGACACCCTCCGGACGGGACCGCTTGGCTCATACGTTTCCTTGAGCTTATCCCATGCTTCCTTTCCTGTAGTACAATTCTTGAGGTAAACCAACTGAGACGGTCTTCCACCCAGCGTTATCGTCGCCAACGCTTTCTGATTCTGTGCATCCCACAAATCCTCCTGCCCACACCCGCGTGTAAATGGGCCCATAATCTGTTGAGGATCGAGTGGATTGCGTTAAATTTTAAGTCAAACCTTGCAGTTTAGCCGGCTCGAGGTCAATCTTCCAAAAGAAGATTATTTCAAAGGCAACACAAAAAGGTGAGCAGGTTGTCTGTATAGCTATTTCAAGAACTACCAAGTTCTATCATCAGCAGACTTTGCTAAAGAACTCCGGAATTGCAATAGCCATACCATGTCTTCAACGCTAGAATTGGTTGGGAATTGTAACAACCAAATGAAGCGAAAAAAGTTGGTAAAGCCTACAAAACCGAAGACCACCTTTTTGTGCATACCCTTAGGCGCTATGAAAAATTAGTGTAAGAGCTTCGCCTTACCAAACTAATATCACGACCTGTTATTTCATATACGGTATATTGTACCACATAGAAAAAGGGTTTTTTTTTTTTTTGAATAAAAATTCCAAAGTAACGGCGTGCCTTCCGTTGGTGTTATCTGGTTAGATTACGACCTATTGAAATTTAAATCAAACCTTGCAGTTTAGCCGGCTCGAGGTCAATCTTTCAAAAGAAGATTATTTCAAAGGCAACACAAAAAGGTGAGCAGGTTGTCTGTATAGCTATTTCAAGAACTACCAAGTTCTATCATCAGCAGACTTTGCTAAAGAACTCCGGAATTGCAATAGCCATACCATGTCTTCAACGCTAGAATTGGTTGGGAATTGTAACAACCAAATGAAGCGAAAAAAGTTGGTAAAGCCTACAAAACCGAAGACCACCTTTTTGTGCATACCCTTAGGCGCTATGAAAAATTAGTGTAAGAGCTTCGCCTTACCAAACTAATATCACGACCTGTTATTTCATATACGGTATATTGTACCACATAGAAAAAGGGTTTTTTTTTTTTTTTTTGAATAAAAATTCAAAAGTAACGGCGTGCCTTCCGTTGGTGTTATCTGGTTAGATTACGACCTATTGAAATTTAAATCAAACCTTGCAGTTTAGCCGGCTCGAGGTCAATCTTCCAAAAGAAGATTATTTCAAAGGCAACACAAAAAGGTGAGCAGGTTGTTACAATTCCCAACCAATTCTAGCGTTGAAGACATGGTATGGCAATTCCGGAGTTCTTTAGCAAAGTCTGCTGATGATAGAACTTGGTAGTTCTTGAAATAGCTATACAGACAACCTGCTCACCTTTTTGTGTTGCCTTTGAAATAATCTTCTTTTGGAAGATTGACCTCGAGCCGGCTAAACTGCAAGGTTTGATTTAAATTTCAATAGGTCGTAATCTAACCAGATAACACCAACGGAAGGCACGCCGTTACTTTGGAATTTTTATTCCAAAAAAAACCCTTTTTCTATGTGGTACAATATACCGTATATGAAATAACAGGTCGTGATATTAGTTTGGTAAGGCGAAGCTCTTACACTAATTTTTCATAGCGCCTAAGGGTATGCACAAAAAGGTGGTCTTCGGTTTTGTAGGCTTTACCAACTTTTTTCGCTTCATTTGGTTGTTACAATTCCCAACCAATTCTAGCGTTGAAGACATGGTATGGCTATTGCAATTCCGGAGTTCTTTAGCAAAGTCTGCTGATGATAGAACTTGGTAGTTCTTGAAATAGCTATACAGACAACCTGCTCACCTTTTTGTGTTGCCTTTGAAATAATCTTCTTTTGGAAGATTGACCTCGAGCCGGCTAAACTGCAAGGTTTGATTTAAATTTCAATAGGTCGTAATCTAACCAGTTAAATTTTAAGTTTATCTTTATTAGTGTCCATACACTTTCAAGGGCGGAAAAGGAAGAAGAAACATATACAGTGTTTGTGTAGGGGGGTCGCACTTCCTTCTGGGTTGGGGCAGCTAAATGAATTTTTCCTTTTTCCTTTTTACAAATAAATGTTGACGTGCAGAGAGATTTTCTATTCACTTGTATGTATATTCAGTCACAGGTATATAATTCAACTAAAACTAGCTTACTTAAGAGCAGGGCACCAAGCCCCGCTTGGAGCGAAGTGTGTGGGGAGTTCTTTTGTGGGAAGAGCGATGGGCATCATCGGGAGAGCGGCGCGAGGTGAAAGCTTCCGCCTCCTTTAACCTTTGTATTGCCCGTTTGGGCATAAACATGCTCCCCCCCTTGCAGAAGTCCAAGACCCAGGCAGTCTAATGGCACGCTCCGGACAGGGTTCAGCCAAAGACTGTGCGCATCGCAATTGGCCGCCCGCCAACCCCGGGTAGACTCCCTTCTAACATGACCTCCGTGATCACAGGAGCCCAGGACCAAAGACACTGACGACGGTCGGTAGAACGTATCATCCGCCAGGACGATGGCCTCGAACTTTTTGGCGATCTGCGGGTCCACCGGAGCGCTTGGAGTGCGGCAGCACAAGCCATCGACCACCTTTAGGATCGCCTCCAATCGCCATCCTTCACTGATTGGGGACCGGATCACTGCTGCCACCGCTTTCTCTGCCCCTATATTGACGGCTGTCAATTTAAAGGCCGTGGCCAGTGACGTCGCCATCGACGATACCGCCGACCAAGGATCCACCAGGGCCTTCACGTCGAAGGTTTTTTCCCCCGTCTCAAGACGCACCATCGCCGTGGGCATCAGATGCGGATTGCGGTGCTGCAGCAGTGTGGGACACTGACCACTAACATGATCGGAGGCTGGCGTTGGTGCGACCCTTCGTCTGGAGGACTCGGGGGTGACTCCGCGTACGACGGAGCTTGGAGTGCGTCGACGTGGCTGTTCGTGGAAGTGGAGGAGCGTGTGGTGGTCCTCCTCACATATTCGGCACTTATCACCGCTCAAGCAGCTTCCTCCGGAATGTTGGTGGGCCAGGCAATTGGCGCAGTACTTATTCGCAAGCACTGCCCTCATCCTCTTCTCCACGTTCAGCCGCAGGAAGCGACGGCATCGCTTCAGAGGATGGATTCCGCGACAGACTCGGCAACGGAAGGACTCAGTTCCTCGCGAACATCTGCGCTCCTCTTTCGATGCCTGTGCTGACCGTGGTCTCGGAGCCATGGAAACGGGATATAGGTTGCGGATATCAGGAAGCTGCCGGGACAAATATGAAGAAAGCGGAGTAATGTAGGACGATAGAATACACATATTAACCACGGCAGTACGACGGTGGAATCTGACCAATAAAATGCCTCAGCATTATCAACTGGAAGTTGTGGAAGAACTGCAGCTGCCAGTTCAGCTAAAAGCGTGGCTCCGCATAATTCAAGGCGGGGCAATGAAACCGTTTTAACCTGGGCTACTCTAGTCGTAGTCGCTTTCCATCGGATTCCCAGTGCTTTTGCAGTGCTAGCCTCTTCGATATCCAGGAAATCAGCATTCAGTAAATGACTCTTTGGAATGCAACTGAGCACGCTCTTCACATTCGATGTCCTCTTACGCAAAGGAAAGCCAGCTGAACCAAGAGCGTCTTGAAGTTCATTGACCATTGCGATTGCCGTTGCTTCATTGTGAGCTGCTGCCAGGACATCATCGACATACATATAGGACTTGATAATATCGTTAGCCAAAGGAAATTTGGATTGTAGATCACTTGCGAGTTGCTGAAGTACTCGGATGGCTAAGAACGGAGCACAGTTAATGCCAAACGTGACGGTATTCAGCTCGTAATCACCAAGTTGCCCCTCTTTACTTCGGAACAGGATCCTCTGAAATGGCGTATGGATTGGATCGACCATAATTTGGCGGTACATTTTTGTGATGTCGGCATTGAAAGCTACTCGGAAAAAACGCCACTTGAGAATCTGAGTAGTGAGATCGGACTGAAGCACCGGACCAGGGTAAAATATGTCGTTGAGACTTACTCCGTTTGTGGACTTACTCGAGGCGTTAAAGACTACCCGTACCTTTGTTGTGGTGCTGTCGGGCTTGAAAAGCGCATGGTGTGGCAAATAAAAATTGTTATTAGTGCCGTCAAATGGCACCTGACGCATGTGGCCCAAGTCCAAATATTCTTGGATGACGGCGTCATACTTATGTTTTTTAGGAACTGAGCCAATGCCCATGGTCTGGAATGACCAAGGTTGATGTTGGTTGGATCTCGAAACGGAAGTGCGACCGTATATCTCCCCGAAACATCTCTTCTTGTGGTCTTCTGGAAATTAACCTCGCAAACAGAATCAGAATCTTCTACCGGTTTTCCTGGTAGATCCTCCACCTCCCAAAACCTTGTGAGAAGAGTTTCAAGTCCCTCCTCTCTGCTAACAGCGACCCTCGTGGTGAACGCGGCACACGAACTAACGGGGACCCCTTGCAACTGGCCTGAAATGACCCAATCGAATCTCGTCTCTTGAGCCATTAAAGATCCGCACACTTCGGTCTGGATGCCGGAATGAGTCACCGCTGGTATGACATCAATGCCAAGAAGTAGATCGATCTTTGCCTTTAATCTGAAGGAGGGGTCGGCTAGAGGAATATTGGGCATTCCTTCCAGTATGGCTTGGGCTATCGTACATGACGGCAAATCATCAGCAACTTGGGACAAGACAAAAGCTTCTATCTCTATCTGGACTGGAGGTCCATGCGATGACCGAATGCTTATGTGACAGACCTTCAAGGTTCTATTGACCTTTCCGTTAATGCCTGTCACTTCGGCCCTGACAGTTTGGAATGGTAACTTCATGAGCCGGAACATTCTTTCGGATATAAAATTGGCTTCCGAAGCCGGGTCTAATAGCGCCCGTGAAGCATAAGTAGTGCCCTTGTGCCAAAAGTCCACGATGGCTGTACCTAGCAACTTATCTCGTGAGGACCTTGCCTCAGAGGTAAAGTAAGTCCGGACAATATTGTGAGAACTGCGCTGAGCTGGGACCGGCGTTGGACTATTCTCCGGTCGGGCATCCTTGTGCAAGCGTATTGTGACGCCCCTTGCACGTGAAGCAATTGTGCTAACTCAGACAATCTTTTACTTGATGTCCTCTTGCGAAACAGTTCAGACAAAGGGACTTTTTCTTTATGTATGCCACTATCTCTGGCACCGTCATCTGAAGGAAGCGGGAACATCGACGCACCGGGTGATTCTCCTTCATACAGAGATCACAGGATTTTGGTTTGGTGGTCATCTTGTCTTCAAATGTATTAGCCTTTCGGGTGGCTGGAAGCGGATTTCGCAGAGGTTTCGGTGTGGGAACCGAAATAGCCATTGCAGTTGTATTTTCCACTGCTTCGAGCGAACGGAACCGCTCAGTGAGGAAATCGTCCATCATTTGCCACTCTGGAATGGCAGTCTTGTCTCCCAGAGATTGTTCCCATAATGAAAGGGTATTCTTTGGCAAATTTGATGGAACAGAAAAATACGAACATGCCACCCCAAGTGGTTACTGGCAGGCCACAGTGCTCAAAAGCGCGAATGGATGCCTGCAGAGCATTCTGATGATCCTATAATGCTTTTCCGGACTCAGGTCAAGAAGTGCTCGGAATTGGCTGTTCACGATAAGTCGCTTATTTTCGAAACGCTGTTTGAGTGCATTCCATACCGTTTCAAAACCATCATTTGTAAGCGGGAATTTTGCTACAATGAGGTTGGCTTCACCCCTCGTTTTCCCTAGGAGATGGTACAGCTTTTCAACAGGGGAAATTCGCGAATCGCTTATGTAGATGGCTGTAAACATGTCACGGAACGTAGGCCATTTTAAGTAATCTCCCGTAATGACTTCTGTGTCAATGGGTGGCAATCGACAACCTCGTTCTGCTGGTGCAGAGGTAGGCGCATGACGGTTTGGAGGAGTAGGAGCAGACGCTTCATGGATACGCTCGTTTAATCGAGCCGTGCATCGCTCGTAAACTTGATAGCATTTGTCATATTTAGCTTGGATGGCTAAATCTTCAGAGTTATCGTCTTTACCATCTGGGAGTGCCTCGCATTTCTCATATTCCTGCTCGACCTTCTCCCACAACGCATGAACTCGATCACGACGGACTTGGAACGTAAGTACGCTATCGTCGGACAGTGAAGTGACGTGGGTGGTGACTTCAAACTGAATTAGTTTATTCCAAATGGAGACAAACTTCTTCAAAGCCATGGTGGAAGCAGCTAAAACCCTTTTGGTTTCGGACCGAGTGACTCTTGGGTTGGTTACCAAAATCTGTGGAAGTGGTACCAATGATTTGACCTCTTTTTGGCTTGCTCGTCGTGGCTCTGACGTGGCTTGCTGAAAGGTCGTGCTCGATGGTGCGGACGTGAGAGATAATGGACTAGAGAGGGTCTGAAATGCTCGGGAAGGAGGAGTAGTAGGGCTGGTACTCCTCTGGCGCTGACCTGGAGCAGCAATTGAGGATTTGCTCGGGGCCGCAGTGTTCTCAGCTGCTTTCTCGTCTTTTGACAGGCTCGTGCTGATAACCCCAGAGAATGGTGGTTATAAAGTGGTGAGCTGCTTTGGCACGGCTTGAAAATTATCCAAAGACAAACTGGAACGTTTGGTAAAAACTGGAACACTGCAAACCACTCAAAGAACGGCTTTGAAACGCCTTGAAATAGATTACAAATCCAGAAAACGAGCTGGTACTTTTGGGATGACCTGGAACTTGGGACACTTGGAACACCTTGGAATTCAAATATATGACCAAAGATATGACTTGAAACGAGTGGAAACACTTTGGAATTGAAATGTAACTCCAAAGATAAGACTTGGAACGCATGGAAACACTTTGGAATTGAAATTGAACTCCACAGATACGTCTTGGAACGCGTTGAAGTACTTTGGAATTGAAATACAACTACAAAGATGCGACTTGGAACGGGTGGAAACACTTTGGAATTGAAATAGATCCAAAGATACGACTTGAAACGCGTGGAAACACTTTGGAATTGGAATCTAACTCCAAAGATACGACTTGGAACGCGTGTTAATACTTTTGAATAGAAATATATCTCCAAAGATGCGACTTGGAATGGGTGGAAACACTTTGGAATTGAAATATAACCAAAGATACGACTTGAAGTGCTTGGAAACACTTTGGAATTGAAATATAACCCCAAAGATACGACTTGAAACGCGTAGAAAAACTTTGGAAATGAAATATAACCCCAAAGATACGACATGAAACTCGTGGAAACACTTTGGAATTGAATAATAACCAAAGATACGACTTGAAACGCGTGGAAACACTTTGGAATTGAAATATAACCCCAAAGATACGACTTGAAACGCGTGGAAACACTTTGGAATTGAAATATAACCCCAAAGATACGACTTGGAAACGATTGGAATTCAATATTAAAAAAACCCAAGATACGACTTGGAAATTATTGGAAAAATTTGGGAATTCAATATTAAATGAAGTAAGTAAGTCGTCTCGCTGACTTAGGTATACCATACACCAGTAAAACAAATATTTCAAATTTGTAATAACAAATGCATTTGCCTATTTTAAAAAAATTCTGTTCACATGCTTTTTACAAGCATATCTTAGTATCTCCCTCACTCATGCATATGAGCACCTTAGCGCCACCACCCGCCAACGGCCAACTCCGTCCTTATGGAAAAACGTTTATATGCATAACTTGGCTATTTTTTGTCCGATTTTTTGGTATCCGATCAAATTTGGTATTTTGCTGGGTATTAGTATCAGATTCAAGTGGGCCAAATTTGATTCCACAAGGTACAAAATTACGGAAGATAATCGAGTTTTTCAAATTGCCGGGGCGGAAAGGGGCGTGGCAAAAGCTTTATACTTACAAAATGCGCGCAATTACTAAGCAAATATACATACCAAATATGGTGTCTCTAGCTGCAATAGTTTTTGAGATAAACGTTTTTTTTCATTGCGGGGGCGGAAAGGGGCGTGGCAAAAATTTGAAACAAACTCGATCACTCTACATACTACACGAGCCTACATTCTAAATTTGGAGGCTCTATCTCTTATAGTCTCCGATATCTAGGCGTTCATACGGACGGACAGACGGACAGCCGGACGGACAGACGGACATGGCTATATCGACTCGGCTGTTGATACTGATCAAGAATATATATACTTTATGGGGTCGGAAAAGATTCCTTCTGCCTGTTACATACATTTTGGCGACTTTAATATACCATTTCACGCTATGGGTGTATGGTATAAAAAAATGGTATAAAATAAAAATATATACCCCACAAAGTGCCTGCCAATCTAGGGTATACAGCACAGCTACTTTTGGTCGTTTGCTTTGTGCCGGTCTTTGGCACATGAGCTTGCAGCTGTGCTGGTATACTGCAGTTAAGCGGGACTTATGTATGCACGTATGTATGTATGTATATAGTCTGCAAGGGGTAGCGGGATTTTGTTCGCGGTGATGGAAAAATAAAAAAAATTTTAGTGGAATATATGTATGGATATGTATATGAGTATTAATATGTAAAATTTTATGTATGGAAAAATATGTATATATATGTATGTGTATGGATATGTAAAATGTTGGAGTATATATATGTATTTTTTTTTTTTTTTTTAAATATGAAAATATGGAATAGCGATATGCAGAGGTGTGAATGGATCGGATTTCTTTATATAAATTAATCTGGTTAGATTACAACTGAAGACACGCCGTTACTTTGGAATTTTTATTCCAAAAAAACCCTTTTTCTATGTGGTACAATATACCGTATATGAAATAACAGGTCGTGATATTAGTTTGGTAAGGCGAAGCTCTTACACTAATTTTTCATAGCGCCTAAGGGTATGCACAAAAAGGGGGTCTTCGGTTTTGTAGGCTTTACCAACTTTTTTCGCTTCATTTGGTTGTTACAATTCCCAACCAGTT
Organism: Drosophila paulistorum; assembly: GCA_018152135.1. Classification (NCBI taxonomy): domain Eukaryota; kingdom Metazoa; phylum Arthropoda; class Insecta; order Diptera; family Drosophilidae; genus Drosophila; species Drosophila paulistorum. Next base: position 34,672 of record JAECXG010000635.1, read on the forward strand.
CTAGCGTTGAAGACATGGTATGGCTATTGCAATTCCGGAGTTCTTTAGCAAAGTCTGCTGATGATAGAACTTGGTAGTTCTTGAAATAGCTATACAGACAACCTGCTCACCTTTTTGTGTTGCCTTTGAAATAATCTTCTTTTGGAAGATTGACCTCGAGCCGGCTAAACTGCAAGGTTTGATATACTTATAAATTAATAATTTTTTTTTTTTTTTTTTTTTTATATATTCTTTTGCTGTGTCTAACCGATATGCCCCAACTTTATAGGGTGTCGCGGGACACCAGAAATGTCTAAATGTGGCTTTTATATGTGAGGGGGTGGTTCACTTTCTTTTTTTTTTAAAAAATCTTTATTAACTGTATTGAAAATTTTCTTCTCTTCGTTAGAACCACCTTTCACTTCGCGCACACTTTTCCCAGGAGTGGACTGTAGTTGCACAAAACCTTTGTTTTTGGATTTAATGTAGCACTGGATAAATTTTGTAATCTTTTGTCACATTCACACACTCTGCTTGCATATATATATTTTATATGTAGGAGACCACTTTTTTCGTAGGTTTGATTTGAACGTTTACGAGACATTAATAAGTCCTCTGTTCTTATTCAAGTGACGCATAAAAAGCTCTATTTTTTCTGACCAGTTGCATTCGAAGCAATGTGCGAATCTAACTGTAAATTTTTTCGTTCTCTTTTTGGGTTCTATTAATAGCCAATGAACGGTACTTTTAAACAATAAATAATTATAGTTTTTTGGAATAGAGACGGAACAGAAAAAAACAAAGCAATATGAATACAAACGTGTTCTTATTCAAGTGGCTGGCAGTGTATGTATATATTTTGTATGTAGGAGATCACTTTGAATTTCGTAGGTTTGTTTCACTGCATACATACATATGTGTTAATATTTGTTTTGGAAATTGCGAAAAAATATATATTGGAAATAGGCAAATAAATATGGCGCCTTATATACTTGGGCTACATATGCCAAAGTGCGAGAAAAAAATCTTGAAGTGGGCGAACAAATATGGCGCCTTATGTACTGGACACATATATATGTATGATAATTTGGGGACCAAAATTTTCTCTCCTTTGAGGAGGAAAAATTTGGGCGAAAGTAATTTTACTTTGATTAGGAAAATCAAGGGCAACAATTATATGTATGTGAGTATGGGTACGGATGCTGGAGGCATGTACATGTACTCATATACATATAATTTGGCAAAAATTACTTAGCTTGAAATATGTATGAAATCCCACCGATGCAAATGGTTCGAGAGGATCTTGGTATCCGGCTCGAAGGACCAATGTTTGTGTAGGGGGTCGAACTTCCTTGTTGTTTGGGGCAGCTAAATAAATTTTTCCCTTTTTCCTTCCTTCCAAATAAATGTAGACGCGCAGAGAGATTTTTTATTCACTTGTATGTATATTCAGTCACAGGTATATAATTCAACTAAAACTAGCTTACTTAAGAGCAGGTCACCAAGCACCGCTTGGAGCGAAGTGTGTGGGGAGTTCTTTTGTGGGAAGAGCGATGGGCATCATCGGGAGAGCGGCGCGAGGTGAAAGCTTCACCCTCCTTTAACCCTTGTGTTAATTATTTTTGAAGATTTTTAATCTATTCTTATGTACTGTTTGTATCTTGTTTTTATTATTTCTTATTTTTATATTGTCATTTTTATACCCTTGCAGAGGGTATTATAAAATTGGTCAGATGTTTGTAACGCACAGAAGGAGACGTTTCCGACCCCATAAAGTATATATATTCTAGATCAGCTTGAGAAGCTGAGTCGATATAGCCATGTCCGTCTGTCCGCTACACGAACGAAATTTACCAATACGATAGTAAAATCTCAGGTCCCAAAATTTGAATCTAATCGAATAAATAGAAAACAAGTTACAGTCAATACAAGTCGGTTCATGCGCTGCCGGCAGCGCCCTAGATGAAACATTTTTGCAAAAATTGGAGTATCCCTATGAAATTTACCAATATGATAGTAAAATCTCAGATCCCAAAATTTGAATCTAATCGAATAAATAGAACATAAGTTACAGTCAAGACAAATCGGTTCATGCGCTGCCGGCAGCGCTGCTTGCTGCCTACTACGTCATCATCAATTCAAACAGAGCACATGCATACACACACACACAGACGCAGCGCTACACGAACTGCATGTGTATGAGTGTTGTGCTTTGCTTAGGGAATGATGGAAGAAAAAAAAATGTTAGTAAAAAGAGTAATGTGGTAGTTTTTGCGACCTTTGTGTTATTATCTAAAGATTTTCTCAGGCTTCAGGTCATTTGTTCCAAATAAAAATAAAAACAAAATATAGTTTTTAATTTTTTTTTTCCGATATATTTCGGTTACGCAGCGGCCACCGTCTTCAGGGCAACAACAATAGAATACAAGAACAATTAACAATTATGTGACATTTAACAATCTTTCAATCTTTTAACATACATTGTTTAACACGTCAGCACCGTTTGACGTGGAGTTAAGAACTAATTATTGTCAAGTAAATGTCTGTATATGTGAGCGCAGTTGTCGGTATCAGTCTTAAAGTTAAGTCGTGTGGCGCTCGGAGTATTGATGATATGTAGCATCTCCATGGTGAACCTTTTGTTGTAATGCCGCTCTTCATCTAATATTGTTGTCTCATCGAAATTCCGTGCATGGTCACTAGTTGCACAATGTGTCATTCGTGCTGTTTTTGGTGTGTCTATATAATTTCTCATTTTATAGTCAGATTTATGTTGTGAGATCCTAGTTATACCCTTGCAGAGGGTATTATAAAATTGGTCAGATGTTTGTAACGCACAGAAGGAGACGTTTCCGACCCCATAAAGTATATATATTCTAGATCAGCTTGAGAAGCTGAGTCGATATAGCCATGTCCGTCTGTCCGTCTGTCCGACCGTCTGTGCGTATGCGTTTTACTCAGCCATCTTAAGAGATATCGGGCTGAAATTTTTTTTGGAGACTCTTTATTACCTGTGTGAGATAAAGTATGAAAATTGTGAGGATCGGACTACTATATCATATAGCTCTAGAACAAAAATTTTTGCAAAAAAAATTTTATAAAATAACGAGCTATGGAAGTTAACTTCGGCCTTGCCGAAGTTTATATACCCTTGCAGTTCTTTATTATATTTAATTCGATAAGAAAAGTGAAATTTCATACATTAACAGCATTAGTTGTCGTATTATGAATATGCTCAAATATTTTTCAAACTACTGAATTCAAAACACATTTAATGATTATTAAACAATATATGATATAGTAGTCCGATCCCGATGATTTTCATACTTTATCTCACACAGGTAATAAAGAGTCTCCAAAAAAAATTTCAACCCGATATCTCTTAAGATGGCTGAGTAAAACGCATACGCACAGACGGACGGACAGACGGACAGACGGGCAGACGGACAGACGGACATGGCTATATCGAATCAGCTTCTCAAGCTGATCAAGAATATATATACTTTATGGGGTCGGAAACGTCTCCTTCTGTGCGTTACAAACATCTGACCAATTTTATAATACCCTCTGCAAGGGTATAAAAAATTGGAGTATCCCCATGAAATTTACCAATATAATAGAATTTGGTATAAAATCTCAGATCCCAAAATTTGAACCTGATCGGATAAATAGAACACAAGTTACAGTCAGAACAAATCGGTAATCATTAAATGTGTTTTGAATTCAGTAGTTTGAAAAATATTTGAGCATATTCATAATACGACAACTAATGCTGTTGATGTATGAAATTTCACTTTTCTTATCGAATTAAATATAATAAAGAACTGCAAGGGTATATAAACTTCGGCAAGGCCGAAGTTAACTTCTTTGATTTTTTTTAATTTCGATTTGGTCGTCCCTATGTATATCTTATTACATGGTATGTTTCCTTGTCCATTGCATGGAATTTTCTATATTACATTCCTTCTATTTGTCGACTCTATCTTGGAATTCGTATTATTGAATATGTGTTTGAGTGTGTTGTCATAACACTTCGAATGTGATAGTCTTTCTGATAATTTTGGTACAAAAGTGATAGATAAGTAGGTCTTTTTAGATTTGACAGTAGCAGATTTGTGTTTCTTGAACAATGTCTTAATTACGTTGTCCGGAAAATCGTTGTCCTTTAAAATATTTATTATTTCCTTTTTCGATTCTTCACGGTATATTTCTCCACTGAGGCAAATGCACCAATCTTACCCAGTTTACATGGAGCTAAACAGTCTCAGAACTGAGAAACCTCTGACTCCTTACCACAATTGGATTCTCAACAAACCACTAAAAAATGTTCTAGTATATTATCACAATATACAAGGTTTGCATCTTCGAAGTGCCGATATATTTTTTATAGCGGACGTTGACGATACTATGCGCAGTACGTTCAAGTGGCCCCTACGACACCAGGACAAAGCCTACTACGCGCGAGCCCAAGCAGATAACTGCCCACCTCCCACCCGACCGACCGAGGGGTGCAGCCGAATAACGCACGGCACGAATTGCGTAGACAAATACACAATAGAACGAGCTATGGAAGTTAACTTCGGCCTTGCCGAAGTTTATATACCCTTGCAGTTCTTTATTATATTTAATTCGATAAGAAAAGTGAAATTTCATACATCAACAGCATTAGTTGTCGGATTATGAATATGCTCAAATATTTTTCAAACTACTGAATTCAAAACACATTTAATGATTATTTAACAATATATGATATAGTAGTCCGATCCCGATGATTTTCATACTTTATCTCACACAGGTAATAAAGAGTCTCCAAAAAAAAATTTCAACCCGATATCTCTTAAGATGGCTGAGTAAAACGCATACGCACAGACGGACGGACAGACGGACAGACGGACAGACGGACATGGCTATATCGACTCAGCTTCTCAAACTGATCAAGAATATATATACTTTATGGGGTCGGAAACGTCTCCTTCTGTGCGTTACAAACATCTGACCAATTTTATAATACCCTCTGCAAGGGTATAAAAAACAGACAAACAAATAAATAACTAATACTATAGCTATCTATTAACTAAATAGGATAGGATAGAAGTTTTAATCATATTAATAGAAAACTCTGAGCCGATTACAGGGAATAGAAGGTTGTAATCAGAGCAGAGGACCCTAAAAGGTTCATGCAGAGCATAGTTAAAAGAACAACAACTAAGGGATAAAGGTATCAACGGATGTCTACTCCGTCTACATGGTACCGACAGATTTACCTGAGCTAATAACTCAGGCGAGTCGATATCACCAATTAGGAGCTTGAGCATAAAAATAACACCAAGCATAATTCTACGGTTAATTAAGGAAAAAAGGTTAATCAAAAGAAGTCTACTTGAATATAAGAGCAAATTGCCATTTCGATTTTGAACGAATTCAAGTCTAGCCTGGTGCGACTCATATTGAGGTGACCAAATGCAAGATCCATATTCTAAAATAGGACGGAAAAGCGAAATAAAGATAACTTTGGTGGTATAGGGGTCATCAAATTCTTTTGACCATCTGGAAATATGGGTGCTAAAATTTAACTTATGGTCCATAATTACACCCATTACCTTACATTTGGTAGTGTTAATATTTAATGGATTTTTAAGATGAGCTTTTACCCGACTAAATGAATCTGTTTCTTTATAAGTAAGACAAAGCGTAACATCGTCAGGCTTTGCTGAAGTCAGTGTATATGACATCAGTTTGTTTACCATTTTTGAACCCCTTGATAATTATTGATGTAAATTCTAAAAGGTTAGTGGTTGTAGATCTACGTTTCACAAACCCATGTTGGGATGTCGAAATAATAGAGCTGCAAAAATGTTGCAATTGAGAAGTTATAATTTTCTCAAAAGCTTTCGGAATAGCGGACAATTTTGAGATACCCCTTTAGTTAGAGGCTTCGGACTTTTTGCCATTTTTATGCAGAGGATTGATATACGACTCCTTCCAAATAGATGGAAAAGAGGAAGATTCGACAGACAATAGAAATATTTTTAAAATGGTGTAACGATCCTTTCTCGTCCTTCGGGATATCTACAATATCTCTCGGGCTAGGTTCGGCACAACAAAATTTATTTTGTGCCCCGGTGAAATCAGAACAGGTTTGTTTGTTGATTTGGTTTTGTAATACGTTTATTTGCGATCGTTTATGGGCTTGATTGGATATGACAAGTTTCTCTATGGTAGGTCTGGACTTGGACAGCGTTGTCGATTCACTTCGAATCCCTCGTCGTCCCTTCTTGCTTTCCTTTTGCTCCTGTAGCCGTTGCTGGTTGTTGTCTCGGCCTGTACCGTACGTTTGGTTGTTGCTCCACACCTCTGTACCCTTTCGCTATGCTTGTTGAGATGGCTTTTGCTTTTATGGCTCTGGGACGAATCCCGCAGCTATTATCACGAAGCAGGATATTCCTCAGCACTTGGTAATCGTCAGGATATATAGATCCTGGAATTTCGGCAGTAGGATATATCCTCGTGCCTACCACTGACTTTGGATACTCCTGGAAATGCTTGGCTTCTCTCCAATTCACTCTAGCTTGGGTATGGTGTTCGCTATCCTTATTTAAGGACTCGTTTCTAATGTTTGTTATCCTTATTTAAGGATTTGTTGCTATTGGGGAATTATACAGGTTACTCGTGAGGCCTGTGTAATTCCTAGTTTTCTGCTGCTCCTTGTATTTCCTTGATAAGTTCTTAAGGTTACTCGTAAGGCCTTAATTACTTGTTACTTGATCACGACTTGATGACTTGATGCCTACTCTTGATAGACGGTGCCTTTATATAGGCAGCTCCCACGGCCTCAGGAATATATTGGTGTGGTACCGCTATGCAGCTGGTACATTTCCATCGGCCTTCACCCACGCATCCACTTGTTGCTATGCGTGGTGAAAGTCCCGTAAATCCTTGGCGCATATGTCCACTTTCTCTGTGGCTGCGCGCCTATTTATTCCTTGTCCTTGTCTTTCTCGTTTGTACATATTGACTTGCATCACTTTCTTATGTTGGCGTCGCCTTTCTATTGGCCGCCCATCGTATGCCGTTGACTTTCTCTGCTTTCATCGCTGCCTTTGCCCGCCGCTCCCTTTGATCCACTCGTCATAGCCAATTTCGCACATATTCTCTCCTTATTATATTTACATACATATATATGATAATTATATTAACTTAAGCTATTGTTTAACAATAATCATCTTGATTAAATTAACATACAAAATCGTTTAATTTCCCATGCAATGCCCTTTCATACGCATATCCGTATCTATTAGATAGAGGGCTTCCCCATTGTTCATCCCTCCCCCTTCGGTTCGCATATTCCCCTATCCAATCCACAAACCATCATTGCTTCATACAAAGCATGCATGCCCCGCACCCGTCTCACGGGCTTGCTTGGCCCTCACTTTTACTTTCTCTCGCTCACAAGATTTTGGCTGCTCGCAATCTAACTGCTTTCGTTCTCATGAGCGTGACGTAGGCAGAGAGTGCGCTATTGGTCACCGGTATTCTCCCTCACGCATAGTGTACGTGTGACATGCGTGTATACTTATTCAGCGTATTCTAATGCATGCATTCATATTTGCCTCTCTGTATTGCCTCTTAATTTGCATAAGTAGGCCAATGCCCCCGTTTGTGTGCAATTATGCCCTCAAGCCGGGTTCCATTACTCTTATATCGTTGAATTTGTGCATTCTGCCTCCCACGCAACTTCCCGCTTGTACGAAATTGCCAGCGGTCGCCTTTGATTCGATCGAGCCTTGCTTGATCGTACGTCATGAGTTCAACTTGGTTTGATCGTACGTCATAGGTTCGAATTGGTTCGATCGTACGTCATAGGTTCGAGTTGGTTCGATCGAGCCATGTTGGACTTGGCTGCCCATTGCGTATGCGTGCATATTGGTTTTTTTGCATTACGCTTCCCACGCATCTTCCCGCTTGTACGAAATCGCCAGCGGTCACGTGTGGTTCGACCGACCCGGTTTGATCGTAAGCCATTCTCTATGACTCGGTTCGATCGACCAGTAGCAGGCTTGGTCGTATATCGTAACTTAGGTTTGTGTCTCGGCTGTATCTTGTATTCGGTGCTTCATTTGTATCGTTGGATTGTGCTGCTGTTTGCTTGTTGTGTGGGATATTATAGTTAATTATAATGTTCCTCACACTCCCCCCCTTCTTCGGGAGGGATTTGCCCTCCCCTGTCCCTTGTACCTTTTGCTTGTTTTACGTATGTGTTTTTTTCATGTATTACCATTGTTCCTTTTTATACCATACACCCATAGGGTGAAATGGTATATTAAAGTCGCCAAAATGTATGTAACAGGCAGAAGGAAGCTTTTCCGACCCCATAAAGTATATATATTCTTGATCAGTATTAACAGCCGAGTCGATATAGCCATGTCCGTCTGTCCGTCCGTCTGTCCGTCCGTCCGTCCGTCCGTCCGTCTGTCCGTCCGTATGAACGCCTAGATCTCAGAGACTATAAGAGATAGAGCCACCAAATCTGGTATGTAGGCTCATGTAGTATGTAGAGTGATCGAGTTTATTTCAAAATTTTGCCACGCCCCTTTCCGCCCCCGCAATTCAAAAAAAACGTTTATCTCAAAAACTATTGCAGCTAGAGACACCATATTTGGTATGTATATTTGCTTAGTAAATGCGCTCATTTTGTAATTATAAAGAGTTTGCCACGCCCCTTTCCGCCCCCGCAATTCAAAAAAACGTTTATTTCAAAAACTATTGTAGCTAGAGACACCGTATTTGGTATGTATATTTGCTTAGTAAATGGGCACATTTTGTATGTATAAAGATTTTGCCACGCCCTTTTCCGCCCCGGCAATTTGAAAAACTCGATTATCTCCCGTAATTTTCTACCTTGTGGAATCAAATTTGGCACACTTGAATTTGATACTAATACCCAGCAAAATACCAAATTTGATCAAAATCGGACAAAAAATAGCCAAGTTATGCATATAAACGTTTTTCCATAAGGCCGGAGTTGGCCGTTGGCGGGTGGTGGCGCTAGGGTGCTCATATGCATGAGTGAGCGAGATACTAAGATATGCTTGTAAAAAGCATGTACACAGAACTTTTTTAAATTAGGCAAATGCATTTGTTATTACAAATTTGAAATATTTGTTTTGCTGGTGTATGGTATACCTAAGTCGGCGAGACGACTTACTTACTTCATTTTTCTTTGTTTTGGCATGTGTTCTACTTGTTTTTGTTTTTGGGACTCAGCTCGCATCTTTTATTGGCCATTTGGCATCTTCTATTGTTGGCGATTACTGAGTATCTTTTCGTTAATGTTGACGGATTAGGGCATCTTTTCATTTTGGGGTTTTTTTTTTTTGTTTGGCCCGTTCCGCATCTTTTCTTACTTAGTAGTATTACTCTAACTTATGTCTAATTTTTGTTTTGTGTTTTTTTTTTTATTGCTTTTCCCTAAATACCCTAGCTACCCCCTGTGCAATTCTAATTCTATACCTAATTCTACCCGCCCACACTAATCTTACTGCTCTTGGCCCCTCATGTTGGGCCGAGACCGTTTCCGGCCATTCGCTCTCCTCCACTGCCTCATACCTTTCATGCCCGTATGGCACTGGGCAAGATGACTGCCTGGCCAATCTGGGCCGAGCAATTTCATTTTGCCCCGTGGGTGCAGACATTTGTCTATTCAATGCCGGTCTTGGCCACACCCACGGGCACTCTTGGCATTCGAGTTGCTGTTGTTGATGTTGCTGCTGCTGATGTTGCTCATACTGCTGTTGCTGTTGTTGCTCTGGTTGTTCTTGCTGTTGCTGTTGTTGCTGTGGCTCCTGCTGTTGTTGCTCTGGCTGTTTTTGCTGTTGTTGTTGTTGCTGTGGCTGCAATTGTTGTTGCAGCAATTGTTGCAGTTGTTGCTGCTGCTGCAACTGTTGCTGCCATTGTTGCTCATATTGCTGTTGCTGTTGTTTCTGTGGCTCCTGCTGTTGTTGCTATGGCTGTTTTTGCTGTTGTTGTTGTTGCTGTGGCTGCAATTGTTGTTGCAGCAATTGTTGCTGCAGTTGTTGCAGTTGTTGCTGCTGCTGCAACTGTTGCTGCCATTGTTGCAGTTGTTGTTGCTGTTGCTGCAATTGCTGCTGCCATTGTTGCAGTTGTTGTTGTTGCTGCAACTGTTGCTGCCATTGTTGCAGTTGTTGTTGCTGCTGTTGCTGCTGTCGCTGTTGCCTTTCTGCCTCCGCCAGCCGCTCCCTGGCCTCTGCCAGCTGGTTATTCTCCCACGCCAGCAGATCCCTCTCAGCCTCCTGCTGCTGCAGGATCTGCTGCCGCCACCAACTCATCCATTGCGTGTTCTCAGCCGCGGCCCGTTCTGCCTCCCAATCTATGCCCTCCGGCTCGAATGGAGGTGGGCTGGCTACTCCATCAGCCGCACCTTCATCAGCCACGGCCATCCCCGCCGTTTCGCTGGCCTCTGACCCTGAGTCCACCATACGGAACGGCGTTGATGGCCGCGCTGGCTCCCACAATCTTTCCGGCGGCTCATATATTCTATTTTAATTCCATGGCGCATATTCATCTGGGCTATTTCGATCGCTGCTCGCCTCTTCCGCTCCTTCGTCCTCCATCATCTGCACAGCCTCATCCAGCTCCCTCCATACTGCTTCATCGTCGCTCTCCTCTTCCTGTATGTTCACAGCTGACTCGGCCTCGCTCTTCTCCGTGATGTACCCGCTTTCCTCTCCGTCCTCATCTAACTCCTCGTCCGAAGAGGCGGCGATGGCCGGATTTGCCATGTCCGGCACATCGTCGTCGGACTCCTCATCGGACCCGTGCCAGTCACCGCGTTCCATATTGGCCCGCGGTGCCGCACCTCGTCGAGCTACGCCTTCATCCTGGCCAAAATTTGCATTAAATGCGTTCATGGTTTTTTTTGGTTTTTTTTTTTTATCTTTACTCGCCGAGTGATAAACTTTGAGTGTTTCCTGATTATGACAATTGCACGAATGAAACCTCGCCTTTCGGTCATTTCTTTGATATTTACCGATATTTAGGATTTCTCCTCCTTGCCCTTGTTCTCTTGGCATATTTTAAAACGCCGAGATGCTCCACCATTATATGCATAGTAGCATGCGCATGTGTATGTGCATTGCGGTGACTCACCAATACATACGTCATATCGTGCGTATGTGTGGGTGCGTTTCCCCTCCCTTTTCGCGGTGTATGCGCATATGTGTTGGTGTTGTCCCCATTCGTTCTATCTCTGGTTTTTTTTTCTATTATGCCTGCATATTGTCTGCATCGTTACGATATTCGGGTATCCGTTGCCAGTTTCTAAATTCGTTTTCGCATGCCTGTATACGTGTCATTACGATATTCGCACATCTTCATTGTGCTCTGCGATGCGGTTTGTGACTTTGCTATAATTTGTTTCTGATGCGATGCGCTTTGAGGTTTTCAGCTCTAAGTCATGTTTTGAGTTCTCAGTCCAGCCGGCCGGTCTGTGCAGATTTTCTCGCCGCCATGTCATTCGAGTCGTCCATCCTCATTGCTCCTCACTTTTCGTGCCATCTGCATCTTCGCATATTTGTTGCTTCAGTTGGCTGATATGTGCTTGTCTGGTTTTTTTCGTTTCTTTGTGCAGTATTTTGCATATGACCGGAGATGCAAAGCCTATCACTTCATATGGGCCTCCAAATTTTGGTGCCAGCTTTGCTGCGAATCCTTCTGCAGCATTTGAAAGGTGGTGTTCTTTTGCCCATACCGTTGCTCCAATCACTGGTCTCCATTCTCTTCGTCTCAGATTGTAATGGCGAGCCTGATCCTGTGCAGCCGTTTCCAGATTTCATATTGTTGAAGAATCCTTTCGGCAAGAAATATTTCTTGAAGCCCTCAACAAATTCCGTCCATGTTCGCCACTGCTTATTGTTTGCGACGTACCATTTGAGTGCCCTATCTTTCAGTAGCTCTGGCATCGCTCTCGGGATCATGTCCAGTTCGATGCCATACATGTCTGCTGACCACTCGATCTGTTCTATGAACTCTAGTGGTCTGGAATTGCCGTCGAATCTGAATGTCCACTCCCTCACTTGTTTTGCCACCTTGGCATACGCCAAATTCCTTCCATGAATACTCGTGGTCTTGTTTGTTGTATGTGGTGCCGTTTTCTTGGGGTCTTTTCGTTTGTCTCCTTATGTCCCTCTTTGTCTCTGCGCTATCTAGGGCTCCTTCGCTTCCCCATCTTGGTGGTAAATATGGAGGGATAGCTAGTGTGGCGATGTTTATTTTCTGGAATTCCTCAGCCTCACTTTCGCATGTTTTTGATGTGCTTGCTATTGTTTTCATTTTTATATTTTTCGAGTACTTTGTTTCCAATCTATTTATTTCCTCCTTCCAGTCTGGGTCCTTTTCATTCCTTTCTATCCACTCGCCTAGCTGTCTCCTCATTTCCTCCACTGTGCCGTTTATCTCGATCCCGATCCTTTGGCCTGTCTGTACCAAATCCTCCTTCTTCATGTGGTAAATCCATCCTTTTCCCATTTTTGATCTTTTTATGATTTATAAACTGTATTTTTATTTCTAAATTTCACCAGTATAGCACGTTGGACGCCAGTTGTAACGATCCTTTCTCGTCCTTCGGGATATCTACAATATCTCTGGGGCTAGGTTCGGCACAACAAAATTTATTTTGTGCCCCGGTGAAATCAGAACAGGTTTGTTTGTTGATTTGGTTTTGTAATACGTTTATTTGCGATCGTTTATGGGCTTGATTGGATATGACAAGTTTCTCTATGGTAGGTCTGGACTTGGACAGCGTTGTCGATTCACTTCGAATCCCTCGTCGTCCCTTCTTGCTTTCCTTTTGCTCCTGTAGCCGTTGCTGGTTGTTGTCTCGGCCTGTACCGTACGTTTGGTTGTTGCTCCACACCTCTGTACCCCTTTCGCTATGCTTGTTGAGATGGCTTTTGCTTTTATGGCTCTGGGACGAATCCCGCAGCTATTATCACGAAGCAGGATATTCCTCAGCACTTGGTAATCGTCAGGATATATAGATCCTGGAATTTCGGCAGTAGGATATATCCTCGTGCCTACCACTGACTTTGGATACTCCTGGAAATGCTTGGCTTCTCTCCAATTCACTCTAGCTTGGGTATGGTGTTCGCTATCCTTATTTAAGGACTCGTTTCTAATGTTTGTTATCCTTATTTAAGGATTTGTTGCTATTGGGGAATTATACAGGTTACTCGTGAGGCCTGTGTAATTCCTAGTTTTCTGCTGCTCCTTGTATTTCCTTGATAAGTTCTTAAGGTTACTCGTAAGGCCTTAATTACTTGTTACTTGATCACGACTTGATGACTTGATGCCTACTCTTGATAGACATTGCCTTTATATAGGCAGCTCCCACGGCCTCAGGAATATATTGGTGTGGTACCGCTATGCAGCTGGTACATTTCCATCGGCCTTCTGCTTTCACCCACGCATCCACTTGTTGCTATGCGTGGTGAAAGTCCCGTAAATCCTTGGCGCATATGTCCACTTTCTCTGTGGCTGCGCGCCCATTTATTCCTTGTCCTTGTCTTTCTCGTTTGTACATATTGACTTGCATCACTTTCTTATGTTGGCGTCGCCCTTCTATTGGCCGCCCATCGTATCCCGTTGACTTTCTCTGCTTTCATCGCTGCCTTTGCCCGTCGCTCCCTTTGATCCACTCGCCATACCCAATTTCGCACATATTCTCTCCTTATTATATTTACACTTTTACTTCTCTCGCTCACAAGATTTTGGCTGCTCGCAATCTAACTGCTTTCGTTCTCATGAGCGTGACGTAGGCAGAGAGTGCGCTATTGGTAACCGGTATTCTCCCTCACGCATAGTGTACGTATTCAGCGTATTCTAATGCATGCATTCATATTTGCCTCTCTGTGCTCTTAATTTGCATAAGTAGGCCAATGCCCCCGTTTGTGTGCAATTATGCCCTCAAGCCAGGTTCCATTACTCTTATATCGTTGATTTTGTGCATTCTGCCTCCCACGCAACTTCCCGCTTGTACGAAATTGCCAGCGGTCGCCTTTGATTCGATCGAGCCTTGCTTGATCGTACGTCATGAGTTCAACTTGGTTTGATCGTACGTCATAGGTTCGAATTGGTTCGATCGTACGTCATAGGTTCGAGTTGGTTCGATCGAGCCATGTTGGACTTGGCTGCCCATTGCGTATGCGTGCATATTGGTTTTTTTGCATTACGCTTCGCACGCATCTTCCCGCTTGTACGAAATCGCCAGCGGTCACGTGTGGTTCGACCGACCCGGTTTGATCGTAAGCCATTCTCTATGACTCGGTTCGATCGACCAGTAGCAGGCTTGGTCGTATATCGTAACTTAGGTTGGTGTCTCGGCTGTATCTTGTATTCGGTGCTTCATTTGTATCGTTGGATTGTGCTGCTGTTTGCTTGTTGTGTGGGATATTATAGTTAATTATAATGTTCCTCACAATGGGTTTACATAATGCGATTGCACAGAACCTGAGTACACATCCAGGAAGACCTTCTGGCCCCGAAGAATAAACAGTTTTGACTAATTTAAGTTCGCTAAGAATAGAACTTTCATCAAACACTGAATTGAAAATGCAATTAGCCTTTTTTAAATGATAAGGATACGGACTTGCTCGATATTCCGTTGAGGAATAAGTTGTTTTGAAAAAACTAGCAAACATAAATTATAAATTGTTTAGGCTCAGAAGAAAACTGAAGCTTACACCGCTGAAGATAATTCTTATAGCATTGTGTTTTAAGCCTCATGAATTTTGAACGTGTGTATAGAGAGCGTAATCTGATGAACGACGTGTTTTTTGAAACTTCTTATAATATCGTGTCTTCACATTTTTCACATTGAAAAAACTCGCAAACATAATTTATAAATTGTTTAGAGAACCAGGGAGGTTTGTTAAGCCGCTCCAGCCTACCAAGAGGCACACAAATATCAAAGAGTGAATTCAGAGTATCATAGAAGAAGCGAACAGTTTAGTTCATATCTCTACAATTATACAGATAAGACTAGTCGGTAGTAATGATGGTTTTCTTAAGTCTGGCAAAGTCAGTTTTACAAAAGCACCTAGTTAGAGGTAACTCATTTGAACCAAGTAATGGTGAAAGCAAGGGCAGATCAATTTTTAAATTTAATGTAGGATGAAATTTGTCTTCTGGCGGCTGCATTATGGTTCCTTCAGCTTCTATAGCCGTTATATGAGGGATGGTGACAAAGAGGGCAGCAACATGGTAGATTCATCTGTTAGTGACCATGCTAAAGCGGGTAAATTAAAATCACCAACCACTATGAGCATGTCTTGACTGGAAACTAAAGAGGAGACAAACTGAATTGCCTCTAAATGAAAATATATGTTTCTTTGGTGGTAGGAAAGCCGCGGTCCCGAAGCGTCAGCCGTATCAGCAACTTTGGACGAGTCACCCACTGCAGCAGTCAACTTGTTTACGGGGCCCTCGATACTTTTAGAACTATCGGCGATTTCCATTGGAATGGGTAATTGCCCGGAAACATCGGACACTACAATAGGCATCTTTTTTAAGAGATCATTCCCAGGTGATACCGGTAATTCCTTACTTATAGCATTCACAACCGGACTCTTAAACGATATCAATTGCTGTACATTAGGAGTGGACGGTGCATGAGACCGGTCGGGGACGATAAGAGACGCTGACGGATCTACAGATACAGAAACACCCCAAGGACTGGTCCTTTTACGTTTCGGAGACTCATTCATAAGCGA
Source organism: Drosophila paulistorum (assembly GCA_018152135.1). Classification (NCBI taxonomy): domain Eukaryota; kingdom Metazoa; phylum Arthropoda; class Insecta; order Diptera; family Drosophilidae; genus Drosophila; species Drosophila paulistorum. Next base: position 50,436 of record JAECXG010000635.1, read on the forward strand.
TAAACTCCTGAACTGAGTCTCCACCACAGTAAACTCCGCTTGGAGTTTATTAAAACCTGCCCTTAAAGTGTCAAAACTATCTCTAGTCCGCCTCATGAAAGAGCGCATCTCATTCTCGACCTCCCGGCAAGCATCACATCCATATTTTAAGCCACCGCCTTTAGCAATAGACTCCTTGATTCTACCTGTGTAACCTGCACACTTAACGTGAACCGCATTGTCACACAGCCAACAAAGAATATAATCATGGGAGTCAACCGCATTAGTGGCAACTATGCAATTATTTTTTGAATAGACAATCATTTTTATCAAAAAGTTAAATTTATTTAACAAAAGAATAAAAAATAAAAAATAAAAATTGTATAGGTAAAAAATCTGTGTATAAGAATATACTGACCAGATCTGACAGCCTTCACAACTAAAGAATAAAAATTACAAAAATACACAAAATAAAAACACGTATTGCAGCGTCGCGGGTAGGCAACATGAGAGCTCAAATCAAACAAGAATAGGAAAGAGCGGGAGAGCGCGTCAAATTGAAAACATGCAACAACAATTTGTACGCAAGAGCATGAGAGTTACTTAAAACGGTAAAGACACAAAAGCAAAAGAGATAAACAAAACAACAACACCGCTAACGCAAGTATTGTTGTAAGTTTTGATTTTATTTAAATTTAAATAAAAACACAAAAGCGACAGCAAGAATTCGCGAAATGAAAATAAAATTCGGATGCTGCTCTTTTGACATACATTGTTTAACACGTCAGCACCGTTCGACGTGGAGTTAAGAACTAATTATTGTCAAGTAAATGTCTGTATATGTGAGCGCAGTTGTCGGTATCAGTCTTAAAGTTAAGTCGTGTGGCGCTCGGAGTATTGATGATATGTAGCATCTCCATGGTGAACCTTTTGTTGTAATGCCGCTCTTCATCTAATATTGTTGTCTCATCGAAATTCCGTGCATGGCCACTAGTTGCACAATGTGTCATTCGTGCTGTTTTTGGTGTGTCTATATAATTTCTCATTTTATAGTCAGATTTATGTTGTGAGATCCTAGTTTTTAATTTCGATTTGGTCGTCCCTATGTATATCTTATTACATGGTATGTTTCCTTGTCCATTGCATGGAATTTTCTATATTACATTCCTTCTATTTGTCGACTCTATCTTGGAATTCGTATTATTGAATATGTGTTTGAGTGTGTTGTCATAACACTTCGAATGTGATAGTCTTTCTGATAATTTTGGTACAAAAGTGATAGATAAGTAAGTCTATTTAGATTTGACAGTAGCAGATTTGTGTTTCTTGAACAATGTCTTAATTACGTTGTCCGGAAAATCGTTGTCCTTTAAAATATTTATTATTTCCTTTTTCGATTCTTCACGGTATATTTCTCCACTGAGGCAAATGCAACAATCTTACCCAGTTTACATGGAGCTAAACAGTCTCAGAACTGAGAAACCTCTGACTCCTTACCACAATTGGATTCTCAACAAACCACTAAAAAATGTTCTAGTATATTATCACAATATACAAGGTTTGCATCTTCGAAGTGCCAATATATTTTTTATAGCGGACGTTGACGATACTATGCGCAGTACGTTCAAGTGGCCCCTACGACACCAGGACAAAGCCTATTACGCGCGAGCCCAAGCAGATAACTGCCCACCTCCCACCCGACCGACCGAGGGGTGCAGCCGAATAACGCACGGCACGAATTGCGTAGACAAATACACAATAGAAAAAACAGACAAACAAATAAATAACTAATACTATAGCTATCTATTAACTAAATACGATAGGATAGAAGTTTTAATCATAGGAATAGAAGGTTGTAATCAGAGCAGAGGACCCTAAAAGGTTCATGCAGAGCATAGTTAAAAGAACAACGACTAAGTGATAAAGGTATCAAAGGATGTCTACTCCGTCTACATGGTACCGACAGATTTACCTGAGCTAATAACTCAGGCGATTCGATATCACCAATTAGGAGCTTGTGCCTAAAAATAACACCAAGCATAATTCTACGGTTAATTAAGGAAAAAAGGTTAATCAAAAGAAGTCTACTTGAGTATAAGAGCAAATTGCCATTTCGATTTTGAACGAATTCAAGTCTAGCCTGGTGCGACTCATATTGAGGTGACCAAATGCAAGATCCATACTCTAAAATAGGACGGAAAAGCGAAGTAAAGATAACTTTGGTGGTATAGGGGTCATCAAATTCTTTTGACCATCTGGAAATATGGGTGTTAAAATTTAACTTATGGTCCATAAGTACGCCCATTACCTTACATTTGGTAGTGTTAAGATTTAATGGATTTTTAAGATGAGCTTTTACCCGACTTAATGAATCTGTTTCTTTATAAGTAAGACAAAGCGTAACATCGTCAGCATACATAAGCACACGCGAGTGAATAATGACTGATGGAAGATCATTAATGGTTTAAGTGAAAAGCAGAGGGCCAAGATGACACTGAGGTACACCAGCAGTGGAATAGGAAAAATAAGACTTTAAAAGTACCTTCTGTTTTCTGTTTGTTAAATATTCTCAAACCCAAGAAAGGAAAATGGTGGAAACCCAATGTCGCTCAGTTTATAAATTAATAGGGTATGATTAACAGAATCAAAGGCTTTGCTGAAGTCAGTGTATATGACATCAGTTTGTTTACCAATTTTGAACCCCTTGATAATTATTGACGTAAATTCTAAAAGGATAGTGGTTGTAGATCTACGTTTCACAAACCCATGTTGGGATGTCGAAATAATAGAGCTGCAAAAATGTTGCAATTGAGAAGTTATAATTTTCTCAAAAGCTTTCGGAATAGCGGACAATTTTGAGATACCCCTTTAGTTAGAGGCTTCGAACTTTTTGCCATTTTTATGCAGAGGATTGATATACGACTCCTTCCAAATAGATGGAAAAGAGGAAGATTCGACAAACAATAGAAATATTTTTAAAATGGGTTTACATAATGCGTTTGCACAAAACCTGAGTACACATCCAGGAAGACCATCTGGCCCCGAAGAATAAACAGTTTTGACTAATTTAAGTTCGCTAAGAATAGAACTTTCATCAAACACTGAATTGAAAATGCAATTATCCTTTTTTAAATGATAAGGATACGGACTTGCTCGATATTCCGTTGAGGAATAAGTTGTTTTGAAAAAACTAGCAAACATAGATTATAAATTGTTTAGGCTCAGAAGAAAACTGAAGCTTACACCGCTGAAGATAATTCTTATAGCATTGTGTTTTAAGCCTCATGAATTTTGAACGAGTGTATAGAGAGCGTAATCTGATGAACGACGTGTTTTTTGAAACTTCTTATAATATCGTGTCTTCACATTTTTCACATTGAAAAAACTCGCAAACATAATTTATAAATTGTTTAGAGAACCAGGGAGGTTTGTTAAGCCGCTCCAGCCTTCCAAGAGGCACACAAATATCAAAGAGTGAATTCAGAGTATCATAGAAGAAGCGAACAGTTTAGTTCATATCTCTACAATTATACAGATAAGACTAGTCGGTAGTAATGATGGTTTTCTTAAGTCTGGCAAAGTCAGTTTTACAAAAGCACCTAGTTAGAGGTAACTCATTTGAACCAAGTAATGGTGAAAGCAAGGGCAGATCAATTTTTAAATTTAATGTAGGATGAAATTTGTCTTCTGGCGGCTGCATTATGGTTCCTTCAGCTTCTATAGCCGTTATATGAGGGATGGCGGCTATAAGACTCAAAATGGCGGCAGTAGAATGGTTTCAGCAGCTTGTATAGCTGTTATTTAAAGGATGGCGGCTATAAGACTACAAATGGCGGCAGTAGAACGGTTTCAGCAGTTTGTATAGCTGTTATGTAAAGGATAGCGGCTATAAGACTTGAAATGTCGGAAGTAGAATTGTTTCAGCAGCTTCTATAGCTGTTATTCCATCCTAGAAACCTCACAATAGGAAGAATCCAATACAAAAATAAGATCTAACTATTTTCCATTAGAATTTAAGACAGGATTGACTTGGGATAAAGATAAGCCTAGAAGGCCGTCAATAAAGTCATGTGACAAAGAGGGCAGCAACATGGTAGATTCATCTGTTAGTGACCATGCTAAAGCGGGTAAATTAAAATCACCAACCACTATGAGCATGTCTTGACTGGAAACTAAAGAGGAGACAAACTGAATTGCCTCTAAATGATTTAAATATACCATCATGTCTGACAATGGTGGAATATAGGAACAAGTAATGAAAGCATTAAAAGATTTTAAATTTACTTTAACACTGACAAACTCAATCTCCTGGGTACTAGAAAATTGAATCATTTCAGATGATAAAGCAGCATCAACAGCTATCAGATCGCCACCACCTATGCGAGAAATCCGGTCACGTCTGAATATAGAAAAATTTGTGGAAAAAACCGATGCATCAGCAATATCAGGTTTTAGCCACGTCTCTGTAAAAGCTAGAATGTTTTGCTCAAAAGAAAGACTATCTACATAGAGATTAGGAAGTTTAGATTTCAGTCCCCTAACGTTCTGGTAACCCAGGTTAAGGGACGAAGCTTGTTTTTTGACACACCAGCAGATGCTGATGTGGCAGGAATAGTATTAGTTGTTGTTGTTGGCAAGCGAATCGTTTGCCGATTTTTCTTTTTTACAGTATATTCCTTAACTATTATATGTTTCGGCCAAAAATCATCTCGACATATAGTGTCGAAGATATTGGCAGAAACACTAATTTTAATGGACGAAATGTCCCGAGAATAAAAAAATGTAAACTTCTCCACCGCAATATTCGAGAGACGCCAATTTACAATCATATTGCTATTAGTTTGTTCTAATAGCAATAAATACTAAGTTGCAACAACAAAGTGAGCACCTTTTTTGGAAAAGCCATGTCCACCAATTCGGGCCCAAGCTCTCTTGATCCCCATCAGCAACAGCTACAAGAACTACTTGTACAACAACAACGTGAGCGTCGTCTCTCGGTCCAACGCAACAACGCGTACTTTTCGGTGGTGTCGCCGACCCCACTGAATGCTACCGTAAGCAATAACACCGAAAGTGCAAGCCACTCAGCAACAGCAAGCGACAACAGCAATTTACCGTGGAGAGAGCAGTGTGCTTCTCCATCAATATCGATAACTGGGTCACCGATTGCACCGACCAGCACCGTCAGCTCGTTGGCAGCAACTGCTGCAACGTCTGCAGAAGTATTGACCTGCCTCAAGCCGTCATCGACAAGTCGCCCAGAGTCAGCCACGACAAGAAACCCAACGCCTTCTGTCCAAACTGGAATGGATAGATATATTAAAATAACTAAGCGGAAGCTAAGCCCGCAAAAAGAAAAAAATTGGCAATACGCCTAAAATAACCAAAACAAATGAACGAGCAGCACTTCTAAGCGGAAATCGTTTTAAAATTCTTGCCGATCAGCAAGACGATCAAGCCGGCGCTGTGGATAAAGTTAAATCGGCTAGACCACCCCCTCTATACATCCGTGGAGCCAACTGCAGCGCCCTGATTTCGAAGCTAGTAGAAACAGTAGGGGCAAATAACTTTGTTGTAACCCCTCTCAACAGGGGTAACATAAAAGAAATTAAATGTCCGATATTCCGTTGAGGAATAAGTTGTTTTGAAAAAACTAGCAAACATAGATTATAAATTGTTTAGGCTCAGAAGAAAACTAAAGCTTACACCGCTGAAGATAATTCTTATAGCATTGTGTTTTAAGCCTCATGAAACGAGCGACTGTATAGAGAGCGTAATCTGATGAACGACGTGTTTTTTGAAACTTCTTATAATATCGTGTCTTCACATTTTTCACATTGAAAAAACTCGCAAACATAATTTATAAATTGTTTAGAGAACCAGGGAGGTTTGTTAAGCCGCTCCAGCCTACCAAGAGGCACACAAATATCAAAGAGTGAATTCAGAGTATCATAGAAGAAGCGAACAGTTTAGTTCATATCTCTACAATTATACAGATAAGACTAGTCGGTAGTAATGATGGTTTTCTTAAGTCTGGCAAAGTCAGTTTTACAAAAGCACCTAGTTAGAGGTAACTCATTTGAACCAAGTAATGGTGAAAGCAAGGGCAGATCAATTTTTAAATTTAATGTAGGATGAAATTTGTCTTCTGGCGGCTGCATTATGGTTCCTTCAGCTTCTATAGCCGTTATATGAGGGATGGCGGCTATAAGACTCAAAATGGCGGCAGTAGAATGGTTCCAGCAGCTTGTATAGCTGTTATTTAAAGGATGGCGGCTATAAGACTACAAATAACGGCAGTAGAACGGTTTCAGCAGTTTGTATAGCTGTTATGTAAAGGATAGCGGCTATAAGACTTGAAATGTCGGAAGTAGAATTGTTTCAGCAGCTTCTATAGCTGTTATTCCATCCTAGAAACCTCACAATAGGAAGAATCCAATACAAAAATAAGATCTAACTATTTTCCATTAGAATTTAAGACAGGATTGACTTGGGATAAAGATAAGCCTAGAAGGCCGTCAATAAAGTCATGTGACAAAGAGGGCAGCAACATGGTAGATTCATCTGTTAGTGACCATGCTAAAGCGGGTAAATTAAAATCACCAACCACTATGAGCATGTCTTGACTGGAAACTAAAGAGGAGACAAACTGAATTGCCTCTAAATGATTTAAATATACCATCATGTCTGACAATGGTGGAATATAGGAACAAGTAATGAAAGCATTAAAAGATTTTAAATTTACTTTAACACTGACAAACTCAATCTCCTGGGTACTAGAAAATTGAATCATTTCAGATGATAAAGCAGCATCAACAGCTATCAGATCGCCACCACCTATGCGAGAAATCCGGTCACGTCTGAATATAGAAAAATTTGTGGAAAAAACCGATGCATCAGCAATATCAGGTTTTAACTTTGTTGTAACCCCTCTCAACAGGGTAACATAAAAGAAATTAAATGTCCGATATTCCGTTGAGGAATAAGTTGTTTTGAAAAAACTAGCAAACATAGATTATAAATTGTTTAGGCTCAGAAGAAAACTGAAGCTTACACCGCTGAAGATAATTCTTATAGCATTGTGTTTTAAGCCTCATGAAACGAGCGACTGTATAGAGAGCGTAATCTGATGAACGACGTGTTTTTTGAAACTTCTTATAATATCGTGTCTTCACATTTTTCACATTGAAAAAACTCGCAAACATAATTTATAAATTGTTTAGAGAACCAGGGAGGTTTGTTAAGCCGCTCCAGCCTACCAAGAGGCACACAAATATCAAAGAGTGAATTCAGAGTATCATAGAAGAAGCGAACAGTTTAGTTCATATCTCTACAATTATACAGATAAGACTAGTCGGTAGTAATGATGGTTTTCTTAAGTCTGGCAAAGTCAGTTTTACAAAAGCACCTAGTTAGAGGTAACTCATTTGAACCAAGTAATGGTGAAAGCAAGGGCAGATCAATTTTTAAATTTAATGTAGGATGAAATTTGTCTTCTGGCGGCTGCATTATGGTTCCTTCAGCTTCTATAGCCGTTATATGAGGGATGGCGGCTATAAGACTCAAAATGGCGGCAGTAGAATGGTTCCAGCAGCTTGTATAGCTGTTATTTAAAGGATGGCGGCTATAAGACTACAAATAACGGCAGTAGAACGGTTTCAGCAGTTTGTATAGCTGTTATGTAAAGGATAGCGGCTATAAGACTTGAAATGTCGGAAGTAGAATTGTTTCAGCAGCTTCTATAGCTGTTATTCCATCCTAGAAACCTCACAATAGGAAGAATCCAATACAAAAATAAGATCTAACTATTTTCCATTAGAATTTAAGACAGGATTGACTTGGGATAAAGATAAGCCTAGAAGGCCGTCAATAAAGTCATGTGACAAAGAGGGCAGCAACATGGTAGATTCATCTGTTAGTGACCATGCTAAAGCGGGTAAATTAAAATCACCAACCACTATGAGCATGTCTTGACTGGAAACTAAAGAGGAGACAAACTGAATTGCCTCTAAATGATTTAAATATACCATCATGTCTGACAATGGTGGAATATAGGAACAAGTAATGAAAGCATTAAAAGATTTTAAATTTACTTTAACACTGACAAACTCAATCTCCCTGGGTACTAGAAAATTGAATCATTTCAGATGATAAAGCAGCATCAACAGCTATCAGATCGCCACCACCTATGCGAGAAATCCGGTCACGTCTGAATATAGAAAAATTTGTGGAAAAAACCGATGCATGAGCAATATCAGGTTTTAGCCACGTCTCTGTAAAAGCTAGAATGTTATGCTCAAAAGAAAGACTATCTACATAGAGATTAGGAAGTTTAGATTTCAGTCCCCTAACGTTCTGGTAACCCAGGTTAAGGGACGAAGCTTGTTTTGACACACCAGCAGATGCTGATGTGGCAGGAATAGTATTAGTTGTTGTTGTTGGCAAGCGAATCGTTTGCCGATTTTTTTTTACAGTATATTCCTTAACTATTATATGTTTCGGCCAAAAATCATCTCGACATATAGTGTCGAAGATATTGGCAGAAACACTAATTTTAAAGGACGAAATGTCCCGAGAATAAAAAAATGTAAACTTCTCCACCGCAATATTCGAGAGACGCCAATTTACAATCATATTGCTATTAGTTTGTTCTAATAGCAATAAATACTAAGTTGCAACAACAAAGTGAGCACCTTTTTGGAAAAGCCATGTCCACCAATTCGGGCCCAAGCTCTCTTGATCCCCACCAGCAACAGCTACAAGAACTACTTGTACAACAACAACGTGAGCGTCGTCTCTCGGTCCAACGCAACAACGCGTACTTTTCGGTGGTGTCGCCGACCCCACTGAATGCTACCGTAAGCAATAACACCGAAAGTGCAAGCCACTCAGCAACAGCAAGCGACAACAGCAATTTACCGTGGAGAGAGCAGTGTGCTTCTCCATCAATATCGATAACTGGGTCACCGATTGCACCGACCAGCACCGTCAGCTCGTTGACAGCAACTGCTGCAACGTCTGCAGAAGTATTGACCTGCCTCAAGCCGTCATCGACAAGTCGCCCAGAGTCAGCCACGACAAGAAACCCAACGCCTTCTGTCCAAACTGGAATGGATAGATATATTAAAATAACTAAGCGGAAGCTAAGCCCGCAAAAGAAAAAATTGGCAATACGCCTAAAATAACCAAAACAAATGAACGAGCAGCACTTCTAAGCGGAATCGTTTTAAAATTCTTGCCGATCAGCAAGACGATCAAGCCGGCGCTGTGGATAAAGTTAAATCGGCTAGACCACCCCTCTATACATCCGTGGAGCCAACTGCAGCGCCCTGATTTCGAAGCTAGTAGAAACAGTAGGGGCAAATAACTTTGTTGTAACCCCTCTCAACAGGGGTAACATAAAAGAAATTAAATGTCCGATATTCCGTTGAGGAATAAGTTGTTTTGAAAAAACTAGCAAACATAGATTATAAATTGTTTAGGCTCAGAAGAAAACTGAAGCTTACACCGCTGAAGATAATTCTTATAGCATTGTGTTTTAAGCCTCATGAAACGAGCGACTGTATAGAGAGCGTAATCTGATGAACGACGTGTTTTTGAAACTTCTTATAATATCGTGTCTTCACATTTTTCACATTGAAAAAACTCGCAAACATAATTTATAAATTGTTTAGAGAACCAGGGAGGTTTGTTAAGCCGCTCCAGCCTACCAAGAGGCACACAAATATCAAAGAGTGAATTCAGAGTATCATAGAAGAAGCGAACAGTTTAGTTCATATCTCTACAATTATACATAAGACTAGTCGGTAGTAATGATGGTTTTCTTAAGTCTGGCAAAGTCAGTTTTACAAAAGCACCTAGTTAGAGGTAACTCATTTGAACCAAGTAATGGTGAAAGCAAGGGCAGATCAATTTTTAAATTTAATGTAGGATGAAATTTGTCTTCTGGCGGCTGCATTATGGTTCCTTCAGCTTCTATAGCCGTTATATGAGGGATGGCGGCTATAAGACTCAAAATGGCGGCAGTAGAATGGTTCCAGCAGCTTGTATAGCTGTTATTTAAAGGATGGCGGCTATAAGACTACAAATAACGGCAGTAGAACGGTTTCAGCAGTTTGTATAGCTGTTATGTAAAGGATAGCGGCTATAAGACTTGAAATGTCGGAAGTAGAATTGTTTCAGCAGCTTCTATAGCTGTTATTCCATCCTAGAAACCTCACAATAGGAAGAATCCAATACAAAAATAAGATCTAACTATTTTCCATTAGAATTTAAGACAGGATTGACTTGGGATAAAGATAAGCCTAGAAGGCCGTCAATAAAGTCATGTGACAAAGAGGGCAGCAACATGGTAGATTCATCTGTTAGTGACCATGCTAAAGCGGGTAAATTAAAATCACCAACCACTATGAGCATGTCTTGACTGGAAACTAAAGAGGAGACAAACTGAATTGCCTCTAAATGATTTAAATATACCATCATGTCTGACAATGGTGGAATATAGGAACAAGTAATGAAAGCATTAAAAGATTTTAAATTTACTTTAACACTGACAAACTCAATCTCCTGGGTACTAGAAAATTGAATCATTTCAGATGATAAAGCAGCATCAACAGCTATCAGATCGCCACCACCTATGCGAGAAATCCGGTCACGTCTGAATATAGAAAAATTTGTGGAAAAAACCGATGCATCAGCAATATCAGGTTTTAACTTTGTTGTAACCCCTCTCAACAGGGGTAACATAAAAGAAATTAAATGTCCGATATTCCGTTGAGGAATAAGTTGTTTTGAAAAAACTAGCAAACATAGATTATAAATTGTTTAGGCTCAGAAGAAAACTGAAGCTTACACCGCTGAAGATAATTCTTATAGCATTGTGTTTTAAGCCTCATGAAACGAGCGACTGTATAGAGAGCGTAATCTGATGAACGACGTGTTTTTTGAAACTTCTTATAATATCGTGTCTTCACATTTTTCACATTGAAAAAACTCGCAAACATAATTTATAAATTGTTTAGAGAACCAGGGAGGTTTGTTAAGCCGCTCCAGCCTACCAAGAGGCACACAAATATCAAAGAGTGAATTCAGAGTATCATAGAAGAAGCGAACAGTTTAGTTCATATCTCTACAATTATACAGATAAGACTAGTCGGTAGTAATGATGGTTTTCTTAAGTCTGGCAAAGTCAGTTTTACAAAAGCACCTAGTTAGAGGTAACTCATTTGAACCAAGTAATGGTGAAAGCAAGGGCAGATCAATTTTTAAATTTAATGTAGGATGAAATTTGTCTTCTGGCGGCTGCATTATGGTTCCTTCAGCTTCTATAGCCGTTATATGAGGGATGGCGGCTATAAGACTCAAAATGGCGGCAGTAGAATGGTTCCAGCAGCTTGTATAGCTGTTATTTAAAGGATGGCGGCTATAAGACTACAAATAACGGCAGTAGAACGGTTTCAGCAGTTTGTATAGCTGTTATGTAAAGGATAGCGGCTATAAGACTTGAAATTTAGGAAGTAGAATTGTTTCAGCAGCTTCTATAGCTGTTATTCCATCCTAGAAACCTCACAATAGGAAGAATCCAATACAAAAATAAGATCTAACTATTTTCCATTAGAATTTAAGACAGGATTGACTTGGGATAAAGATAAGCCTAGAAGGCCGTCAATAAAGTCATGTGACAAAGAGGGCAGCAACATGGTAGATTCATCTGTTAGTGACCATGCTAAAGCGGGTAAATTAAAATCACCAACCACTATGAGCATGTCTTGACTGGAAACTAAAGAGGAGACAAACTGAATTGCCTCTAAATGATTTAAATATACCATCATGTCTGACAATGGTGGAATATAGGAACAAGTAATGAAAGCATTAAAAGATTTTAAATTTACTTTAACACTGACAAACTCAATCTCCTGGGTACTAGAAAATTGAATCATTTCAGATGATAAAGCAGCATCAACAGCTATCAGATCGCCATCACCTATGCGAGAAATCCGGTCACGTCTGAATATAGAAAAATTTGTGGAAAAAACCGATGCATCAGCAATATCAGGTTTTAGCCACGTCTCTGTAAAAGCTAGAATGTTATGCTCAAAAGAAAGACTATCTACATAGAGATTAGGAAGTTTAGATTTCAGTCCCCTAACGTTCTGGTAACCCAGGTTAAGGGACGAAGCTTGTTTTTTTGACACACCAGCAGATGCTGATGTGGCAGGAATAGTATTAGTTGTTGTTGTTGGCAAGCGAATCGTTTGCCGATTTTTCTTTTTTACAGTATATTCCTTAACTATTATATGTTTCGGGCAAAAATCATCTCGACATATAGTGTCGAAGATATTGGCAGAAACACTAATTTTAAAGGACGAAATGTCCCGAGAATAAAAAAATGTAAACTTCTCCACCGCAATATTCGAGAGACGCCAATTTACAATCATATTGCTATTAGTTTGTTCTAATAGCAATAAATACTAAGTTGCAACAACAAAGTGAGCACCTTTTTTGGAAAAGCCATGTCCACCAATTCGGGCCCAAGCTCTCTTGATCCCCACCAGCAACAGCTACAAGAACTACTTGTACAACAACAACGTGAGCGTCGTCTCTCGGTCCAACGCAACAACGCGTACTTTTCGGTGGTGTCGCCGACCCCACTGAATGCTACCGTAAGCAATAACACCGAAAGTGCAAGCCACTCAGCAACAGCAAGCGACAACAGCAATTTACCGTGGAGAGAGCAGTGTGCTTCTCCATCAATATCGATAACTGGGTCACCGATTGCACCGACCAGCACCGTCAGCTCGTTGACAGCAACTGCTGCAACGTCTGCAGAAGTATTGACCTGCCTCAAGCCGTCATCGACAAGTCGCCCAGAGTCAGCCACGACAAGAAACCCAACGCCTTCTGTCCAAACTGGAATGGATAGATATATTAAAATAACTAAGCGGAAGCTAAGCCCGCAAAAGAAAAAATTGGCAATACGCCTAAAATAACCAAAACAAATGAACGAGCAGCACTTCTAAGCGGAAATCGTTTTAAAATTCTTGCCGATCAGCAAGACGATCAAGCCGGCGCTGTGGATAAAGTTAAATCGGCTAGACCACCCCCTCTATACATCCGTGGAGCCAACTGCAGCGCCCTGATTTCGAAGCTAGTAGAAACAGTAGGGGCAAATAACTTTGTTGTAACCCCTCTCAACAGGGGTAACATAAAAGAAATTAAATGTCCGATATTCCGTTGAGGAATAAGTTGTTTTGAAAAAACTAGCAAACATAGATTATAAATTGTTTAGGCTCAGAAGAAAACTGAAGCTTACACCGCTGAAGATAATTCTTATAGCATTGTGTTTTAAGCCTCATGAAACGAGCGACTGTATAGAGAGCGTAATCTGATGAACGACGTGTTTTTTGAAACTTCTTATAATATCGTGTCTTCACATTTTTCACATTGAAAAAACTCGCAAACATAATTTATAAATTGTTTAGAGAACCAGGGAGGTTTGTTAAGCCGCTCCAGCCTACCAAGAGGCACACAAATATCAAAGAGTGAATTCAGAGTATCATAGAAGAAGCGAACAGTTTAGTTCATATCTCTACAATTATACAGATAAGACTAGTCGGTAGTAATGATGGTTTTCTTAAGTCTGGCAAAGTCAGTTTTACAAAAGCACCTAGTTAGAGGTAACTCATTTGAACCAAGTAATGGTGAAAGCAAGGGCAGATCAATTTTTAAATTTAATGTAGGATGAAATTTGTCTTCTGGCGGCTGCATTATGGTTCCTTCAGCTTCTATAGCCGTTATATGAGGGATGGCGGCTATAAGACTCAAAATGGCGGCAGTAGAATGGTTTCAGGAGCTTGTATAGCTGTTATTTAAAGGATGGCGGCTATAAGACTACAAATGGCGGCAGTAGAACGGTTTCAGCAGTTTGTATAGCTGTTATGTAAAGGATAGCGGCTATAAGACTTGAAATGTCGGAAGTAGAATTGTTTCAGCAGCTTCTATAGCTGTTATTCCATCCTAGAAACCTCACAATAGGAAGAATCCAATACAAAAATAAGATCTAACTATTTTCCATTAGAATTTAAGACAGGATTGACTTGGGATAAAGATAAGCCTAGAAGGCCGTCAATAAAGTCATGTGACAAAGAGGGCAGCAACATGGTAGATTCATCTGTTAGTGACCATGCTAAAGCGGGTAAATTAAAATCACCAACCACTATGAGCATGTCTTGACTGGAAACTAAAGAGGAGACAAACTGAATTGCCTCTAAATGATTTAAATATACCATCATGTCTGACAATGGTGGAATATAGGAACAAGTAATGAAAGCATTAAAAGATTTTAAATTTACTTTAACACTGACAAACTCAATCTCCTGGGTACTAGAAAATTGAATCATTTCAGATGATAAAGCAGCATCAACAGCTATCAGATCGCCACCACCTATGCGAGAAATCCGGTCACGTCTGAATATAGAAAAATTTGTGGAAAAAACCGATGCATCAGCAATATCAGGTTTTAGCCACGTCTCTGTAAAAGCTAGAATGTTATGCTCAAAAGAAAGACTATCTACATAGAGATTAGGAAGTTTAGATTTCAGTCCCCTAACGTTCTGGTAACCCAGGTTAAGGGACGAAGCTTGTTTTTTGACACACCAGCAGATGCTGATGTGGCAGGAATAGTATTAGTTGTTGTTGTTGGCAAGCGAATCGTTTGCCGATTTTTCTTTTTTACAGTATATTCCTTAACTATTATATGTTTCGGCCAAAAATCATCTCGACATATAGTGTCGAAGATATTGGCAGAAACACTAATTTTAAAGGACGAAATGTCCCGAGAATAAAAAAATGTAAACTTCTCCACCGCAATATTCGAGAGACGCCAATTTACAATCATATTGCTATTAGTTTGTTCTAATAGCAATAAATACTAAGTTGCAACAACAAAGTGAGCACCTTTTTTGGAAAAGCCATGTCCACCAATTCGGGCCCAAGCTCTCTTGATCCCCACCAGCAACAGCTACAAGAACTACTTGTACAACAACAACGTGAGCGTCGTCTCTCGGTCCAACGCAACAACGCGTACTTTTCGGTGGTGTCGCCGACCCCACTGAATGCTACCGTAAGCAATAACACCGAAAGTGCAAGCCACTCAGCAACAGCAAGCGACAACAGCAATTTACCGTGGAGAGCAGTGTGCTTCTCCATCAATATCGATAACTGGGTCACCGATTGCACCGACCAGCACCGTCAGCTCGTTGACAGCAACTGCTGCAACGTCTGCAGAAGTATTGACCTGCCTCAAGCCGTCATCGACAAGTCGCCCAGAGTCAGCCACGACAAGAAACCCAACGCCTTCTGTCCAAACTGGAATGGATAGATATATTAAAATAACTAAGCGGAAGCTAAGCCCGCAAAAGAAAAAAATTGGCAATACGCCTAAAATAACCAAAACAAATGAACGAGCAGCACTTCTAAGCGGAAATCGTTTTAAAATTCTTGCCGATCAGCAAGACGATCAAGCCGGCGCTGTGGATAAAGTTAAATCGGCTAGACCACCCCCTCTATACATCCGTGGAGCCAACTGCAGCGCCCTGATTTCGAAGCTAGTAGAAACAGTAGGGGCAAATAACTTTGTTGTAACCCCTCTCAACAGGGGTAACATAAAAGAAATTAAATGTCCGATATTCCGTTGAGGAATAAGTTGTTTTGAAAAAACTAGCAAACATAGATTATAAATTGTTTAGGCTCAGAAGAAAACTGAAGCTTACACCGCTGAAGATAATTCTTATAGCATTGTGTTTTAAGCCTCATGAAACGAGCGACTGTATAGAGAGCGTAATCTGATGAACGACGTGTTTTTTGAAACTTCTTATAATATCGTGTCTTCACATTTTTCACATTGAAAAAACTCGCAAACATAATTTATAAATTGTTTAGAGAACCAGGGAGGTTTGTTAAGCCGCTCCAGCCTACCAAGAGGCACACAAATATCAAAGAGTGAATTCAGAGTATCATAGAAGAAGCGAACAGTTTAGTTCATATCTCTACAATTATACAGATAAGACTAGTCGGTAGTAATGATGGTTTTCTTAAGTCTGGCAAAGTCAGTTTTACAAAAGCACCTAGTTAGAGGTAACTCATTTGAACCAAGTAATGGTGAAAGCAAGGGCAGATCAATTTTTAAATTTAATGTAGGATGAAATTTGTCTTCTGGCGGCTGCATTATGGTTCCTTCAGCTTCTATAGCCGTTATATGAGGGATGGCGGCTATAAGACTCAAAATGGCGGCAGTAGAATGGTTTCAGGAGCTTGTATAGCTGTTATTTAAAGGATGGCGGCTATAAGACTACAAATGGCGGCAGTAGAACGGTTTCAGCAGTTTGTATAGCTGTTATGTAAAGGATAGCGGCTATAAGACTTGAAATGTCGGAAGTAGAATTGTTTCAGCAGCTTCTATAGCTGTTATTCCATCCTAGAAACCTCACAATAGGAAGAATCCAATACAAAAATAAGATCTAACTATTTTCCATTAGAATTTAAGACAGGATTGACTTGGGATAAAGATAAGCCTAGAAGGCCGTCAATAAAGTCATGTGACAAAGAGGGCAGCAACATGGTAGATTCATCTGTTAGTGACCATGCTAAAGCGGGTAAATTAAAATCACCAACCACTATGAGCATGTCTTGACTGGAAACTAAAGAGGAGACAAACTGAATTGCCTCTAAATGATTTAAATATACCATCATGTCTGACAATGGTGGAATATAGGAACAAGTAATGAAAGCATTAAAGATTTTAAATTTACTTTAACACTGACAAACTCAATCTCCTGGGTACTAGAAAATTGAATCATTTCAGATGATAAAGCAGCATCAACAGCTATCAGATCGCCACCACCTATGCGAGAAATCCGGTCACGTCTGAATATAGAAAAATTTGTGGAAAAAACCGATGCATCAGCAATATCAGGTTTTAGCCACGTCTCTGTAAAAGCTAGAATGTTATGCTCAAAAGAAAGACTATCTACATAGAGATTAGGAAGTTTAGATTTCAGTCCCCTAACGTTCTGGTAACCCAGGTTAAGGGACGAAGCTTGTTTTTTGACACACCAGCAGATGCTGATGTGGCAGGAATAGTATTAGTTGTTGTTGTTGGCAAGCGAATCGTTTGCCGATTTTTTTTTTTACAGTATATTCCTTAACTATTATATGTTTCGGCCAAAAATCATCTCGACATATAGTGTCGAAGATATTGGCAGAAACACTAATTTTAAAGGACGAAATGTCCCGAGAATAAAAAAATGTAAACTTCTCCACCGCAATATTCGAGAGACGCCAATTTACAATCATATTGCTATTAGTTTGTTCTAATAGCAATAAATACTAAGTTGCAACAACAAAGTGAGCACCTTTTTGGAAAAGCCATGTCCACCAATTCGGGCCCAAGCTCTCTTGATCCCCACCAGCAACAGCTACAAGAACTACTTGTACAACAACAACGTGAGCGTCGTCTCTCGGTCCAACGCAACAACGCGTACTTTTCGGTGGTGTCGCCGACCCCACTGAATGCTACCGTAAGCAATAACACCGAAAGTGCAAGCCACTCAGCAACAGCAAGCGACAACAGCAATTTACCGTGGAGAGAGCAGTGTGCTTCTCCATCAATATCGATAACTGGGTCACCGATTGCACCGACCAGCACCGTCAGCTCGTTGACAGCAACTGCTGCAACGTCTGCAGAAGTATTGACCTGCCTCAAGCCGTCATCGACAAGTCGCCCAGAGTCAGCCACGACAAGAAACCCAACGCCTTCTGTCCAAACTGGAATGGATAGATATATTAAAATAACTAAGCGGAAGCTAAGCCCGCAAAAGAAAAAAATTGGCAATACGCCTAAAATAACCAAAACAAATGAACGAGCAGCACTTCTAAGCGGAAATCGTTTTAAAATTCTTGCCGATCAGCAAGACGATCAAGCCGGCGCTGTGGATAAAGTTAAATCGGCTAGACCACCACCTCTATACATCCGTGGAGCCAACTGCAGCGCCCTGATTTCGAAGCTAGTAGAAACAGTAGGGGCAAATAACTTTGTTGTAACCCCTCTCAACAGCGGTAACATAAAAGAAATTAAATGTCAAACCCAAACTGAGGACAATTTCCGCATCATCGAAAAGTACCTCCGTAATGCTAACATAAACTTCTATACCTACCAACTAAAAAGCAGTAAAGGGCTCCAGGTTGTGTTAAAGGGGATCGAGCCATCGGTCCCACATCAAGAAATAGCAGACGCATTGGCCGAAAAAGGGTTTGCGGTTAAGTCCGTTGTTAATATCATCAACAGGAATAAAGTCGCACAGCCGCTCTTTAAAATCGAGCTCCAACCAGATGCAAAGCGGTCGAAGCCAAATGAAGTGCATCCAATCTACAACCTTCAGCTCCTATTGCACAGAAGAATCACCGTAGAGGAGCCCCATAAGAGATACCAACCACCTCAGTGTAAGAACTGCCAGGAATACAACCACACCTCTAACAATTGCAATCTTAGGTCAGTGTGTGTTGGCTGCGGCGAACATCATAAAGATGGCATTTGCACCAAGGACAGAAACAACGTCGCACTAAGACTAAGCAGTAACTGTGGAGGGAACCACACAGCCAACTACAGGGGATGTCCTGTCTTCAAGGATCTTAAATCGCACCTAAACGGGCCTAAACCCCCAGCTGGACCAAAAATCACCTTCAACGCCTCCAAAACTACACCGGAGGTATTCTTCGCCAAGGCTGTTAGATCATCTAACATGCCTGCTACAACCAATCCTAGTGTATCCTTCGCTAGTGTACTCCGAACTGGACAGACGGAGCCCGCGAAAGAGACCCCGTCACTCCACTATCTACAGAATCCGCAACCTAGCGCACCAGAGCTTGGCCAGCAAACTCCAAGTGGTTTAGAGGCCCTATTGATCTCACTTAATCAAAACATGACCACTTTTATGACGTTCATGCAAAACTGTATGCAGGAACTGATGCGGAATCAAAACCTGCTTATCCAGAAGCTTATCGAGAATAAATAATGGCTTCCCTACGTCTATGTCTTTGGAATGCTAATGGCGTCTCCAAGCACAAAAATGAACTGCAACTATTCCTAGACTCAAGTGAAATCGACGTCATGCTGATATCGGAAACACATTTAACATCAAAAAATAACTTTCAAATACCAAAATACACCTTCTACGCAACAAACCATCCAGACGGAAAAGCTCATGGCGGGACTGGTATCCTAATCAAAAACTGTATAAAACACTCGTTCCTGAACAGATTCGAAACACAGCACCTACAAGCAACTGCTATAACCGTCAAAACCAGCTGCGTCAACAGTACGTTGGTTGCCCTGTACTGCCCACCACGCTTCTCAATCTCTGAAAAGGAATTCACCGGTTTCTTTAACACACTCGGAGAACGCTTCATTGCAGCAGGGGACTATAACGCCAAACATACGCACTGGGGATCTCGCCTGGTAAATCCTAAAGGCAAGCAGTTGTACAATACAATAGTCAACCCACTCAATAAGATGGATTGCGTCTCACCGGGTAGGCCCACTTATTGGCCCACAGATCCACAGAAAATGCCTGACTTGATTGATTTCGCAGTAACCAAGAGGATTCCGCGTAATCGGATCACTGCGGAAACACTGCTAGATTTAACCTCCGATCACTCTCCAGTGCTATTCACACTGTTAACAAGACCTCAAGTACTTGATCGCCCATATATGCTTACAAACAACAAAACAAATTGGCTTAAATTTAAAATGTACATGAGTGCCCACATTGACTGTTCGCCGAAACTGGATGCTGCAGAGGACATTGACATGTGCGTCTCTGCACTTGAGTCGATGCTGGGAGCTGCAGCAAGAGTATCTACGCCACATGCCTCTACTTACGCTAAACCTGCTGTCAGGCCTACGAACCGGCGGATAGAACAATTAGTAACGGAAAAACGACGAGATTACTCGATCACCAGCAGCAAAACTTCGCCTAAGGCATGCCAGCCGCAACCTCTCCAAGGAGTTAAGACAAGAGGAAATCTGGGCTCAAAGGAAATACATAGAAAAGCTCAGTCCATCCAGCACTAAACATCCTCTGTGGAAAGCCCACCCAACTTTAAGCGCGCCTACAGAGACAGTTTCACCAATAAGGGGCCCAACAGGTGGATGGGCCCGCAGCGACGAAGAGAGGGCATCCGTATTTGCCACACATCTTAAAATGGTTTTCCAGCCAAATCCAACATCAAACTCATTTGTACTTCCCCCTTCGAGCACATTAACGGATAGGAACTCCAATCGGATGAGATCACTGCAGTTATTAAAAACCACATAAAGCCGAACAAAGCCCCTGGCCATGACCTAATCACACCAAAAATGATCCTAGAACTCCCTACTATCGCCATACAATACATCTGCAAAATGTTCAACGCTATAATAAGAATTGGCTACTTCCCAAGAGCATGGAAAAGGTCCACTATCATCATGATTCCTAAAGTGGGAAAGGACAAAACCCAACCATCATCCTATAGGCCAATTAGTTTGCTGCCATGTCTTTCGAAGCTTTTGAAAAGGTCCTGCAGATTCGTCTAAACTCATTTCTGGCATCGGAGAACACAATCCCTTCTCACCAGTTCGGCTTCCGCGAAAAACATGGGACAATTGAACAAGTCAATCGTATAACATCCGAAATAAGAACAGCATTCGAACTAAAAGAATACTGTACGGCTGTCTTTCTCGACGTTGCCCAGGCTTTCGACAGAGTCTGGCTGGAGGGTTTAATGTTCAAAATCCGGCAGAAACTCCCACAGTACACCCACAAACTCATGGAATCTTACCTTTACAATAGGAAATTCGCTGTAAGATGTAATGGCTCCGTCTCGGCTGACTTTGAAATCGAAGCTGGTGTACCGCAAGGCAGTGTACTCGGACCATTGCTCTATCTGCTGTACACTGCAGACTTACCAACGAGTCTAGGACTTACAACGTCCACTTTTGCCGATGACACGGCAATCCTCAGAAGATCCAAATGCCCGATACAAGCCTCTGCAAAATTAGAGGAACACCTCAAGGTGGTAGAGGAATGGCTAGCAACCTGGCGTATCCGGGTCAACGAGCAGAAATGCAAACATGTTACATTTACGCTTAACAGAAGAAACTGTCCAGCTATAATGCTAAACAACGTACCAATTCCTCAAGCCGTGGATGTCACTTACCTTGGTATCCACCTAGACAGAAGACTAACTTGGCGCAAGCACATTGAGGCAAAAAAGTCACAGCTTAAACTGAAAGCGAGTAGCTTACATTGGATCATCAATGCTCGGTCACCTCTACGTCTGGAGTATAAAGTCCTCCTATATAACTCCGTACTGAAACCCATCTGGACTTACGGTGCCGTACTATGGGGAAATGCAAGTACCAGCAATGTCGACATTATACAAAGGGCGCAGTCGAAGATTTTAAGATCAATCACTGGGGCTCCGTGGTACATACGGAACGACAACATTCAAAATGATCTAAATATACCTAGCGTAAAATCTGAAATAGGTAGTCAACAACTAAAGTATTCTCCGAAACTGGATGTACACCCTAATGTTCTTGCCAATTCTCTTACGCGAACTAATAATAGAACTCGTCTTAAAAGAAATGACAGACCAACCCAATAATAAATGATTAGGGCCGCCTGCAATATCCCCTGGATATATCTTAAGTACTAGATTAAGAAAAATATCTCAAACTTGTGTTAGGCTCTAATTTAAGAGTAGATTCAACAAATATATATTAAACGTTAAAAAAAAAAAAAAAATATTCGAGACGTTAACTTTCTTCCGAATATAGGCTATTACATCAGAAACCTAGAAACAAATATATGTTTCTTTGGTGGTATGCCAACGGGAGGCCGCGGTCCCGAAGCGTCAGCCGTATCAACAACTTTGGACGAGTCACCCACTGCAGCAGTCAACTTGTTTACGGGGCCCTCGATACTTTTGGAACGATCGCCAAATTCCATTGGAATGGGTAATTGCCCGGAAACATCGGACACTACAATAGGCATCGTTTTTAAGAGATTATTCCCAGGTGATACCGGTAATTCCTTACTAAAAGCATTCACAACCGGACTCTTAAACGATATCAATTGCTGTACATTAGGAGTGGACGGTGCATGAGACCGGTCGGGGACGATAGGAGACGCTGGCGGATCAACAGATACAGAAACACCCCAAGGACTGGTCCTTTTACGTTTCGGAGACTCATTCATAAGCGATAAACTCTTGAACTGAGTCTCCACCACAGTAAACTCCGCTTGGAGTTTATTAAAACCTGCCCTTAAAGTGTCAAAACTATCTCTAGTCCGCATCATGAAAGAGCGCATCTCATTCTCGACCTCCCGGCAAGCATCACATCCATATTTTAAGCTACCGCCTTTAGCAACAGACTCCTTGATTCTGCCTGTGTAACCTGCACACTTAACGTGAACCGCATTGTCACACAGCCAACAAAGAATATAATCATGAGAGTCAACCGCATTAGTGGCAACTATGCAATTATTTTTTGAACAGACAACCATTTTTATCAAAAAGTTAAATTTATTTTAACAAAAGAATAAAAAATAAAAAATAAAAATTGTAAAGGTAAAAAATCTGTGTATAAGAATATACTGACCAGTTCTGACAGCCTTCACAACTAAAGATTAAAAATTACAAAAATACACAAAAACAAAAACACGTATTACAGCGTTGCGGGTAGGCAAAAGACGACAGCGCAAATCAAACAAGAATAGGAAAGAGCGGGAGAGCTCGTCAAATTGCAAACATGCAACAACAATTTGTACGCAAGAGCATGAGAGTTACTTAAGTTTTGATTTAAATTTAAACAAAAACACAAAAGCGACAGCAAGAATTCGCGAAATGAAAATAAAATTCGGATGCTGGAATTATTATTAATTAAGCCGATAACGAATTTACAATGATAATGCATAGAAAAGAATTTAATCGTGAGAAAATAATAAAAGTTGATAAGCGCAAAAAAAACACTTCCGTCCTCTGCAACGAGTGAAATTATTATTTTTTTTTTTGATATTGACAGTTATATTTTTAAACTCTGCAGATGTCCTATGCTGAAGAATCCATAATGGAATTATTGTGTACGCGAAGACGGAAAGTGTAGAAAACATAGTTTTTTTTATAGCAAACAGCATATATCGTCCAACAGGCCAAAATCAATTAGAGTACACTCTGAATGGTCTGGGGTTATCAACTCATACCAACAATAAAACCCCTTATCAAAGCCCAAGTTTACGAAACACCATATAGTCACCATTATCCAACTCTATATTGATAAATTTGTTGGTGTGGAATATTTCCGTAAAATTCCGTTTGTCTCTGTCTCTTCACTTCGTTTTTTTTTTCTCTACCGGATTCTTCAACTTGCTGCGGATGACGCGTTCAGGCAGCAAGTGCGCGAACGGGACGCAGAAGCCCACTTGGTTGCTCGCCAAGATCCTGATTATCGTTCGATGGATCATATTAGTCGGAGACAGGATGATGCGTTCAGGCAGCAAGTGCGCGAACGCGACGTAGTGGAGAAGAAGTGGGGTTTTCTTTGCTAGCGAAGATCCTGATTATCGATCGATGGAGCAGGAGGCCATTTTCAGAACGTAGTTAAGCATTCTGAACTTATTAAAACGAAATATTTCTCTGTCTTTTTCTAATTTTCCTTTTTTTTTAACTCTCCCAAAAATTATTTTCAGAACAAAAGCAAAGCATCCCGATCGTGTTAAAAAGGAATATTTGTCTGGTCTAAGGAAAGTATATGTCGGAGCGACAACAATATTATTAATTCACTCATGTCTTTTATGGTTTTTACTCTTCACTTTCATATGTGTTCTAGCCTGAGGCCCCTCCTTATATAGGACCTGATGACAGATCTCAATATTTGTTTCTAAACTTATTGCTAATGCAAAGATGCTTGTCATCCTACAAATTCAACATTCCTAGCAACATTCCAAGTGTCAATCTGTAGCCGCTGCAAAGGTAATGCCAGGGCTACAATAAACACACCTGTGAACTTACTAGTAGCGTTTGACATGTCAGTCACTGAACCAACACTATTCGGCATGGCCATCCTGACCATGACACGTCGTCCTCGTGTAACATTTTTAATTTCAAATTTTCAAACTTAATTCATCGTCTATCTTACGGAATTCCATTGTCTCTCTTAGATGGATAAACATCATCAAACCAATAAAATTAATATACTTTGTCAAGCGTGTCTTGCTATCCTAGGTGCATGATGGACTATGTACCTGGTTCACCACTGACCATCTGAAAGTTCGAGGTACAACTGGTGAACAGCGTGTTTTACCATTTTTCTGGATTTTGCGAAACAACATCACTTTTCTCAAATCATATCTCAAATCATGACTAGATCGACTAATAGCTCGTTGGAATTCAGCTTATTAATAATGTTAATGATATCTGGGTCCAGTTGCTGTTCGGCCAACAGCCAATTGCTTGATATTTCCGCTAAGTTAACTCGGCATTCAGGTATTTTATCCAAAATCAACGATGGTGTGGGATGAACTGGGTTTCTAGATAGAAAATATACGTGTGCCATACGTTTCCCAACTCTATATTGTACTGTGAAATTAAAAGATTGTAAATAGGACCACCAACGATGAACGCTAGGAGTTAGGCCTATTTTGGTGCGTGATGCCTTCAATGAGTTGCTATCAGTGTAAACCATAAATTCTCTACCAAGCAAATGGTGACGGAAATGTTTGACGGATGAAAATACAGCCAAAATTGCGAGCTTATATGAGTGGTATATAGATTCAGCGGTTCTACAACGTGAAGTTAATACGATGTAAAAGCATGGTAACAAATCCGATCGAGCTAGCTTCAGTGTGCAATTCTGTAAGGTGTTGTGGGTCAAATATTATAAAATATATGGTACTATTTTCTTACGAAAACCTTAGAGCTCAGGATTCCAAGTGTAACTATCTTTTTTTGACGTTAGAGCTTATAATGGTTTCATTATTTGAGAGAAGCCGGG
This sequence comes from Drosophila paulistorum, assembly GCA_018152135.1. Lineage (NCBI taxonomy): Eukaryota > Metazoa > Arthropoda > Insecta > Diptera > Drosophilidae > Drosophila > Drosophila paulistorum. Next base: position 75,505 of record JAECXG010000635.1, read on the forward strand.
TATAAACTTACGGAAATAGGATGCTAAACCAATGAACTGCCGTACACTAAAAACTGTCTGTGGCGGTGGCAAAGAAATTAAAGCCTTTATCTCGTATCCCAGATACTGCACCATAGTATAAAGGAACTCACACTTCAAAACGACCTTAAACCTTTAGTTGCTTTGTTCTATAGTTCAGCGTTCTTGAGGCCAAATGGCATTATTAAATACTCGTACTGCGTACTCAGGTGTTACAAACGCAGTTTATTAGTCCTATCCAAACACGTGAAATGTTTTACAACCATAAGTCTATCAATTTGATCACTAATAAGGAGTAACGCAAATCTATAACAGACCGTGTTGGCATTTAACTCACGATGATCAATGCACCAGATGTCTGAAACGTGTTTCTATTTAACTAATAGCATTGGACTAGCATAGGGAAGACAACTTAGCAATTAGTTTATACGTTCGCGTACAATTACATTTTCATTTGGACTCAATCGGTATGGACGCCTCTGCACCGTTTTGTTAGGGTTCCAATGGTCATTTTCCTTGAGTAACTTTCGTTCAAGGGATTCCATCAATAAATGCTTTTGAATATTTCTGAAGCAATTTAATCACATTCTCCCTATCGTTATCGAGTACTTCATACTGAACGTTAAATGAAACAGTAGACAACAATTTCAAATTTGTCACAATTAAGCGAAATCTTATAATATCCTTCACTAAGGATTTCTCTCCGAGTTACAATATCATTAGTAAATCAAACTTTACATAATTTTTAATGTGCACTGTATATCTCAGCGTCGACAATAACCCGTATTATTTATTTATTTATTTATTTATTGTGATAGTTTTTTGCGACCTTTGTGTTGGTATATATTAATTTCATCAGGGTTCAGGTCAATTGATTAAAATAAAAATAAAAAACCCGCAGTTTTTAATTTATTTTTATACCGATATATTTCGGTTGCGCATCGGCAACCACCTTCAGGGCAACTACAATAAAGTACAAGAAACATTTAACAATTATGTGACAATTAACTATGTTTTACATACATTTGACGTGGAGTTACGAACTAATTTTTGTCAAGTAAATGTCTGTATATGTGGGCGCAATTGTCAGTATCAGTCTTAACATTGAGTCGTGTGGCGCTCGGAGTATTAATGATGTGTAGCATCTCCATAGTAAACCTTTTGTTGTAGTGCCGCTCTTCATCCAATATTACTGTCTCTTCAAAATTCGGTGCATGGCCACTCGTTGCACAGTGTGTCATTAGTGCTGTTTTTGGTGTGTCTGAATAATTTCTCATTTTATAGTCAGATTTATGTTGTGAGATCCTAGTTTTTAATTTCGATTTGGTCGTCCCTATGTATACCTTATTACATGGTTTCCTTGTCCATTGCATGGAATTTTCTATATTATATTATTTCTATTTGTCGACTCTATCTTGGATTTCGGATTATTGAATATGTGTTTGAGTGTATTGTCAGGTCTATGTGGTATTTTTATTTCATCTTTGTCATAACATTTCGAATGTGATAGTCTTTCTGATAATTTTGGTACAAAAATGACAGATATGTAGGTCTTTTTAGATTTGACAGTAGCAGATTTGTGTTTCTTGAACAATGTCTTAATTACGTTGTTCCGAAAATCGTTGTCCTTTAAAATATTTATTATTTCCTTTTTCGTTTCTTTATGGCATATTTTATCCGAAATGTTAAGCATCCGTTTATTATCATCGTCTTAGAGTGTTTTGAGTTAGAATTGACGAATCATCATTCGTCCTGATGCTGTTGGCTTCATATACCATTTTAATTTTAATTCGTTTCCTCGTCTGATGATCATAGAGTCCAAATACGCCAGTTTTTCATTGTTTCCAGCTCTAAAGTGAATTTGATATTCCTGTCAAAAGTATTTAGGGTGTCCAGTGTTTTATCGACATGAATGTTTGGTCCTTATAGATGAAAATATGTTTTCTTGAATGCAGAATTTTACTATTTCCATAAATAAAGCTTTTAATATCCTAATATCCTTTTAATAACACCTAAGTTCTCTCGCATCCTTTATTTAGATCCAGGTTTGTCTTCTTTCTATAGCAAATAAAACACCTCCACCGGGTCGGGGATGTTTAGTTGTGCATATAGCTAAGCTACCTTCTTCATTTAATTATTATCTATATTTTAGCTTAAGCTTTTTCGTCGACTGCTGTGTTAGTTGACATAAATAAATAAATAAATAAATAAATAAATACCTTAGCAATAGCAATAATAGTAACACCACCTTTAACTTTTGGTAGTTAGTTTAGTTTTTATAGGTGGTTAGTTTTTAATGATAGTGAGTGTGAAAAGGGGAGCATAACAAGAATGCGCACCCTCGAACCTGATCACACAGTTATTTTTACCATTTTGTTATCTCAACAACTAAGGAGTATATCGTATAACATTTCCGGAGGATACCACTCATGTTAAAGACTTATCCTCAACCTTAGTGCCTTTACTTCTGAACGGAAGTGCTTTTAAAAAGGACTGTGTCCACAAACACCTTGGAGCCTTTTAGATGTTCACTAGGTTGAGCGAGAATTATAAACCAAAGCCATTCTGGTCACTACACCAACAAGTGGTCCCCCTTGAAATCTTTAATCAGTGGCCTCGTGCGGGCCGTGGGTACAAGGTGTCCCGAGGCCGATGTCTTCAGAAAGACCGAGTTCTGGGGGTTCGTGGTCGTCACTATTGAAGGCCTTCAAGTCAGCCAGGCCTGCGGTACGTCGCTCACGCCCCTGGGCTTCTTGTAGTCTAACGACATTGCTGGAAAGAAACTTGATTATTTTATACTTAGGCGCCAGTTTGGCGTTGAACCCTTCGTTGGCATTAGACAGCACATGTTGCTTGAGCATGACCATGCTCCCGATGTTTGGACGCCAGTCGCGTCGTCTCAGGTCTTTGATTCTGGGTAGCGTTCAGTTGATTCTCATGTACGAGCTTGAAAATATCTTCCATTCGTCGGACGCGCTCGTCGGGGCTAGGAGGTTCGTTACCGGTGACATCCGTTACTTGGTCATAAAGAACGCCGGGCATACGGGGTTCTCGACCTAATATGATGTAAGCTGGACTGAATCCGGTGGTGTCGTTGACGCTTGAGTTGATGGCTAGTGTTATTTCTGGAAGCCATTGATCCCATTCTCCAGGTATTGTGCGATCATGGTCTTGATAGTTCGATTGGCCCGCTCGGTAGGTTTCTGCTGTGGAGAATATGGGGCAGTATGCTGTGTGATTCCAGAACTTTTGCAAAAGTTTTTGAAAACCTTGCTAGTGAACTGGGTACCATTATCGCTCACGAGAGTGCGAGGATTGCCGAACAGGGCCCAGATCCTTTCACGAAAGGTCTTCTCCAAAGCGGCTGAAGTGGCCTTACGAAGTGGTACCATCTCGACCCATTTACTGTATAAATCCAAGAAAACTAGTAACATCGTATTATCTTGCTTACAACGTGGCAAAGGTCCGATAAAACCAGTACACACGGTATCGAAAGACTCCGTGACTTGACGGGTGAGCATTTTGCCCGCTGGTTTCATTTGCGCCGGTTTAAACTGCAAGCAGGTGACGCTCGACGTCTCGGAAGAGGCCAGGCCAATAGTACCTCTGTGTCACTCGCAAGGTAGTTTTCCTGATTCCCAAGTGGTCGGCCGTGATTGCATTGTGACATTCCTTGAGTACTTGCTCTCGCTGTTCCAGGGGAACGCATAATTTCCAAGGCGTAGAATCGTAGTCGTCCGGATGTGGGTCTCGTCGCCGATAAATCTGCCCGTTCTCGATTACATATCCTGGTAATTCCACCGGGCATTCTATGACCTGCTGTCGGAGCTTTAGCCACCATTTACATTCCGGATCCTCTTGCCGCGCCCAGTGCAACACGTCCAAAGGTTGTCGCGATAAGGCATCGGCAATCACGTTCAGCTTACCTCGTCTATAATGTACCTCGATCTCGTATTGTTATAACTCTAGCGCCCACCTGGCCACACGCCCCGTGGGATTTTCTATTGAGTTCAGCCACTTCAGAGCCAAATGGTCAGTGATTACATCAAAACGATAGCCTTCCAAAATAGCAACGATGTTTCCGGATTGCCCAAACTATTGCTAGGCATTCTTTCTCAGTAGTCGAATAATTTTACTCCGCCTTCAAGAGACGTCGACTAGCGTAAGCAATGACTCTTTCCGCACCGTCGATACTCTGAGAGAGCATTGCGCCGAGGCCGACGTCGCTGGCATCAGTCTGTAAGTAGAAGTTTACAGTAAAATCCGGACAAGATAGGACGGGGGCAGTGGTGAGACGGGTCTTGAGTGCGTCGAACGCCTGTTGTTGTTCCAGGTTCCAAAAAAACCAACTCAAACCCTTTTTTAACAACTTCGTGAGAGGTTGTACCGTGTCAGCAAAGTTGGGTACGAACCGACGATACCAAGAGGCGATACCGAGACATGGAATAACCCGCGTCCGGGCACTGTGAAAGCCGTACATTCTCTACTGTTGACCTCTAGGGGTATTTGCCAATACCCGCTCTTTAAATCTAGAGTAGAGATGTATTTCACGTTCCTCAATTTCTCTAGAATATGGTGTATATGAAAAATTATTCGTTAACCACAATCGTTTCCATTTTCCCCGACGGAACTACCTTTCAGTATTGCTTCATCGGGGGGAAAAGCCACCTACGTCGGGGTTCGAACTCGAGAGCAACAGAATTGTAGATTTAGTAGGTCTCCACTGAACCACCGACTAGGCGTGTATATGAGGCAAGGGGTATGCGTCGCGTACTAACTAAGCGTTCAGCTGTCGAAAGTATCACCAGTTTTCTCACCTACCAACACGATTGGTGCACTGTGGGGGCTTTTGGATAGTTCAATACGGTCTTCCTTCAGCAGTGCGTCTACTATTTCGTTGATAATCTGTTGTTGGGCCGGATTACGGGAATAATACCTCTGCTTCATGGGTCGATCGTGCTTCAAAACAATGACATGTTGCGCTACTTGGGTAACACCATTGAGCCCATCGAACTTAGTGATTTCCGAGTCAAGAATAGCTTGAAGTTCCGGCTCTAGTGTCTCCGGTTCCATACTGGATGATTGTTCTGGCTTTAAGTCCTCGTCACGGGTCTCAGCTTCTACTGAGGCCAATCGGGCGTCCATCTCGGTTACAGGTTCCTTTTTGCTGCCGGGCTGGCGGAATGGGTTTTTTAGGACAGCGTCAGGTGTTGGAGGCGGCAAGACTGGACCTGCCTGACCTACTGGTTTGTTGCTATGCTGAGAGTCAGAAGTATCCTTGGGCGTAGCGGGCGTTTCTGCAGGATCCAATTGATTTATAAGAGCATTAGGCTGCGCATGGTCATCCGTCTCTAGCGATGGCTGAATTGTAGAATTGGGACCGTGGGGCTTATCGAAAGGGGGCAACTGTAACAGATATCCTCCGCAACGTATTGAAGTTCCTATGTTCCGAAGGAAATCCACTCCCAGAATAAGAGGCAGATCATCGATGGCATCGCTAACAATGTCATATGTACAGTCTGTGCCCCGAGACTGATGCTCGCCCTGAGAGAACTTTTGATCGCTGCACGAGTATTATCGGCAAGGCTAATATTAGTATGAATGTCTCGCAGAAGGAACGGGGCGAAGTGCTGAAGAGCCACTTCCTCGTTTATGAAACTCTTGTTCGCTCCTGAATCCAAGGTAGCTACCATTGGTTTCCTATTGACGAAGACATGGAGTTGGATGCGGTCTTTCTTTAGGAGGAGGGGGTTACTGGGCTGAAGTCCTTGTCTGGTCCCTCCGTCTGGCCCAGATTGAGACGGAGGTTTGGCCGAACGACGGCAACATTCGATAGTACGTACCCCCCTTCGTACATTCTCGTGCGAAGTGGCCAGCTCCCGTACATTTGCGGCAAGCTGTACTGTGCTTCGGAGAGTTGACATACGGCAGTTCCGTTTAGGCTGGAAGTTATATGCTCCAAGGACTTATTTTGAACGGCGTTGCTCCTTTTCCAAGAATGTGCTGGGTCATCGCTACCTTGCTCCATTCGAATTGGCTCATAATTTACCACCAACTTGGTTAAGCCGGGTAACGTTTGGAAATCATTTCGTCGAGTATACAGCTTGTACTCTGGCAATAGATTTTCGTAGATCCTGTCGAGTTCCTGTAACGTGCAGTAATGGGCTCTCTTCATCATTAATCGAAGGTCTACTAGATACTCCTTGTATGGTTCCTGATGGCGTTGCTTTCGAGCGCGTATGCTATCGTCTAGTTTCTCAAAAAAGCGTGAGGGTAGAAAGAACTCTAAAAATTCGGACTTGAAATCCACCCATGTCATTTCCGGATTCCCGCTGGTTTGCCACCAACTTTCTGCCCGTCCGGTCAATAGGATAGCTGTCATCGAAGGCAGTGTCTCCAAGCTCAAACGGTATGTCGCGGCTCGAGTCCCTATTTGCTCTATGAAATAGATAGGATCGGTAGATCCGCTAAAGGCAATTCCCCATTTAGTTATACGTTCCGCGATCGAGGCATAGCTCCCAGTGGTACGGCCTACCATAGGTTCATGGACTCGATTCCGATCACTGGGTTCAATGTTGATCTTCGAGCCAGGAATACCGAAGAGAGTCAGCGACGCTCATACCCACTCACACGAACGGATGCGGCATCATACATGTGAGAGCCAATGCACACGAGCATCATCGTTTTTTCCTCACACATACGCGCATTTGGAAAACTCTTTTCTCTTTTTTTTTTTAGGCACAATAAAAAAACACTAACACGAAACCCAACGCGAGACTGTTCTTGCAAATCAGTGTGAATGAAGGCTTGACAAAAAAGCGGTTGAATCCAAGCTGTGTGTAAGAGTGAGAGATAAATGGCAAGAGAATGCTCGCAGCTCACACACACGACCCGAATCAAACGGTGTAATGTCTATTCTCATTCTTACTGGCCGCTCGTGTGTCCCTGTCTCTTTCTCGCATGTAACTGTCGCTTGCACAGAAAACTAAAAGCGCGTGGCACATCAGCAACGTACATGCGACCTTTAAATACCCTAACCACAAATATACATATATATATATATATAAAAATGTTTAACTCTGAGTTGACTCCGATATATATATTAATGAATATGCAAACATATAAAATTTTCACTCTTGTGTGGACTCATATATACATATATATGTATTAATAAATGTACATACATATATATATATATATTAATATTTCCCTCTTAATTCGCATCGCTAACAATGTCATATGTACGGACTGTGCCCCGAGACTGATGCTCGCCCTGAGAGAACTTTTGATCGCTGCACGAGTATTATCGGCAAGGTTAATATTAGTATGAATGTCTCGCAGAAGGAACGGGACGAAGTGCTGAAGAGCCACTTCCTCGTTTATGAAACTCTTGTTCGCTCCTGAATCCAAGGTAGCTACCATTGGTTTCCTATTGACGAAGACATGGAGTTGGATGCGGTCTTTCTTTAGGAGGAGGGGGTTACTGGGCTGAAGTCCTTGTCTGGTCCCTCCGTCTGGCCCAGATTGAGACGGAGGTTTGACCCGTTTCCCGAACGAAGTACGTACCCCCCTTCGTCCGCATTTCCAACACAACAACACACGGCGCTTCGTACATTCTCGTGCGAAGCGGCCAGCTCCCGCACATTTGCGGCAAGCCGCACTGGTATCCACGAGTGCTTCGGAGAGTTTACATACGGCAGTTCCGTTTCGGTTGGAAGTTATATGCTCCAAGGACTTATTTTGAACGGCGTTGCTCCTTTTCCAATAATGTGCTGGGTCATCGCTACCTTGCTCCAATCGAATTGGCTCATAATTTACCACCAACTTGGTTAAGCCGGGTAACGTTTGGAAATCATTTCGTCGAGTATACAGCTTGTACTCTGGCAATAGATTTTCGTAGATCCTGTCGAGTTCCTGTAACGTGGAGTAAAGGGCTCTCTTCATCATTAATCGAAGGCCTACTAGATACTCCTTGTATGGTTCCTGATGGCGTTGCTTTTGAGCGCGTATGCTATCCTCTAGTTTCTCAAAATAGCGTGAGGGTAGAAAGAACTCTAAAAATTCGGACTTGAAATCGACCCATGTCATCTCTGGATACCCGCTGGTTTGCCACCAACTTTCGGACCGTCCGGTCAATAGATAGCTATCATCGGAGGCAGTGTCTCCAAGCTCAAACGGTATGTCTCTATTTGCTCTATGAAATAGATAGGATCGGTAGATCCGCTAAAGGCAATTCCCCATTTAGTTATACGTTCCGCGATCGAGGCATAGCTCCCAGTGGTACGGCCTACCATAGGTTCATGGACTCGATTCCGATCACTGGGATCAATGTAGATCTTCGAGCCAGGAATACAGAAAGGTGTCGGAGAACCGGAGCGAGAACCACAATGCGATTCGGAACGATAGTTAATGCCTTGTGGCACCGGTAGTTGGGAAACAATTCTTTCGGGAGTAGGCTGCGGTTTTCAATCTAATTTCCTGTCCCCGGAGCTAAATTGGGCTTCGATTTCGGCAAGTCGACTCAATACCTCGGGATGATGATTCTCCCTTGAGGCGAACTCGCGGAATCGATTTCTTAGGTCCTCCACTATTCCACCGGTGTCTACTCCGAATTCGTCACAAAGGACTTCCAACTCGGCTTTGCGACGATGGTTTATCCAATGAACGCCCATTGCTAGTATATTAGTAAGGACCCTGCGTCGTTATATAAGCGATAAGCAGCCAAAAGATTTCGAAGTTCGACCAGTAGGTTACGTGATACTATGTAAAGATGGCTACGGTAAACCGATAGACTATGATATGGATGTGCAAGTTGACCAATGCGTATATATATTTTACTTAATTTTTAATAAATTCTGCAGAGGAGGGGTCAGAAGAAAAAAAAAATATATGTTTGTTCAAAGAAAAGTAGGTAACGGTGACGCGTAAATGAGAATTATCGCCGCGAGGGAAACTTTCGAGGTGGTTTTCGGTTTAAATATTTTAAACAAAATCTTTACAATGGTTCGAATACATAAGAAAATCTTGCCTGGTGATAGAATTAGATCCCGTTTGTTTATTTGAATTGGGAAAATCCTTGAACGTAGAATATAGTTATTGGAGAAATGATTAAATCTCCCTCGGTGTTGCCCAAAGAAAATAAGCGTTTTTACTCCGATTAATGTTTAGAATATCCTTGGGAAAGTAATGGTCCTTGCTGACGAATTTCCTGATGTCCTTTGCATTCATCTCCTAGGGTGCTGAGGTATCCACCTTAGCGGTGAATGTCCTTGTCCTATGTCCTTGTTGATCCTTTCGTTGTAAATCCTTGTATTGATGGGTAGTCCTGTTGATGATCCTTGTCAAGTTGTTATCCTTCCGGATTGAAGCACTTTTTTCCTCGATGTTCTCTTGCTGAGTTCCAAACACTGACTGCCATGCCAGTGCATATGCTTGGTTTTAAATGGCCGCTTGTGCTTTACTCTTCTGTCTCTTTCACTCTGCTGCTGCTGCTACTGCTACTTCTGCTTCTGCTTCTTTGGGTGAGAGTAATGGATTTTTAGGTTACCCATGCCCAGGTCCCGTTCAACTCATAATGTGGTAGGTTACAACCTCACTAATGGCTCTCTGAGAGGCACCTAAACTCGTTCCATCTGCTTCTAATAACTTTAGCTCTTTTTCTCCTCTGTTGTAAAAAAAAAACTTTTAATAAAACTAATTTCCATATGCGACTCTGTCGATGGCTCCGTTGTTGACTCTATAGCTAGCTCTGTCGATAACTCAGTAGCTGACTCCATTAATAATTCTCTCTGAGATATGCTGTTGATGAGATTATTAATCCTGTCGAAAACTCTGTTGATGACTCTGCCGATATTTTTTTTTTAACTAATTTCCAGGTGCCTGCCAGAGACTCTGCCGAATTTCTCACCTAGTACGGCATGACTGTGTGCGCGTTATATATATATTTATGTTTTTTTAATTTGTTGCTCTCATTTCACTGTACTCAACAAAAAAGTAATCATACGAGTCTGCACAAAACGAATGGTTTTCTTTTGCTCATGTGTGTGTTAAACATAGGTGATATACCAATGCATACGTATCCCCATAAGAATGTGTCCAATGTCTATGAGTAGCCTCTTCACGCATATGTACGTCACGAGTGAACCAGAAATTTTCTTGCCTTGGAGGAAATGTGTGACACTTTCAGGCTAATCTCTGCAATTCGTATCGTGGGCGCACACATGTACGAGAGTCAGCGACGCTCATACCCACTCACACGATCGGATGCGGCATCACACATGTGAGAGCCAATGCACACGAGCATCATCGTTTTTTCCTCACACACACGCGCATTTGGAAAACTCTTTTCTCTTTTTTTTTTTAGGCACAATAAAAAAACACTAAAACGAAACCCAACGCGCGACTGTTCTTGCAAATCATTGTGAATGAAGGAATGACAAAATGAAGTAAGTAAGTCGTCTCGCCGACTTAGGTATACCATACACCAGTAAAGCAAATATTTTAAATTTATTAAACAAATGCATTTTCACATGGTTTTTATTACAAGCATATCTTAGAATCTCCCTCACTCAAGTATACGAGCACCCTAGCGCCCCCACCAGCCAACGGCCAACTACGGCCTTATGGAAAAACGTTTATATGCATAACTTGGCTATTTTTTGTCCGATATTGATCAAATTTGGTAGTTTGCTGGGTATTAGTATCAAATTCAAGTGTGCTAAATTTGATTACAAAAGGTAGAAAATTACGTGAGATAATCGAGTTTTCACAAATTACGGGGGCGGAAAGGGGCGTGGCAAAATCGTTGCATATACAGTATATGCGCATTTATTAAGCAAATACACATACCAAATTTGGTGTCTCTAGCTATTATAGTCTTTAAGAAAATCAAATTTGTTTAAATTTCGTGGGCGGAGGGGGCGTGGCAAATTTTTTTTTGCAACAAATTTTTGCGCGCCTTCTAAAGGATTAATCATACTAAATTTGATGTCTTTAGCTATTATAGTCTTTAAGAAAATCAAATTTGTTTAAATTCCGTGGGCGGAGGGGGGCGTGGCAAAAATTTGAAATAAACTTGACCACCGTAGGTTATACACGAGTCTACGTACCAAATTTGGTGACTCTAGCTCTTATAGTCTCTGAGATCTACGTGTTCATACGGACAGACGGACGGACGGACGGACATGTCTATATCGACTCGGCTGTTGATCCCGATCAAGAATATATATACTTTATGGGGTCGGAAAAGCTTCCTTCTGCCTGTTACATACATTTTGGCGACTTTAATATACCATTTCACCCTATGGGTGTATGGTATAAAAACGGTTGAATCCAAGCTGTGTGTAAGAGTGAGAGATAAATGGCAAGAGAATGCTCGCAGCTCACACACACGACCCGAATCAAACGGTGTAATGTCTATTCTCATTCTTACTGGCCGCTCGTGTGTCCCTGTCTCTTTCTCGCATGTAACTGTCGCTTGCACAGAAAACTAAAAGCGCGTGGCACATCAGCAACGTATATGCGACCTTTAAATACCCTAACCACAAATATACATATTGTCGTAGCTTATTAGTATGGTAGTAAGGTGCCTCAAACAAGATCGGTATATCTAGTATTTTAGGATTTAATGTATTCTCAATTTAGCAAGATACGGCCACACTTGAAAAAAGACCACGCCGACCCTAAGAACATTGTAAAACATGCTATTAAGAAAATATCGAAAATAAAGTGAATTAGCGTCTCAAAATATAAATAACATAGTGGTCCTTCGAGCCGGATAGCTTTAAAAGCAATCAGCGATAGAAATACAGTCCATAATCAAAACAAAACCATCAAATCAAAAATGTGGCAGTGGAGCAAACACCAGCTTGGCCGCATTGATTCGTGGAAATCGCAAACACTACGAGATGTACATTTTGCAATCTACCGGAAATTTGTTGATAAAACGACAAATTCGTGCGTTCAAAGGTTTAATTTATAACAATGTTGAAAAGGCAGAACATGAGCAGCCAATATCAAAGGAACTGGGCGAAAACGCTTTACTGCGCGTCTGTGAGTTTCTTGACATCGGCGTCGGTGTGAAAGAGACAAAAAATGATTTGGCGGCAAAAATTGTTGACGCCATATCGCTTGTCAGCACCGAAGACTCTGATGGGTCAAATGCAACAGTTCTGGAGCAGTGACTAGTTATACTGGAACAAATTCAAAATGGATACAGCATACGTGGACGTCAAGGGAAAAGTGTGCGAAAAGGAGACAAAGCTTATAAACAACAGACGGATACTATCAGAGGCAGATAACAACCCTACTGCAAACTCAGAGATAGACTCAACTAGTGTGCACAATGAAGTACTTATAGTTCAAAGGGAACTAGAACTTCTTTAAGCGGAAGAAGAAGCTGAAATAGGCGAAGCCAAGGTTTGACTTGAAGTGATTTATTGGGGCCGCAAGCCCGGTATTTATAGGAGAACGTTTACATTGGTCTTATGGCTAGTGTCCTTAACGGTACTTAAAGCTAGACATTATGCTTAAGTTCTAATTACTTATAATCTATCCCTAAAAGTATGTGGCCTAATCTTATCCCTAAAAGTATACTACACCTCCCTTTTTTTTTAAAAAGAAAAATTTATATTTTTCTAATATCCTTTTTATATTATTTTTATTCTATCTAAATGTACTGTTTGCTTTTTGTTTTTATCATCCGCTATTACTATATTATTGTTAGGACCTATACTCTGTATTGTATATTTTCCTGCGTATTTGTTATCTAATTTATGTCCTGTATCATTTTTTAAAAGTATTTCTTGTCCTTCAGTTAGCGATACTTTTTTTGTGTTTTTATCATATGTTTCTTTTTGTAATGCTTTAAATTTTTCGATAAGCAGTTTCGCTCTATTTTGTGCTATTTGTAATTTAAATTTTATTTCTTTATTGAAATCATCAATGTTGTAAATGGGTTCTACCGTTTCAGACGAGAATGGGACAGTTTTAGGATATTTTGCAAAGACTAGTTCAAAAGGTGCATAACCATGTACGGTGGATGGAGTGGTGTTAAAGCAATATGTGAAGTATGCTAGATATTCATCCCAATCGTCTTTTTTTATGGATATATATGACCTGATGTATTCATTGAAAGTTCTATGGCTTCTTTCTTCTGTTCCAAGAGTTTGATGATGGTGCGCTGAGGAGTTAATTTTAGTTATGTTAAAATTTTTGCAAAGTTCTATTAGTATTGAATTCATATATTCTGTTTCTATGTCTGTTAGAATTGTTTTCACTGAACCGTAAATTAAAATGAATTTTTCAAATATTGCCTTTGCAACCGCTTTGCACTTTTGTTTGGTATTGGTATTGATATGAGATATTTGGACAGATCGCAGATAATAGAAACTGCATATTCATTACCGTTCATTGTTTTTGGTAATGGTCCAATTGTATCTATTATTATTGTGTCAAAAGTGGTTGCAGGGGTTGGTGTTATGACCAATGGGGAATGGTTGTGTCCGGTTACTTTGGCTAGTTTGCACTTTTCGCAATTTTTGATGTATGTTGCAACATCCCGAGACATATTTTTCCAAAAGAAATCTCTTTTTATTTTTCCTAGTGTTCTGTTTACTCCGCAGTGACCTCCCTCTATTGGGTCATTATGATATTTATTTAATGTATTTCTTATTTCTTCTTTATTTGTTATTACTTTCACTTGAGGTAGAACTGCTATTTCTAAATGTTTTAATGTGTCTTTTCCTTTTTGTTTTAGTTCATTAGGTGTAAGTGACCTAAATAGTTTTTCTGACATGTCTATCTTCAGTTTATAGATTTTTTGAGCACCGGCTTCTTTTTCAAGCCTTGGAAGGAATCGATCTAGATCTATTCTTCCACTAATGATAAAATCGCCTACATTAAGCAGTATTGCCATGAAATAGGCGAAGGCAAGGTTTGACTTTAAGTGATTTATTAGGGCCAAGGTCGCACTAACAGATTGTTCTTCCCGCATGTCCGAACGATCTGAAACATCGGTGCGAAATGAGCGAACTTCAGTGTGGGTTCGTTCAGAATCTGGAGAATGCCAGAATAATTCGGATGAAACCAATAATCCGAGCATGGCAACAAGGGCCATGAACCAGATGCTGGCGCGGCAGAGCCTAAACGGTAAACACCTGGAGTTCGATGGCTCGTCAGCGTTGAATTGGACACACTTCATCCATGAGTTCAATGCTACGAGCAAACATTGCGGATTCTCCAAGGAGGAAGACGTTCAACGACTATCAAAAGCTCTAAAGGGAGTGGTTAAGGAAAAGGTTTCTTTGCTACTAACCTCTGCAAAAGATCCGGAAAAAATCCAATCGATCTTAGATAAAGCATACGGTGGAGCCGAAAATATTGCACTAGAGTTGATGTCAAGAGCGTGCCAAGTAAAGCCAGTCAATAATATCGATAACTTCGATGAATTCAATAATGCTGTCCAAAACATAAGTTCTGCTTTGGAATACACTGATAACCGGTTAATCGACACACAACGACTACTAGCTATGATGATCGGAAAACTGTCCGAAAACTATCTTCGAGAATGGGGCGCATATCTACGAGATGCAAACGTAAGCATCATTCTGTACATTTGACAAGCTAGCTGAGTGGGCACAAAGACAAGCAGATCTAATCCAAGATGTCTCATTCTTCAAAAAAGTAACATCAATTAACCAGCAGTCGTCATTCGCAGAGCAATTTAAAGAAAGCCAAACCCAACAACTAGAAGCAGAGGCGGTAAACCAACCAAAGCCAAAACCGAAAGCAATTTGCTTTATTTGCAGCGAGAAAAAACACCCACTAAGGAAGTGCAACGTATTCTTAAAAGCAGATATTAAAAAGAGATGGGATTTAGCTAATCGTAACAGAGCGTGTTACAGTTGCTTAAAATACCATAAAAGTCAATGCAGTGAAAGACAAGCCTGCAAAATTGACAATTGTGAAAAGTTTCACAATCCATTACTGCACAAGAGACCCACACAAGTAAATCTAGCTGCCACCATAAACGTCACAGGATGCGTATCCGATTCACCAAAATCTGCATTACTTTAAATGGTAGCAATCACACACTCGAAAGAAACGGTCGCATTCTTGGATGACGGTAGCACCTCCACAATCATGGAAATGAGCTTAGCAAGAGAAGTTGGCATAAAGGGTGACGCAAAACCATTTTGTTTTACTTGGACAGGTGGTGTCTACAGATATGAAGCAGATGCGGAATCGGCAACCATTAATATCAGTGGAAAAAACGGTCCGAAACATCAGCTAAATGGAGTTTGGTTGGTCAACGATCTAAAAATACCAACACAACAACTTGACTATAAGAAGCTAAGAGAATTTGTACCAAAAAATATGGTAGATTATGCGAAATTGCAAGATAGGCAACCCATGGTATTGATAGGACAACGCCATGCTAAATTAATTACCGCACGAGCCGTTATAGATGGTAATGAGTAACGGCCAATGTTTTCTAAAACTAAATTAGGCTGGGTCGTGCATGGTCCGGCACAAACCAATCTACAAGCATCACATTTTACTTGCTGTCAAATAGAAGATGTATGTCTACAACAGATGATTAAGCAACAATTCAGTATTGAAAACTTCGGTGTGTGCACAATAGAGATCGACAAAACACGGTCGGTGGAAGAGCGGTTAGCAATAGCAAAGGCAGAAAGCTCAATTAAACAAAAGGGTAACTTCTACGAAATTGGATTACCATGGAAATCGGATGATATAAAACTACCGGAAAGCAAGTCAATGGCTTTTCAACGACTCAAATGTCTTGAGCGAAAACTGTTGAGAGACAAGGATACCGCAGAAGCATATAAGAACGAAATATCAAAACTATTGGACAAAGGTTACGCCGTCCAATTAACAGACATTAACGTTCTCAACTCTTCAAAACTGTGGTTTTTACCACATTTTGCTGTTATCAACTCAAATAAGCCCGGCAAGCAGTGGCGTAGCGTGGTTTTACTCCAATTTTAAGGTGTATTTTGTTACATATGTTTACATATATAGATTCTAAACAATTTTTTGAGAGGAACAGAATTTATTTTTGAATATAAAATGCAAATCAACAACATGTATGTAATATATTGATACTTATATTGATATAATATATTGATATAATATACTGATTGTTGATCTTAAATAATTTTTTATTATTTACAATAACTCTATCCAATGAAGAAAACAGCCTTCGCCTTAATTCACTTTCAAAAGACAAGCAAGCATCTCCAGTTCCGGTATCAAAAGTATGCTTTCTTATTAGCCGCCTCTGAGGCTCTAAAGAAATTCCGAGTTTTTGACACATATTTTTTGCATAGTTTACAGCGCCATCTGCCCATATTTCTCGTTTCTTTGTCAATATCGTCTGCAAAGCATTTATTCTCTGAGCGGACAATATTATGTCAAGTCCCTTGGTTTGTAAATACTTTTGCGCATCATTCACTTCGTGCAGCACCGGTTGCCAAAGTCCCAAAAAGCAAAGAAAAGAAAACGACTGCATCATAGTTAGTAAAGCTCCAGCATCTGTCCTAGTGGTTAAGCTTTCTCCTGTCTCCGTCAGTTTTTCCAATGTTACTAAAACGTCTTCATAATGGTGAAACGTTATATTTACGGCATCTCCTCTAGCACTCCAGCGCGTGTCTTGAACTTTTTTTAAAGCTTTGCCTGTAGCCGCAGATAAAACATCCCAACGATGCGTCGATTTGGAAAAAAAATAAATAGCAACGTTCTAAAGTGCCAAAAAAAGTTACTGAGCTTAGCTCAACTGAGGCAGCGTGTAAACAAACTAAGTTTAACGAGTGATTTGAGCAAGGTACAAATTCAGTTTTGGGGTTTATTTCTTGAATTCTTTGCTGAACTCCTGAATGCTTTCCAGCCATTACAGCAGCATTATCATATGCTTGGCCTCTACAGTTACTTACATCTAAGCCATCAGCTTCAAGTTTGTTTAAAATCATCTTTGAAATTCCTTCTGCAGTTTTGTCTTTGGTTTCAATGAAATCTATAAATGATTCCACCACTTTTACTTCCTGATTTACGATGATTACGTATCTTAATACTTGACTAGTTTGGTCTTTATGATCCGGATCCGGAGTGCTGTCGAATATAATCGAAAAATACTTTGCCTTTTTTACTTGTCCGACGATATGCTGACGAACAATATTTCTCAAAACTTCAATAAATTCGTTTTGTATTTGTGGCGACAAATAAGTGATTGAAATTTTGTCACACATTTTCGATCTTACCAGATGTTCACGAAGTACAGGATCGTATTTTCCAATTAAATGGACCAGTTCTAAAAAATTTCCTCTATTGATTGTAGGGTAATTTTTTTTATGTCCACGTAAAGCCAAATTTTGTTTGGCAAGAAATTTTATAATATCAAACATCCTAAGGAGAATTCCTGCCATTTTTTAGTTTCCTTTAAAACAATGTCTTGCTTTTTCTGGTCAATAGTCTGTCCTTTTTGAAGTCTGCACTCCAATTCCTTCCATTTCGAATAATTTTGGTTGTGTAGTGCACTTGATTCGTGACATGAAACCTTAGGATTTAACTTCCATCAATTATTAAATCCATGGGATGAGCAAAATTTTGATCCAGTGGGTGCATTTACTTTCTCAAATAAACGACAACAAAAGCAAAATAATGCTGCTTTAGATGGAGAATATACCATCACAGTGCGTACAATTTTTTCGCCGTTAGTCAATGTACGGAAAAACCATTTCTGAGTAAGCCGTCTTGTTTCGTCCTTTGATGTCAAAAAACATGGACCTGGACGAGATTTTGCTGACGTTTCAGCAAAGTTACTATTCATATTCTGAACAATTTCCTGTCCCTGTCGAACTTTTGGCATTGAATAGGAGACAATGTTGACGTAAAATCGATTTTTGTTTCGGAAGTATTCATGACCATGCCGGAAAACACAGATTGAGCCTCTAATTCAGTGCTAAGATCTTGTACTATTTCAATGTCTTCTTGATCAGAAGGTTCAGTGTTGTCCAATAAATGTACAGCTAAGGGAGGATTGGACGTCTCAGGCACAACACTTTTTACATATTTTAACAACGATCCTTCGTTTGCTCTAATGTTTTCCAGCTTAGCCTATCTCTTGTTACGGAAAAATGCCCCACTTTCCTTTATTCTTTTCATCTTTAATGCTATAATTAAAAATATTTAATGATTAAAGAACTAGTTTATTTTATGCACGATATATCCGAACATAAAAAAAGTACTTATAAAATTTTAGAAAAAAAATATCTTGCTTTGTGGAAGTTTTTATACCATTGCAAGGGTTTGGTAAAATTGGGCACAAATATATTCTATATTCTATATATACATATATATATTATATGTTCTCTAGATTATAATACTATTTAAATTTTGTAATAAGACATTAATATTTAGATATTAACTAGAAGATTTGCTTGAATGTTCTTATACTTATGAAAAACTGCTTTCTTTATTTTTCTTTCTTTTATTTTAAATTCCGGATTTTTTAACAATTCAATGGCAATGACTTGGCAACGCCGAACGGCAAGACCTTTCAAAAAACAGCTGATTAAGCACACAAAGCGTTAAACCGTCTACATGTTTAATTCTTATCAATATTTCTTATGATAATTTATATTAAAGCCTGCACAAAATATACAATTATACATTGAATATAAATATTTAATACTTAGTCAAAACAGCGAAAAAATTAAACTTAAACAAATTTGTTCAATAATTTCACGACAAATTCAAGACAGCACGAACTTATTAGCACAAAACCAAAGTTTGGAAAGAGAAATAATGCATTAGTCCGCGTGGCCCAACAAAATCGCAAACTTACACAGATTAGAGCCGAGCAGTTGCCGAATTCATATCTGCGAGAGTAAAAATAATATCAGCTTCTCTTTTTGCTCCTATGGTCGTCGTACATTATTGACAGATTCTCTTGAGTTTTACACATACATACGTATGTACATCTGTGATTTTTTTGGCTCTCTTTATGCCTATGCTGTTAGCAGGGCTGCCAAAAAGAGATCACAAAAAATTGCCAATTTATGTATGTATGTGTCAATCTTAACAGTGCACTGTTAACACTGCACTGCAACACTGCAGTGTTGAATTGCAAAATTCAAAAATTCTGTGCAAAATTCTATGAATCTATGAATTTCTAGTTGCAATAAAAATAAAAAGGTTTAAATATTAACAAAATATTTGTATTATTTTCTCTGAAATTTCACCTCCCCTTAAACGTGCCGCCCCGGGCCCAGCGCCTACCCAAGCCCCCCACGCTACGCCACTGCCGGCAAGGTTCGACTTGTGTTCGACGCTGCGGCTACGTGCAACGGTACGTCCCTCAATAGCAACCTGCTTACTGGTCCAGACTGGTCAACGTCTATAATAGGAATTTTGATACGATTTCGACTACATGCGGTGGCAGTCGTAGCAGACATTCGCGAAATGTTCAATCAGGTGAGCATTACGGAATGTGATACTGCAGCATAATGCTTCCTATGGAGAGATCTTGATCAAGAAAGAGAGCCGTCAATATTTCAAATGAAAGCAATGTTGTTTGGAACTACTTGCTCACCATTTCTGGCTCAATTTGTTAAAAATTATAATGCTAACAAATTTAAAGATGAACAACCCGACGCAGCAAAAGCTATATTGGAAAATCATTACGTAGATGACTATCTCGATTCCAAACCTAGTGCGTATGAAGTCATGAACATCATTAGAGCAATCACGAAAATACACTCAAAGGCTGGATTTGAATTGTGTCAATTTATATCAAACAGCGACGACGTGATGCAATCCATTCCCCAAACTCTCAGAGCGAACAAGTCTACAGCGATGATAGGGGAGAAAATGGACGTACAACAAAAGGTACTAGGAGTATTGTGGGACGCAAAAGGTGACTTCTTCACGTACTCCACTACGGTAATGCATAAAGTTACTGTTTGGGCTACAACTGAATCAATACACTCTTTGCTGAAGAGAGAAAACGACCGAAGAGAGAGAGAGAGAGACCAAGAACAGCGCAAATTACTTTGAAGAGACAAACTTGGAGTTCCGTTACTTTAATTCTTTTCTTGCTTACTTCTTCTATGGAAATTTCCAGAACTTAAAATTTTGTAAAAGACAGCGTGGTCTGCTGTACTTGAATTTTTACTCTTAAAATTAATCTCGTTCGATGTGGTTGCATTTTGCCCACCGAAAATTGTACTACTTAGTTTTAGGTTAAGAAAATAAAGCAACTTGAAGTTACCCTGATAATTTTATTCCTGCCAAATCGCAAGTGCCTCAAAGCCGCCTCGGTGGAAATCATCCGAAGGCCGCATCATACAAAGCGAGCAGATTGGGGCTCCGCTAGGGCGCAGCCGTTAGCCAACAGTTACAGATGATCTGCTTTCTGGCAAAGTTACGCCAACAAAGAGGAATGTATTGTCAGTAGTTAATTCGCTATATGACCCATTGGGGCTCATGACACCAGTCACAATTAAAGGACGAATCCTTATGCGAGATGTATGGGAGTCTGGAATCGGCTGGGATGACCAAATCAAGGGTGATCTAATAAACAAATGGCGAAATTGGATAAAGGTATTAATATTAATCGAAGGCACCAAAATTCCAAGGTGTTATAGTTCTAATCTGAGCAACGCCGACCGCGTGGAAATACACATATTTAATGATGGATGTTTTTGTCGCAAATCGAATAGGTGAGATTTGTGAAAAATCGGTAAGATCAGAGTGGCGCTGGCTATCAACAAATGAAAACATCGCAGACGTCATGACGCGTGACAACATATCAGACCATAAACGTCAATGGTGGTTGACAGGACCCAAATTTCTACAAAGACCAGAATCCACTTGGAATCTTCAAAAACCCATTATAGAAGAATCCGACCAAACAGGGGTCGTAATGGTACTTCAAGAGATGGAACACCCAATGGAAATACTCCTACAAAGAATTTCCGGATACAATAAATTGATTCGCAGTACTGCCTGGATTGGGAGATACATGAACAACTTAACGAAACGGTTAAAAAGTAATCGAAAATTGAACGAGTTAAGTGTTGACGAAATTGAATGGGCGTAAACTGTCTGGTGGAAGGTTGTACAGAAACAAATATATCAGGACGATCTAATCAGCCTAAAAACCGGAAAGCCTTCTTCCAAATTGAGGTTGTCCAAATATTGTGTGTACCTGGATGACAAAGGCATAGTGCGAGTGGATAGCAGAATAGAACGTGCAAAAGAGGTATCGACGTATATCAAAAGCCCAGTTGTTCTCGATGGCAAACATATCTTTACTCGGATGCTGATCAATAAAATTCATGTCGACGCACAACATGTCGGAACACAAGTAGTAGTACATCAGTTCAGGAAGGCATACTGGATGCCAAAATTAAACAGGATCATCAGGACAACGATCAACGCTTGTGTTTGGTGTAAACGCAAAAAGGCAAAACCACAAAATGGGCTTTCTACCCGAAGAAAGGTTTTTCACCCACAAAAAACCATTTACAGCAACAGGCGTCGATTACTTCGGACCATTTTACACCAAAGCAGAAAGAGGAACCCGAGCCTCAAAACACCTCCGCAAACGGTACGGAGTAATATTCACATGCCTGACTACGAGAGCAATCAACGTGGAGATAGCTCACTCCCTAGACACCGATCCCTGCATAATGGCAGTTCGAAGAATGATGGCTCGACGTGGACCTATACAAATCATCTGGTCAGACAATGGCACAAAGACCTGGCCCTAGAAGACCTGGATGAGTGTGCCGTAAAAGAGTATATGGCAAGTATTAAAATAATTTGGAATTTCATTCCAGCAAATGCACCAAATTTCGGAGGTTGCTGGGAGCGACTAGTAGGCTGTTTTAAACGGGCAATTGAAGCAGTTTTAACAGTAAACGCAAATCCCAGTAATGAAACGTTGCAAACAATTTTTATGGAGGCAGAATATCTCGTCAACAGTAGACCATATATTCTGGAATCTGATGACCCTGACGACGAACTTGGTCTATGTCCAAACGATATTTGTATCCCGCAAAGCTGCACACTCCATGGCCCAGGGAACTTTACTTCCAATACGATGGGAAAACAAGCTTGGAGAATCTCGCAGTACCAGATCGGATGTTTCTGGAAACGTTTCATTAAAGAATATCTTCCCACACTTATACATCGGGAGAAATGGCATAAAGATGTGCCAAACTTGGAGGTCGACGACATAGTTCTTATGAAAGACTACACCCCGCGCGGCGAATGGCCGCTCGGTCGAGTTGTGAAAGTTTTTCCAGGTGAAGATGGAGTTGTACGCGTAGTCGAATTGAAGACGGCAAAAAACACGTATCGTCGCCCGGTCAACCGTCTATGCAAAATAGGAGTCAAGCGCTACGATGAGAAGGATCGTGCTCAAAAAAGGGATTCCGCACTAGGGGCCGCTATGTCGTAGCTTATTAGTATGGTAGTAAGATGCCTCAAACAAGATCGGTATATCTAGTATTTTAGGATTTAATGTGTTCTCAGTTTAGCAAGATACGGCCACACTTGAAAAAAGACCACGCCGACAATAAAAACATTGTAAAACATACTATTAAAAAAATATCCAAAATAAAGTCAATAAACGTCTCAAAATATAAATAACACATATATATA
The DNA here is from genome assembly GCA_018152135.1 of Drosophila paulistorum. Classification (NCBI taxonomy): domain Eukaryota; kingdom Metazoa; phylum Arthropoda; class Insecta; order Diptera; family Drosophilidae; genus Drosophila; species Drosophila paulistorum. The sequence continues at coordinate 98,212 of JAECXG010000635.1, forward strand.
TATATATATATATATAAATGTTTAACTCTGAGTTGACTCCGATATATATATTAATGAATATGCATACATATAAAATTTTCACTCTTGTGTGGACTCATATATACATATATATGTATTAATAAATGTACATACATATTTATATATATTAATATTTCCCTCATAGTACTCATCAAGGTCCCTGCTCGGGCGCCATCTGTAAAGAAGCTCTGGCTGGGGTACAATTCTCAGTCCAGGAGTCCCGTCTACAGAACATTTATTTGATCTGGAGACCTTGATGAGTATTAGGATAGGGGACTGAGACCACATAAAGGGGAGGGAAAGGAAGGGAAAGGAGTAGAAGAAGAGTCCAAGAGGAGTAGCAACGACTGATCTTGTCTTCCAAGCGAAGCCCGCTTGGCCAAGATCCGCGTATACATAAATTTAGTAACAAATAAAGAAATAACGATGCGGGGGTTAAGTGATAATAGTACAGAGTTTATTGATTACTAACTAATCCTAAACATCTTTTATAATTTTGGGTCCCTACCGCACTCAAGTAAAAAAAGGATCTTAGAACATGGGCTCACCTGCTACTCCTTGTATTCCACTTAATGATTTTCTATGGCACTATGTTTTTTTACTGCTGCTGTTGGTTTCACCTTTCAACTTGTCACTCTCGTGGTCACTGGTCAAGTGATTTTCTCCTAATTCTAACTCTCTGTTAAAACCCACCCTTGTTCTGCCTACTTATGTCCTAACGGTGAAAACATACGATGCGTCTTGTGCTTTGGCACGTGTCACGATCGCCATCTCTCTCTTTCACTTTAGATTTTCTCATGGTCTCTTTAGCGTCGGCATGCAGCGCAGCGTCCGCAGTCGGGAGGTTGCTCACTCTCCGCGACGCGTCGACGCTGCAGCCACATCAAGACGGTAGCTAGAAAGAGAGGGAGGCGTCGATCGAAAGCATTGGCTATCAGAAAAAGAACTACAGTTAGTTTTAAGATTGCGATATTTAATGTGCCCTCCATGGGCGTATCAAAAATAAAAGTAAAAATGAAAAAGGCCCCTACATGGGCGTAGCTTAGATTGCCACGATAATGTGACTCGTCACAAGCTCTCAAAACTGTTCTGTGATAGCCAAACCTTTTCGGCTGACATATTAGCTTTTTCTGAAACTTGGCGTAACTTCTCTGTTTTGGATAACGAAATTCTTTCTAATAACTTTATTTCTTATAGGCTTGATCATGTTGGTCGTCGTAGCGGTGGAGTTCTCATTGCTGTAACTCAAACCTGTGCTCAAGTGTTTGTTGATTGATCTCCCCTTAGGTGTTGAGTTTATTTGAGTCGAAGTTATATGTTCCAACTTTTTAGTTTATGTATTAATTGTTCATATATTCCTCCAGCTTCTGATATTATGATCTACATGCACCATGCTGATGCTTTGCGAACTATTTTTAGTCGTCTTAAAGAGAGTGATTTACTTATAGTTTTAGGTGATTTTAACCTGCCTTATATTTCTTGGCTGGTTGATGATAATCTATCTTTCTTAATTCCTTCATCTCAACATGTTTTTCCTAAAAGCCCATAACATGTCAACTTCTCGTCGTAGATCTTTTCGAAAAACAAATTTCAATCTTCTTAACAACCTAATTTCCTCTTTTGATTGGTCATTTCTATTTGAGTGCTGTGATATAGAATTGAATTTTTTCTACTCTGCTAATAATTCTCTAATTGATAAATGCGTTCCTTACGTGAATGTCTCTAAAAAAAAACTGGTTCGCGACTTGACTAAGTAAATTATTGTGTAGCGAAATCTCAATTTTGTCTCTTTAATACTGTAAGGTTGAATTCTATGAGAAAACCAAAACATTTTACAACTTTGCTAATTCTTAAAGACGCTCTAATTTACTGCCTTCCACCTTCAGACTTAATGCCCAGAAAAATGAGAAATTATTCAGACACACCAAAAGCAGCACTAATGACACACTGTGCAACGAGTGGCCATGCACCGAATTTTGAAGAGACAGTAATATTGGATGAAGAGCAGCACTACAACAAAACGTTTACTATGGAGATGCTACACATCATTAATACTCCGAACGCCACACGACTCAATTTTAAGACTGATACTGACAATTGCGCCCACATATACAGACATTTACTTGACAAAAATTAGTTCGTAACTCCACGTCAAATGTATGTAAAACATAGTGAATTGTTACATAATTGTTAAATTTTTCTTGTACTTTATTGTAGTTGCCGATGCGCAACCGAAATATATCGGTATAAAAATAAATTAAAAACTGCGGGTTTTTTATTTTTATTTTAGTCAATTGACCTGAACCCTGATAAAATCAATATATTCCAACACAAAGGTCGCAAAAAACTATCACAATGACAACAACGGATGGCCCGCCGATCGCAACTCAAATTAAACTACGGCAACACAAAAACATCAATTAATAGACATCAGACTACCTCCAAAAAATTAGTAAGACTAAAAAGTAGTTTAAAATTTCTGATAAAATGTAGGAAATCTAAATTAATTCCAAATTTCATCAAAAATACCACACGATGTGATAATATTTTAAAGTTGCACAATAGCACATTTCCAGACATTAACAAAAATTGGACATTTTTATAAAACATAAACAAAACACTCTCAAAATACTCAACAACAAATTAGCTGAGACAACAAAAACTCTTGGTAAACAGCTGGAAGAACAGAGCATGAGCGCATTTTTGGAGAGAGAACAAAACGCAGTAAAAAGACTAACAGAAACATTGCGGGAACATCATGGGATGAAACATGACAAACTAAACAACAAACGGAACTTTGCTCTCTTTAACAACAACAGAACTGATGATTGGTTTGTAAATGAGACAGAAGTGGAGTTCCCGCCGGATATAAAATCTTTGCTATCAAAGGGTCCAAAGTTTGCTCTTCCCATAGAACACGAGAAGCTCCCTCTCATTAAATACTTTGCTTTAAGGAAAAAGAGAAACAAGAGGCAGCGCGTACTGCATTCTCTTTAATGGTTAAAGTGCACAGAGCGATGAAATACATAAATGCAACAGATCGTTTAATATTAGATATAACTCAACGGGCATACAAATTTATTAATGAACATGGCGATATTTTAATATTAACATCTGACAAAGGAAATAAAACAGTAGCAATGAAAATGATTGATTATGACCACAGAATGATGGACATATTGTCGGATCTAAACACGATTACAGACAAAGAACAACAGTCTGGTGGACAAAGGAGCTGTATCCAACGGATGCTAAGCATTTCAGATAAAATATACCATGAAGAAACGAAGAAGGAAATAATAAATATTTTAAAGGACAACGATTTTCCGGATAACGTAATCAAGACATTGTTCAAAAAACATAAATCCCCCCATTGACAAAACTAAGAATGAGAAAACCTACTTATCTGTCACTTATGTACCTAAATTATCAGAAAGACTATCACATTCGGATTATTATGACAAAGCTGGAATAAAAATAGCACACAAACCTGACAATACCCTCAAACATATATTCAACAAAACAAAATCCAAGATAGAGATGACAAATAGAAGCAATGAAATATACAAAATTCCATGCAATGGACAAAGAAACATACCGTGCAATACCTAGGCACGCAAAATCGAAATTAAAAACTAGGATTTCCCAACACAAAAACAGAACTAATGACACACTGTGCAACTAGTGGCCATGCACCGAATTTCGAAGAGACAACAATATTAGATGAAGAGCGGCATTACAATAAAAGGTTCACCATGGAGATGCTACATATTATCAACACTCCGAGCGCCACACGACTTAACTTCAAGACGGATACCGACAACTGCGCTCACATATACAGACATTTACTTGACAATAATTAGTTTTTAACTCCACGTCGAACGGTCAAACAATGTATGTTAAAAGATTGAAAGATTGTTAAATGTCACATAATTGTTAAATGTTCTTGTATTCTATTGTAGTTGCCCTGAAGACGGTTGCCGCTGCGCAACCGAAATATATCGGAAAAGAGAAAATTAAAAACTATATTTTGTTTTTATTTTTATTTGGAACAAATGACCTGAAGCCTAAGAAAATCTTAAGATAAAAATAGTAATAATTTGAATGTTTTGTTTGTGTATTGATGAATTGAGTTGCAGGGAAGCAAATTTTATGTAAACAATAAAATGTAAAAATATTATTGCCATGGACTGCAAGGGTATAAAAACTTCGGCATTGCCAAAGTTAGCTTCTTTGATATTTCTTTATGTTCTTGAAACAATGTTCTAGCTGTAATATATGCTAGTTCTAATTTAAACTTAATTTCTTTAGCATAATCGTCTACGTTATATAAAGCTTCAATTCTATTTTGTTGGCTTTTCAATGATCGTTTTGATGATCAGTATAGAGCAATATCTTGTTGGCTCTGCGATAATCTTATTCACTTAAAATGTGCTGGCCTCAACGTCCGCGACTACGACAAATTTTCTGGTTTGTCTGTGTCTAAGCCTGAGCTTGGCTTAATGCGCTGGACTTGCCCATCTTGTGCCAGCCAGCCGCTTGATTTTAGCCGTATGTACAGGGATCTTCGTTTAAAGTTTCTTTCTTTAAACAAACTGACCAAACAGGTGTCTAACGAGTGTGACTCTAGCGTACATTTATTGTCGCAATTCAAGTCTGGTCCACCTTCTAAGGAATTGCCCAAGAAACATACTCTTGAGTTGCTTCATAAGCAGTCGCCAACACTCTCTATTACATCTTCTCCCATTTTACTTTCGCCTACACCATCTTCTTGTACCTCTTTATGCTCTTCTTTTCAGATTGAAGTACCCATTACAAGCCAATGTTCCTCCGCCTCCACTAACCGTAGTGCCTCATCGCAAACAATTATTAATCTCTAGTCTAGTATCTGAAGCTTACCAATGTAAGCTGCCACAGACGACTCAGAAATATCTTTGTATTCATTATCAAAATGTAAGAGGATTTCTTACCAAGCTCTCGAAACTGTTCTGTGCTATTTAAACCTTTTTTGCCGTTTTCTGAAATTTGGCTTAACTCTTCTGTTTTGGATAACGAAATTCTTTCTAATAACTCTATTTCTTATAGGCTTGATCGTGTTGGTCGTCGTGGCGGTGGAGTACTCATTGCTGTCAACTCAAATCTGTGCTCAAGTGTTGTGCAGATTGATATCCCCTTAGGTGTTTAGTTTATTTGCGTCGAAGTTACATGTTCCAACTTTGGCTTATATATTTCTTGTTCATATATTTCTCCAGCTTCTGTTATCATGATCTACATGCACCTTGCTGCTGCTCTGCGAACTATTTTTAGTCGTGTTAAAGATCGTGATTTTCTCATAGTTTTAGGTGATTTTGACTTGCCTTATATTTCTTAACTGGTTGATGATAATCTATGTAGAAGGGCTGAGTCTACTGGACCAAAATAAAATACTCTTCACACCACTTTGCTTTTATGTATCTTAGCTTATCATATTTATTAAATTAAACCTGGCTTAGTTATTGTTCTCATTTCGTCTTTAAGCGTTTCTTCGGACATTAAACAACGAGTCATCTTCAAAGCATCTGTATGTTTCATCTTAGTTCCAGGTCGATGTTTGATCTCAAAATCGTGGTCTTCAATGTTGCGTCGCATTATCTTCGGATTTGGCTTTCTATTATCGCAGGATACTATTTTCTTGCCATCTTTCCTCGAAGCACCCCAGGAGATAAAGTGCTTGGAATAGCTTTGAACTATTCCAGCCTTCGTCCCTCTCTTTATTCGCTGATCTACTATGGTCTGATCCTGATATGGTAAGCGTCTAGCGTCTGCTAGTACAGTCTTCATTTCTGGAAACGGGTTACCCTTATCTAAGGTCATAGTAATTACAATTTCAACCGTCTTTTGCAAATCTGGGACTTTTGTTTCGGTTTTCTTATCAGTGCTGATTGGTTTTGGCATCGCATCCTGTGGAAAACATTTCCTCTTTTCCCAATGGTAACATTTAAGTTTTCCAAAATATCATTTCCGATTACTTCTTTGCACAAAGTATCTTTATCTGGAACAACATGAAAGGCTATTTCCACGACGTTGCCATCTAACTCTGTATTGACGTTAAAAAATCCAAGGGTACAAATCTTCTTCCCTCCTACTCCAATGCTCCATGCGATCATTCTTAAGTTAACAGGGTATATTTCGTTATAGGCACTCTCGCTAATAGTAGAAATATCACTGAATCAAAAAGAGCAGATAATACTCCATTACCCATTGGAACATCCTTAAAAGAACTATTAAACCTTAGAGTCATCTGTTGATTATTCCCATTTGTCTTCTCTGTATCCTTTGTATTCTTCGTCTCACACTGATTAGCTTTGTGGCCCATCTGATTACATTTAAAACATTTGAAATCCTCCTCTTTGCAGTTCCTAGCGATATGATTCTTTCCTCCGCATTTAAAGCGTCTGAAATCCTCTGAAGTACTTCTCAATTGCATCTTTTCATATCGTGGTTTCGAGTATTTCTCATAAATCTTTAATTTCTCTCGTAATTTCTTTAAATCTCCCGCTTGGTGAAAAACGCTTTTATTAATTTTCGTGTCAGGGATACCCCCAATGATGTATTCGACAATGCTTTCTTCATCTACGCTACCTCTTTTGGCTATACTCTTCATTACGAAAAAGTACTGAACTAGACTCTCGTTGTATCTCTTCTTTCTACTCTCTAATTGGTTGTGAACTTCTTTCGACGACAATTTAACAGTAAACTCATCCTGTAGCGCGCTCTATTACTATTTACTACCTACTAGTTACGAACAACTTAGCCGCTCCTGTCAACAGCTGTCTACCATAGATAAATTTCTGAAGATCATTCCATTGAACTGTTACAGCAGTACCCTCAAAGTCTGAAAGCAACTGTCAACTCTGTCAACGAATCTCGAATATATTTTAATGTAAACGCCATTGTCACTTCTCTCTCAACTTCTTCACTTTCGCCTTGAATACCAGTCTTAACTTCTGAATATAAGGATTCCCCGTTCGTGTCTAAATCAAAATATGAAATTAATCTCTCTTAATTCAGGTTTGTTACCTTTTACACTTAAATTCAGCTCTTTTAACTTTTCTTTTAACCCTGCGCCAGTCAGTTGGATGATCTCGTTGTGCAACATATGTAAAATATTAAATACAAAATAATTTAAAATAATGTTTAAATTAGATGATTACAAATATTCTGATTCCGCTTTGTTGAATTTTTCTTTCTTACTTATTTTCCAAAAATCGTAGTTCGTCTTTTTTTATGTCAAAAATTGTAATTCCGCTGTTCTCTTATTTTAAAACATTTAAATCAACTTTTCTTATTTGTTGGAGGAGACGTCATCCTTAACTTAGATTTGTATATATTAAAATGTCTTATATTACACTATGCAACAAAATGAAGGGTATTAAAATCAAATCCGCACCGGACCTTTTTTTTCTGAAAGTACATGTATTGAATAGCAAAACCCTATTTGGGTTTTTCAAAGTTAGCTCGTTTTTTTTTTTTTATTGCGAGTTGAAATTCTTCATTTTGGGGGTATTTTTTAGTTTGTCATATGAGGTAAATATGACTTATATATCGATTTCTTCTCCATGCATTCGACCTAAATCATCCTTATTTATTGTAGAAATATTGTTAATGGTTAAATAAATTAATTTTATAAATGTTATTTAACCCAAAATGACTTTTTTCAGCTACAGTTCTAGAAAAAAATACAATTAAGCCCTTTTTAGAGTAGTTATGGAAGTATTTTTAATTGATAACTATTTTTTGTGAGAATAGTATCAAGATGAAATTAACAACAACAAATAAACTTTGAAATGTGCCAAATTAGAAACGAGTTCGTTTTGGTTGTGGTTCAATTTCTTTATCAAGATCAAAGTAATCCGATTCGTCAGTGGAGAACTCCATTCCGTCGCATTCATCTTCCTTCACTTCTTCATTTTGACTTTCATCTTCTTCGAATTGAAATATTTGCTTAGTCCACCAACATATTTCGGCCAGTATAGCATCTGGAGCTCGTTTTCCCTGATACCTTAATTCAAATGGCAAGGCAATTTGATGGTACCGCTCTCCCTGTTCATCTGATTCAGTCGATAGCTGTCGACTAAATTGGTCCAAATGGTGGTGAAGAAAGTGAATTTTCAGCGACATGTGGACTCCAATTTTCGAAAATGAATTAAGCATTCTTTTCACGGACTCGTCACAATTAGGCGAACGATTTTTGCCTAAAAGCCCAACGATGGTCTCCTTTAACGATGTCCACGCAATGAACTCGTCGCCAGCTAAAACTTTGTTGAAATCTTCAGACTTTACCAGTCTCCGAATATCAGGTCCATTCAAAACGCCTAAAACATTTGATATAAGTCAAAAGTATTTGTGTAGATATAAAAAAATGACTTACCATTTTTTAATTTTGCATCACTAATCTTTGGAAAGATTTGTCGTAAACAGCAAAATACAGCGTCTCTTCTACCGACAACCATCAAGAAATTTTTGACAATTCCGAGTTTGATGTGAAGTGGAGGGAAAATGATTTTTTCTGGAGATACAAGTTCTTTATAAATTTTGTTGGCATCCTTTTTCTCACTTTCAGCTCTTATTTTCCAATTTTTTTTTTGGTACTGATCGCCCTTGAACCGAGTGTCCCAATCGCATAAAAAACACATGTGTTTAGTGTAGCCGCCTTGGAGTCCGGTAAGCATGGCAACGACTTTCAAGTCGCAACACACATGCCAATTGTGTTTTTGTACTCCACCAATTCTAAAATCCATTTCATTTTTTCAAACGTCTCTTTAGTGTCAGTTCCATATGCAATGGGGATCGATGGCTTTGAATTGGTTTTTTCAAGCAATACGGCTTTCAAACTAAATTTTGAACTATCAATGAATAGTCTCCAATCGTTTGGTCTATACTGAACACCCATTTCTTTCATGAGAGACAAAATATCGTGACAATAGGCCAAAGTATTTTCTTGGTTCACCGTAAAAAACGTCCGCAACAGTAGCAGAAGTTATTAATATTTGCTGGACACTTGCACATTTTGCTTAAACTTGCGACTTTAAACTGCGGGCACCTGTTCTTAATACTGATTTTTACGACAGTAAGTAAGCTTACTGTAAGTTTTGTAAGCTGTGCTTGAGTATATGCCGTTACTTACCGGAGTCAATTGCTATCGCTCATATACTTTGAACTATATTCTATTAGAATCCGAACGGAGAATTTTTTTTATAAATTGCATACATATGTACATATATGTTCCGTTGGATTGCCTCGCTTTAAAGAACGTGCGAGAATCTTGCAATTTAGACTTAAACCATTACAAACTTTTTCCTTATTGAAAGTATGTATGTCTAAATTTGTTGTTGTTAATTTCATCTTGATACTATTCTCACAAAAAAATAGTTATCAATTAAAAATACTTCCAAAATATTATTATTCTCAAAAAAATAGTTATCAATTAAAAATACTTCCATAACTACTCTAAAAAAGGGCTTAATTGTATTTTTTTCTAGAACTGTAGCTGAAAAAGTCATTTTGGGTTATATAACATTTATAAAATTAATTTATTTAACCATTAACAATATTTCTACAATAAATAAGGATGATTTAGGTCGAATGCATGGAGAAGAAATCGATATATAAATCATATTTACCTCATATGACAAACTAAAAAATACCCCCAAAATGAAGAATTTCAACTCGCTATAAAAAAAAAAAAACGAGCTAACTTTGAAAAACCCAAATAGGGTTTTGCTATTCAATACATGTACTTTCAGAAAAAAAAGGTCCGGTGCGGTTTGATTTTTGGTGTTGCACAGTGTTATTTGTTTAAGATTATCGGAATTTCTACCACTGTATTTTCCATTAACATGTTCTAAAAGCTTCTGTTACATAGCTCATGAAGAGCTTCTAACTCATGAAAACGAAATATAATGACTTCTTACTGGAATTCGAAGACGAGAAGACTTATTTTTCCTACTCCACTCCACATGCTATTGAGCATTGGAGTTTTGTACCATCTGCAACTGGGCAGATCAAACATTGGCGACCGTGACAGGACCTTGCACTTCGCAAGTCCCAACATAAAACCTTAAAAACTATATAAAGTCGTTTATTCGTTCATTATATTGCATTCATCGTTACACCATCTTGGACAGTCATTATTGGACTTTTCAGCTTACATCATCATCTTGGAAATTCATCATTGGACTTCTTGATTATTACATAATCATCTTGGATAGTCGTCATCGGACTTCTTCATCATTGGCCTTTGCAAGATATAAATTAAACACAATCTTAGTTAGTCGCATAAAAAAATAAAGTTTTATTTTGAGTTTATTTAATATTGAGTACACATTTGACAATCTATCTTTGTTACTGGAAGACTTTGTGACTACTAGACTGAACCAAGATCGCGGAGCTCTAACGAAGTGACAAGTTTGTACTAGGATTAACGACTGAATTGTGTAGATCGATTATGTTTGAATGAAGCCTCTGATTTTGTTGAGTCCAATGGTCCAACGCAAGCGTGGGATCTGTTTATCATGAAATTGATTTGGGCGACGTGATGGCTGGTGCACCGAACATGATGCTTATTGCCGAATTGATTTATGGGATTGGGCGGCTTGCCGTCTGATGTACCGAATTTGACACCATCACCCTAGGAATGTTTAGTCTGGCGATTGTGTGAAGACGATTGTGTGTTGCAGGGTTATCGGGTGACATTCTTGGCGTTGCCTTCTATGATTATGCCGATGCTCATTATGTCGATGCTCATTACGTCAGTGCTCATTATGATAACTCTTGAATGTTCTCTATGGGCGTGGTGTGAGTGTGATTATGATAGTGAAGCATATCTGGTCTTAACTCCTCCCCTCTTAAGTGCGGACGTCCTTGGTCGCTACCACATATTGTACGGGTGTAACCGGCATAACTATTGGTGGACTGCTTTCCTCTGGCCTGTGATTATATTTCTTCTTGATCACCCAGTATATGATTGCTGAGATCGCTAAAATTGCTATGACGATCCAATAGGATGATGACATTATGACATTGTCGGTCTGGATTTTTTCCAGGCTGTTAGTGTTATTCAAATGCAGTTCTTTGATCATTTCCAGAGATAGAGTTTCCCCTTGGTGCTGTTTGTCCGATAATAGTTGAAGTAACGGGGGTTGGACTTCTACTTCACGCTTTGTCTTCATGATGTACCACGAGTCATCAATGTTGATTGTGGCATTCTGCGATTGGATTATAAAGGTTCCGTCCAAAGTAAGATTTTCTCCATCGACGTTGATGATACCCTCGAATTGGTTGAGCAAGATCGTGCCAGGAGCTACCTCCGAGTGTGATTTCACATGCTGATTATTAGTTGCTGGGCAAGTTGGTTTTTTCCTGTGAAAATACGCTCCTATGCATTTGCTATTCTTCAAGTCAATCAAATCTTCCAGTTTACATAATATTTTGTTATTTTGATTCTTACATTTATTTTTATTAGTTAAACCAAAGTATTGTTTATTGCATTTTAATATATGATTGTAATCTATTTTTTCGATTGTTTTTCCAAATTTTATGGGTAATGCCATTATTTTTTTACATTGTTCTTTAATCACCCTAGGTATGCTGACAATATAAAAAAGAACTCTACCATCTGAAGCAACACTTACTTCAGCAAACTCTATAAGCTCTTCGATATTTACAAATGTTAAGCTTTCCTCAGCATAAGTTTCGATAATATTTATTTCTGCCGGTGATAGTATTAAGGAATTGATTGTATTGGCTTTGGCCCAATCTATTGCATAAATGATATTTGTGATTTCCTCTCTTAAGATACTCAGTTTGAATTTTGTTACTTCTATTTCTTTTAATTTTTCGTCTGACTCTGGTTTGCTTTTACGTAATAGAGTGTTAGTTATCTTAATTAAATCGTTTATTTTGTTTTCTACTAGTTTATTGATTACTACTTGTTTGTTATTATTTTTGAGCTGTTCATTGATTTTGTCGATTACAATTTTGTGATCCTGATGATCTGGGGTACCCGCGAGCCACTTCCACGCTGTTCCAAGTATGTCAAGCGAGCGTTTAGCTCTGAACTTTATCGGCTTTAATCTTTTAATCTCATTTTCAATACGAGTTATTTCGTAAATAAGGAAAGGGTAATATGGGTTTGTTTTCGTTGAATTTCGTACGACCTCCTTTAATACCGACAATGCCTGTTCATACTTCTCTACCTCTACAACGTGTATAATTTTGAACGTTCCATTTTGCCTCGCTGCCATCCCAGTTTCCAGCATTACCACTCTCGATTTCGAGTAATCCAAGATAGTTGTGTGTCCCCAACAGAGGGGTATCAACATTAACCTGTCGAAGATGGATATAGGTCAGTATTTCAACTGGTTCTTATGCACTATCCTGCCTGACAATGTTTTAACTTTTGTGTTCAAATCTTCAGCTACTATTTCCTTTTTGTATCTCGGTTAACACCTAACTAACTAACTAACTAACGTTTAGAACCCAATCTTTTGTTGATTTTGACGTAAATTATTTCACCTGGGTCATAAATTTTAATGGGCTCCCTGTTTTGGTTATGGTATTGTAAGTCTGCAAGTTGTTTGTCTGAAATTCTTTTTGAAGTTCTCTCTCTTTCCAATGCTAGCTTTTCTGGAGAGTGTGTCAATTCTAAAGCAAAAAAGGTTTCTATCGGTTTCTTGTTAGTTGTACTGTGGATAGTCGTATTGTATTCATCTACTGCTCTGAATATTAGGTCTTCAAATTCTAATTCCGGATGCTCAATTTTTAGGCATCTCATTACTTCCGTAAATGTGGAATGGAATCTTTCTACCTGACCATTGCTAGACGAAGTATACGGTGCTGTTGTGTGTACGTTTATCCCCTGTTGATCGTTCAAAAGGAATTTTATCGAAGCGGAATTTAATGATTTTTCATTGTCCATTACTACTGTTTTTGTTGCTCCAAAGGCTACTAATAATTCACGTAGTGGTACCTTTAAATGTTCCGCTGCTTTTGAATTCACTAACTTTATTTGTGCATATTTTGAAAATTTGTCTATTGCCGTTAAGATGGTTTTGTTTTGAGTCGAGTAAAGGTCTATGTGGATTATTTCTCCTGGATAACATGGTATGGGTGTTGCTTGAATCTCTTGATTTGGGGGGTGTCTTTGGTATTTTGAAAGTTTACAAGTTTGGCATGCTTTTACTACTGCTTCTATTTTTTTCCTCAATCCTGGAAAAAAAACTTTGGATAAAATCTGTTTTTTATTTTCTATTGTGTTTCTGTGGGTTCTAGTATGTTCTTTGGTTATGATTTCCTGCTGCTCACTATCCTCGCGGACATCCGTAGTTTGAACCTGCGTAAACCTAGTTTATAATTCCTAAAGTGTTCTGGAAATATCAGCTGAATTTTTTCCATGATACCTTCTGAAGTGAAAATACCATTCACTATCCTAGGATCTAATTTTGCTTTTAGGATTTCTACAAGATCACTTTCCGAATAGTCTCTTCGAACTACCGTGTGCCTGTGATAGGTGGGAAATGGTAACTCGAATGTCGTGCTCTCATTTTCGCCTGTGAGAAGAATTAACTGATTTTTAAATACATTGATAGGAATGTCCATAGTCGGTACCAGTTCGTGCCCTGAGCTTTCATCACTATGCATAGTAGCTGCTGACGTACTACTGGCATTTATGCTAGTAGGATTTCTCGAAAGTGCGTCTGCTACTACATTTGAGCTACCCGGTTTATACTTCAACTCGTAGTTGTATTCTTCTAGGTAACTCTTCCATTTTTTTAGCTTTGTGTTGTTGTTTTTTGGACTAAGCGCATAGGTAAGCGGTTGATGGTCTGTATAAATGGTCACTTTTGATTTCCCATAAAGGTACATTCTCAATTTTTCTAAGGCCCATACTATGGCTAGCATTTTTCTTTCATTCGTAGCGTAATTTTCCTCTGTTTTAGACAATGCTCTGGATATGAATGTGATTGGTCTGCCGTTTTGTTCTAGTGAGGCACCTATCGCTATATTTGAGGCATCTGTGGTCAGATGAAATTCTTTACTGAAATCGGGGTAAGCTAGTAATACGTCCTGTGAAACTAATGCATTCTTAACCTTTCCAAAACAGTCCAATTCTTCTTTACCAAAACGAATTTCGATTTTGTTGGATACATTCTTTTTCGTTCTCCCGTGCTCACCACGCAGTAGATTTGTGAGTGGTCTTGCTAGCTTCGCGAAATCCTTAATAAACCGCCTATAATAACTAGCTAAGCCCAAAAAGGATCTTAGTTGCTTCAAGTTCTTTGGTACAGGGAAATTTTTTATAGCTTGTACCTTTTCTGGGTTGGTTTTAACGCCTTCGCTCGATATTACCACTCCTAGGAAATCAACGCTATGTTTCAAGAATTTACACTTGTCGACTTGCACTTTCATATTTGCTTCTGCTAAGGTAGAGAATACCTGGGCCAGATGGCTAAAATGTTCCTCCTCTGTTTTGCTGAATATTATGATGTCATCGATGTAAACGTAGCATATTTTCCCTATATGTTTTCTTAAAATATCATCGAGAGCTCTTTGGAATATAGCTGGGGAATTTTTTAACCCGAAAGGGAGTCTGGTGAATTCATATTTTCCTCCGTTTATAAAAAATGCTGATTTTTCTATGTCGGATTCCTTTAAAGGGATCTGATGAAATCCGCTCTTTAAGTCAAGGACGGAGAAGTATTTGTTGTTGCCCAATTGAGCAATCATTTCTCCAATTTCTGGGATAGGGTATTTATCCGAGATGGTGACTGAATTTAATTTCCTGTTGTCAATGACCATCCTATATTTCTTTTTTCCCGAACTGTCACTTTTTTTTGGGACGATCCATACAGGAGAGCCATAGGGCGACCGTGAGGGTCGTATTATACCATCTTTTAATAGTTCTTGAAATTGCTCTTCGACTACTTCCTTCAAGGAGGCTGGGTACGGGTAGTGTTTTGAGTAGACTGGAGAGTCTGACGATGTTCGAATTTCACCTTGGACGTTGGTAGCATAAGTCAACCTCATGTCCGGAGTTGCAAATAACGATTTGTATTCCTCCTGGAGTGCTTCTAGTTTTAACTTTTGATGACTCGATAATTGATCTGAGTTGATCGTGTGAACCTGCTGAGCTCGCATCTGTCTTACTTTAACAACATGAGAGTTGTTGACTTGTAACAAATCTTTTCCTACATCTATAATGGCATTTAATTCTTTTAGTGTGTCATTGCCTAGAATTCCATGAAACGATTTTAGATTTGGGAGTAGAAAAAAAATTATGGGTTTGTTAGGTTCATTAAAGAGCCCTAGGTGGACGTGCTCCGTAATCAGGATGCGTCCACTTACAGTATTCGCGTAGAAATTACGCTCATTTGGCTTTATATTCTTGGCTATCTCGGGTTGGATATAGTTTTTATTTGAACCGGTATCTATTAAGAAATTGTATACTGTTCCGTCTTTGTCCCGGACTACAAAGTACGGCAAAGAGGAACACTTCATCCTAAAAAATTAACCGTATCCTCGATTTGTGGATAAGGATCCTGTACTGTAGGTTGTGTTGTTACTCTATCTTGCGTACTTAATTCGGACATACCACCTTGAGTGGTGGGGTACTCTTGTTGTTGTTCATACTCCAAAAATTGTGAGTATGGGACTGTTTGAAAATAGTCTTCCTGTTCTTGGTATTCGGACAACTGAGCTTCGGTTACATTGACTTGAAAGTCTTCTGGTGGTGGGGCACTGTATTGCCCGTCTTGTACCTCGGCTCCGATGTGGAACTGTCTTTGAACTTTGTTTGGGAGATTCGAATTAAACGGATTTACTCTCTTTAATAAAACTGGTTGTGAAGGATTTATGTTTGGTCTGTTCATGTAGTTCACGTTTTTAGTCATTATAGAACCGTCCACTTCCATAGGTGTAGGCTTGGGTTGCAGCTTTGGGGCGAGAGGTCTAGGTGGTGCGTTAAAGAAGGTTTGGTTACTGTTACGGAAAGGGATATTTTGGTGAATACCATGATTCTGTGGGAAATTGTTTTGATGTGCGAAAGTATTTTGAGTCTGCCTGGGGTTGTACCAGTTCATATTGTTGTATGGTTTAGGGGGAAGTACCGGAGGGTATGACCACTGTGGGGGGGCGTTACTTCTGGTGTATTGTCCTGTCTTGTGTGTTAGGTTTGGACGAGGGTGCTGATAACCTGAGCCAATCGAGTTTTTAGTGTGCTTATTGGTTAAGTCTTCTATCATCTGCAACGCGTGTTTCAAGTTAAGCGGTTGCGCTAGACTTATTCTATCCGATAGATCACCGTTCAGGCCCCTAATGAAGGTATCTAGGGCTCTGTCCCTTATCTGTTTTGACAAGATTGCCATGAGCTCAGGACCATGTCCCATGTTTTTCATTTGGCTGATAATTAAGGACATTTGATGGTTCACTGCCATATAAACCTCGTGGATTGTGCTATTCCTCTGACTCATAGAAAACAACTGATATTCTAGTGTTCCCAAGTCTCGTCTGTCTGAATACTCCTCTAGAAGGCATTTCGAGATTGCCTCCCAATGTAGCGCGGTGTCGTTCACCTTCAGTACTATGTTCGCGTGTCCTGTAATTTTATCTCTAACCGTTAGTGAAATCGCGAAGTATTTTGGCGTTCCTTGCAAAGGTGCAAAGGCATCCATTACTCGCGAGGTTGAAGCGAACCAAGTTGTAAATTCTGCTGGATTACCAGAGAATTCTTTTAGACCTTTCACTAAGTCTGGAACTTTATCTACCTCATTCCAATTATCTTGTAAATTTAGAGTTAAGTCTCTGTATTCTGAGATTACTGGCTGGGCTAGTTTCATCTGTTCGATATAAGACCCCATTCTTGCTGCTAAAAGACTATCAATGGCTACATCTAAACCTTGTATGGATAAAGCTTCTATATTTCTGCTCGCAGCAGCTGAGGTTGACGCACTTGGCGACTCCGTCGTAGGACGACCTCCTGGCTGAAGGACTGCGGCTTTTACCCAACTGTCGTTTTCAGGCATTTTCGATTTCAAAAGAGATTAATTCACTTCAAAAAAAACAAACGCTTGCACTACGCGTCGAATAATTATTCGAAAGACAAGAAAATTTGTTCGCGACGCAATACCGTTTAGAGAAAAAATTTTGGATGGAAATGGCTTTTGGTTTAAAAAAATTTTGTTAGTAGAGGTAATTATTATAGATGTTAGTTAGTTTCTCGTTTCTTATGATGCTAGTTCGTTTCTGTTTTTGATTTTTCACTTAAATATTATTTCTTTCTTTGATTTCTCTCTTAGATATTATTTCTTTCTTTTCTTCTTTTTGGTTTTTCTTAACTTTTAGCTTAACTTACATTAGAATAATTTTCATTTCGGTGCTTGTATTGGTTGGTTGGTAGGGGTGCTCGCTTTTCCCACGTTGAGGTACTAACGCTCCGAATCCAGACACTTGTTGTACCAATTTTCCTCCGAACGGATACTAGAGGAATGCAGCGATCAGTTTTTGTTATAACCCCGTCTGACCTCAGCGAAGTTTTGTTGGCACTGCGTATATTTCGGTTATCGTTCTAAAGGCGTATTTATTTGCGTTTACTTTGATTAACACTTATCACAATTGCCGTTTACTTCACTTGATCAACTTTTAAAAGCGGGGTCCCTGCTCGGGCGCCAATTAAACACAATCTTAGTTAGTCGCATAAAAAAATAAAGTTTTATTTTGAGTTTATTTAATATTGAGTACACATTTGACAATCTATCTTTGTTACTGGAAGACTTTGTGACTACTAGACTGAACCAAGATCGCGGAGCTCTAACGAAGTGACAAGTTTGTACTAGGATTAAAGACTGAATTGTGTAGATCGATTATGTTTGAATGAAGCCTCTGATTTTGGGCGTCGATGGTGACAGCGACGCTTGTTGAGTCCAATGGTCCAACGCAAGCGTGGGATCTGTTTATCATGAAATTGATTTGGGCGACGTGATGGCTGGTGCACCGAACATGATGCTTATTGCCGAATTGATTTATGGGATTGGGCGGCTTGCCGTCTGATGTACCGAATTTGACACCATCACCCTAGGAATGTTTAGTCTGGCGATTGTGTGAAGACGATTGTGTGTTGCAGGGTTATCGGGTGACATTCTTGGCGTTGCCTTCTATGATTATGCCGATGCTCATTATGTCGATGCTCATTACGTCAGTGCTCATTATGATAACTCTTGAATGTTCTCTATGGGCGTGGTGTGAGTGTGATTATGATAGTGAAGCATATCTGGTCTTAACTTATATCATCGTGGGACATTTACATTGGAGCCCTATCATAACCTAAGTCAACTTGAGTGTGCAAATTTACATTATCAATTTCCACTCAAACTTTGACTCAATTGCCACTCATTAGCGATCGTAAAGCTTTCACATGCTGTACCCTCACATGTAAAACGCTCGTAAGCTTTAACACGTGCTAAGTATAAAGCACAGCGGAGTAAGTACTCAAACTGTCATATAGAGAAAAGATCTACATATTAAAGCTCACTTATTAAGCTCTTAAGTGAAACTTAATGCATTTGAGTGTTTTAATTAAAACCAGAACTCTTTTAGCTTACGTTTAATTCATTTCTAACTTGCTACATTTTTTTCGTTAAGGGCCCAAAATGTCTACACCAAACGCAGCTTCTACCTCTTAGACAACAACGGAATCAACTGCAATCTAATATTCAAAGTTTAAGAGCTAGAATCGATCTTGAAAATGACCCTATTATATTAGATTGTCAGTCTCAAATTGTTGAGTCGTATCTTAAACAGGCATTACAAGTTCTAACCAATATTGGGAAGCTAGATCCAGCAGACGCGAATCGGGCAGAAATAGAAAATCTTTTCATAGAAACAAAGGCGATCATATTACGGCGCATCGGCGCAAGTAAGAAAAAAAACCAGAAGAACTTAGTTTCTTTAATTCATCGACTTATCATGGTGGACATCATAATCGGCTTCCATCCCTCAAATTACCTAAATTCAACGGCAAATATGGGGAATTCAAAAAATTTATTACTTCATTTACAAATGTGGTACATGAAGACAACTCATTGTCCAATGTGGACAAATTTAACTATCTAATAAGTTGTCTATCTGGCCAAGCTCTAAGCGTAGTTTCGCCATTTCAAATATCAGACGAAAATTATCCCAAGGCCCTAGATCGCCTCAATGAGCGATATGACAAGAAAGTTCTTATTTTCGTAGAACATATTTCAAGTTTATTTAACATTTATCTACCTCATTCCAATTATCTTGTAAATTTAGAGTTAAGTCTCTGTATTCTGAGATTACTGGCTGGGCTAGTTTCATCTGTTCGATATAAGACCCCATTCTTGCTGCTAAAAGACTATCAATGGCTACATCTAAACCTTGTATGGATAAAGCTTCTATATTTCTGCTCGCAGCAGCTGAGGTTGACGCACTTGGCGACTCCGTCGTAGGACGACCTCCTGGCTGAAGGACTGCGGCTTTTACCCAACTGTCGTTTTCAGGCATTTTCGATTTCAAAAGAGATTAATTCACTTCAAAAAAACAAACGCTTGCACTACGCGTCGAATAATTATTCGAAAGACAAGAAAATTTGTTCGCGACGCAATACCGTTTAGAGAAAAAAATTTTGGATGGAAATGGCTTTTGGTTTAAAAAAATTTTGTTAGTAGAGGTAATTATTATAGATGTTAGTTAGTTTCTCGTTTCTTATGATGCTAGTTCGTTTCTGTTTTTGATTTTTCACTTAAATATTATTTCTTTCTTTGATTTCTCTCTTAGATATTATTTCTTTCTTTTCTTCTTTTTGGTTTTTCTTAACTTTTAGCTTAACTTACATTAGAATAATTTTCATTTCGGTGCTTGTATTGGTTGGTTGGTAGGGGTGCTCGCTTTTCCCACGTTGAGGTACTAACGCTCCGAATCCAGACACTTGTTGTACCAATTTTCCTCCGAACGGATACTAGAGGAATGCAGCGATCAGTTTTTGTTATAACCCCGTCTGACCTCAGCGAAGTTTTGTTGGCACTGCGTATATTTCGGTTATCGTTCTAAAGGCGTATTTATTTGCGTTTACTTTGATTAACACTTATCACAATTGCCGTTTACTTCACTTGATCAACTTTTAAAAGCGGGGTCCCTGCTCGGGCGCCAATTAAACACAATCTTAGTTAGTCGCATAAAAAAATAAAGTTTTATTTTGAGTTTATTTAATATTGAGTACACATTTGACAATCTATCTTTGTTACTGGAAGACTTTGTGACTACTAGACTGAACCAAGATCGCGGAGCTCTAACGAAGTGACAAGTTTGTACTAGGATTAAAGACTGAATTGTGTAGATCGATTATGTTTGAATGAAGCCTCTGATTTTGGGCGTCGATGGTGACAGCGACGCTTGTTGAGTCCAATGGTCCAACGCAAGCGTGGGATCTGTTTATCATGAAATTGATTTGGGCGACGTGATGGCTGGTGCACCGAACATGATGCTTATTGCCGAATTGATTTATGGGATTGGGCGGCTTGCCGTCTGATGTACCGAATTTGACACCATCACCCTAGGAATGTTTAGTCTGGCGATTGTGTGAAGACGATTGTGTGTTGCAGGGTTATCGGGTGACATTCTTGGCGTTGCCTTCTATGATTATGCCGATGCTCATTATGTCGATGCTCATTACGTCAGTGCTCATTATGATAACTCTTGAATGTTCTCTATGGGCGTGGTGTGAGTGTGATTATGATAGTGAAGCATATCTGGTCTTAACTTATATCATCGTGGGACATTTACATTGGAGCCCTATCATAACCTAAGTCAACTTGAGTGTGCAAATTTACATTATCAATTTCCACTCAAACTTTGACTCAATTGCCACTCATTAGCGATCGTAAAGCTTTCACATGCTGTACCCTCACATGTAAAACACTCGTAAGCTTTAACACGTGCTAAGTATAAAGCACAGCGGAGTAAGTACTCAAACTGTCATATAGAGAAAAGATCTACATATTAAAGCTCACTTATTAAGCTCTTAAGTGAAACTTAATGCATTTGAGTGTTTTAATTAAAACCAGAACTCTTTTAGCTTACGTTTAATTCATTTCTAACTTGCTACATTTTTTTCGTTAAGGGCCCAAAATGTCTACACCAAACGCAGCTTCTACCTCTTAGACAACAACGGAATCAACTGCAATCTAATATTCAAAGTTTAAGAGCTAGAATCGATCTTGAAAATGACCCTATTATATTAGATTGTCAGTCTCAAATTGTTGAGTCGTATTTTAAACAGGCATTACAAGTTCTAACCAATATTGGGAAGCTAGATCCAGCAGACGCGAATCGGGCAGAAATAGAAAATCTTTTCATAGAAACAAAGGCGATCATATTACGGCGCATCGGCGCAAGTAAGAAAAAAACCAGAAGAACTTAGTTTCTTTAATTCATCGACTTATCATGGTGGACATCATAATCGGCTTCCATCCCTCAAATTACCTAAATTCAACGGCAAATATGGGGGAATTCAAAAAATTTATTACTTCATTTACAAATGTGGTACATGAAGACAACTCATTGTCCAATGTGGACAAATTTAACTATCTAATAAGTTGTCTATCTGGCCAAGCTCTAAGCGTAGTTTCGCCATTTCAAATATCAGACGAAAATTATCCCAAGGCCCTAGATCGCCTCAATGAGCGATATGACAAGAAAGTTCTTATTTTCGTAGAACATATTTCAAGTTTATTTAACATTGCTAGCATGAAAAAGGCAGACGCTGTTACCCTACGTACAATTTTGGATACGGTTTCAGCTCTCCGCGGATCATTGTTGTCTCTTGGGTCTGAAGCTGATGTATTAAACGCAGTACTTATTCATATTGTTATGTCAAAAATTGATCTTGAATCCAAACAAGCATACGATCGGGTTCAAGAATACGATAAATTGCCAGACTGGGCCGACTGTTATCAAATTCTCAGTCGACACTGTCAGTATTTGGAAGGGTATCTGCGAAACCGACAAGAGGAAAGACCCGTCAGAGACAAAATTCATAGTACTCCAAAAGTGTTTGTTGCAGCCCAAAGTAGATGCATTCAATGTCAGTCGACTGAGCATAGGTTAGCATTCTGTCCAGTTTTTATTTCGCTACCGTTTATCGATTTAAGATTGTTAAAACAGCGTCACTTTGTTTGAATTGCCTCAATAAGGGTCATCCAGCCTCAAAATGTCCTTCATTGAATAGATGTCGACATTGTGGAGGTTTACATCACACAAACATGCATAAGGATTCCAACGTGCAGGGAAATTATCAACCAGATGAATCTTCTATTCATCATCAATCGCAACAAATCATTCATAATACACATAACGAAAGTAAAACATTTGCAACATCAATGTTGACTCGCCACGCTCGGCGGGGATTACTTCCAACAGCAATTGTTCTCATTCAAGACAAACTTGGTGGGTTTCAGCTCGCAAGAGCATTACTTGATTCGTGCTCTGAGCTTACCTTTATAACTGAAGAATTAGCCAAAAGGCTTCAGCTTCCGTTTCGTTACGACCATTAAGAGATTGCTGGAATCGGTGAAATACGTACACATATGAAACATTCCGTATCTACCAAAATTCGTTCAAGAATATCCCCAGATGAATGGAATATGGAGTTTATCGTGACTAAATCTATAGCTCTACCTCAGCCTGAAAAGAGACTAGATGTGTCAAATTGGGCCATTCCCAAAGAAGTTGAGTTAGCCGACCCATTCTTTTATAAGCCCAGAAAGGTAGATTTATTGCTTAGCGTAAAGGAATTTTTGATCTACTTAAGACTGGTAAAATTAGTTTAGGAATTGGTCTTCCTCATCTAGTGGAAACTGCATTAGGATGGATCGTCGGGGGTAAGATTGCTGAACCTCAATCAGCTCATCACTACACTTGTAATTTAACGCAACATCAGGACCTTAACATATTATTATAAAAGGTTTTGGAAAATGGATGAAATACATGGAATTCAAAATAAAGATATTTCTTTAACCTCAGAAGAACAAGCATGTGAAACTCACTTTCAGGTGCACACACAATTCCTGGAATCAGGGCGCATACAGGTTCGGTTGCCGTTCAAGGAATCGCCTGAGAAACTTGGAGACTCGTTGTCCTGTGCAAAAAGACGTTTTCTTCAACTCGAAAGACGGCTTGCATCTCAACACCAACTAAAGGAAATGTACAGCGAATTTTTAGATGAGTATCTTAAGTTGAATCACATGGAGGTAGCTTCGTTAGACAATTTGCAATCAGGAAATCATTACATTATTCCTCACCATTGTGTCCTTAGACCGCAGAGCTCATCAACTAAACTTCGAGTAGTATTTGACGCTTCGTCTAAATCATCATCAAATATATCATTGAATGATATTCTCATGGTTGGTCCTACTATTCAACAAGATCTGATCCTAACATTACTCTCGTTTCGCTTGTATCGCCATGCTATTACAGCTGACATAACAAAAATGTACAGACAATTTCTCGTCGCACCTGAGGATAGAAGTTTCCAACAAATCTTGTGGAGAAAGTCACCGCAAGAACCTATTCAATTATATCAATTGAATACTGTTACCTATGGGATGTCGTGCGCTCCATTTCTCGCAATCAGGTCCTTAAAGTTTTTATCAGAGACGTATAAGGAGTTGTTTCCAATTGGATCTGCTGTATTAGCTGAGGATATGTACGTCGACGATCTACTTTACGGAGCTGACTCAATCGAAGAACTCAAGGCTAAGACGAATGAAGTTACCAAATTGTTCTCCAAGGCAGGCTTAGAATTGACAAAGTGGAATTTTAGTGGGGCACCAACAGATTATGAATATAATCTCAATATTGACAATAGTGATGTCACCAAAACTCTTGGCATGTCGTGGCTGCCAACTGAAGATCTTATATTATTTCGATTTGATTTTCCATTAACTGCAATACCAACAAAGCGAAAAATAGTATCGATCATGGCCAGGCTCTATGATCTGCTAGGATTATTAGCTCCAGTCGTAGTACGCTACAAAATCTTGATTCAAGACTTGTGGATCGAGCGCTTGGACTGGGACGACCCGTTGCCAGAGATCTTTCGGACTAGATGGCAACAACTTGAAGCTGATTTATCTAATCTTGACATGGTTCACGTAAATCGATTTGTCAACACATCACCAAAAAATAAGTGTGAAATCCATGGATTTTCGGATGCCTCGAATCGAGCGTATTTCACGTAAATCGATTTGTCAACACATCACCAAAAAATAAGTGTGAAATCCATGGATTTTCGGATGCCTCGAATCGAGCGTATGGATGTTGCATATACGCAAGGGTATTGGACAACGGAAAATATGTAACTTCATTGATGATTTCGAGATCGAGAGTTGCGCCCACTCAATCACAAAGCATACCTCGTTTAGAGCTTTGTGCTTCCGTTTTACTCTGCCAAACATGGACTAAAATCAAACACAAATTAAATTGTCTTGTCAGTAAAACATATTTTTGGACAGATTCAACTGTCGTTCTTCATTGGATTAAAATGCACCCATCAACTCTAAAATGCTTTATTGCCAATCGCGTATCTATCATACAAACTCAATCGCACGATATTATTTGGAGTCACGTGCCTGGAAAGGATAATCCAGCCGACATTGTTTCACGTGGCTGTGCGGCGCGCGATTTGATGCAGACAATTTGGTTTCATGGACCAAAGTTCTTAACACTTGATGCATTACATTGGCCGAAATCTGAAAGAAAGACAGATTTCGAGCCCAAAGAATTAGAATTGCGAAACACCCTTGTATTGAAATGTAGCACTAGTTATAAAGAAAAGAGCATAGTTGAGCAGATCATTAGTAGACTATCATCGTTTCGTATGATTGTGAGAGTCTTAGCATACGTTTTACGAGTTTTCAACCGAGTTCCTATCAACCGTAATAATACGATTAATGCTACAAAAGGCATTTCAGTAGAAGAATTTAAATTGGCTTTTAATTATATAATCTCTTCCATTCAGAGTGATGTGTATGCTAAAGAACTAAAGGACTTACAAGCAGGACGAAGTTTAAAGCCGGAGCTTCATAAATTAAATCTATTCATCTCAAATGAACAGATAGGTTCTCAAAATATTCGACTTATCCGTGTTGGAGGCCGTCTAGCAATGGCTGACATACCATTGGACGCAAGAATGCCGTTAGAGCTTCCAAAGACTCATCATTTCACTTATAAATATATTGAAGATTTACACTTGAGAAACCTTGACGCGGGAGCTAAGGTTTTGATAGCGATTCTGCGCCTAACAGTATGGATTGTAAACGCTCGCGAATTGGTCCGAAAGGTTGTTCGAAGTTGCACACATTGCTATCATTACAAACCAGTATTAATGCGACAAATCATGGGTAACCTTCCAGCTGACCGTCTCCTGGCCGAACGCCCGTTTCTGATATGCGGAGTGGATCTATGTGGACCATTCCTTACTTCGTACCGCATTCGAAGCAAAGTTCCTTACAAAACATATTTGGCCATATTTGTTTGCTTTTCTTCAAAAGCTATTCATACAGAACTAATCTCAGACTTATCTGCTAATAATTTTATTCTCTGTTTGAAGCGATTCATCGGACGACTTGGTATACCCAAAAGGATTTATTGTGACAATGCCACCAACTTTGTCGGAGCATGTTCGCAACTTGAAGGCTTTAAACGGCAATTCTGTTCAGAACTCAATGCAAAAAATCTGGAGGAATTTAGCCGAAATGCCGGCTTCGAATTCATCTTCATTCCACCGCGTGCTCCCCATTTTGGAGGCTTGTGGGAAGCCGCAGTTAAGTCAATGAAGACTCTGCTCATCAAAAATTTGACCTCTTCTCATTTGACGTATGAAGAGCTTCAATCGATTGCAATTGAAGTGGAGGCGATATTGAATTCCCGTCCAATATCCATTCACAGCGATGATCCCAACGATGGGGAGGCTTTGACGCCAGCACACTTATTGATCGGATGCTCACTTCAAGCGATCCCTGAACCGGTAGTAAATGACTCAAAACTTTATATATTAAAATGTCTTATATTCTTTGTTTAAGATTATCGGAATTTCTACCACTGTATTTTCCATTAACATGTTCTAAAAGCTTCTGTTACATAGCTCATGAAGAGCTTCTAACTCATGAAAACGAAATATAATAATGACTTCTTACTGGAATTCGAAGACGAGAAGACTTATTTTTCCTACTCCACTCCACATGCTATTGAGCATTGGAGTTTTGTACCATCTGCAACTGGGCAGATCAAACATTATTTTTAAAAATTTTTAACTCGTCTTTTCTCTAATTTCTAAAATTGTAATTCGTCATTTCTTATTTTTATATTCTTTAACTATTGTTAGTATTAAAAATTAATGTACTTGCGATGTAGCCCTGATTATTTTACGTCTTTGTTGTCCGTTTCTCGTGATCTTCTTAACGCAGTTGTCTTCTTACGTGTCGTCTTATTCACGTCTTAGCTTCTTCTCACTCACACAGACACAATTTTGGGTGCATGATGCCTTCTGACTGTGCATGTAGTGGGGAATTGGGTCGACTCGTCTCGATCTGGTACTCCTCGAATTAGCAGCCACTCTCCGCGTGACTCCTAGTACGATCCCTGCTCCAGGTTACTTCTTGACTTGCATGAATGATTGGATAGCGCCGAATCCAAGCAAGTTCAATGTTACCCCTGTTTTCTTCTTATATGGTCCTCGTTTTGTCCCTCTCTGGACAAATTTTGTCGTCTTTCGTCTCTTGATGCTCTTTGCATTTTGTTCGTCTTTAATCAAATTTTCGTCTTTGGGATTTTGCTCGTCTTTCACATCTCATCGTCTTTGTTGTTGCTTTTCCTCATTTTGTTCCTCACTGAACAAAATTGTCGTCTTTTTTAATCGTTTCTCATCTTTTCGTCTTTTTTGTTATTTCTCATATGTTCGTCTCTTCTCGTTAATTTTTGTTGTCAAATTCAGCAAGCATTTTTTTGTCTCGCTTGCTCTTCTGCTTTGAAATGTTAGCGTCACCTTTGCAATTACGCGCGATTTCTTCATAAAGTTTTCTCTCTCACTCGCTCTTTGTTACTTTCTCGGTTGAGAATTAATCGATAAATAAATAATACTGGTATCGATCAATCGATAAAAATTAATATTGCGATAGCGATTAAGCGATCTATCGTTTTTTTTGAGGTAGCAGCGTACTTCGTTCGGCGTCATTTCATTTTACCACAGAGAAGGAAAGTTATAAAAAAAAATTCTAGCAGGTATGAAGGTTATTAAAATTTTTACCCCGCCGCCATCTGCATCTTGCTTTATATCATAGATCGGAAACCTCCCACTTTTCTGGCCAATTTTGCCGATAGCTTTCGTTGGGAGTATTATTTTTCTGCAGCCAAACCTTGGGTTGCCTTGCATTCCGGAATTAAAATTCGGATATTGAGAAGACACTGCAACTAAACACCGGCAGCACCACAACGTTTTGTGTTGAGGTTTACGGTGCGGCCCAAAAGTGTTTCATTTTCCGAGAACGGCCATAACCCTCGGTGAACTGGATTTTTCATATGGGTAGGGTTTTTAAGGCGAGTGGCCGTACCTAACCTTTTCAGCCGCTGGCCCAGACAAAGCTTGGTTTTGTATCCCGTTTAGTAAGGCGTTCAAAACTTTTCTTAACAATTTAGATTATTATATATTATATGTCGATATCAGTACTGATTGTATCTAAGATCATGTTACGACTGCGGAACGGCTAAAGAAATCGAAGATTGAATTGTTTGATAGTAAGTTTTGGATGATTAAATATTCATGTGTCCGGATCTTAGTAATAAGGATATTATATCCTTGCCGATCTGGAGATTCAAGAGACCAAAGCCTAACTAAAAAAATAATTTAGTAAATGCCATAGCCCAAAAAATTAAATAAATAAATAAAGTTACCAATATTCTTTAGGTTCATTTGGCTAGTTACGATATTAAAACATGTACCCAGCCATGTCACTCTTAGGAAAATAATTAATAAAAAAAAAAAAAAAATGTCTTTAGTTCAACATAGTTCACCAAATATGGACACTCCAGCAGAAAACATATGCAAAATTTGTTCCTTGGTTTTGGACAACACGCAAACATGTTTCTGTACGCCCTGTAAACACATTTTCCATAAATCCTGTTTGGAAGCTCTACTAGAAAAAGAAAAGCATTGCCCAGTTTGTGAGACTGAGATAGATGTGTCTAGTCTAAGCAAAAACTTGTGTTGTCATTAGCACCCAGCACTTCTCGAGCATGGACTCGTAATTTTGCAAAAACGCTAAGTCAATTCCCGATACACAGAGCAGAGCAGCCCAACGAACCAGCTATACAAGTTAGCGAAGCATCAACATCAGGTTTAGATGCCAGTCCCAGTAGTAATCAACCCGAACAGCAGTTACCTAGAACCATGCCGAATCAGCGAAGAGCAAGGACCAATCGTAGCAATAATACGCGTCCTAATCGAGAGTTTGATTATACGGTTTTAAAAAAATATGATCGAACAAACAGTTTCTCGTGTAGTATCGTCGTTACCTATAAATTTTGGTCAGCGAGAAGTAACAGTAGACCGTGTACAAACCTAATCGATAATCACGTCGCCCTGCTCTACAACTGTACAAAATGCTAAAATTGCAAATGTAATGCAGAAATGGAATCTACGTTTTGACGGATCTACAGAAGGTCTAGGAGTAGAAGAATTTATTTATCGAGTAAAAGCCCTAACGGAGGAAACCCTTGATAGTGATTTTATTGGGATATGTAAACACATTCAAATATTGTTTTGAGGAAAAGCCCGCGAATGGTATTGGAGATATCATAAGCAAGTTCCGCGCATAGTATGGAACGATTTTTGTTCAGCTGTTGGTCAGCAATATAAAGACTACGGGCAGATTTTATGAGCAAAGAAATGATTCACGCGAGAAAGCAAAAGCTGGAGAATCTTTTGTTTGTTTTTCTGATGAGGTAGCTTCTTTGATTGACAAGTTTGGTATAAAGTTTGAGGAAGAGATTGAATTTTCAGATCTGACCTACCCTTGTCTTAACGCACGTTAAGACTAAGGAAATATTATGATCTCGCAAGACAAACCAGGAAACTTTTTGTTGAAACAATTTTTAGAAACGACAACGATAATAGAAGCTAAGCAGAAGTTTCATTTCTTACGTTGACAGAATTAGGTTTGTTGGATACCGGTGCCAGCATAAGTTGTATAGGCTCGGATTTAGCACAAACAGATTTTTCACATTTTCCCCAATTCGTAAAAACTAAAGGTCAAGTGCGCACAGCGGACAGAAACGGCCAAAATGTGATTGGTATGTTAGAAGTGATGGTAATTCCAACGTTGAAGAAAAGACTAATATTAGGTCATGACTCTTGGAGAATTTTCGCACTTGCTCCGGCAATAATTAGTTCGATCGAGACCGGCTCCGAGATAAGGTTAGAGGCTGATCCTAGTTCTTATTCTCTCACGTATTCGCATTCAAGACAGCTTGAAGCCGTCAAACAAATGTTTCCCAATGCAAGTCATCATCTCGGACGTACGTCCGTAATAAAACATCACATCGAGATTGGCGAAGCCAAACCTGTGAAACAACGTTTCTACGCTATTAGTCCAGCGGTTGAAAAATTAGTATACACAGAAATTGATCGTATGATTCAATTGGGAGTTATAGAACCAGCTGTAAGCACCTGGAGCTCTCCTACGACCTACGACCGGTGATAAAGCCGAATAAAGTGCGACTGTGTTTAGACGCCCGCAAGTTAAATGTGGTCACAATCAAGGATGCTTATCCTTTGCCCAGCATTGAAAGTATTTTCTCAAGATTACCCAAGGCGAATATAATTTCCAAAATTGATTTAAAGGATGCCTACTGGCAAACAGAATTAACTGAAGCATCCAAACCTCTTACTGCACTTACTGATTCCAGGGAGACCGTCATACCAATTCAAAGTTATGCCTTTCGGCCTTTACAATGCCACATCTACTATGAGTCGTCTAATGGATGAAGTCGTCCCTGCCGATCTTCGTCATTGTGTTTTTTGCTATTTGGATGATTCAGAGGATTTCCCATCTCATCTTTCGGTGTTAGTAAGAATCGGAGCAATTTCGGAAAGCTAACCTGTCCATTAATTTAGAGAAAAGTCAGTTTTGTGTGACAAGCATTAGTTATTTAGGATATGTAATAGACAGTAAGAGCATCTACACCGATCCGTCAAAGATTGCATGTATAAAAAATTGGCCACCACCTAAGAATTTGAAACAAACTAGAGGATTCCTTGGAGTTTGCGGTTGGTATCGCCGTTTCATACCAAATTTTGCTGATCTCACTTATCCTATAACGGAACTGTTGTCATCGAAGAGGTATTTTGTTTGGACTCTGGAAGCTCAAGGTGCTATGGACAAGTTGAAAGATCTATTAACTTCTGCCCCTATCCTACAAAACCCGGACTTTAATAAGAAATTTTTTTTACACTGTGATGCCAGCGACTATGGTATCAGCGCTGTACTTGTCCAATTATCAAAAGAAGAGGAAGAAAAACCTCTTGCTTTCATGTCTAAAAAGTTGAGTCGTGCTCAACGCAATTATAGTGTTACTGAACGCGAATGTTTAGCTGTTATATTGGCGATCGAAAAAATTAGGTGTTATTTGGAATTACAAGAATTTTAAGTAGTTACTGATCACTATAGTTTATTGTGGCTGATGCGCCAACAAAATGTTTCAGGAAGATTAGCTCGATGGATTTTTCGCTTGCAATCTTGATATAGAGGCTATAGAAATGGGACCGATTATAGATCTGGACTCCGAAGTATTTTTTGGCGATAGTTATATGCAGCTGAAGAAGAAAATCAGTGAAAATCAAGACAAATTTCCGAATATCAAAATTGTAGATAAACGTTTGTATATTCGAACCGAACATGCCAATGGAGATTTTGATCAAGAGAAGCTTTCTTGGAAACTATGGGTACCTGATGCACTTAGAGTTGAAGTTCTTAAACAAGCTCACGATGGCCATACGTCTTCACATTCAGGTATGCAGAAAACTATTGACAAGATACGTAGAACTCTTTTTTTGGTCTGGCATGGTAAAGGATGTGCGTGACCATATTCGTCAGTGTGACACTTGTAAAGAGTCCAAAGCACCAAATTATACGCTTAGACCACCTATGGGACAGCATAAGCCAACTTGTAGACCTTTTCAACGGCGTATTATATTTGTTAGAAAATATGCAAGGTAGAGAAGGCGGAACATTTCACGCAAAGGATATACGAAACTAATTCCTACTAATATGCTGCCCAACGTTGCATATTATCGGGTGGTGTAGCGTGCGCTAGTTTACATTTTCAAATTTTTAAATCGATAAATAAATAATACTGGTATCGATCAATCGATAAAAAAATAATATTGCGATAGCGATAAGCGATCTATCGTTTTTTTGAGGTAGCAGCGCACTTCGTTTTTTTTTGCTAGGCGTCATTTCATTTTACCACAGAGAAGGAAAGTTATAAAAAAAAGCTGTGTCCCGAAAAAATTAAGGCTAGATTCCAGCAGGTATGTAGGTTATGGGCAAGACGGCATGATGGTCATAAAGCGCAAAGGAGAAATCATCATCTAAAACACACTCCCACAGTGCATCGATGGAAGGCCTTTCAGCGACTAAACTATGGGGTAAGTCCCTTTCAACCATGTTTTTGCGAACTATGGGGTGATGGTAGTCAATTGATGCTCTGATTTGTTGAAGTAATTTCTGTTTCAGCGTTTTATGATCAACCGAATAATAACAAAGAAATGGTTTCCGTAAAAAATGATTGAATTGAAGCAAAATAAAAAGTGATGCGTAAATTTGTGCAACTTGAGAATTTAAAATAACCGTAACAAAAAGAAAAAAAAATGAATTTGAAATAAGATGAATAATTACTAAAAAAAAAATAAATATTAACTTGATTTTTTTTGATATTCCTTTGATAATTTTTCTATGCTATTCTATAATAATCAATAATCTGTAACTAGTAAGCTCTCTTCATAATACTAGCTTTTGCTTTTGAGTTCTATTGGTTTTCAAGTCTGAAAAGTTTGCAATTTTGGAATGTTGAGTTACATATACCAGACAACTAATTAAAATCCGTCATTACACATTTTGTAAAAATTTAATATAAGAAAAGAAATAAATATCTGAAATTATAATTTATTTTCCTAGGGACATGGGTACATGATTTGATAATGTTCAGGTTTGATGGGAATCTTTACAAAGAACAACAAAGATTCATGGTTGGGAGGGTACTGACAGGTCCATCTACATCTTGAGTAGTAACCACTAGTCAAGAACCAACGAATACTCTTTCCTTCTTTTCAGTTTTTTTTATGAATTACTTACTGTGTACATAAGTATTTTTCATTCAATTGCCATTTTGAAGATAGTTTCAGTAGAGATCCTAATAAAATTAAATTTTATAATTAACGGTAGAGATTCCAGCAAAGACCCCGCCACCCCGCAAGAGCTACGGAACCAGAGGATCCCGATCTGCTGCAATTCTCCTACCGCCTTCTTTAGGTTATCGGTCTATTTATCGTCGCTGTGATAAAAAGTTAAATCTGCTTGGCGAAGCCGATGTTTCTGTTAGGAATATTCAGCCGCAAAGTTAAAAGAGAAAATGAATGAAAGAAAATGAATCTAAGATCATGTTACGACTGCGGAACGGCTAAAGAAATCGAAGACAACACGATTAAATTGTTTGATAGTAAGTTTTGGATGATTAAATATTCAGGTGTCCGGATCTTGGTAATACGGATAGTATATCCTTGCCGATCTGGAGATTCAAGAGACCAAAGCCTAACTAAAAAAATAATTTAGTAAATGCCATAGCCCAAAAAATTAAATAAATAAATAAAGTTACCAATATTCTTTAGGTTCATTTGGCTAGATACGATATTAAATCATGTACCCAGTCATGTCACTCTTAGGAAAATAATAAATAAAAAAAAGAAATGTCTTTAGTTCAACATAGTCCACCAAATATTTCCTTGGTTTTGGACAACACGCAAACATGTTTCTGTACGCCCTGTAAACACATTTTCCATAAATCATGTTTGGAAGCTCTACTAGAAAAGGAAAAGCCAGTCTCACAGTAGTAATCAACCAGAACAGCAGTTACCTAGAACCATGCCGAATCAGCGAAGAGCAAGGACCAATCGTAGCAATAATAGTATCGTCGTTACCTATAAATTTTGGTCAGCGAGATGATCGATGATCACTTCGCCCTGCTCTACAACTGTACAAAATGCTAAAATTGCAAATAATGTAATGCAGATGTGGAATCTACATTTTGACGGATCTACAGAAGGTCCAGGAGTAGAAGAATTTATTTATCCAGTAAAAGCCCTAACGGAGGAAACCCTTGATAGTGATTTTATTGGGATATGTAAACACATTCAAATATTGTTTTGAGGAAAAGCCCGCGAATGGTATTGGAGATATCATAAGCAAGTTCCGCGCATAGTATGGAACGATTTTTCTTCAGCTGTTGGTCAGCAATATAAAGACTATCGGTCAGATTTTATGAGCAAAGAAATGATTCGCACGAGACAGCAAAAAGCTGGAGAATCTTTTGTTTGTTTTTATGAGGTAGCTTCTTTGATTGACAAGTTTGGTATAAAGTTTGAGGAAGAGGAGCTGATTGAAATTTTGCAAAACAACCTGTTGCCAAAGATACGACAAAAGTTACTATATCAATCTATCGCATCAATAGGTCATCTTCGTAGATTAGTACAGATGCAAGAAAATTTAACACAAGAGCTCAGTCCTCAATCAAAAGTAATTCCTAACGCGAAACCGAATGTACGCAGACAAATTATTGAAATTCAAGAAGAGGGAACCGAAGATAATGAAATAGTCCCAGACGAGGAGTATGAAGTTGCTGCGGTGGAAGGAAAGTTCGTTTGTTGGAATTGGCGAAGCAAGTCACAAGTTCCCACTATGATTTTTATCATATCCGGAGCGTTTACAACATTACCTTACAGTTAAAGAAAGAATTTAAGATCTGACAAACCCTTGTCAAAACGCACGTTAAGACTAAGGAAATATTATGATCACGTAAGACAAACCAGGAAACTTTTTGTTGAAACAATTTTTAGAAACGACAACGATAATAGAAAGAATGTTGAAATTGTTTGTAATTTAAACGTTGAAGAAAAGAGTAATATTAGGTTATGACTTTTGGAGAATTTTCGCACTTGCTCCGGCAATAATTAGTTCGATCGAGACAGGCTCCGAGATAAAGTTAGAGGCTGATCCTAGTTCTTATTCTCTCACGTGTTCGCATTCAAGACAGCTTGAAGCCGTCAAACAAATGTTTCCCAATGCAAGTCATCATCTCGGACGTACGTCCGTAATAAAACATCACATCGAGATTGGCGTAGCCAAACCTGTAAAACAACGTTTCTACGCTATTAGTCCAGCGGTTGAAAAATTAGTATACACAGAAATTGATCGTATGATTCAATTAGGAGTTATAGAACCAGCTGTAAGCGCCTGGAGCTCTCCTATACGACCAGTGATAAAGCCCAATAAAGTGCGACTGTGCTTAGACGCTCGCAAGTTAAATGCAGTCACAATTAAGGATGCTTATCCTTTGCCCAGCATTGACAGTATTTTTTCCAAGGCAAATATTATTTCCAAAATCGATTTAAAGGATGCCTATTGGCAAATAGAATTAACCGAAGCATCTAAACCTCTTACTGCATTCACAGTACCAGGAAGACCGTTATATCAATTCAAAGTTATGCCTTTCGGCCTTTGTAATGCCACATCTACTATGACTCGTCTAATGGATGAAGTAGTCCCTGCTGACCTTCGCCATTGTGTTTTTTGCTATTTAGATGATCTGTGTATAATTTCAGAGGATTTCTCATCCCATCTTTCAGTGTTAGCAAGAATTGCGGAGCAATTTCGAAAAGCTAATCTGTCCATTAACATAGAGAAAAGTCAGTTTTGTGTCGCAAGCATTAGTTATTTAGGATATGTGATAGACAGTAAAGGTATCTGCACCGATCCGTCAAAGATTGAATGTATTAAAAATTGGCCACCACCTAGGAATTTGAAACAAACTAGAGGATTTCTTGGAGTTTGCGGTTGGTATCGTCGTTTTATACCGAATTTTGCCGATTTCACCTATCCTATAACGGAACTGTTGTCAACAAAAAGAAATTTTGTTTGGACTCCGGAAGCTCAAGCTTCTATGAATAAGTTGAAGGATCTATTAACTTCTGCCCCTATTCTACAAAACCCGGTCTTTAATAAGAAATTTTTCTTACATTGTGATGCCAGCGATT
This sequence comes from Drosophila paulistorum, assembly GCA_018152135.1. Lineage (NCBI taxonomy): Eukaryota > Metazoa > Arthropoda > Insecta > Diptera > Drosophilidae > Drosophila > Drosophila paulistorum. The sequence continues at coordinate 133,646 of JAECXG010000635.1, forward strand.
ATGGTGTTGGCGCTGTACTTGTTCAATTATTAGACGCAGAGGAAGAGAAGCCTATTGCTTTCATGTCTAAAAAGTTACATAGGAAAGGAAAAGAACACTTGATTCCTGACGACATGTTTCTGTACGCCCTGTAAACACATTTTCCATAAATCCTGTTTGGAAGCTCTACTAGAAAAAGAAAAGCATTGCCCAGTTTGTGAGACTGAGATAGATGTGTCTAGTCTAAGCAAAAACAATTGTCATTAGCACCCAGCACTTCTCGAGCATGGACTCGTAATTTTGCAAAAACGCTAAGTCAAGTCGCGATAGACAGAGCAGAGCAGCCCAACGAACCAGCTATACAAGTTAGCGAGCACCAACATCAGGTTTAGATGCCAGTCCCAGTAGTAATCAACCCGAACAGCAGTTACCTAGAACCATGCCGAATCAGCGAAGAGCAAGGACCAATCGTAGCAATAATACGCGTCCTAATCGAGAGTTTGATTATACGGTTTTTAAAAAATATGATCGAACAAACAGTTTCTCGTGTAGTATCGTCGTTACCTATAAATTTTGGTCAGCGAGAAGTAACAGTAGACCGTGTACAAACCCAATCGATAATCACTTCGCCCTGCTCTACAACTGTACAAAATGCTAAAATTGCAATTGTAATGCAGAAATGGAATCTACGTTTTGACGGATCTACAGAAGGTCTAGGAGTAGAAGAATTTATTTATCGAGTAAAAACCCTAACGGAGGAAACCCTTGATAGTGATTTTATTGGGATATGTAAACACATTCAAATATTGTTTTGAGGAAAAGCCCGCGAATGGTATTGGAGATATCATAAGCAAGTTCCGCGCATAGTATGGAACGATTTTTGTTCAGCTGTTGGTCAGCAATATAAAGACTACGGGCAGATTTTATGAGCAAAGAAATGATTCACGCGAGAAAGCAAAAAGCTGGAGAATCTTTTGTTTGTTTTTCTGATGAGGTAGCTTCTTTGATTGACAAGTTTGGTATAAAGTTTGAGGAAGAGATTGAATTTTCAGATCTGACCTACCCTTGTCTTAACGCACGTTAAGACTAAGGAAATATTATGATCACGCAAGACAAACCAGGAAACTTTTTGTTGAAACAATTTTTAGAAACGACAACGATAATAGAAGCTAAGCAGAAGTCTCATTTTTTACGTTGACAGAATTAGGTTTGTTGGATACCGGTGCAGCATAAGTTGTATAGGCTCGGATTTAGCACAAACAGATTTTTCACATTTTCCCCAATTCGTAAAAACTAAAGGTCAAGTGCGCACAGCGGACAGAAACGGCCAAAATGTGATTGGTATGTTAGAAGTGATGGTAATTCCAACGTTGAAGAAAAGACTAATATTAGGTCATGACTCTTGGAGAATTTTCGCACTTGCTCCGGCAATTAGTTCGATCGAGACCGGCTCCGAGATAAAGTTAGAGGCTGATCCTAGTTGTTATTCTCTCACGTATTCGCATTCAAGACAGCTTGAAGCCGTCAAACAAATGTTTCCCAATGCAAGTCATCATCTCGGACGTACGTCCGTAATAAAACATCACATCGAGATTGGCGAAGCCAAACCTGTGAAACAACGTTTCTACGCTATTAGTCCAGCGGTTGAAAAATTAGTATACACAGAAATTGATCGTATGATTCAATTAGGAGTTATAGAACCAGCTGTAAGCACCTGGAGCTCTCCTGCGACCTACGACCGGTGATAAAGCCCAATAAAGTGCGACTGTGTTTAGACGCGCGCAACTTAAATGTAGTCACAATTAAGGATGCTTATCCTTTGTCCAGCATTGAAAGTATTTTCTCAAGATTACCCAAGGCGAATATAATTTCCAAAATTGATTTAAAGGATGCTGTTAAAATATGTATATAAGCACCGCAGTATGTCTATCTCTTTCTTATTATTCTCGAATGATCCGATCTTTGAATTGTAACGGACATTCTTTCATTTCTGCTTTACATTGATTTTCTTGCTACCTGCGCTGCAGCGAATATTCTTATGCATAAGTTTAGTCTCAAATAAACCTCTACTCGAATAGGTTATGGGCCCATGCAGCAGAAAGTAAAACTCTGCGGGTTGGTCGGAAAGACTTGTAAGAGATTCATTTTGTTAATTAAAGTTTGTGATTAACCAATTTGTTCAAGATGAGTACACAATTTTCAATCGAAAAACTAGATGGTGAAAATTATAGTGTATGGGCAGTACAGATGTGGTCGGTGATATGTGGTCGGTTAAAAAAAGAGGCGTCTGATACGGCTGAACAAAAGGAGTTGTTTGACAGTAAAGACGAGAAACCCTTTGCAAGTATAGTGTTGTGCGTGAGTCCGTCGCAGATCAACGGTATAAAACATTGTTAAACCGCGAGCGAAGCATGGGCAAAGTTATCCGCGATCCACATGCCCTCCGGTCCGGATAGAAAAATAAAATAAAAATTGTTTAAGCAATTGTTGTATACTAAAATGTTGGCTACAGACAGTATTCGAGAGCATTTGAATAATTTTTCTAATGTCGTAGAAAAGTTAAATGAAATTCAGGAACAAGTGCCTGATGAAATGCTCGTTATAATTTTGTTGGCAAGTTTAAGTGATGATTTCGAAAATTTTGTAGTTGCCATAGAAACACGAGACTCGTTGCCATCGCTAAGCGCTCTAAAAATTAAATTGCTTGAAGAGGGAGAGAGACGCAAGATTGGCGAAGTAGCCGAGAAAAGTAGGAATAAAATGTATTCGTCGCGTCAAGAAAACGGTAAAAAGAACAAACCAATGAGAGAACCAAAAAACATTGAATGTTGGTTGTGCGGTCGTCGCGGGCATTTCGCGTCGGAGTGTGGTTCGAAAGAGAGAAAAGACAACGCGAGCGAAAAGAACAGTAAAAAGTCTTTTTCGGTACTCTCTACTTCTGGAACACGAATCGGTTTGTCGAAAAATGCGTGGTGTGTAGACAGCGGGGCTACAGCTCATTTGTGTGCGGACAAATCAATGTTTACGAGTATGCGTGAGCACAAAGAGAAAATCAAGTTAGCAGACGACAGTTATATAGAAGCCGAAGGTTGCGGTACAGTGGAACTAAAATGGAAAAATATCACGATCGAATTGGTTGACGTGCTATATGTAAAGGACTTACAATGTAATTTTATTTCGGTATCAAAGGCAACAGAAAATGGCTTAAGAGTAATTTTTGTCAAAAACAAAGTGTGCGTTAAAGACAGTAATAATCGTGATTTAATGATCGCAGAGAAACACAACGTATTGTTTTTGTTTGAAAGTAAAACAAAAACAGTGTTTGCTTCAGAAGCAAATGTAAATCAGCTGGTCAAATGGCATGATCGTTTCGGACATTTAAATTTCGATAGTTTGAATAAAATGATTAAGCAGGATATGGTCCATGGTCTCAATGCTAGAGTGTGTAGTACAAATGACCTTGTATGTGAAACGTGTGCAAAAAGTAAAATTTGCGTTAAGAAGTTTCCGAAGTTTTCGGAAAGTCGCTCAAAAGAATTATTGGGCTTGATTCATACAGACATTTGTACAGCATCACAAGGTGATGCGCGCTATTTTGCAACTTTCATAGACGATAAATCACGTTATGTATCGGTATACATGTTAAAGAATAAGAGCGATATTTTCCAGAAATTCAAAGATTTCAAAATGCTAGCAGAAAGTCAGACGGGTAAGCGTATAAAAGCCATACGAAGCGACAACGGTCGTGAGTACCTGAGCGATGTATTTGAACAGTTCTTATCGAGTCATGGAATAAAAAGAGAACTCACTGTTCCCCACACTCCACAACAAAATGGTGTGGCGGAGCGCGCCAATAGAACCTTGGTGGAGATGGCGCGAAGCATGATAGTGCATGCTGGAGTTGGCGGAATTTTTTTGGGGCGAGGCGATAATGACGGCTGCCTATTTACGCAACAGAGAAGAAACTGCAACTTTGCCTGACAATACTCCATACGAGGTTTGGTATGGGAAAAAGCCGAGCGTATCTCATCTTAAAGTATTTGGTATGAAAGCTATTGTATTAGATAAAACTCATAAGAACAAGTTTTCAGCGAAAGGGAAGCAGCATATTTTGATAGGTTACTCCGAGACTGCCAAGGCTTATCGTCTTTACAACCCTGTCAAAAGGACCGTAGTAGTATCCCGAATTGTCGTATTTTTGGAGCACAAGTTCATGAAAAAGTTGGAGCACGGTCAAGAGTCATCATGTGAGTCAGAAGTGGCGTGGAGTGGTGACGAAGAAAATGCAGAGGAGGAGCATCCATATACCCGAAGAGGACCAGGGAGACCAAAGATTGTTCGCACTGGGCGTGTTGGTCGTCCACGAAGAGAGTACAATATGCTGAATGTACTAGATGCGAAAGACGTTATTGTTCCTACCTGTATAAATGAAGCATTTAAGTCAAAGCAGTCGGAAAACTGGAAATCAGCAATGCAGAAGGAGTATGACAACCTAGCAAACATAAAGACATGGAGTTTGGTTGATCTTTCTGCAAACAAAAAGGTTATCGGTTGTAAATGGGTTTTTACCACCAAACGAGATGAGAGTGGCAAAGTTCAGCGTTTCAAGGCAAGATTGGTCGCAAATGGTGTAGTCAACAATGGAATTAACTACAAGGAAACCTCTTCCCCGGTTGCACGTTATTCCTTAATCAGACTCGTGATTGCGTTGGCGGTGGAACACGAGATGCACTTGCATCAGATGGATGTCTCTGCAGCATACCTCAATAGTGAGCTACAAGATGAAGTTTATATGCGACAACCTGAAGGTTTTGTCGATGCTGATCATCCCAAGCGTGTACTCAAGCTACATAAATCGTTGTACGGCTTGAAACAGAGTGGGCGTGAGTGGAACCAAAAGCTGGATAGCATTCTTTTGAAGATTGGTTTCCTTCCGTGTGCAAGCGAACCGTGTATATACACGAGCAAAGTCAATGGGTATTTATCTATTATTGTTGTATATGTTGACGATTTTTTACTTGCATGTACCAGAAAAGATGACGTGGCCTACATAAAGCATCTCATATCAAACGAATTTGATGTGGTCGACGGCGGTGAACTCCATAATTTTTTGGGGATGGAAATCGAGCGAGATGGCAAGACTGGCAATGTCTCCATAGGCCACAAGCAGTACATCGAAGGCTTGTTGCATGAATATGGTATGCAGGACTGCAAGCCGAACGCGACTCCTCTAGAGGTTGGTTTCCAGACGAAGTGCGATAGCGATGATTGCGGTCAAGTGGACAAGACACGTTATCAATCACTCATTGGTTCGTTATTGTATTTGGCGTTGACTACACGGCCAGTGTTATGTGCGCATTAAGTTCTTTTAATAAATCCGTTTTAGTTAAATGAAACGCAACTGTTCTGTTCGAGCAGTGATCCAGAATGTCTGGACAGTTTATTCATATTTTAGCCTTAGCCTATACATCTTATATGTATTGAATACACTCTGCCGCTTAGGGCGCTGGCAGAGAGAGAGAGTGTGTTGCAGTATATATGTTTGTACGTATTAGCATATATGTACTGAGGGTACATAGTCAAAAGTGCTTACGCTAGCGATCCCACGCTCAGCGGCCAGTCCGCATAAGTGGCGGATCATATTACTATTATGAATGGGTGCATAAACATAGCAACAAAGTGTTGGTATGTTACTCTTACTTTAATGAGCATATGACCACTTGTTATATTGTATACTCTACAATACTGTGGGCATATGCTCATTTGGCATACAACATACAACACCTCCCTTTTTAAAAGAATAGCGTAATATTATGTAGTTATTTATTTGTTTTTCTTAAATACTATGTTGTATATTTTTAATTTTAATTTTTTTTTTTTTAATCAATAAAAATGTTTTTTGTAAATTAGAAATAATTATATAAATTTTTTTTTTTTTTTTAAATTAATAATTTTTTTTTTTTTAATTTTTAATTTCTTTTTTTTCGATAGGTATATATATATCTATTCTTATCCTATTTCTTTATTTATTTATATTTTTTAGTCTATCTTTATGAACTTTTTGTTCCTTATTTTTCTTATTTCTTATAATTATATTGTTATTCTTTTCTATATTAATGACCTCAAATGGTCCTATGTAAGAAGATTCTAATTTGTGACCTGTTTCGTTTTTCAAATAAACTTGGTCTCCTATTTCTAGTTTAAAATCTAATAATTTCTTATCGTTTATTTCTTTCTGTTTAATTTTATTTTTTTCTAAAAGTATTCGTGCTCTCTTATACGCGTTTTCTAGTCTAAATTTAACTTCCTTAGAATAATCTTGTATATTATATATATGTTCTATTTTATCTACGCTATTAAATTGTATTGGTAAGTTATTCTGTCTTCCAAATACTAGTTCATATGGACAATAATTATGAGTTACAGATGGTGTTGTGTTAAAACAATACACGAAATACTGTAACCATACGTCCCAATCAGTTTTATCTACTGAAATATATGAACGAATGTACACGTTGAATGTCCTATGACTTCTTTCAACGGTACCTAATGTCTGGTGGTGGTGTGCTGTAGATATTATGTTATCTATTTTTAGATATTTGCACAAGTCAGTTATAATGGAATTTTTGTATACTGTTCCCATGTCCGTAATTAACGTCTTCATTGGACCGTACTTCAGAATAAAAGATTCGAATATGGCTTTTGCGACAGTTGTTGCACTTTTATTTGCAATAGGAATTGCTACTAAATACTTTGTCAAATCACATATTAAAGTGATTGCGTATTCATTCCCATTTTCCGAACGTGGTAGTGGACCAATTGTGTCTACTATCACTCTGTCGAAAGCATATTGTGAAGTTTCTGTAATTATCATAGGTGATCTCGTGTGTCTCGTCGTTTTCGACGTCAGGCATTTTGGACATTTATTAATGTACTCTTTTACATGTTTTGTCATGTTTTTCCAATAATATTGTCTTTTTATTTTTGTTATAGTTTTATTTATGCCTGTGTGACTTCCTTTAATTGGATCGTCATGAAATGTAGACAATATAGCTTAATTTTCTTTTTCATTGTATATTTGGGTCACCGGCTTGAGTAGCGCTACTCTTAATGATTTTAAATTCTTGTTGCCCATATGTTTGAAAATATCTATCGAAATTGATTCAAAGATCTTTTCGCTCGGTGCCACTTTTAGTTGGCTGATATTATATACACCGGCTTGCCATTCAAACCTTTGGAAAAACTGACCTAAGTCTAGAATTCCATTGGAGTATAAATCGCTAACATTTATACTCGCTATAACTTTTTTTCCATGTTTCAATAAACATTTCGATTCTGTCATTCGCAAGGTCACTACTTTTCGTACCTCGTCATTTGTTATGACTTCGTATACGTTGGGCTTAGAAGCTTTTTCAAGACTTTGCCTTGGCAATAGTTCTTGTTTGTTTTCTGCGCAGAAATTTTGTTGTCTACTTTGGTGCCTGGTAGTGACTTTCAGGACTTTTTTATTCATATCAATTAAATCAGTTATTGTAATTCTGGACAGAGCGTCTGCCACGAAATTATCTTTTCCTCTCAGATTTCTAGAGTAAAATCGTATTCTTCTAATTCGAGTCGCATGCGAGTTAATTTTGAACTTGGGTTTATCATCGAGAATAAATATGTTAAGGGGCGATGATCAGTTTTTACTGTGAAATGTTTGCCATATATATATGGTCTGAAATGTGTAATTGCCCAATGTATTGCTGCTAGCTCTTGTTCAGTTGTACTTTTATTGCTTTCACCTTTAGTGAATGCTCTTGATGCATATGCAACTGGGAGTTGGAGTCCATTATAGTTTTGAGTTAAAACTGCTCCACATGCGTTCTTGCTTGCATCTGTGATTATACAAAATTCTTTGCTAAAATCTGGGTACTGTAACAAGGTTGGTTTAAGAAGTTGTGTTTTTAAATACTGGAATGCCTTTTCACATTCCGCTGTCCATTCGAATGGGACATTCTTTTTGCATAATCTTGTTATATGCCGTGAGTATTCGGCGAAGTTTTTTATGAAACGTCTATAATAATTGCAAAATGCAACGAATATTCTAGCACTGTCTGCGTCCGTAGGGACTGGATAGTTATTAATAACATCGAATTTTGTATCATCTGGTAAGATTCCTTTGTCGGTGCATCTGTGACCTAAAAATGTCACCTCATGCATGAAAAATGAACATTTTTCTGGATGTAATTTCAAATTGTGTTTTCTACAAAGTGTAAAAACATCTGTTAGGTTTTTAAGCATGTGTTGTTCAGAACAACCAATAACGATCAAATCATCCATATAAAGGAATGCTTGTGAAGGCTCTAAACCCGAGAATGCTATTGTCATCATTCTCTGAAATGAATTAGGTGCTATTTTTAAACCAAATGGTAGTCTCGTGAAGCGATATGAACCATTGTTTGTTGAAAAAGACGTTATGTTCCTTGAGCTTTCCTCAAGTTCAATTTGTTGGAAACCTGACATTAAGTCAAGGCATGAAAAATATTTAGCTCTACCCAGTTGATCAAGAATATCGTCAATTCTGGGGAGTGGAAATTTATCTGATAGCAGTTTTTTGTTTATTTGGCGATAGTCAATTACTAATCGCCATTTTTTCTCTTTAGAGTCCGGAAGAGATTTCTTTGGGACCAATAAGAGTGGGCTATTGTAAGGTGAAATCGATGGTTCAACAATATTTTGTTCAATTAACTTTTCTACTTGTTTTTTAATTTCTTCGGTTTGGCTATGCGGACATCGATAGTTTTTTACATATACTGGCTCTTCGTCCTTAAGTCTCAATTTTTGTTGAGAAGTGTTGAATTATTACCAGAACTAAATGTTATCGGTACATTAATGGGATACGTTAGGTTTGGAGGTCTGATTATAAACCAATCCTCTGAATTATTATAATCTAATTGGCAATTAAAAGTCTTTATAAAATCTAGTCCTATTATTCCATCGCAAGGGATTGCAAAATCTGAATGTAGTAAATGAAATTTATATGGAATAATGTATTTCCCTGTTTGTAATTCAATTGAGGCTAGTCCTTTGGAGCTAATTACTCCTTCACCTATGCCTCGAATGTCTATGATTTTATTGAATTGTATGTCATGAAAGACATCGGAATTTTCTTTTATAATTGAAATATCTGCACCTGTATCAATTAGGAATGTAATGATTTTATTTGTTTGAACATTTGTAAATGATACAAAATTATTGAGACTTAAGTTTACAGTATATATTTTACTTTTTAATTTCGAGTATCTGGAGGTGTCTGCGAGTTTCCCGAAGCATCTTGGGCTACTCGGACATTATTGTTTTCGGTATTGCTATTGTATCTGTTTTGGCTGTTACCTCGGTAGTAATTATTTCTACCTCGGCCATTACCTCGACCACCTCTATTGTTGTTTCTGTTATTGTAATTGTTATAGTTGGAGTTGTAGTTTCCGCGGCCATTGCCTCTACCTCTTTGGTAATGGTTATTACCTCCTCTATTATTGCGGCCTCGTTGAAATAATACTGTATTTGCACTTCCAGTCATTTCCGTGCTGCAATGGATATATTTACCCATTACATCATTGAAAGTTACAAAGTTTCCAGCTTCTAATATTACTTTGAGTTTTTCGTGCTCACAATTTTTAATCATTGCAGAAACAGACTCGCTTGTAGAGAATTTTGGTTTCATTTTCTACTTTATAGAGGATTGTGCCGGTTATTTTTGATTTTATAACCTCAACTGCTATATCCTCTTGGTCTCCCTTAGTTCTTTCCACAATGCGTAATGCAGTTAGGAATCTGTTTAATAATAACTTTTTACCATCAAATTCAGGAACTGAAGTGGAAACCTGTCTAATTCCACTTGGTTAGCCATTGTACTTTCTTCAAGTGTTTCGATGTCACTATCGATATCACTTTCAGTATCAATAATTGGTTTGAACTCGTCCAAATCTGCTAATTGGCTTTCGTCAAATTCAGCTGACTGACTTTGATCTTCTGGAATTACTATTACAATATTTCCTCTAGTACTAATATTGGTCAATCTTATTTTCAATGATTTTAACACTGATGCCTATGCTCTTTTGCTAATTTCTCATTAGCTTTGTTTACTATTGATAATATGTTATTATACTGTGTTGTCAGTATTTGAGCATGGTTTATCAAAGTTTCCGGTCTTATGACTTTATCTGAGTTAATACATTTGAAAGATTTTTCAAATTTATCTTTATGATCATTAATCTTTCGTGCTAACGTATTACATTCCATATTTTGTCTACAACATTCAGCGGTGCAATCGTACCAAAATTATTGTTGTAGAACCAAGTATGTCATGGTTTTCTTCTACTGTTTTTACCATTACATTGTAATGGTAATTGTGGTTAACGAATAATTTTTTTTTTCATTACTATGCCCTTTTCTATTTTGTTGTTACATATTATTAATGGGCTTGCTGCACAATTAAAAGTATCTTTATTTTCGTCTTCGAAATCACAAATTTTTATAAATTCGTAATATTTACTCAATATTATCAAAGAATTTATTCTAAAGTTGGGTTCTCTATTATACCCTTTTCCTACTATGTCTATCATCTTAAACAACATCTAGGTTATCTGCCCTACTGGAATATTTTTTCTTAAGGCACTTATTGTGCATCTTATATAGTTTTGTTAAAACGTTTGTTAATAAAAGAATAACAATTGTTACAAGCATTAAGTTTATGATTTTCAAATCAACCGCGACAGTTTCAACATTATTTATGACATTCGCGGTTGAATCCGCTACTTTAGATTCATGATCTAACATATTGTCAACTTTTTCTATGTTACTGTCTTTTGGAATCGCATTAGGGTGCATATAGAGAAAAAAAAAATACTAACTCAAGAATATATATAAATTTTTTTTTTTTTTTTTTAAAAAAAAATTTTTTTTTTTAAATTTTCATTTAAAGTTTTGTTTTTTTTTTTTAAATTATTTTTCTTGAAACTATTTTTCTAATGCTGCTGAGTTTTATTCTCAGCGCCAGAGACATGGAAAAATTATTGTTGTGTTAGTTACACACGGTTGGCTGACATTCGGCAAATCCCTTTGTTCGTTAGGAACAGCGGTCTTGAAGGAGGGTTCCGTGGACATCAGTATCTTGTTGTTGATTTATTTGGTTTCATATTAATGTTTCATATTATTTTTTTTTAATCCATTATTGTTTTTAAATTCCAATTAATTTCTTTTTTTTTGTAAATAATTGGAGAAACGTATGTGTGTGTTATGGGAGTGCACCTTGGAGCAGCACCCAAGAGTTGATAGTAGAAGAATCACATAAATTCCAGTATCTAGATTAATCTTTCTTTTTGTTTTGTTTCATTTTTGTTCATAGCGCGCACAGTGGTTCGCAATCAATTGAAAATACATTTCACAATTTGCACAAATTATTTTCGTGATTTTATACCCTTGCAGAGGGTATTATAAAATTGGTCAGATGTTTGTAACGCACAGAAGGAGACGTTTCCGACCCCATAAAGTATATATATTCTTGATCAGCATGAGAAGCTGAGTCGATATAGCCATGTCCGTCTGTCCGTCCGTCCGTCCGTCCGTCCGTCTGTGCAAATCAACTTCACGCTGGCATATTAAGAGCTATCGGAATGAAATTTCATATTTGAGCTACTTTTAGCCGGGAGATAATAGAGTATGAAAATTGTCAGGATCGGACTACTATATCATATAGCTCTAGAACAAAAATTTTTGCAAAAATTGGAGTATCCCCATGAAATTTACCAATATAATAGAATTTGATATAAAATCTCAGATCCCAAAATTTGAGTTTGATCGGAAAAATAGAACACAAGTTACAGTCAATACAAATCGGTTCTACGTCATCAGCAAATCAAACAGAGCACATGCATACACACACACAGACGTAGCGCTACACGTATGTATGTATGTATGTGTATGCGTGTTGTGCTTTGCTTAGGGAATGAAGGAAAAATTTGTCGTAAAAAGAGAAATAATTTGAATGTTTTGTTTGTGTGTTGTTGAATTGAGTTGCCGGGAAAGAAATTTCAAAATGTAAAAAAATTATTGCCAAGGACTGCAAGGGTATATAAACTTCGGCATTGCCGAAGTTAGCTTCTTTGATATTTTTAAACTTGATTGGGGCTTCGATCATATCAGATCAAAAGGAAAATTATATTCAAGTAAGTATTTAGCAGAACGATGTTTTTAATTTCAAAAAAAATTTTTTAGAAGTTTTCGAGGTGGTCACATGTATTGCGCTCTCTGTTGGCGGCAGTATCCAAACATGGGTCACAAAACCAAGCTTTGTCTGGGTCAGCGTCGGAAAAGGTTAGATACGGCCACTCGCCTTTAAACCCTAGCCGTTCTCGGAAAATGAGACACTTTTGGGCCGCACGGTAAACCTCAACACAAAACGTTGTGGCGCTGCCGGTGCTTAGTTGCAGTGTCTTCTCAATATCCGAATGTTAATTCCGGTATGCAAGGCAACCCAAGGTTTGGCTGCACGTGCTCCGGCACGAAAAATTGGTATTAGAAAACTCGCCGATTTTCCAGAAAAATAATACTCCCAACGAAAGGTATCGGCAATATTGTTGAGGTATTCCTCAATATTGGAAGGTTTCCGGTCTATGATATAGAGTAAGATGCAGATGGCGGCGGGGTAAACATTTTAATAACCTACATACCTGCTGGAATCTAGCCTTAATTTTTTCGGGACACAGCTTTTTTTTATAACTTTCCTGCTCTGTGGTAAAATGAAATGACGCCTAGCAAAAAAAAACGAAGTGCGCTGCTACCTCAAAAAAACGATAGATCGCTTATCGCTATCGCAATTATTATTTATCGATTGATCGCCATTAGAAAAGAAGTGCGTAAAGTCGTTAAGTTTAAAAATTTGAAAATGTAAACTAGCGCACGCTACACCACCCGATAATATGCAACGTTGGGCAGCATATTAGTAGGAATTAGTTTCGTATATCCTTTGCGTGAAATGTTCCGCCTTCTCTACCTTGCATATTTTCTAACAAATAAAGGCAGTTTCCGAGTTTCTTTCTTTTTCGACATTTTATGAACTTAGGGGCTAATTTAGCTTTAAAGTTCTCAGAGAATTTGCTCAACGTGAAGTTTCGGCGAAAAACTTCTTGGTCTTCTTTAAAAGAGACAGACTTACTGCGAAGGTTATACTGTGATACATTTCGATCATATGCTTTCTTGATATTTTCTCTTATATCCTGTCGCAAAAGGTCTGATTGAGCGGTGCTATGGGTTCTTGTAACAACTTTAATTCCTTTAATAGCTTATAATACGCCGTTGAAAAGGTCTACAAGTTGGCTTGTGCTGTCCCATAGGTGGTCTAAGCGTATAATTTGGTGCTTTGGACTCTTTACAAGTGTCACACTGACGAATATGGTCACGCACATCCTTTACCATGCCAGGCCAAAAAAGAGTTCTACGTATCTTGTCAATAGTTTTCTGCATACCTGAATGTGAAGACGTATGGTCATCGTGAGCTTGTTTAAGAACTTCAACTCTAAATGTATCAGAAAGCTTCTCTTGATCAAAATCTCCATTGGCATGTTCGGTTCGAATATACAAACGTGTATCTACAATTTTTATATTCGGAAATTTGTCTTGATTTTCACTGATTTTCTTCTTCAGCTGCATATAACTATCGCCAAAAAATACTTCGGAGTCCAGATCTATAATCGGTCCCATTTCTATAGCCTCTATATCAAGATTGCAAGCGAAAAATCCATCGAGCTAATCTTCCTGAAACATTTTGTTGGCGCATCAGCCACAATAAACTATAGTGATCAGTAACTACTTAAAATTCTTGTAATTCCAAATAACAACTAATTTTTTCGATCGCCAATATAACAGCTAAACATTCGCGTTCAGTAACACTATAATTGCGTTGAGCACGACTCAACTTTTTAGACATGAAAGCAAGAGGTTTTTCTTCCTCTTCTTTTGATAATTGGACAAGTACAGTGCCGATACCATAGTCGCTGGCATCACAGTGTAAAAAAAATTTCTTATTAAAGTCCGGGTTTTTAGGATAGGGGCAAAAGTTAATAGATCTTTCAACTTGTCCATAGCAGCTTGAGCTTCCAGAGTCCAAACAAAATACCTCTTCGATGACAACAGTTCCGTTATAGGATAAGTGAGATCAGCAAAATTTGGTATGAAACGGCGATACCAACCGCAAACTCCAAGGAATCCTCTAGTTTGTTTCAAATTCTTAGGTGGTGGCCAATTTTTTATACATGCAATCTTTGACGGATCGGTGAAGGTCAGCAGGGACTACTTCATCCATTAGACGAGTCATAGTAGATGTGGCATTACAAAGGCCGAAAGGCATAACTTTGAATTGATATAACGGTCTTCCTGGTACTGTGAATGCAGTAAGAGGTTTAGATGCTTCGGTTAATTCTATTTGCCAATAGGCATCCTTTAAATCGATTTTGGAAATAATATTTGCCTTGGGTAATCTTGAAAAAATACTGTCAATGCTGGGCAAAGGATAAGCATCCTTAATTGTGACTGCATTTAACTTGCGAGCGTCTAAGCACAGTCGCACTTTATTGGGCTTTATCACTGGTCGTATAGGAGAGCTCCAGGCGCTTACAGCTGGTTCTATAACTCCTAATTGAATCATACGATCAATTTCTGTGTATACTAATTTTTCAACCGCTGGACTAATAGCGTAGAAACGTTGTTTTACAGGTTTGGCTACGCCAATCTCGATGTGATGTTTTATTACGGACGTACGTCCGAGATGATGACTTGCATTGGGAAACATTTGTTTGACGGCTTCAAGCTGTCTTGAATGCGAACACGTGAGAGAATAAGAACTAGGATCAGCCTCTAACTTTATCTCGGAGCCGGTCTCGATCGAACTAATTATTGCCGGAGCAAGTGCGAAAATTCTCCAAAAGTCATAACCTAATATTACTCTTTTCTTCAACGTTTAAATTACAAACAATTTCAACATTCTTTCTATTATCGTTGTCGTTTCTAAAAATTGTTTCAACAAAAAGTTTCCTGGTTTGTCTTACGTGATCATAATATTTCCTTAGTCTTAACGTGCGTTTTGACAAGGGTTTGTCAGATCTTAAATTCTTTCTTTAACTGTAAGGTAATGTTGTAAACGCTCCGGATATGATAAAAATCATAGTGGGAACTTGTGACTTGCTTCGCCAATTCCAACAAACGAACTTTCCTTCCACCGCAGCAACTTCATACTCCTAGTCTGGGACTATTTCATTATCTTCGGTTCCCTCTTCTTGAATTTCAATAATTTGTCTGCGTACATTCGGTTTCGCGTTAGGAATTACTTTTGATTGAGGACTGAGCTCTTGTGTTAAATTTTCTTGCATCTGTACTAATCTACGAAGATGACCTATTGATGCGATAGATTGATATAGTAACTTTTGTCGTATCTTTGGCAACAGGTTGTTTTGCAAAATTTCAATCAGCTCCTCTTCCTCAAACTTTATACCAAACTTGTCAATCAAAGAAGCTACCTCATAAAAACAAACAAAAGATTCTCCAGCTTTTTGCTGTCTCGTGCGAATCACATCTTTGCTCATAAAATCTGACCGATAGTCTTTATATTGCTGACGAACAGCTGAAGAAAAATCGTTCCATACTATGCGCGGAACTTGCTTATGATATCTCCAATACCATTCGCGGGCTTTTCCTCAAAACAATATTTGAATGTGTTTACATATCCCAATAAAATCACTATCAAGGGTTTCCTCCGTTAGGGCTTTTACTCGATAAATAAATTCTTCTACTCCTAGACCTTCTGTAGATCCGTCAAAATGTAGATTCCACATCTGCATTACATTATTTGCAATTTTAGCATTTTGTACAGTTGTAGAGCAGGGCGAAGTGATCATCGATCATCTCGCTGACCAAAATTTATAGGTAACGACGATACTATTATTGCTACGATTGGTCCTTGCTCTTCGCTGATTCGGCATGGTTCTAGGTAACTGCTGTTCTGGTTGATTACTACTGTGAGACTGGCTTTTCCTTTTCTAGTAGAGCTTCCAAACATGATTTATGGAAAATGTGTTTACAGGGCGTACAGAAACATGTTTGCGTGTTGTCCAAAACCAAGGAAATATTTGGTGGACTATGTTGAACTAAAGACATTTCTTTTTTTATTTATTATTTTCCTAAGAGTGACATGACTGGGTACATGATTTAATATCGTATCTAGCCAAATGAACCTAAAGAATATTGGTAACTTTATTTATTTATTTAATTTTTTGGGCTATGGCATTTACTAAATTATTTTTTTAGTTAGGCTTTGGTCTCTTGAATCTCCAGATCGGCAAGGATATACTTTCCGTATTACCAAGATCCGGACACCTGAATATTTAATCATCCAAAACTTACTATCAAACAATTTAATCGTGTTGTCTTCGATTTCTTTAGCCGTTCCGCAGTCGTAACATGATCTTAGATTCATTTTCTTTCATTCATTTTCTCTTTTAACTTTGCGGCTGAATATTCCTAACAGAAACATCGGTTTCGCCAAGCAGATTTAACTTTTTATCACAGCGACGATAAATAGACCGATAACCTAAAGAAGGCGGTAGGAGAATTGCAGCAGATCGGGATCCTCTGGTTCCGTAGCTCTTGCGGGGTGGCGGGGTTTTTGCTGGAATCTCTACCGTTAATTATAAAATTTAATTTTATTAGGATCTCTACTGAAACTATCTTCAAAATGGCAATTGAATGAAAAATACTTATGTACACAGTAAGTAATTCATAAAAAAACTGAAAAGAAGGAAAGAGTATTCGTTGGTTCTTGACTAGTGGTTACTGAGGTCAAGATGTAGATGGACCTGTCAGTACCCTCCCAACCATGAATCTTTGTTGTTCTTTGTAAAGATTCCCATCAAACCTGAACATTATCAAATCATGTACCCAAGTCCCTAGGAAAATAAATTATAATTTCAGATATTTATTTCTTTTCTTATATTAAATTTTTACAAAATGTGTAATGACGGATTTTAATTAGTTGTCTGGTATATGTAACTCAACATTCCAAAATTGCAAACTTTTCAGACTTGAAAACCAATAGAACTCAAAAGCAAAAGCTAGTATTATGAAGAGAGCTTACTAGTTACAGATTATTGATTATTATAGAATAGCATAGAAAAATTATCAAAGGAATATCAAAAAAAATCAAGTTAATATTTATTTTTTTTTTTAGTAATTATTCATCTTATTTCAAATTCATTTTTTTTTCTTTTTGTTACGGTTATTTTAAATTCTCAAGTTGCACAAATTTACGCATCACTTTTTATTTTGCTTCAATTCAATCATTTTTTACGGAAACCATTTCTTTGTTATTATTCGGTTGATCATAAAACGCTGAAACAGAAATTACTTCAACAAATCAGAGCATCAATTGACTACCATCACCCCATAGTTCGCAAAAACATGGTTGAAAGGGACTTACCCCATAGTTTAGTCGCTGAAAGGCCTTCCATCGATGCACTGTGGGAGTGTGTTTTAGATGATGATTTCTCCTTTGCGCTTTATGACCATCATGCCGTCATGCCCATAACCTACATACCTGCTGGAATCTAGCCTTAATTTTTTCGGGACACAGCTTTTTTTTATAACTTTCCTTCTCTGTGGTAAAATGAAATGACGCCTAGCAAAAAAAAACGAAATGCGCTGCTACCTCAAAAAAACGATAGATCGCTTATCGCTATCGCAATATTATTTTTTATCGATTGATCGATACCAGTATTATTTATTTATCGATTGATCGCCATTAGAAAAGAAGTGCGTAAAGTCGTTAAGTTTAAAAATTTGAAAATGTAAACTAGCGCACGCTACACCACCCGATAATATGCAACGTTGGGCAGCATATTAGTAGGAATTAGTTTCGTATATCCTTTGCGTGAAATGTTCCGCCTTCTCTACCTTGCATATTTTCTAACAAATAAAGGCAGTCTCCGAGTTTCTTTCTTTTTCGACATTTTATGAACTTAGGGGCTAATTTAGCTTTAAAGTTCTCAGAGAATTTGCTCAACGTGAAGTTTCGGCGAAAAACTTCTTGGTCTTCTTTAAAAGAGACAGACTTACTGCGAAGGTTATACTGTGATACATTTCGATCATATGCTTTCTTGATATTTTCTCTTATATCCTGTCGCAAAAGGTCTGATTGAGCGGTGCTATGGGTTCTTGTAACAACTTTAATTCCTTTAATAGCTTATAATACGCCGTTGAAAAGGTCTACAAGTTGGCTTATGCTGTCCCATAGGTGGTCTAAGCGTATAATTTGGTGCTTTGGACTCTTTACAAGTGTCACACTGACGAATATGGTCACGCACATCCTTTACCATGCCAGACCAAAAAAAGAGTTCTACGTATCTTGTCAATAGTTTTCTGCATACCTGAATGTGAAGACGTATGGCCATCGTGAGCTTGTTTAAGAACTTCAACTCTAAGTGCATCAGGTACCCATAGTTTCCAAGAAAGCTTCTCTTGATCAAAATCTCCATTGGCATGTTCGGTTCGAATATACAAACGTTTATCTACAATTTTGATATTCGGAAATTTGTCTTGATTTTCACTGATTTTCTTCTTCAGCTGCATATAACTATCGCCAAAAAATACTTCGGAGTCCAGATCTATAATCGGTCCCATTTCTATAGCCTCTATATCAAGATTGCAAGCGAAAAATCCATCGAGCTAATCTTCCTGAAACATTTTGTTGGCGCATCAGCCACAATAAACTATAGTGATCAGTAACTACTTAAAATTCTTGTAATTCCAAATAACACCTAATTTTTTCGATCGCCAATATAACAGCTAAACATTCGCGTTCAGTAACACTATAATTGCGTTGAGCACGACTCAACTTTTTAGACATGAAAGCAAGAGGTTTTTTCTTCCTCTTCTTTTGATAATTGGACAAGTACAGTGCCGATACCATAGTCGCTGGCATCACAGTGTAAAAAAAATTTCTTATTAAAGTCCGGGTTTTGTAGGATAGGGGCAGAAGTTAATAGATCTTTCAACTTGTCCATAGCAGCTTGAGCTTCCAGAGTCCAAACAAAATACCTCTTCGATGACAACAGTTTCGTTATAGGATAAGTGAGATCAGCAAAATTTGGTATGAAACGGCGATACCAACCGCAAACTCCAAGGAATCCTCTAGTTTGTTTCAAATTCTTAGGTGGTGGCCAATTTTTTATACATGCAATCTTTGACGGATCGGTGTAGATGCTCTTACTGTCTATTACATATCCTAAATAACTAATGCTTGTCACACAAAACTGACTTTTCTCTAAATTAATGGACAGGTTAGCTTTCCGAAATTGCTCCGATTCTTACTAACACCGAAAGATGAGATGGGAAATCCTCTGAATCATCCAAATAGCAAAAAACACAATGACGAAGATCGGCAGGGACGACTTCATCCATTAGACGACTCATAGTAGATGTGGCATTGTAAAGGCCGAAAGGCATAACTTTGAATTGGTATGACGGTCTCCCTGGAATCAGTAAGTGCAGTAAGAGGTTTGGATGCTTCAGTTAATTCTGTTTGCCAGTAGGCATCCTTTAAATCAATTTTGGAAATTATATTCGCCTTGGGTAATCTTGAGAAAATACTTTCAATGCTGGGCAAAGGATAAGCATCCTTGATTGTGACCACATTTAACTTGCGGGCGTCTAAACACAGTCGCACTTTATTCGGCTTTATCACCGGTCGTAGGTCGTAGGAGAGCTCCAGGTGCTTACAGCTGGTTCTATAACTCCCAATTGAATCATACGATCAATTTCTGTGTATACTAATTTTTCAACCGCTGGACTAATAGCGTAGAAACGTTGTTTCACAGGTTTGGCTTCGCCAATCTCGATGTGATGTTTTATTACGGACTTACGTCCGAGATGATGACTTGCATTGGGAAACATTTGTTTGACGGCTTCAAGCTGTCTTGAATGCGAATACGTGAGAGAATAAGAACTAGGATCAGCCTCTAACTTTATCTCGGAGCCGGTCTCGATCGAACTAATTATTGCCGGAGCCAGTGCGAAAATTCTCCAAGAGTCATGACCTAATATTAGTCTTTTCTTCAACGTTGGAATTACCATCACTTCTAACATACCAATCACATTTTGGCCGTTTCTGTCCGCTGTGCGCACTTGACCTTTAGTTTTTACGAATTGGGGAAAATGTGAAAAATCCTATACAACTTATGCTGGCACCGGTATCCAACAAACCTAATTCTGTCAACGTAAGAAATGAGACTTCTGCTTAGCTTCTATTATCGTTGTCGTTTCTAAAAATTGTTTCAACAAAAAGTTTCCTGGTTTGTCTTGCGTGATCATAATATTTCCTTAGTCTTAACGTGCGTTAAGACAAGGGTAGGTCAGATCTGAAAATTCAATCTCTTCCTCAAACTTTATACCAAACTTGTCAATCAAAGAAGCTACCTCATCAGAAAAACAAACAAAAGATTCTCCAGCTTTTTGCTTTCTCGCGTGAATCATTTCTTTGCTCATAAAATCTGCCCGTAGTCTTTATATTGCTGACCAACAGCTGAACAAAAATCGTTCCATACTATGCGCGGAACTTGCTTATGATATCTCCAATACCATTCGCGGGCTTTTCCTCAAAACAATATTTGAATGTGTTTACATATGCCAATAAAATCACTATCAAGGGTTTCCTCCGTTAGGGCTTTTACTCGATAAATAAATTCTTCTACTCCTAGACCTTCTGTAGATCCGTCAAAACGTAGATTCCATTTCTGCATTACATTTGCAATTTTAGCATTTTGTACAGTTGTAGAGCAGGGCGAAGTGATTATCGATTGGGTTTGTACACGGTCTACTGTTACTTCTCGCTGACCAAAATTTATAGGTAACGACGATACTACACGAGAAACTGTTTGTTCGATCATATTTTTTAAAACCGTATAATCAAACTCTCGATTAGGACGCGTATTATTGCTACGATTGGTCCTTGCTCTTCGCTGATTCGGCATGGTTCTAGGTAACTGCTGTTCGTTTTTGCAAAATTACGAGTCCATGCTCGAGAAGTGCTGGGTGCTAATGACAATTGTTTTTGCTTAGACTAGACACATCTATCTCAGTCTCACAAACTGGGCAATGCTTTTCTTTTTCTAGTAGAGCTTCCAAACAGGATTATGGAAAATGTGTTTACAGGGCGTACAGAAACATGTCGTCAGGAATCAAGTGTTCTTTTCCTTTCCTATGTAACTTTTTAGACATGAAAGCAATAGGCTTCTCTTCCTCTGCGTCTGATAATTGGACAAGTACAGCGCGAATACCATAATCGCTGGCATCACAATGTAAGAAAAATTTCTTATTAAAGACCGGGTTTTGTAGAATAGGGGCAGAAGTTAATAGATCCTTCAACTTATTCATAGAAGCTTGAGCTTCCGGAGTCCAAACAAAATTTCTTTTTGTTGACAACAGTTCCGTTATAGGATAAGTGAAATCGGCAAAATTCGGTATAAAACGACGATACCAACCGCAAACTCCAAGAAATCCTCTAGTTTGTTTCAAATTCCTAGGTGGTGGCCAATTTTTAATACATTCAATCTTTGATGGATCGGTGGAGATACCTTTACTGTCTATCACATATCCTAAATAAGTAATGCTTGCGACACAAAACTGACTTTTCTCTATGTTAATGGACAGATTAGTTTTTCGAAATTGCTCCGCAATTCTTGCTAACACTGAAAGATGGGATGAGAAATCCTCTGAAATTATACACAGATCATCTAAATAGCAAAAAACACAATGGCGAAGGTCAGCAGGGACTACTTCATCCATTAGACGAGTCATAGTAGATGTGGCATTGTAAAGGCCGAAAGGCATAACTTTGAATTGATATAACGGTCTTCCTGGTACTGTGAATGCAGTAAGAGGTTTAGATGCTTCGGTTAATTCTATTTGCCAATAGGCATCCTTTAAATCGATTTTGGAAATAATATTTGCCTTGGGTAATCTTGAAAAAATACTGTCAATGCTGGGCAAAGGATAAGCATCCTTAATTGTGACTGCATTTAACTTGCGGGCGTCTAAGCACAGTCGCACTTTATTGGGCTTTATCACTGGTCGTATAGGAGAGCTCCAGGCGCTTACAGCTGGATCTATAACTCCTAATTGAATCATACGATCAATTTCTGTGTATACTAATTTTTCAACCGCTGGACTAATAGCGTAGAAACGTTGTTTTACAGGTTTGGCTACGCCAATCTCGATGTGATGTTTTATTACGGACGTACGTCCGAGATGATGACTTGCATTGGGAAACATTTGTTTGACGGCTTCAAGCTGTCTTGAATGCGAACACGTGAGAGAATAAGAACTAGGATCAGCCTCTAACTTTATCTCGGAGCCGGTCTCGATCGAACTAATTATTGCCGGAGCAAGTGCGAAAATTCTCCAAAAGTCATAACCTAATATTACTCTTTTCTTCAACGTTTAAATTACAAACAATTTCAACATTCTTTCTATTATCGTTGTCGTTTCTAAAAATTGTTTCAACAAAAAGTTTCCTGGTTTGTCTTACGTGATCATAATATTTCCTTAGTCTTAACGTGCGTTTTGACAAGGGTTTGTCAGATCTTAAATTCTTTCTTTAACTGTAAGGTAATGTTGTAAACGCTCCGGATATGATAAAAATCATAGTGGGAACTTGTGACTTGCTTCGCCAATTCCAACAAACGAACTTTCCTTCCACCGCAGCAACTTCATACTCCTCGTCTGGAACTATTTCATTATCTTCGGTTCCCTCTTCTTGAATTTCAATAATTTGTCTGCGTACATTCGGTTTCGCGTTAGGAATTACTTTTGATTGAGGACTGAGCTCTTGTGTTAAATTTTCTTGCATCTGTACTAATCTACGAAGATGACCTATTGATGCGATAGATTGATATAGTAACTTTTGTCGTATCTTTGGCAACAGGTTGTTTTGCAAAATTTCAATCAGCTCCTCTTCCTCAAACTTTATACCAAACTTGTCAATCAAAGAAGCTACCTCATAAAAACAAACAAAAGATTCTCCAGCTTTTTGCTGTATCGTGCGAATCACATCTTTGCTCATAAAATCTGACCGATAGTCTTTATATTGCTGACGAACAGCTGAAGAAAAATCGTTCCATACTATGCGCGGAACTTGCTTATGATATCTCCAATACCATTCGCGGGCTTTTCCTCAAAACAATATTTTTTTTTTTTTTTTTAACGTTTAATATATATTTGTTGAATCTACTCTTAAATTAGAGCCTAACAACAAGTTTGAGATATTTTTCTTAATCTAGTACTTAAGATATATCCAGGGGATATTGCAGGCGGCCCTAATCATTTATTATTGGGTTGGTCTGTCATTTCTTTTAAGACGAGTTCTATTGTTAGTTCGCGTAAGGGAATTGGCAAGAACATTAGGGTGTACATCCAGTTTCGCAGAATACTTTAGTTGTTGACTACCTATTTCAGATTTTACGCTAGGTATATTTAGATCATTTTGAATGTTGTCGTTCCGTATGTACCACGGAGCCCCAGTGATTGATCTTAAAATCTTCGACTGCGCCCTTTGTATAATGTCGACATTGCTGGTACTTGCATTTCCCCATAGTACGGCACCGTAAGTCCAGATGGGTTTCAGTACGGAGTTATATAGGAGGACTTTATACTCCAGACGTAGAGGTGACCGAGCATTGATGATCCAATGTAAGCTACTCGCTTTCAGTTTAAGCTGTGACTTTTTTGCCTCAATGTGCTTGCGCCAAGTTAGTCTTCTGTCTAGGTGGATACCAAGGTAAGTGACATCCACGGCTTGAGGAATTGGTACGTTGTTTAGCATTATAGCTGGACAGTTTCTTCTGTTAAGCGTAAATGTAACATGTTTGCATTTCTGCTCGTTGACCCGGATACGCCAGGTTGCTAGCCATTCCTCTACCACCTTGAGGTGTTCCTCTAATTTTGCAGAGGCTTGTATCGGGCATTTGGATCTGCTGAGGATTGCCGTGTCATCGGCAAAAGTGGACGTTGTAAGTCCTAGACTCGTTGGTAAGTCTGCAGTGTACAGCAGATAGAGCAACGGTCCGAGTACACTGCCTTGCGGTACACCAGCTTCGATTTCAAAGTCAGCCGAGACGGAGCCATTACATCTTACAGCGAATTTCCTATTGTAAAGGTAAGATTCCATGAGTTTGTGGGTGTACTGTGGGAGTTTCTGCCGGATTTTGAACATTAGACCCTCCAGCCAGACTCTGTCGAAAGCCTGGGCAACGTCGAGAAAGACAGCCGTACAGTATTCTTTTAGTTCGAATGCTGTTCTTATTTCGGATGTTATACGATTGACTTGTTCAATTGTCCCATGTTTTTCGCGGAAGCCGAACTGGTGAGAAGGGATTGTGTTCTCCGATGCCAGAAATGAGTTTAGACGAATCTGCAGGACCTTTTCAAAAAGCTTCGAAAGACATGGCAGCAAACTAATTGGCCTATAGGATGATGGTTGGGTTTTGTCCTTTCCCACTTTAGGAATCATGATGATAGTGGACCTTTTCCATGCTCTTGGGAAGTAGCCAATTCTTATTATAGCGTTGAACATTTTGCAGATGTATTGTATGGCGATAGTAGGGAGTTCTAGGATCATTTTTGGTGTGATTAGGTCATGGCCAGGGGCTTTGTTCGGCTTTATGTGGTTTTTAATAACTGCAGTGATCTCATCCGATTGGAGTTCCGAGTACTCACTATCCGTTAATGTGCTCGAAGGGGGAAGTACAAATGAGTTTGATGTTGGATTTGGCTGGAAAACCATTTTAAGATGTGTGGCAAATACGGATGCCCTCTCTTCGTCGCTGCGGGCCCATCCACCTGTTGGGCCCCTTATTGGTGAAACTGTCTCTGTAGGCGCGCTTAAAGTTGGGTGGGCTTTCCACAGAGGATGTTTAGTGCTGGATGGACTGAGCTTTTCTATGTATTTCCTTTGAGCCCAGATTTCCTCTTGTCTTAACTCCTTGGAGAGGTTGCGGCTGGCATGCCTTAGGCGAAGTTTTGCTGCTGGTGATCGAGTAATCTGCCATTCTCTTCTTAGACGTCGTTTTTCCGTTACTAATTGTTCTATCCGCCGGTTCGTAGGCCTGACAGCAGGTTTAGCGTAAGTAGAGGCATGTGGCGTAGATACTCTTGCTGCAGCTCCCAGCATCGACTCAAGTGCAGAGACGCACATGTCAATGTCCTCTGCAGCATCCAGTTTCGGCGAACAGTCAATGTGGGCACTCATGTACATTTTAAATTTAAGCCAATTTGTTTTGTTGTTTGTAAGCATATATGGGCGATCAAGTACTTGAGGTCTTGTTAACAGTGTGAATAGCACTGGAGAGTGATCGGAGGTTAAATCTAGCAGTGTTTCCGCAGTGATCCGATTACGCGGAATCCTCTTGGTTACTGCGAAATCAATCAAGTCAGGCATTTTCTGTGGATCTGTGGGCCAATAAGTGGGCCTACCTGGTGAGACGCAATCCATCTTATTGAGTGGGTTGACTATTGTATTGTACAACTGCTTGCCTTTAGGATTTACCAGGCGAGATCCCCAGTGCGTATGTTTGGCGTTATAGTCCCCTGCTGCAATGAAGCGTTCTCCGAGTGTGTTAAAGAAACCGGTGAATTCCTTTTCAGAGATTGAGAAGCGTGGTGGGCAGTACAGGGCAACCAATGTAGTGTTGCCGCAGCTGGTTTGGACGGTTATAGCAGTTGCTTGTAGGTGCTGTGTTTCGAATCTGTTGAGGAACGAGTGTTTTATACGGTTTTTGATTAGGATACCAGTCCCGCCATGAGCTTTTCCGTCTGGATGGTTTGTTGCGTAGAAGGTGTATTTTGGTATTTGAAAGTTATTTTTTGATGTTAAATGTGTTTCCGATATCAGCATGACGTCGATTTCACTTGAGTCTAGGAATAGTTGCAGTTCATTTTTGTGCTTGGAGACGCCATTAGCATTCCAAAGACATAGACGTAGGGAAGCCATTATTTATTCTCGATAAGCTTCTGGATAAGCAGGTTTTGATTCCGCATCAGTTCCTGCATACAGTTTTGCATGAACGTCATAAAAGTGGTCATGTTTTGATTAAGTGAGATCAATAGGGCCTCTAAACCACTTGGAGTTTGCTGGCCAAGCTCTGGTGCGCTAGGTTGCGGATTCTGTAGATAGTGGAGTGACGGGGTCTCTTTCGCGGGCTCCGTCTGTCCAGTTCGGAGTACACTAGCGAAGGATACACTAGGATTGGTTGTAGCAGGCATGTTAGATGATCTAACAGCCTTGGCGAAGAATACCTCCGGTGTAGTTTTGGAGGCGTTGAAGGTGATTTTTGGTCCAGCTGGGGGTTTACGCCCGTTTAGGTGCGATTTAAGATCCTTGAAGACAGGACATCCCCTGTAGTTGGCTGTGTGGTTCCCTCCACAGTTACTGCATAGTCTTAGTGCGACGTTGTTTCTGTCCTTGGTGCAAATGCCATCTTTATGATGTTCGCCGCATCCAACACACACTGACCTAAGATTGCAATTGTTAGAGGTGTGGTTGTATTCCTGGCAGTTCTTACACTGAGGTGGTTGGTATCTCTTATGGGGCTCCTCTACGGTGATTCTTCTGTGCAATAGGAGCTGAAGGTTGTAGATTGGATGCACTTCATTTGGCTTCGACCGCTTTGCATCTGGTTGGAGCTCGATTTTAAAGAGCGGCTGTGCGACTTTATTCCTGTTGATGATATTGACAACGGACTTAACCGCAAACCCTTTTTCGGCCAATGCGTCTGCTATTTCTTGAAGTGGGACCGATGGCTCGATCCCCTTTAACACAACCTGGAGCCCTTTACTGCTTTTTAGTTGGTAGGTATAGAAGTTTATGTTAGCATTACGGAGGTACTTTTCGATGATGCGGAAATTGTCCTCAGTTTGGGTTTGACATTTAATTTCTTTTATGTTACCCCTGTTGAGAGGGGTTACAACAAAGTTATTTGCCCCTACTGTTTCTACTAGCTTCGAAATCAGGGCGCTGCAGTTGGCTCCACGGATGTATAGAGGGGGTGGTCTAGCCGATTTAACTTTATCCACAGCGCCGGCTTGATCGTCTTGCTGATCGGCAAGAATTTTAAAACGATTTCCGCTTAGAAGTGCTGCTCGTTCATTTGTTTTGGTTATTTTAGGCGTATTGCCAATTTTTTTCTTTTGCGGGCTTAGCTTCCGCTTAGTTATTTTAATATATCTATCCAACAATATTTGAATGTGTTTACATATCCCAATAAAATCACTATCAAGGGTTTCCTCCGTTAGGGCTTTTACTCGACAAATAAATTCTTCTACTCCTAGACCTTCTGTAGATCCGTCAAAATGTAGATTCCACATCTGCATTACATTATTTGCAATTTTAGCATTTTGTACAGTTGTAGAGCAGGGCGAAGTGATCATCGATCATCTCGCTGACCAAAATTTATAGGTAACGACGATACTATTATTGCTACGATTGGTCCTTGCTCTTCGCTGATTCGGCATGGTTCTAGGTAACTGCTGTTCTGGTTGATTACTACTGTGAGACTGGCTTTTCCTTTTCTAGTAGAGCTTCCAAACATGATTTATGGAAAATGTGTTTACAGGGCGAACAGAAACATGTTTGCGTGTTGTCCAAAACCAAGGAAATATTTGGTGGACTATGTTGAACTAAAGACATTTCTTTTTTTATTTATTATTTTCCTAAGAGTGACATGACTGGGTACATGATTTAATATCGTATCTAGCCAAATGAACCTAAAGAATATTGGTAACTTTATTTATTTATTTAATTTTTTGGGCTATGGCATTTACTAAATTATTTTTTTAGTTAGGCTTTGGTCTCTTGAATCTCCAGATCGGCAAGGATATACTATCCGTATTACCAAGATCCGGACACCTGAATATTTAATCATCCAAAACTTACTATCAAACAATTTAATCGTGTTGTCTTCGATTTCTTTAGCCGTTCCGCAGTCGTAACATGATCTTAGATTCATTTTCTTTCATTCATTTTCTCTTTTAACTTTGCGGCTGAATATTCCTAACAGAAACATCGGCTTCGCCAAGCAGATTTAACTTTTATCACAGCGACGATAAATAGACCGATAACCTAAAAGAAGGCGGTAGGAGAATTGCAGCAGATCGGGATCCTCTGGTTCCGTAGCTCTTGCGGGGTGGCGGGGTTTTTGCTGGAATCTCTACCGTTAATTATAAAATTTAATTTTATTAGGATCTCTACTGAAACTATCTTCAAAATGGCAATTGAATGAAAAATACTTATGTACACAGTAAGTAATTCATAAAAAAAACTGAAAAGAAGGAAAGAGTATTCGTTGGTTCTTGACTAGTGGTTACTGAGGTCAAGATGTAGATGGACCTGTCAGTACCCTCCCAACCATGAATCTTTGTTGTTCTTTGTAAAGATTCCCATCAAACCTGAACATTATCAAATCATGTACCCAAGTCCCTAGGAAAATAAATTATAATTTCAGATATTTATTTCTTTTCTTATATTAAATTTTTACAAAATGTGTAATGACGGATTTTAATTAGTTGTCTGGTATATGTAACTCAACATTCCAAAATTGCAAACTTTTCAGACTTGAAAACCAATAGAACTCAAAAGCAAAAGCTAGTATTATGAAGAGAGCTTACTAGTTACAGATTATTGATTATTATAGAATAGCATAGAAAAATTATCAAAGGAATATCAAAAAAAAATCAAGTTAATATTTATTTTTTTTTTAGTAATTATTCATCTTATTTCAAATTCATTTTTTTTTCTTTTTGTTACGGTTATTTTAAATTCTTAAGTTGCACAAATTTACGCATCACTTTTTATTTTGCTTCAATTCAATCATTTTTTACGGAAACCATTTCTTTGTTATTATTCGGTTGATCATAAAACGCTGAAACAGAAATTACTTCAACAAATCAGAGCATCAATTGATTACCATCACCCCATAGTTCGCAAAAACATGGTTGAAAGGGACTTACCCCATAGTTTAGTCGCTGAAAGGCCTTCCATCGATGCACTGTGGGAGTGTGTTTTAGATGATGATTTCTCCTTTGCGCTTTATGACCATCATGCCGTCATGCCCATAACCTACATACCTGCTGGAATCTAGCCTTAATTTTTTCGGGACACAGCTTTTTTTATAACTTTCCTTCTCTGTGGTAAAATGAAATGACGCCTAGCAAAAAAACGAAGTGCGCTGCTACCTCAAAAAACGATAGATCGCTTATCGCTATCGCAATATTATTTTTTTATCGATTGATCGATACCAGTATTATTTATTTATCGATTGATCGCCATTAGAAAAGAAGTGCGTAAAGTCGTTAAGTTTAAAAATTTGAAAATGTAAACTAGCGCACGCTACACCACCCGATAATATGCAACGTTGGGCAGCATATTAGTAGGAATTAGTTTCGTATATCCTTTGCGTGAAATGTTCCGCCTTCTCTACCTTGCATATTTTCTAACAAATAAAGGCAGTCTCCGAGTTTCTTTCTTTTTCGACATTTTATGAACTTAGGGGCTAATTTAGCTTTAAAGTTCTCAGAGAATTTGCTCAACGTGAAGTTTCGGCGAAAAACTTCTTGGTCTTCTTTAAAAGAGACAGACTTACTGCGAATGTTATACTGTGATACATTTCGATCATATGCTTTCTTGATATTTTCTCTTATATCCTGTCGCAAAAGGTCTGATTGAGCGGTGCTATGGGTTCTTGTAACAACTTTAATTCCTTTAATAGCTTATAATACGCCGTTGAAAAGGTCTACAAGTTGGCTTATGCTGTCCCATAGGTGGTCTAAGCGTATAATTTGGTGCTTTGGACTCTTTACAAGTGTCACACTGACGAATATGGTCACGCACATCCTTTACCATGCCAGGCCAAAAAAAAGAGTTCTACGTATCTTGTCAATAGTTTTCTGCATACCTGAATGTGAAGACGTATGGCCATCGTGAGCTTGTTTAAGAACTTCAACTCTAAGTGCATCAGGTACCCATAGTTTCCAAGAAAGCTTCTCTTGATCAAAATCTCCATTGGCATGTTCGGTTCGAATATACAAACGTTTAGCTACAATTTTGATATTCGGAAATTTGTCTTGATTTTCACTGATTTTCTTCTTCAGCTGCATATAACTATCGCCAAAAAATACTTCGGAGTCCAGATCTATAATCGGTCCCATTTCTATAGCCTCTATATCAAGATTGCAAGCGGAAAATCCATCGAGCTAATCTTCCTGAAACATTTTGTTGGCGCATCAGCCACAATAAACTATAGTGATCAGTAACTACTTAAAATTCTTGTAATTCCAAATAACACCTAATTTTTTCGATCGCCAATATAACAGCTAAACATTCGCGTTCAGTAACACTATAATTGCGTTGAGCACGACTCAACTTTTTAGACATGAAAGGAAGAGGTTTTTCTTCCTCTTCTTTTGATAATTGGACAAGTACAGCGCCGATACCATAGTCGCTGGCATCACAGTGTAAAAAAAATTTCTTATTAAAGTCCGGGTTTTGTAGGATAGGGGCAGAAGTTAATAGATCTTTCAACTTGTCCATAGCAGCTTGAGCTTCCAGAGTCCAAACAAAATACCTCTTCGATGACAACAGTTCCGTTATAGGATAAGTGAGATCAGCAAAATTTGGTATGAAACGGCGATACCAACCGCAAACTCCAAGGAATCCTCTAGTTTGTTTCAAATTCTTAGGTGGTGGCCAATTTTTTATACATGCAATCTTTGACGGATCGGTGTAGATGCTCTTACTGTCTATTACATATCCTAAATAACTAATGCTTGTCACACAAAACTGACTTTTCTCTAAATTAATGGACAGGTTAGCTTTCCGAAATTGCTCCGATTCTTACTAACACCGAAAGATGAGATGGGAAATCCTCTGAATCATCCAAATAGCAAAAACACAATGACGAAGATCGGCAGGGACGACTTCATCCATTAGACGACTCATAGTAGATGTGGCATTGTAAAGGCCGAAAGGCATAACTTTGAATTGGTATGACGGTCTCCCTGGAATCAGTAAGTGCAGTAAGAGGTTTGGATGCTTCAGTTAATTCTGTTTGCCAGTAGGCATCCTTTAAATCAATTTTGGAAATTATATTCGCCTTGGGTAATCTTGAGAAAATACTTTCAATGCTGGGCAAAGGATAAGCATCCTTGATTGTGACCACATTTAACTTGCGGGCGTCTAAACACAGTCGCACTTTATTCGGCTTTATCACCGGTCGTAGGTCGTAGGAGAGCTCCAGGTGCTTACAGCTGGTTCTATAACTCCTAATTGAATCATACGATCAATTTCTGTGTATACTAATTTTTCAACCGCTGGACTAATAGCGTAGAAACGTTGTTTCACAGGTTTGGCTTCGCCAATCTCGATGTGATGTTTTATTACGGACGTACGTCCGAGATGATGACATGCATTGGGAAACATTTGTTTGACGGCTTCAAGCTGTCTTGAATGCGAATACGTGAGAGAATAAGAACTAGGATCAGCCTCTAACTTTATCTCGGAGCCGGTCTCGATCGAACTAATTGCCGGAGCAAGTGCGAAAATTCTCCAAGAGTCATGACCTAATATTAGTCTTTTCTTCAACGTTGGAATTACCATCACTTCTAACATACCAATCACATTTTGGCCGTTTCTGTCCGCTGTGCGCACTTGACCTTTAGTTTTTACGAATTGGGGAAAATGTGAAAAATCTGTTTGTGCTAAATCCGAGCCTATACAACTTATGGTGCACCGGTATCCAACAAACCTAATTCTGTCAACGTAAGAAATGAGACTTCTGCTTAGCTTCTATTATCGTTGTCGTTTCTAAAAATTGTTTCAACAAAAAGTTTCCTGGTTTGTCTTGCGTGATCATAATATTTCCTTAGTCTTAACGTGCGTTAAGACAAGGGTAGGTCAGATCTGAAAATTCAATCTCTTCCTCAAACTTTATACCAAACTTGTCAATCAAAGAAGCTACCTCATCAGAAAAACAAACAAAAGATTCTCCAGCTTTTTGCTTTCTCGCGTGAATCATTTCTTTGCTCATAAAATCTGCCCGTAGTCTTTATATTGCTGACCAACAGCTGAACAAAAATCGTTCCATACTATGCGCGGAACTTGCTTATGATATCTCCAATACCATTCGCGGGCTTTTCCTCAAAACAATATTTGAATGTGTTTACATATCCCAATAAAATCACTATCAAGGGTTTCCTCCGTTAGGGCTTTTACTCGATAAATAAATTCTTCTACTCCTAGACCTTCTGTAGATCCGTCAAAACGTAGATTCCATTTCTGCATTACATTTGCAATTTTAGCATTTTGTACAGTTGTAGAGCAGGGCGACGTGATTATCGATTGGGTTTGTACACGGTCTACTGTTACTTCTCGCTGACCAAAATTTATAGGTAACGACGATACTACACGAGAAACTGTTTGTTCGATCATATTTTTTAAAACCGAATAATCAAACTCTCGATTAGGACGCGTATTATTGCTACGATTGGTCCTTGCTCTTCGCTGATTCGGCATGGTTCTAGGTAACTGCTGTTCGGGTTGATTACTACTGGGACTGGCATCTAAACCTGATGTTGATGCTTCGCTAACTTGTATAGCTGGTTCGTTGGGCTGCTCTGCTCTGTGTATCGGGAATTGACTTAGCGTTTTTGCAAAATTACGAGTCCATGCTCGAGAAGTGCTGGGTGCTAATGACAACACAAGTTTTTGCTTAGACTAGACACATCTATCTCAGTCTCACAAACTGGGCAATGCTTTTCTTTTTCTAGTAGAGCTTTCAAACAGGATTTATGGAAAATGTGTTTACAGGGCGTACAGAAACATGTTTGCGTGTTGTCCAAAACCAAGGAACAAATTTTGCATATGTTTTCTGCTGGAGTGTCCATATTTGGTGAACTATGTTGAACTAAAGACATTTTTTTTTTTTTTTTTTATTAATTATTTTCCTAAGAGTGACATGGCTGGGTACATGTTTTAATATCGTAACTAGCCAAATGAACCTAAAGAATATTGGTAACTTTATTTATTTAATGTTTTGGGCTATGACATTTACTAAATTATTTTTTTAGTTAGGCTTTGGTCTCTTGAATCTCCAGATCGGCAAGGATATAATATCCTTATTACTAAGATCCGGACACATGAATATTTAATCATCCAAAACTTACTATCAAACAATTCAATCTTCGATTTCTTTAGCCGTTCCGCAGTCGTAACATGATCTTAGATACAATCAGTACTGATATCGACATATAATATATAATAATCTAAATTGTTAAGAAAAGTTTTGAACGCCTTACTAATCGGGATACAAAACCAAGCTTTGTCTGGGTCAGCGGCGGAAAAGGTTAGGTACGGCCACTCGCCTTAAAAACCCTACCCATATGAAAAATCCAGTTCACCGAGGGTTATGGCCGTTCTCGGAAAATGAAACACTTTTGGGCCGCACCGTAAACCTCATCACAAAACGTTGTGGTGCTGCCGGTGTTTAGTTGCAGTGTCTTCTCAATATCCGAATGTTAATTCCGGAATGCAAGGCAACCCAAGGTTTGGCTGCAGAAAAATAATACTCCCAACGAAAGCTATCGGCAATATTGGCCAGAAAAATGGGAGGTTTCCGATCTATGATATAAAGCAAGATGCAGATGGCGGCGGGGTAAAAATTTTAATAACCTTCATACCTGCTAGAATTTTTTTTTATAACTTTCCTTCTCTGTGGTAAAATGAAATGACGCCGAACGAAGTACGCTGCTACCTCAAAAAAAAACGATAGATCGCTTATCGCTATCGCAATATTAATTTTTATCGATTGATCGATACCAGTATTATTTGACGCTAACATTTCAAAGCAGAAGAGCAAGCGAGACAAAAAAATGCTTGCTGAATTTGACAACAAAAATTAACGAGAAGAGACGAACATATGAGAAATAACAAAAAAGACAAAAAGATGAGAAACGATTAAAAAAGACGACAATTTTGTTCAGTGAGGAACAAAATGAGGAAAAGCAACAACAAAGACGATGAGATCTGAAAGACGAGCAAAATCCCAAAGACGAAAATTTGATTAAAGACGAACAAAATGCAAAGAGCATCAAGAGACGAAAGACGACAAAATTTGTCCAGAGAGGGACAAAACGAGGACCATATAAGAAGAAAACAGGGGTAACATTGAACTTGCTTGGATTCGGCGCTATCCAATCATTCATGCAAGTCAAGAAGTAACCTGGAGCAGGGATCGTACTAGGAGTCACGCGGAGAGTGGCTGCTAATTCGAGGAGTACCAGATCGAGACGAGTCGACCCAATTCACCACTAAATGCACAGTCAGAAGGCATCATGCACCCAACATTGTGTCTGTGTGAGTGAGAAGAAGCTAAGACGTAAATAAGACGACACGTAAGAAGACAACTGCGTTAAGAAGATCACGAGAAACGGACAACAAAGACGTAAAATAATCAGGGCTACATCGCAAGTACATTAATTTTTAATACTAACAATAGGTCCTACAGTATGAGAGTTTCTTTACAGAATGAAAGCATTAACTGTAGACAATTTTTAGAGTAATTTTACACCGGTATGTATGAATTTATAATTACTCAACGTAATTAATTTGCTCAACGTGAAGTTTCGGCGAAAAACTTCTTGGTCTTCTTTAAAAGAGACAGACTTACTGCGAAGGTTATACTGTGATACATTTCGATCATATGCTTTCTTGATATTTTCTCTTATATCCTGTCGCAAAAGGTCTGATTGAGCGGTGCTATGGGTTCTTGTAACAACTTTAATTCCTTTAATAGCTTATAATACGCCGTTGAAAAGGTCTACAAGTTGGCTTATGCTGTCCCATAGGTGGTCTAAGCGTATAATTTGGTGCTTTGGACTCTTTACAAGTGTCACACTGACGAATATGGTCACGCACATCCTTTACCATGCCAGGCCAAAAAAAAGAGTTCTACGTATCTTGTCTTGCATCAGGTACCCATAGTTTCCAAGAAAGCTTCTCTTGATCAAAATCTCCATTGGCATGTTCGGTTCGAATATACAAACGTTTATCTACAATTTTGATATTCGGAAATTTGTCTTGATTTTCACTGATTTTCTTCTTCAGCTGCATATAACTATCGCCAAAAAATACTTCGGAGTCCAGATCTATAATCGGTCCCATTTCTATAGCCTCTATATCAAGATTGCAAGCGAAAAATCCATCGAGCTAATCTTCCTGAAACATTTTGTTGGCGCATCAGCCACAATAAACTATAGTGATCAGTAACTACTTAAAATTCTTGTAATTCCAAATAACACCTAATTTTTTCGATCGCCAATATAACAGCTAAACATTCGCGTTCAGTAACACTATAATTGCGTTGAGCACGACTCAACTTTTTAGACATGAAAGCAAGAGGTTTTTCTTCCTCTTCTTTTGATAATTGGACAAGTACAGTGCCGATACCATAGTCGCTGGCATCACAGTGTAAAAAAAATTTCTTATTAAAGTCCGGGTTTTGTAGGATAGGGGCAGAAGTTAATAGACCTTTCAACTTGTCCATAGCAGCTTGAGCTTCCAGAGTCCAAACAAAATACCTCTTCGATGACAACAGTTTCGTTATAGGATAAGTGAGATCAGCAAAATTTGGTATGAAACGGCGATACCAACCGCAAACTCCAAGGAATCCTCTAGTTTGTTTCAAATTCTTAGGTGGTGGCCAATTTTTTATACATGCGATCTTTGACGGATCGGTGTAGATGCTCTTACTGTCTATTACATATCCTAAATAACTAATGCTTGTCACACAAAACTGACTTTTCTCTAAATTAATGGACAGGTTAGCTTTCCGAAATTGCTCCGATTCTTACTAACACCGAAAGATGAGATGGGAAATCCTCTGAATCATCCAAATAGCAAAAAACACAATGACGAAGATCGGCAGGGACGACTTCATCCATTAGACGACTCATAGTAGATGTGGCATTGTAAAGGCCGAAAGGCATAACTTTGAATTGGTATGACGGTCTCCCTGGAATCAGTAAGTGCAGTAAGAGGTTTGGATGCTTCAGTTAATTCTGTTTGCCAGTAGGCATCCTTTAAATCAATTTTGGAAATTATATTCGCCTTGGGTAATCTTGAGAAAATACTTTCAATGCTGGGCAAAGGATAAGCATCCTTGATTGTGACCACATTTAACTTGCGGGCGTCTAAACACAGTCGCACTTTATTCGGCTTTATCACCGGTCGTAGGTCGTAGGAGAGCTCCAGGTGCTTACAGCTGGTTCTATAACTCCTAATTGAATCATACGATCAATTTCTGTGTATACTAATTTTTCAACCGCTGGACTAATAGCGTAGAAACGTTGTTTCACAGGTTTGGCTTCGCCAATCTCGATGTGATGTTTTATTACGGACGTACGTCCGAGACTTGCATTGGGAAACATTTGTTTGACGGCTTCAAGCTGTCTTGAATGCGAATACGTGAGAGAATAAGAACTAGGATCAGCCTCTAACTTTATCTCGGAGCCGGTCTCGATCGAACTAATTGCCGGAGCAAGTGCGAAAATTCTCCAAGAGTCATGACCTAATATTAGTCTTTTCTTCAACGTTGGAATTACCATCACTTCTAACATACCAATCACATTTTGGCCGTTTCTGTCCGCTGTGCGCACTTGACCTTTAGTTTTTACGAATTGGGGAAAATGTGAAAAATCTGTTTGTGCTAAATCCGAGCCTATACAACTTATGCTGCACCGGTATCCAACAAACCTAATTCTGTCAACGTAAGAAATGAGACTTCTGCTTAGCTTCTATTATCGTTGTCGTTTCTAAAAATTGTTTCAACAAAAAGTTTCCTGGTTTGTCTTGCGTGATCATAATATTTCCTTAGTCTTAACGTGCGTTAAGACAAGGGTAGGTCAGATCTGAAAATTCAATCTCTTCCTCAAACTTTATACCAAACTTGTCAATCAAAGAAGCTACCTCATCAGAAAAACAAACAAAAGATTCTCCAGCTTTTTGCTTTCTCGCGTGAATCATTTCTTTGCTCATAAAATCTGCCCGTAGTCTTTATATTGCTGACCAACAGCTGAACAAAAATCGTTCCATACTATGCGCGGAACTTGCTTATGATATCTCCAATACCATTCGCGGGCTTTTCCTCAAAACAATATTTGAATGTGTTTACATATCCCAATAAAATCACTATCAAGGGTTTCCTCCGTTAGGGCTTTTACTCGATAAATAAATTCTTCTACTCCTAGACCTTCTGTAGATCCGTCAAAACGTAGATTCCATTTCTGCATTACATTTGCAATTTTAGCATTTTGTACAGTTGTAGAGCAGGGCGACGTGATTATCGATTGGGTTTGTACACGGTCTACTGTTACTTCTCGCTGACCAAAATTTATAGGTAACGACGATACTACACGAGAAACTGTTTGTTCGATCATATTTTTTAAAACCGTATAATCAAACTCTCGATTAGGACGCGTATTATTGCTACGATTGGTCCTTGCTCTTCGCTGATTCGGCATGGTTCTAGGTAACTGCTGTTCGGGTTGATTACTACTGGGACTGGCATCTAAACCTGATGTTGATGCTTCGCTAACTTGTATAGCTGGTTCGTTGGGCTGCTCTGCTCTGTGTATCGGGAATTGACTTAGCGTTTTTGCAAAATTACGAGTCCATGCTCGAGAAGTGCTGGGTGCTAATGACAACACAAGTTTTTGCTTAGACTAGACACATCTATCTCAGTCTCACAAACTGGGCAATGCTTTTCTTTTTCTAGTAGAGCTTTCAAACAGGATTTATGGAAAATGTGTTTGCAGGGCGTACAGAAACATGTTTGCGTGTTGTCCAAAACCAAGGAACAAATTTTGCATATGTTTTCTGCTGGAGTGTCCATATTTGGTGAACTATGTTGAACTAAAGACATTTTTTTTTTTTTTATTAATTATTTTCCTAAGAGTGACATGGCTGGGTACATGTTTTAATATCGTAACTAGCCAAATGAACCTAAAGAATATTGGTAACTTTATTTATTTAATGTTTTGGGCTATGACATTTACTAAATTATTTTTTAGTTAGGCTTTGGTCTCTTGAATCTCCAGATCGGCAAGGATATAATATCCTTATTACTAAGATCCGGACACATGAATATTTAATCATCCAAAACTTACTATCAAACAATTCAATCTTCGATTTCTTTAGCCGTTCCGCAGTCGTAACATGATCTTAGATACAATCAGTACTGATATCGACATATAATATATAATAATCTAAATTGTTAAGAAAAGTTTTGAACGCCTTACTAATCGGGATACAAAACCAAGCTTTGTCTGGGTCAGCGGCGGAAAAGGTTAGGTACGGCCACTCGCCTTAAAAACCCTACCCATATGAAAAATCCAGTTCACCGAGGGTTATGGCCGTTCTCGGAAAATGAAACACTTTTGGGCCGCACCGTAAACCTCAACACAAAACGTTGTGGTGCTGCCGGTGTTTAGTTGCAGTGTCTTCTCAATATCCGAATGTTAATTCCGGAATGCAAGGCAACCCAAGGTTTGGCTGCAGAAAAATAATACTCCCAACGAAAGCTATCGGCAATATTGGCCAGAAAAATGGGAGGTTTCCGATCTATGATATAAAGCAAGATGCAGATGGCGGCGGGGTAAAAATTTTAATAACCTTCATACCTGCTAGAATTTTTTTTTATAACTTTCCTTCTCTGTGGTAAAATGAAATGACGCCGAACGAAGTACGCTGCTACCTCAAAAAAAACGATAGATCGCTTATCGCTATCGCAATATTAATTTTTATCGATTGATCGATACCAGTATTATTTATTTATCGATTAATTCTCAACCGAGAAAGTAACAAAGAGCGAGTGAGAGAGAAAACTTTATGAAGAAATCGCGCGTAATTGCAAAGGTGACGCTAACATTTCAAAGCAGAAGAGCAAGCGAGACAAAAAAATGCTTGCTGAATTTGACAACAAAAATTAACGAGAAGAGACGAACATATGAGAAATAACAAAAAAGACGAAACGATGAGAAACGATTAAAAAAGACGACAATTTTGTTCAGTGAGGAACAAAATGAGGAAAAGCAACAACAAAGACGATGAGATGTGAAAGACGAGCAAAACCCCAAAGACGAAAATTTGATTAAAGACGAACAAAATGCAAAGAGCATCAAGAGACGAAAGACGACAAAATTTGTCCAGAGAGGGACAAAACGAGGACCATATAAGAAGAAAACAGGGGTAACATTGAACTTGCTTGGATTCGGCGCTATCCAATCATTCATGCAAGTCAAGAAGTAACCTGGAGCAGGGATCGTACTAGGAGTCACGCGGAGAGTGGCTGCTAATTCGAGGAGTACCAGATCGAGACGAGTCGACCCAATTCACCACTACATGCACAGTCAGAAGGCATCATGCACCCAACATTGTGTCTGTGTGAGTGAGAAGAAGCTAAGACGTGAATAAGACGACACGTAAGAAGACAACTGCGTTAAGAAGATCACGAGAAACGGACAACAAAGACGTAAAATAATCAGGGCTACATCGCAAGTACATTAATTTTTAATACTAACAATAGGTCCTACAGTATGAGAGTTTCTTTACAGAATGAAAGCATTAACTGTAGACAATTTTTAGAGTAATTTTACACCGGTATGTATGAATTTATAATTACTGTTAGCGTGAAGAACCAAGGAATGGTATTGACGCTATCGAAAAGAACGACGAAGTCATTTGGGAAGTATTTTGTATGGCTTTGTAACAAGAATACGACGATTTTAAGGATGATGATTTGATGCTTGAAGAAATACGTAACCGAAAACAGAGGAATGGTGAAGCATTTGATGTTTACTATGGAGGAAAAACGACTCGTACATCAGCTACAAAGAAACCTGATTTCAGAAGTACGAGAAGCTTTATTGTACGTTCCAATTGAATCGGTATCTAAACTTCGCCAGTTGGCGCACCACCGAGAGCAATTTCTCCGTGAAGAATCAGGAAAACGCATTGCGAAATATACGAATGTTAGGAAGAATATCGCTTTACTCGAAGAGACAGACGAAAATCCCGAGGATGAAGATGTTCAACCGGAGTTAAATGCAATTCTCGCAAAGACGAAGAAATACATATGTTGGAATTGTGACGTCGAAGGTCACAGATGGGACATGTGCTTAGAAGAGCGCCGCATTTTCTGCTACGGATGTGGAAAGAAAAATGTCTACAAACCACAATGTGATGTATGCCTAACCCGTTCGAAAAACTCCAATCAGGGCCCATCACTCCGTCGCAATCGAGTAGACCCTCAGTAGATGTCAATGATAATACAGCGACAAACAACAAAACACCGGATTCGACAGACAATACCGATACGAATAAAATTCAGCCAGATCCCAGACAACCATATCATCAACGGCTGCAAAACTAATTAGCGATTCGAGATAAAATCTTTTCACAGGAGGTTACAGCTTGCCAGTTCATTAGAAGTCGATCTTGCGAACGTCTGCGTCGCATTTGGAAGAAAGTAAAAGATGCCCAAAAACTCACGCGTAAGTAAAGTTACTGGAATTTTCTGAGCTTGGTCTATTGGATACTGGAGCTAATATCAGTTGTATCGGATCAGATTTAGCAGCAAAAGACTGGACCAAATATATCGCGACTATTGTTTCAAGTGTAGCAACAGCAGATGGGAAAGGACATCCAGTTACCGGAATAATAAGAACATAGGTGGAATATGAGAGCAAGCGAAAACCTCTTTCTCTTTTTATTATCCCTTCATTAGTAAAGCGACTTATTTAGGAATCGATTTTTAAAAATCTTTTGAGTTGTGTCCAGAATTTGCATCTCACTTTCAAACTCCCACATTAGATAAAAATATTCATTCTGTTGATGACGAAAAGAAATGATTATTGACCCCAGAGCAAGAAAAAAGATTAAATAATGTTATTCGATTTCAGGATTTTTAACAACAGGGATTAGGGCGAACTCCACTTATCGTCCATGACATAGAGATAAAATATAGAACCCCAATCAAACAACGCTTCTACCCCGTGTCACCAGCTGTTGAAAAATTGATGTATAAAGAAATCGACCGAATGTTGAAAATGTGAGTGATCGAGAGAGCTAATAGTCCCTGGAGTTCTCCTATGCGTATGGTTATAAAACCCGGAAAAGTGCGATTATGTTTGGACGAAAGAAAAATAAATAATGTCACCAAAAAGGACGCATATCCGCTTCAAAGCATAGATGGAATTTTCGCCCTTTCAGAAAAATCCAAGCCCGTAACCGCTTTTACAATACCCGGCCGCCCCCTGTACCAGTTCACCGTAATGCCATTTAGATTATGCAAAGCAAACCACGATCTAATCCCAATGAAATACTGTGTGTTCGGATACCTAGACGATCTCTGTGTGGTGTCAGAAGACTTCGATACCCATTTGGAAATTCTGATTCGTATATCTCAGCAATTTAGACAGGCAAATCTAACTTTAAATATAGAAAAGACAAAGTTTTGTGTAACTGAAGTGCCATTTCTGGGGTATATTATAGGAAGAGGAGGAATGTCAACAGACTGCCAAAATAGAAGCAATAAAGAATTGGCCAATTCCGAAAACGATAAACCAGAGGTTTCTTGGGTGTTGTTGGTTGGTATCGTAGATTCATTGATAATGTTTCTGATATTACATTTCCGATTCTGATATAACATCCGACATTATCTGCACATGGAGGAATGGCAAAAACTTTGGAGTCGGATATTCTTTTGGTCAGGCATGGTGGTACAAGTGCATGATTTCATACGAAATTGTGAGACGTGCAAGTCAACGAAAGCACCTAACCAAATCCTAAAGTCACCAATTGGTAAGCCGCAGTATCAGAGAGACCTTTTCAGCGATTATATATTGATCTTTTGGGACCATATCCGAGAAGCAAACGTGGTCACATTGGACTCCTGATAGTGGTTGACCATTTATCCAAGTATCATTGGCTTCAAGCACTTTAAATATTTAAGAGCGATGTGATTCATGAGTACCTACAGGATAATATATTCTTCAGTTACGGGGTTCCCGATATAATGGTTAGCGACAACGGA
Organism: Drosophila paulistorum; assembly: GCA_018152135.1. Lineage (NCBI taxonomy): Eukaryota > Metazoa > Arthropoda > Insecta > Diptera > Drosophilidae > Drosophila > Drosophila paulistorum. Next base: position 175,843 of record JAECXG010000635.1, read on the forward strand.
TCACAATTCACAGTCGAATGCCTCTGAGAGGGTAAACAGATCCATAATTGCAGCAATACGCGCATATCTCAAAGAGGACCAGCGCGAATGGGATCTACATATACCTGCTATAAGCTGCGGACTCCTTTCCATGCTTTGTTTATTTTTCTCGAAAAGATTAATATGCTGAATGAATCGAATAACGTATTGCGAAAGGACGATCAGTTAGCGTTACGCCGAAATTTGCTCAAGAAGAATATATCACAGGCAGCAGAGCATAATGCAAAGGTATATATTCTGAGAACCTGAGGACAAGAAGTTTTTAGACGTAATTTTGGACAGAGTATTTTTCAAAAATGCGTTAGTGCTAAGTTAAACTTGTTGTGGCTAAAGTCTCGAGTTCGAGAAAGATTAGGAAACTGTTATTATGTGTTGGAAGATTTGAATGGCAAACTGATACGAACTTATCACGCTAAGGACATTGAGCAGTAACTGTCTTTTTTCAGGCTAATAATCTGAAGCAAGCCTTAGCATTATCCTGTGGTTGTAACGCCCAGTTTCTGCCGTTAGTTTTGTTTTGGTGGGTAATTGCGTCGATAAAAATAATCAGCTGAGCTTAGAAGTTGGATAGTTCTACTAGTGCAACCCTACCGAGGAGGCATTACGCGCGATCGCATGCATCTCAGATTCTTTTCTGACGAACTTCCACGCGGCTCCTCCAGAAAAAAAATATAAAAATTTAAATCTGAAATTTTCTCAGCCATCAAGCCGAATTATTAATTAAATAATAATCCGGAGCATTTGGAATAACAATTATAGTGGAGCTTTGTGAATCTTGTTATCGTAAGTTATTTTTTTTTAATGGATATTTAAGTTTTTGTAAGTTTCTAATAAGTTCTTTTGAAAACTTAGCTACAATTAATTTGTATTGTGGAAACCTGAGCCAGGAATTTCAAAATTGAATTCCGAATAAACGCAAGGTATATTTTTTTGAAACAACGTTGCTCAAATCTGCACACCGTGAAGGGCTATAGAGATAATACGACAAAGTCTAATCGATTGGTATAGCGGCCCGAATCGGATACGGGCAAAGAAAGTTTCATCAGTACGGATTAAGAGTTCACCAGATCGCCTGTATTGCATAGGAATGCCAAACGCTTGATTTAACATAACATTTTATTAAATCGACGGACCGGACAGATGGGTAAGTCCTAAGTTCTTGACAAAAAAAATCATGATCGTTCTGGTATTTCCCTGTTTGTATGCAAAAAGAAAGCCAGTTCTGCGGCAAATAATCCGCGAATAAGAAAAAAAGCCCTCTCTAGTTAAATAACATTAAAAGAAAATTATTAAAGTTAAAGTAAATCGCCTTTGACTGTTTGAGCGAGTCTACGTTTATAATTTAAATAATTTTAATTGGAGACTTCAAAATTTCATTTGAGCTTTTTATTTTGATTACCGATAAGTTTATATATATCCATCTTACAATTAAGATTCACCAAAACAAAACATATGCCCGTGTGGTACTAATATAATCTCTTTCTCTATCCTTCTATCGTGCTCTAGGGACTTTGTTTTATTTTATGTAGTACGGGTGTATTGAGCAATGCTGGTCCAAAGAACCCCCCCACAAAGACTGTTTGCTAGCCGACAGCCAGAAGTCCCACCCGGACCAAAACTTATCGATACATTTAGCCCGTACATGTTGGCTTTGGCCTGATTTGTGGTGCTCTTGCCCATCATAATATCTGATAAATCGGGACTGCGAGAGTTACCATATAATATAGGCCAAACCTGACCTCCTCTTGGATCAAATAACAATCTTTGACTAAGAGAGGATGTGTATGAACTGGATTCATTCCGGATTGTCTACATTACATAATTTTGTCACTCAACTAGGAGGCTTGTTAGACTTGTATACAGTTTTCCAGTTCAACCGAGTATCTTTATAGGATTCAGGCTGACCGTCTTGTTCAAGAATTTCACGTTTCTTTTTCCTTCTCCTACTTCTTATTCTATCTCACAATAAAATCGCCAGTCTTTTTATCTATCCTTTGCTATCAAATACTTTTATTTTCCTTTCATTTCGATTTCTTTTTGTATTCATGGATAGCTGTTTGAGTTACTTATTCATTAGGAATGCAGATATTTGGACAATCCGAGTTCTGACCAGTGATAAGGCGCTTAGGCATGAATCGGTGAATATCATAGCTCGCAAATAACTGTCGACCGTTTCTCGTTGTCTACAAATAAGTGTCTATTCCTGACTCATTACGAAAAGACTCAGCGAGCAACAGATTTTTCGGTTCTTGAATTAGCTCGCTCGCGCTCGGAGCGAAACGGTTTTTTTTTATTCTGTTTTGTTTTGGTTGTTCAAAGACAGTTTCGTCGTGTTCAGTAAAGCAAAGTGTCTTTTGCGTTTGCCGAATCAGCTATTTTGTAGCTAGATTTGGCCACTTTTTAGAGCCGATTGCTCCACAAATTTTAAAACAGCTATTAGCTACAAATTTAGCTATTTTCAAAAGTTACATTTAGCTAAAATAATAGTAACAATATCGGAGTTGGTTGCATATTTGTTGGTTGCGATCCTTTTTTGAGAGAAATTTTCCAACACCAACGATAGCGATCACTCCAAAAGCTAATATCATATTGCAAGCGTCAGCAAACATGGTTATGCCGAAAGAAGTATATAAACAAAAATGCCCAGACGAATGGCTTACAAAGCCTCGCTCTACAAATTTGGTCTCTTCCCTGGTCGAACGCTGAAGTAGAGCGTCTCTTCAGTCAGGTGAACTTAATTAAAACTAAATTAAGAAATAGAATGAACTGCACGGTGCTACTTTTGGCTATTTTTTGACCTCGCCTTAGCTACTTTTGCTGGAAAAGTTTCGGCAACACTGCTTCACATTTGTTTTCGTTGTTGTGATAACGAAACAATATAATTTTTTTACATTTCAATTTCATTTAAAAAAAATATCAAAGAAGCTAACTTCGGCTATGCCAAAGTTTATATACCCTTCATGGGGATACTCCAATTTTTGTTCTAGAGCTATATGATATAGTAGTCCTATCCCGATGATTTTCATACTTTATCTCACCTGGGTAAAAATAAGCCCCAAAAAAAATTTCATCCCGATAGCTCTTAAGATGGCTGAGTAAAACGCGTACGCACCGACGGACAGACGGACAGACGGACATGGCTATATCGACTCAGCTTCTCATGCTGATCAAGAATATATATACTTTATGGGTTCGGAAACGTCTCCTTCTGTGCGTTACAAACATCTGACCAATTTTATAATACCCTCTGCAAGGGTATAAAAACAAAAATGTAATTAAGCAAATGTAAAATCAATTTAAAATCACGTGAAGGTAATTCTAAATAATTCAAGTCAAGCAACAGTAAATAGAGTAAATAAAAACAAAGTGAGAGAAACGGAGTTAATGATGGTCATAAAGCGCAAAGGAGAAATCATCATCTAAAACACACTCCCACAGTGCATCGATGGAAGGCCTTTCAGCGACTAAACTATGGGGTAAGTGTGTATTAAGCGGTATCAATTCGGTGACTTTCAACCATGTTTTTGCGAACTATGGGGTGATGGTAGTCAATTGATGCTCTGATTTGTTGAAGTAATTTCTGTTTCAGCGTTTTATGATCAACCGAATAATAACAAAGAAATGGTTTCCGTAAAAAATGATTGAATTGAAGCAAAATAAAAAGTGATGCGTAAATTTGTGCAACTTGAGAATTTAAAATAACCGTAACAAAAAGAAAAAAAAATGAATTTGAAATAAGATGAATAATTACTAAAAAAAAAATAAATATTAACTTGATTTATTTTGATATTCCTTTGATAATTTTTCTATGCTATTCTATAATAATCAATAATCTGTAACTAGTAAGCTCTCTTCATAATACTAGCTTTAGTCCCTCTTATTAAATAGTTTAATTTGCTTTTGAGTTCTATTGGTTTTCAAGTCTGAAAAGTTTGGAATTTTGGAATGTTGAGTTATACCAGACAACTAATTAAAATCCGTCAGTACACATTTTGTAAAAACTTAATATAAGAAAAGAAATATTGCTATCTGAAATTATAATGAATTTGAATATGATTGCTTAAGCTTTATAATTTATTTTCCTAGGGACATGGGTACATGATTTGATATTGTTCAGGTTTGATTGAAATCTTTCCAAAGAACAACAAAGATTCATGGTTGGGAGGGCATAGAACTGACAGGTCCATCTACATCTTGACCTCAGTAACCACTAGTCATGAACCAAGGAATACTCTTTCCTTCTCTTCAGATTTTTTTTATGAATTACTTACTGTGTTCATAAGTATTTTTCATTCTAGTGCCATTTTGAAGTTAGTTTCAGTAGAGATCCCAATAATATTTAATTTTATAATTAAAGGTAGAGATTCCAGCAAAAACCCCCGCAAGAGCTACGGAACCAGAGGATCTCGATCTGCTGCAATTCACCTACCGCCTTCTTTAGGTTATCGGTCTATTTATCGTCGCTGTGATAGAAAGATTACATAAAATTTTTGGCGCGCAAATGGATAAGAAGGTTATATACAATATTTTGGCGACCAACAGTCGGGCAGGATAAATACATACTTAACTCCTTGACAATATTAGATACTAACAAGAAGTTTTTTTAAGTAAATGCAAGTGGTTATTTCGACAGCAGAGTAGCAGTAGTAGTTCTACCCTAGGTGTTGAGTTCAAGTATATCAGGAAATTCTTAAGATCAAAACATGAGGTTTCAAGTTTTTCGTCGATTTTGTTAGACTATATTAGGGTATAACTTACGCGAATAAATGAACCTGCGCAGTTTAAATCTGCTTGGCGAAGCCGATGTTTCTGTTAGGAATATTCAGCCGCAAAGTTAAAAGAGAAAATGAATGTGCTTACATTGCTTAAAAATTTTAAGACTCTGTATCACAAGATTGCTCGTTTAGTTTATGTCCTCGAGAATTTAGCGCTCGTTTAAGTAAGGCGTTCAAAACTTTTCTTAACAATTTAGATTATTATATATTGGATGTTCGATATCAGTACTGATTGTATCTAAGATCATGTTACGACTGCGGAACGGCTAAAGAAATCGAAGACAACACGATTGAATTGTTTGATAGTAAGTTTTGGATGATTAAATATTCATGTGTCCGGATCTTAGTAATAAGGATATTATATCCTTGCCGATCTGGAGATTCAAGAGACCAAAGCCTAACTAAAAGAATAATTTAGTAAATGTCATAGCCCAAAACATTAAATAAATAAAGTTACCAATATTCTTTAGGTTCATTTGGCTAGTTACGATATTAAAACATGTACCCAGCCATGTCACTCTTAGGAAAATAATTAATAAAAAAAAAAAAAAAAAAATGTCTTTAGTTCAACATAGTTCACCAAATATGGACACTCCAGCAGAAAACATATGCAAAATTTGTTCCTTGGTTTTGGACAACACGCAAACATGTTTCTGTACGCCCTGTAAACACATTTTCCATAAATCCTGTTTGAAAGCTCTACTAGAAAAAGAAAAGCATTGCCCAGTTTGTGAGACTGAGATAGATGTGTCTAGTCTAAGCAAAAACTTGTGTTGTCATTAGCACCCAGCACTTCTCGAGCATGGACTCGTAATTTTGCAAAAACGCTAAGTCAATTCCCGATACACAGAGCAGAGCAGCCCAACGAACCAGCTATACAAGTTAGCGAAGCATCAACATCAGGTTTAGATGCCAGTCCCAGTAGTAATCAACCCGAACAGCAGTTACCTAGAACCATGCCGAATCAGCGAAGAGCAAGGACCAATCGTAGCAATAATACGCGTCCTAATCGAGAGTTTGATTATACGGTTTTAAAAAATATGATCGAACAAACAGTATCTCGTGTAGTATCGTCGTTACCTATATATTTTGGTCAGCGAGAAGTAACAGTAGACCGTGTACAAACCCAATCGATAATCACGTCGCCCTGCTCTACAACTGTACAAAATGCTAAAATTGCAAATGTAATGCAGAAATGGAATCTACGTTTTGACGGATCTACAGAAGGTCTAGGAGTAGAAGAATTTATTTATCGAGTAAAAGCCCTAACGGAGGAAACCCTTGATAGTGATTTTATTGGGATATGTAAACACATTCAAATATTGTTTTGAGGAAAAGCCCGCGAATGGTATTGGAGATATCATAAGCAAGTTCCGCGCATAGTATGGAACGATTTTTCTTCAGCTGTTCGTCAGCAATATAAAGACTTTCGGTCAGATTTTATGAGCAAAGAAATGATTCGCACGATACAGCAAAAAGCTGGAGAATCTTTTGTTTGTTTTTATGAGGTAGCTTCTTTGATTGACAAGTTTGGTATAAAGTTTGAGGAAGAGGAGCTGATTGAAATTTTGCAAAACAACCTGTTGCCAAAGATACGACAAAAGTTACTATATCAATCTATCGCATCAATAGGTCATCTTCGTAGATTAGTACAGATGCAAGAAAATTTAACACAAGAGCTCAGTCCTCAATCAAAAGTAATTCCTAACGCGAAACCGAATATACGCAGACAAATTATTGAAATTCAAGAAAATTTTTGAAGACAATGAAATAGTCCCAGACGAGGAGTATGAAGTTGCTGCCGTGCAAGGAAAGTTCGTTTGTTGGAATTGTCGCGAAGCAGGTCACACATGGCAAAACTGTCTAGAAGATCGCACCATTTTTTGTTACGGTTGTGGAACGGCCAATGTGTATAAGCCCCAATGTCAAGTTTGTATAAGTAGGTTAACGGAAAACCGACCGAAGGGTGCATCCAGGCAATAACGGATGCTCCCGCAATAGTTACATCCAACTCAGAAAATATTCAACAAATTATCAACGGAGTGAATCATAAAGTAAACGTACGAAAGTCTCACAAGCTCCCACTAAGATTTTTATCATATCCGGAGCGTTTACAACATTACCTTAAAGACAGAATTTTCAGATCTGACCTACCCTTGTCTTAACGCACGTTAAGACTAAGGAAATATGATCACGCAAGACAAACCAGGAAACTTTTTGTTGAAACGATTTTAAGAAACGACAACGATAATAAAAGCTAAGCAGAAGTCTCATTTCTTACGTTCACAGAATTAGGTTTGTTGGATACCGGTGCCAGGATAAGTTATATAGGCTCGGATTTAGCCCAAACAGATTTTTCACATTTTCCCCAATTCGTAAAAACTAAAGGTCAAGTGCGCACAGCGGACGGAAAGGGCCAAAATGTGATTGGTATGTTGGAAGTGATGGTACGTTACGGTAGATTGGAATGAATGTTGAAATTGTTTGTAATTCCAACGTTGAAGAAAAAAGTAATATTAGGTCATGACTTTTGGAGAATTTTCGCACTTGTTCCGGCAATAATTAGTTCGATCGAGACCGGCTCCGAGATAAAGTTATAGGCTGATCCTAGTTCTTATTCTCTCACGTATTCGCATTCAAGACAGCTTGAAGTCGTCAAACAAATGTTTCCCAATGCAAGTCATCATCTCGGACGTACGTCCGTAATAAAACATCACATCGAGATTGGCGAAGCCAAACCTGTGAAACAACGTTTCTACGTTATTAGTCCAGCGGTTGAAAAATTAGTATACACAGAAATTGATCGTATGATTCAATTAGGAGTTATAGAACCAGCTGAAAGCGCCTGTAGCTCTCCTATACGACCGGTGATAAAGCCGAATAAAGTGCGACTGTGTTTAGACGCTCGCAAGTTAAATGTGGTCACAATTAAGGATGCTTATCCTTTGCCCAGCATTGAAAGTATTTTCTCAAGATTACCCAAGGCGAATATAATTTCCAAAATTGATTACAATTGTCAAGGATGCTGTTGTGTATGCAGCCCTATCATACGTAAGCCATCTGGCAACTCTATTCTTGACGCCCGAATGGCAGTCCAGCCGCTCGTTCGCAGCAAGCACACGCATTATAAACTTGCGAGATATACCTATGTAATATCAATATCACTTAATCAATAAACATTCTAAGATATTTCAAACTGGTGACGAGGATGGGATGCTAATTATCATCCGAAATAAACTTGGAATTATTGACGCAAAATATCAAAAAAATGTCACGCACAAAAGCATACATATACGTTTACATATACATGCTGTGGTGAAATTTTACAAACGTTTACACACACATTTGCATGGCAGAGTCGCTTGCTGGTGAATTTGGAGAGATTAGATTGGCCGGCGTTTTTGAGGAAAAGAAGGAAGTAATTGATTCTACGAGTGCTAAATATACTCAACGGAACCCAATTATGACGACAGTTGGAAGTTTGGAACCGTTTGATTTGGGGCAGCCAAATAAATGGGGCTCATACTTGGAGCGATTTAAATTGTTCCTGCTTGCCAATGATATCAAAGACGAGGGTCGCAAAAAAGCATCTTTCCTCACATTGGTCGGAGCACCAGTCTACGATCTTTTGACATCATTGGCGTTTCCAAACCAGGTCAGTACATTACCGTTAGACCAAATTGATCTAACTGATCTAACTGATTCTAACTGATCATCTTTGTCCACGTCCATCGGAAATCGCTGCATTTTCACAAACGTGATCAACATCCGGACGAGACCGTCGGAAACTATCTCGCAGCGCTGCGGGCATTGGCAGTGGGTTGCAATTTTGGAGCAGCGTTGGACAGAATGCTGCGTGATCGTTTTGTATGCGGCATGAGGGATGAAAGCTTACAGAGAAGTTTTCTTGCAGACACTGAATTGACAGTGCAGAAAGTTTTGGAGAGAGCAACTACTAGTGAAGCTGCAGCAGCGAGTGCAAAGGCTATCAGACAGCCTAATGAGACTATCCACAGCATCAAATCACAGCGCCCTCAACAACCACATAAAGGAAAAGGACAACAATGTGCGGGTTGTGCCGGTCCACACGGCCGGCAGCAATGCCCTTATCGTGAAGCAATATGTCACGGCTGTGGCCGGAAGGGCCATCTTAAGCGTGTCTGCCGGAATAATGAATCGTCGAACGATGTTCATCCAGTAAAGGGCAAAAATTCACGCGGAAAATCGGTAAACCTCATATCTAATCTGGTGAGCCTGAAGAAACGTATCACGGTACAGATTAATGGAAAATCGTGTACTTTTGAAGTGGATTCTGGATCTGACGTAACTATGATGACGTTGCGGACTTATGATCGTATCTGGCCAACAAACAAGCCTAAGGTTTACAACTACGATCCGGGGTTTAGTGACTACCAACACAACCCAATCCAGATACTAGGAGTTTTTGATGTATCAATTCATTAAAACGGTCGTAATATTGATAATCTACCAGTCATCGTCACTAAAAGCGGTTGTAGCGACCTTCTGGGTTGCAACTGGTTTGACCCACTAGGCATCAGTATCAAGGGCATACATTCAGTGGGCAGTGACGTACAGATCGCATGCATTCTGAATAAGTTCGAACACTTATTCTCAACAGAACTTGGTTGTTACACTGGTCCGCCAGTCACATTAAACATTGATGCAACAGTGCCACCAGTGCGACTACCTCCACGCCGAATTCCATATTCTCTAAAGGGACTAGTCGAAGAGGAGCTGGATCGCCTATGCAAGCAAGGGATTCTTAAACCTGTGGAGTATTCAGATTGGGCCACTCCTATTGTACCAGTTATCAAGAAGGACGGTTCAATTCGTATTTGCGGCGACTATAAATCAACTTTAAACAAAGCGGTTAAGCCGCACTGCCACAAATACCGGCGATCAACACTTTGCTGGCATCTATCGAAGGTGGATCGATTTTTGCCAAAATTGATCTGGCTCAAGCTTATCAGCAGTTAGTAGTCGACGAAAACTCGTCTTTGCTGCAAACAATCAGTACACATAAGGGTGCATTCAAAGTTACTCGATTGCAATTCGGCATTTCATCAGCACCAGGCATTTTTCAAAGCTGTATTGAGAATGTGGTACAGAATATTTCCGGAGTCTTACCATATTTTGATGACATTGTAATAATGGGAAAAACGGAAACGGAATTGGCAACTAGATTACAGGAACTGTTTATACGTTTTGATAAAGCGGGACTGCGACTACGCAAGGACAAATGCCAATTCGGAGTACCATTCGTTGAGTTTTTAGGGTTCAAAATTGACTCAACTGGTATAAGACCATGTGCCGATAAAGTCTCGGCAATCAAAGACGCACCAGAACCTAAGGATAAAAAGCAGTTGCAGGCTTTCTTAGGACTACTAAATTTTTTCACTCATTTTTGCCACATAAAGCAACAGTGGCAGAACCCTTACATCGTCTTTTGGATAAAAATGCAACTTGGAGGTGGGACAAACAGTGTGAGAAGGCTTTTTCTACACTTAAGGAACTTATTGGGTCAGACGACGTACTAGTGCATTATGATGGTTCATTGCCACTAGTTCTAGCTTGTGATGCGTCGCCATATGGACTCGGTGCAGTTTTAAGTCACAAAATGCCGAATGGAGCGGAGAAACCCATCGCTTTTTACTCCCGTACCTTATCCAAAGCTGAGCGAAATTATGCTCAGATTGATCGAGAAGCTATTGCCTTGGTAGCAGGAGTAAAGAAGTTCCACAACTATGTCTACGGTCGTACTTTCACACTAATCACCGATCATCGACCTCTGCTGGGTATTTTCACCACATCGAAAGCAATCCCAAACATAATTTCAAATCAGATGCTACGTCGATCTTTGTTCCTGTCAGCATATACTTTCGAGCTAGTACACCGCTCCGGAGTAAAAATGGGCAATGCGGATTTTCTAAGTCGTTGTCCACTGTCAGCAGCATCGGACGCTGTGAGCACAGACGATGTGCTTATGATCGAATTAGCAGCAACGCCAATCATAAGTGCTGAGGCGATTGCCGCTCAAACATCGAAGGACCCCTTATTGGCGAAAGTATCAAACTGGGTGTTAAGGGGATGGCCTGACATGAAATTGGAGCAATCAGATATTGCATATCCATACTATTGCCGTCGGGAACAGCTATCTACAAATAAAGGAGTTTTGATTTGGGGAAAACGCGCCGTAGTTCCACCGAAATCCAGAGCAACAATTTTAGCTGCTCTACATGCCGCTCATCCAGGCATTGTAAAAATGAAGGCGTTAGCGCGTAGCTATGATTGGTGGCCAAACATTGACGCAGAGATTGAGCTCATTGTTAAGAAATGTATTCCATGCCAGCAGAATCGTAACGATCATTCAGAGGCACCGGTGCATCATTGGGAGTCAGCCAAGCGGCCGTGGTCCCGTCTACACATCGACTTTGCAGGACCTTTTCAAGGGAAAACCTTTCTTCTGGTCGTGGATTCTTACTCAAAATGGCTAGAGGTTGCGGTTGTTAGCTCCACTTCTACAGCGGCTACAATCAAAGTTCTCAGGCAACTGTTCGCTACGCATGGGTTACCAGATCAGTTAGTGTCAGACAATGGCACAGCATTTACCTCCGAGGAGTTCAAGGCATTCCTCCACAACAATCTAATTCGACACATTAGATCAGCACCGTTTCACCCAGCAACAAACGGCCAAGCAGAGCGAATGGTGCAGACCACCAAAAACTACCTTAAAAAACTACCTCCGAACAATAATATGGATCTAAGCCTTGCTCGATTTTTGTTTAATCAACACATAACTCCACATGCAACGACAAATCGCTCGCCAGCACAGCTGTTGTTGAATCGGGAGTTAAAGTCCTACTTTGATAAACTACAGCCACAAGAAATTTCTAATGGAGCAGAGCCATTTATTAATCAATCGAAATGTTTTGATACAGGCAAATCCGTTTGGGTACGAATGGCCCAAAATGGATAGAAGCCTACATATCCGAGCAAACAGGACCAGTGTCTTACAAAGTTCGTTTGACAGACAATCGCATCATGAAGCGTCATTATAACCAAATTCGAAGCCGAGTTGAACAAATAGATGTAAACATATCACATCAAGCACCATCAGCAACTGATGACAACACGGAAGATCCTGCTTCCAGTAACCACTCTAGGCCAGAGAGTCCTATTCAAGATGATCCACAGTCATTGCATGCCTCACCGATGCTACGACGTTCTGCTCGCATGAGACGACCCACTCAATTCTATGAGTCATCTGGGTGTTAAGGGGTGTTGTGTATGCAGCCCTATCATACGTAAGCCATCTGGCAACTCTATTCTTGACGCCGGAATGGCAGTCCAGCCGGTCGTTCGCAGCAAGCACACGCATTGAGTCGTCTAATGGATGAAGTCGTCCCTGCCGATCTTCGTCATTGTGTTTTTTGCTATTTGGATGATTCAGAGGATTTCCCATCTCATCTTTCGGTGTTAGTAAGAATCGCAGAGCAATTTCGGAAAGCTAACCTGTCCATTAACATAGAGAAAAGTCAGTTTTATTAGTTATTTACGATATGTAATAGACGGTAAGGGCATCTACACCGATCCGTCAAAGATTGCATGTATAAAAAATTGGCCACCACCTAATAATTTGAAACAAACTAGAGGATTCCTTGGAGTTTGCCGTTGGTATCGCCGTTTGATACCAAAATTTGCTGATCTCACTTATCCTATAACGGAACTGTTGTCATCAACGAAAAGGAATTTTGTTTGGACTCTGGAAGCTCAAGCTGCTATGGATAAGTTGAAGGATCTTTTAACTTCTGCACCTATCCTACAAAACCCGGACTTTAATAAGAAATTTTTTTTACACTGTGATGCCAGCGATTATGGTATCGGCGCTGAACGTGTCCAATTATCAAAAGAAGAGGAAGAAAAACCTCTTGCTTTCATGTCTAAAAAGTAGAGTCGTGCTCAACGCAATTATAGTGTTACAGAACGCGAATGTTTAGCTGTTATATTGGCGTTCGAAAAAATAAGCTGTTATTTGGAATTACAAGAATTTGAAGTAGTTACTAATCACTCTAGTTTATTGTGGCTGATGCGCCAACAAAACGTTTCAGGAAGATTAGCTCGATGGATTTTTCGCTTGCAACAATTTAAGTTTGATATGTCACATAGGAAAGGAAAAGAACACTTGATTCCTGACGACATGTTTCTGTACGCCCTGTAAACACATTTTCCATAAATCCTGTTTGGAAGCTCTACTAGAAAAAGAAAAGCATTGCCCAGTTTGTGAGACTTAGATAGATGTGTCTAGTCTAAGCAAAAACAATTGTCATTAGCACCCAGCACTTCTCGAGCATGGACTCGTAATTTTGCAAAAACGCTAAGTCAAGTCGCGATAGACAGAGCAGAGCAGCCCAACGAACCAGCTATACAAGTTAGCGAGCACCAACATCAGGTTTAGATGCCAGTCCCAGTAGTAATCAACCCGAACAGCAGTTACCTAGAACCATGCCGAATCAGCGAAGAGCAAGGACCAATCGTAGCAATAATACGCGTCCTAATCGAGAGTTTGATTATACGGTTTTAAAAAATATGATCGAACAAACAGTTTCTCGTGTAGTATCGTCGTTACCTATAAATTTTAATCAGCGAGAAGTAACAGTAGACCGTGTACAAACCCAATCGATAATCACTTCGCCCTGCTCTACAACTGTACAAAATGCTAAAATTGCAAATGTAATGCAGAAATGGAATCTACGTTTTGACGGATCTACAGAAGGTCTAGGAGTAGAAGAATTTATTTATCGAGTAAAAGCCCTAACGGAGGAAACCCTTGATAGTGATTTTATTGGGATATGTAAACACATTCAAATATTGTTTTGAGGAAAAGCCCGCGAATGGTATTGGAGATATCATAAGCAAGTTCCGCGCATAGTATGGAACGATTTTTGTTCAGCTGTTGGTCAGCAATATAAAGACTACGGGCAGATTTTATGAGCAAAGAAATGATTCACGCGAGAAAGCAAAAAGCTGGAGAATCTTTTGTTTGTTTTTCTGATGAGGTAGCTTCTTTGATTGACAAGTTTGGTATAAAGTTTGAGGAAGAGATTGAATTTTCAGATTTGACCTACCCTTGTCTTAACGCACGTTAAGACTAAGGAAATATTATGATCACGCAAGACAAACCAGGAAACTTTTTGTTGAAACAATTTTTAGAAACGACAACGATAATAGAAACTAAGCAGAAGTCTCATTTCTTACGTTGACAGAATTAGGTTTGTTGGATACCGGTGCAGCATAAGTTGTATAGGCTCGGATTTAGCACAAACAGATTTTTCACATTTTCCCCAATTCGTAAAAACTAAAGGTCAAGTGCGCACAGCGGACAGAAACGGCCAAAATGTGATTGGTATGTTAGAAGTGATGGTAATTCCAACGTTGAAGAAAAGACTAATATTAGGTCATGACTCTTGGGGAATTTTCGCACTTGCTCCGGCAATTAGTTCGATCGAGACCGGCTCCGAGATAAAGTTAGAGGCTGATCCTAGTTCTTATTCTCTCACGTATTCGCATTCAAGACAGCTTGAAGTCGTCAAACAAATGTTTCCCAATGCAAGTCATCATCTCGGACGTACGTCCGTAATAAAACATCACATCGAGATTGGCGAAGCCAAACCTGTGAAACAACGTTTCTACGCTATTAGTCCAGCGGTTGAAAAATTAGTATACACAGAAATTGATCGTATGATTCAATTAGGAGTTATAGAACCAGCTGTAAGCACCTGGAGCTCTCCTACGACCTACGACCGGTGATAAAGCCGAATAAAGTGCGACTGTGTTTAGACGCCCGCAAGTTAAATGTGGTCACAATCAAGGATGCTTATCCTTTGCCCAGCATTGAAAGTATTTTCTCAAGATTACCCAAGGCGAATATAATTTCCAAAATTGATTTAAAGGATGCCTACTGGCAAACAGAATTAACTGAAGCATCCAAACCTCTTACTGCTTTTACTGATTCCAGGGAGACCGTCATACCAATTCAAAGTTATGCCTTTCGGCCTTTACAATGCCACATCTACTATGAGTCGTCTAATGGATGAAGTCGTCCCTGCCGATCTTCGTCATTGTGTTTTTTGCTATTTGGATAATTCAGAGGATTTCTCATCTCATCTTTCGGTGTTAGTAAGAATCGCGGAGCAATTTCGGAAAGCTAACCTGTCCATTAACATAGAGAAAAGTCAGTTTTGTGTGACAAGCATTAGTTATTTACGATATGTAATAGACAGTAAGGGCATCTACACCGATCCGTCAAAGATTGCATGTATAAAAAATTAGCCACCACCTAAGAATTTGAAACAAACTAGAGGATTCCTTGGAGTTTGCGGTTGGTATCGACGTTTCATACCAAATTTTGCTGATCTCACTTATCCTATAACGAAACTGTTGTCATTGAAAAGGAATTTTGTTTGGACTCTGGAAGCTCAAGCTGCTATGGATAAGTTGAAGGATCTATTAACTTCTGCACCTATCCTACAAAAGCCGGACTTCAAGAAGAAATTTTTTTTACACTGTGATGCCAGCGATATCGGCGCTGTACTTGTCCAATTATCAGAAGAAGAGGAAGAAAAAACTATTGCTTTTATGTCTAAAAAGTTGAGTCGTGCTCAACGCAATTATAGTGTTGCTGAACGAGAATGTTTAGCTGTTATATTGACGTTCGAAAAAATTAGGTGTTATTTGGAATTACAAGAATTTGAAGTAGTTACTGATCACTCTAGTTTATTGTGGCTGATGCGCCAACAAAACGTTTCTGGAAGATTAGCTCGATGGATTTTTCGCTTGCAACAATTTAAGTTTGATATGTCACGTAGGAAAGGAAGAGAACACTTGATTCCTGACGCATTATCAATGAATAGGGATTCCCGGAGAGAAGGAAAATAACCCAGTCTTCATTCGTTGAATTCAAAATATGAACTGATTTTATTTAAAAACTCTTAAACTCTAAGAAGCAACAATAGTTCTTAAAAATACTTATTCTAATGCCCCACGTTTTCGGGGGTTGAAAATTGTTTATATTTGATGCTCAGCGCTGGTTACTTGATACCGCGCCGCTGTTATAATCTCAAGTGTTTTCCACAGAGTGTGGATGCATGTTTTGTTTGGTATTAAGCAATAATTGTCATATGAATTTTATGATTTACTTTTGTTTTTGTTTCGTTTTGTATATTTCATTGGTGCATCTGATTTGGTGAAGCCAGTTCAGATGAACACGATGTTTATTCTTAAACATTCTGCAAAGGGCCACCAAATGCGGCGTTTTGGACTTTATTTTTATAGTTAGTTGTCTTATACAAATTATTATTAAAATATCATTAGTAAGATAATTATTGTTAAAGAAGCATGACCAGTTACATGACTGATGTTTAACCTAGTCAATCTGATGTTCCTTTACCCATTGTAACTGACTTCATATTCTTACCAATTTTCCCGTATGTATTACTGAGTTGGCTTCTACTGGTTTTTATAATATTTGGCAATTTACCTAATGATTTATGTTTCGGGATATCTACCCATTCCTGATGTGTATTACTGTGCTGACTTCTAGCCTTTTTATAAGATGGAGAATTTAAAAAATAACTACCTTCACTTTTTGAATTGTTCCAATGTGAACGCTCCACTATTTTTAAATCTCGCTGATTGCCAAAATTTGATTGGTTATTCTGGTTACCATTAAATGTTGTTCTTTTATAATCATTTTGCCATATCTGCCTTTTTGGTAGTATAGTTTCTGATAATTTTTTACCGGAATCTTTTTTGATATTATTTTTTAGATAATCATTATCTAATTGACCCATCGCCTTCTGAATATTCTCATTTTGTACTGGCTCTGGGATATATACCTTTTCTTCCCCAATTTTCACTTTACCTCCAATGTGAGGTCCTGCCGGGGGCCATAAATTTATTTCTTGAGTTTTCCTGTTGTATTTCTTTGGAGTTGTGTTGTTTTTATTTTTAAATTTACCTTTCCTCTCCCAACGTTGTTCAAAACCTGTGACATCTATTGTTGTTGCCACTACAGATTTATTCTGATTTGATTTGGTGCATCCCGAGACGATCCAACCAAATTGAGTATTTTGGCCCAGCAGGCCATCAATTTTTGTAATTCCCCTTTTTAAGATTTGGGCATATACGTTTACTCCCATTATTATATCAACCCTACCAGGTTTATTAAAGGTAGGATCAGCTAGCACGTAAGTTTGCCATTTTGACATATCTACGTCTGCTATTTTTAATGGAAGAGCTTTCATTAACTTTGGCAACACAATTGCCTCAACCTTTAGATGTCCTTTCCAAGGATTTCGCGTCTTTACATCTATTTTTACCTTATATTTTGATTTATTAGTTTTTATTGAGGACACGCCACTTATTTCTGTATATTGTTTAATTTTAGGTAGTTTTAATATATGAGCGGCCTCTTCAGACAAAATGGTGCTCTGTGACCCACAATCAATAAGGGCTCTTAGAGTCTTATATCCTCCATTTACATTTTTGACTTGTATTACAGCTGTGGCCAACAGTGTTGGTTGTGCCGTTACACAAGTATTAACTCCCTCCTGTTTTTCTTCAAAATGGAGCAAAGTATGGTGTTCCTTACTGCACAATGAACAGACCATTTCATTAGTGCACACCTTATTGCTTGAATGGTTCAAGCATCTTATGCATAGCTGCACTTTTTTGGCTATTTCATACCTTTCAGTAGGTGTCAATCCTTTAAACTTATAGCATTTATATGCTTTGTGCCCGGCAATTTTGCAAATCGGACATTTATCTTCAACTTCCGTATAATTTAAAACAGTTTTTATCGGTTTTTTCTCTTCTTTGCATATGGCACTTAGCGAGCAATATCTCTGCTCCAAGTATTCCATGACATCAGATAGCATTTGAATTTGCCTTGTTTTTCTAATCTGACTCTCATACAATTGTAGAGCCTCTCTGTCAAATTTCCTTAGTAGGAGTTGTGCGAATATAACGTCAACTTCATCGGACAAATTTGCTTTTATTTTAATTAAGTAAACTGACTCATTAACTATGTCAATCACTCCTTTAACACTTTTTGCGGAATCATTGTTGATCATCGGTAAATCAACGATCCGACTTAATTGTTCGGAGAATACCCTCCGATTATTTTCATACCGCTTGGTTAATAATTCCCAAGCGGCACTATAATTGTCAGCTGAACCTGACAATAGATGGGCTACCATGCTCTTGGCTTCGCCCTTTAACGCGGATTTTAAATAATTGAATTTAAGAGCAGGACTTAGATCCTCTCTTTTTTCAATCAGTTCCGCAAATAATTCCACAAACAGGTCCCATTCTCTAGGTTCCCCAGAAAACGTGGGTACCTGTATTTTCGGCAATACCGGTAGTTCGCCTCTCACGGTTACATTCTCAATCTTACTTTCCTTATTGTTCATTTTCATTTCTAGCATTGACAATGAATTTTGGACGTCGAATTCCAAATCCTCCATAGTATTCTTAAATTTTGCATCACTTGTTTTTTCTTGGCATGCCCGTACCTTCTCCCATAAATAATTTATTTTATTAATATACATTATCCATGTCCCATTGCCTGTTGATTTCAACTCTACTACCTCCAAATATTCCTGAAGCTGTCGGACTCTATCCATAAATATCTCCTGTTTATCACTACCGTTTTCATGACTGGAGGTCGCATTCCCGTGCGACTCTCCTTTGCTATCATCAAACATTTCTGACATATTTGCTTCTGCTTCGACTAACACTGACTTACTAGTGCCTGGTTTTTCTGACTCTCCTGCAGCTATTATTTTGGCAACTATCTTTAACATTCCTTCATGTATTTTTTCTGTGAAATACTGATGATCGAAATTCCCTATTTGTAGCAATTTGTTATGATTAGGTAACCATCGATTCCTAATCTCTTTTACTTCCTCGATCACCTTGCTAGTTATGTTACTGGGATCTAGTGCTTCTAACTGCCTTATCCTGTTATGCAACTCTAACTGCTTCCCTAACAACTTTTCAGTTTTGTTAAGAAACATATTGTATGGCGTATGTTTGATAATCAATTGATTTTTTTCGATATATTTATCCGCCTTTTTTTTTTTTTGAGAAAGAGAGAAAAAAATATCTCAACTGTGTCTTGCACAGTGAGCCAGAGACGTGGAAAAAATGTGGATAGCGTATGTGGTTGGCTCACAATTCAGATATACATTTCATTTTTTAATAAAAGAAGTTTTTTTTTTAATCTCCAACCACATTGTTAGTAAAAGCCTATCAAGGAGTTAGTAGTTCGCAAGTTGCACTTTCGTGCTTCAACTTGCTTATAGAGGCTTATATTTAAATTATTAAATAAGGCAAGTTAAGGCTTGCGCATTTCTGCGGCCCCCTTGCGTTTCTTCGCTCTTCGGCGAAGTTCAGCTCTCAGATGGTCAGCACGCTCTATGCAGCGTTGTCGGTCCTCTTAGCACAGGGTCTACTCGCAACAGGGTGAGTCAAATGGTCCAGGGCAGTCCTTCACCGGTGTGTTTTTTTTTTGCTGTGTCGTTGCTCAGCTGCTGTTGTCCAGGGCCTATGAGCTCAGGCGGTCCCGGTGCAGGTCATCGCACCAGATTTTGTCGTCTTAGTAGCCTCTTCTTTGCAACTATCTTGTTGCTCTGCTGCTGTTTGTAGTTGCCGACTTGCAACTACATATACTTTTAACCTTTTTTTTTTCGATATTAGGGCTTCGAATACGCCACACACCAATTCTGTAATTATTTTTTTTGACGCCGCCGAAATTATTGCAGTTGCTCGACTAGCCAAACTGCCTTTATTTAACTCGGTCGCACGCACTTTTTATTTATTTTTTTATTAAGCAATATTTTGCTTTTTTGTTTTATACTCTGTCTCTTACCACTGGTGGGGGAGAACAGAGTTATTTTTATTTTTGTAACCTTTAGCTGATCTTAGCATTTACACTTGCATAAGAATTCAGACTTACAGGTACTGATTCATCCTCTGAGTCTCTTACCACTGGTGGGGGAAAACTACAGAGTTCCTTTTTCGAAGGACCAAAATGAATAGGGATTCCCGGAGAGAAGGAAAATAACCCAGTCTTCATTCGTTGAATTCAAAATATGAACTGATTTTATTTAAAAACTCTTAAACTCTAAGAAGCAACAATAGTTCTTAAAAATACTTATTCTAATGCCCCACGTTTTCGGGGGTTGAAAATTGTTTATATTTGATGCTCAGCGCTGGTTACTTG
The DNA here is from genome assembly GCA_018152135.1 of Drosophila paulistorum. Classification (NCBI taxonomy): domain Eukaryota; kingdom Metazoa; phylum Arthropoda; class Insecta; order Diptera; family Drosophilidae; genus Drosophila; species Drosophila paulistorum. The sequence goes on from JAECXG010000635.1 coordinate 195,961, forward strand.
ATACCGCGCCGCTGTTATAATCTCAAGTGTTTTCCACAGAGTGTGGATGCATGTTTTGTTTGGTATTAAGCAATAATTGTCATATGAATTTTATGATTTACTTTTGTTTTTGTTTCGTTTTGTATATTTCATTGGTGCATCTGATTTGGTGAAGCCAGTTCAGATGAACACGATGTTTATTCTTAAACAATCAAGATTACCCAATCTTGATATAGAGGCTATAGAAATGGGACCGATTATAGATCTGGACTCCGAAGCGTTTCTTGATGATAGTTATATGCAGCTGAAGAAGAAAATCAGTGAAAATCAAGGCAAATTTCCGGATATCAAAATTGTAGATAAACGTTTTTATATTCGAACCGAACATGCCAATGGAGATTTTGATCAAGAGAAGCTTTCTTGGAAACTATGGGTACCTGATACATTTAGAGTTGAAGTTCTAAAACAAGCTCACGATGGCCATACGTCTTCACATTCAGGCATGCAGAAAACTATTGACAAGATACGTAGAACTCTTTTTTGGCCTGGCATGGTAAAGGATGTGCGTGACCATATTCGTCACTGTGACACTTGTAAAGAGTCCAAAGATCCCATAGCACCGCTCAATCAGACCTTTTGCGACAGGATATAAGAGAAAATATCAAGAAAGCATATGATCGAAATGTATCACAGTATAACCTTCACAGTAAGTCTGTCTCTTTTAAAGAAGACCAAGAAGTTTTTCGCCGAAACTTCACGTTGAGCAAATTCTCTGAGAACTTTAATGCTAAATTAGCCCCTAAGTTCATAAAATGTGGAATCAAAAAGAAACTCGGAAACTGCTTTTATTTGTTAGAAAATATGCAAGGTAGATTATTCGAAACATTTCACGCAAAGGATATACGAAACTAATTCCCACTAATATGCTGCCCAACGTTGCATATTATCGGGTGGTGTAGGGTGCGCTAGTTTAAATTTTCAAATTTTTAAACTTAACGACTATACGCACTTCTTTTCTAATAGCGATCAATCGATAAATAAATAATACCGGTACCGATAAGCGATTTTTTTTGATGGCAGCAGCGCACTTCGTTGTTTTTTTGCTAGGCTTCATTTCATTTTACCACAGAGAAGGAAAGTTATAAAAAAAGCTGTGTCCCGAAAAAATTAAGGCTAGATTCCAGCAGGTATGTAGGTTATTAAAATGTTTACCCTGCCGCCATATGCATCTTACTCTATATCATAGATCGGAAACCTCCCATTTTTCTGGCCAATATTGCCGATACCTTTCGTTGGGAGTATTATTTTTCTGGAAAATCGGCGAGTTTTCGAATACCAATTTTTCGTGCCGGAGCACGTGCAGCCAAACCTTGGGTTGCCTTGCATTCCGGAATTAACATTCGGATATTGAGAAGACACTGCAACTAAACACCGGCAGCTCCACAATATTTTGTGTTGAGAACGGCTAGGGTTTAAAGGCGAGTGGCCGTACCTAACCTTTTCCGCCGCTGACCCAGACAAAGCTTGGTTCTGTATCCCATGTTTGGATACTGCCGCCAACAGAGAGCGCAATACTTGTGACCACCTCGAAAACTTCTACAAATTTTTTTGTGAAAAAAAACATTGTTATGCTAAATAGTTACTTGAAAATAATTTTTTTTTTTTTATCTGATTTTGTGTCGAAGCCTCAATCAAGTTTAAAAAAAAAAATGTAATTAAGCTAATGTAAAATCAATTTAAAGTCACGTGAAGGTTATTCTAAATAATTCAAGTCAAGCAACAGTAAATAGAGTAAATAAAAACAAAGTGAGAGAAACGGAGTTAATGGTGGTCATAAAGCGCAAAGGAGAAATCATCATCTCGATGGAAGGCCTTTCAGCGACTAAACTATGGGGTAAGTGCCTAGTGTATTAAGCGGTATTAATTCGGCGACTCTCAACCATGTTTTTGCGAACTATGGGGTGATGGTAGTCAATTGATGCTCTGATTTGTTGAAGTAATTTCTGTTTCAGCGTTTTATGATCAACCGTAAAAAAAAAAAAAAAAAAAATGAATTTGAAATAAGATGAATAATTAGTAAAAAAAAAAAAATTTTAACTTGATTTATTGTGATATTCCTTTGATCATTTTTTTATGCTATTCTATAATAATCAATAATCTGTAACTAGTAAGCTCTCTTCATAATACTAGCTTTAGTCCCTCTTATTAAATAGTTTAATTTGCTTTTGAGTTCTATTGGTTTTCAAGTCTGAAAAGTTTGGAATTTTGGAATGTTGAGTTCTACCAGACAACTAATTAAAATCCGTCAGTACACATTTTGTAAAAATTTAATATAAGAAAAGTATTGCTATCTGAAATTATAATGAATTTGAATATGATTGCTTAAGCTTTATAATTTATTTTCCTAGGGACATGGGTACATGATTTGATATTGTTCAGGTTTGATGGGAATCTTTACAAAGAACAACAAAGATTCATGGGTGGGAGGGTATCTACATATTGACCTCAGTAACCACTAGTCATAAACCAACGAATACTCTTTCCTTCTTTTCAGATTTTTTTTATGAATTACTTAATGCGTTCATAAGTATTTTTCATTCTAGTGCCATTTTGAAGTTAGTTTCAGTAGAGATCCCAATAAAATTTAATTTTATAATTAAGGGTAGAGATTCCAGCAAAAACCCCCGCAAGAGCTACGGAACCAGAGGATCTCGATCTGCTGCAATTCACCTACCGCCTTCTTTAGGTTATCGGTCTATTTATCGTCGCTGTGATAGAAAGATTACATAAAATTTTTGGCGCGCAAATGGATAAGAAGGTTATATAGAATATTTTGGCGACCAACAGTCGGGCAGGATAAATACATACTTAACTCCTTGACAATATTAGATACTAACAAGAAGTTTTTTTAAGTAAATGCAAGTGGTTATTTCGACAGCAGAGTAGCAGTATTAGTATTACCCTAGGTGTTGAGTTCAAGTATATCAGGAAATTCTTCAGATCAAAACATGAGGTTTCAAGTTTTTCGTCGATTTTGTTAGACTATATTAGGGTGTAACTTACGCGAATAAATGAACCTGCGCAGTTTAAATCTGCTTGGCGAAGCCGATGTTTCTGTTAGGAATATTCAGCCGCAAAGTTAAAAGAGAAAATGAATGTGCTTACATTGCTTAAAAATTTTAAGACTCTTTATCACAAGATTGCTCGTTTAGTTTATGTCCTCGAGAATTTAGCGCTCGTTTAAGTAAGGCGTTCAAAACTTTTCTTAACAATTTAGATTATTATATATTGGATGTTCGATATCAGTACTGATTGTATCTAAGATCATGTTACGACTGCGGAACGGCTAAAGAAATCGAAGACAACACGATTGAATTGTTTGATAGTAAGTTTTGGATGATTAAATATTCAGGTGTCCGGATCTTAGTAATACGGATATTATATCCTTGCCGATCTGGAGATTCAAGAGACCAAAGCCTAACTAAAAGAATAATTTAGTAAATGTCATAGCCCAAAACATTAAATAAATAAAGTTACCAATATTCTTTAGGTTCATTTGGCTAGTTACGATATTAAAACATGTACCCAGCCATGTCAATCTTAGGAAAATAATTAATAAAAAAAAAAAAAATGCTACCACATCAGCCTCTGCTGTGCCCTCCGCTGGCATACTCGACCCTGCTGCCGCACCCGCCTCTGCTGTGCCTGGCGCTGCAGTTCACGTTGCTGCTGTGCCCGCTGTTGCCGCACCCGCCTCTGCTGTGCCCACCGCTGTGGTGTCCACCGCTTACATGTCACTTCTGCAGGCTGTTGCCTCGATTGCCGCACCCGTCACTGACCCTGACTCGGACCCACGGGAAGAGATGCCCGCCTTAGTGCCATCCGTGCCGTCTTCCGCTGCCGCCATCACACCGGCTGCTTCCGCCTCCCCCAGCCTGGACGAGCAACTGACGATGCTACGGAAACAACATGAGTTGCTACAGCTGCAGCAGCAGATCCTCAAGCTGCAGGAGAGTATCGACGAAATCGAGCACCGAGGCAGCAGGTTAGTGACTTGAGTGTCATCGAGAACATGGTGGCTCGATTCTCAGCTGATAGTGCATATGATGTGAAGAAATGGCTGAGCGATCTGGAGGACGCGTTTGAAATTCTGCAGTTAAATGACCGCCTACGTTTGGTTGCATGCCGTCGCATGCTGGAGGGGACGGCGGGGACGGTATCGGTGCACAGCTACGGAGAACTGAAGGCAATCCTCCTGCGAGAGTTTGGACGCTCGCGTAGTATCGAGGAGGTGTACCACGCTCTGTGTAGCCGGCGCATCAGCGCAGGCGAAGAATGCTCCGGTTCCGGAGAACGAGCTGGTCGACCTAAACATCGATGGACTGCGGGACAGCTCTACTCGAGTCGGCATGCTGTACTCAGCTCGCACGGTGGCTGAACTGAAGCCCCTACTGGAACGCTACGAGCGCCTCCGTATGCAGGCGGCTGCCTCCAAGCAAAACACTAGCGTGAAGGTGCAGCCAGCAACAACTGCCGCGTCGTCTGGGAACAAATCGTCAGGCACTGCCACAAGTGAGACCAGATGCTTCAACTGCTCGGGATGGGGGCATTACAGAAACCAATGCCCGAAACCAATCAGACCGCCGAATTCCTGTTCCTATAAAAACTGCCCGTCTCGGAATGGAAATGCCGCCACATCACTGCTGCCGCCGCTGCTGATGACGTAGGAGATCGACTAAACCATCTACAACTGGTGAGTGTTGCTTTTGTTTGTGATGAAGTGCAAGATAGGAAATTTATAAATATGTTTTCCCTTCTCGATTCGGGCAGTCCGAAGAGTTTTATCCGTCAATCTGAAGTCCCCCCAACTCCCGTCTTAGCCCCAGTAGATTGAACTGTCATTAGGTCAAGTCCAGTGTAGGGTTCACCTCCGCAGCACAGAGACAATACATACGTTTGAAGTCCGAACAAAGCAACCGAACTGCCGATGATTATCGGCAGAGATCTCCTGTATAAAATTAATATTAGACTCTGTAAACTGAAAGAACTGAAATATGAAAAAGAATCGTTGATACTTATGAATAAACCGACTGAATGTAGAAATACGAAACTCACTGCTGTTCTGAAGCCTTTTAATATATTGAGGAAAGATCTAGCGGTACTACCGCAGGATAAGAATGAGATTGTGTCTGCCGAATTGTTGTCTGATTCTCCCCTTCTAGAAACTCCTGCTGTACTTTCGGAAACACTGAATGATGCACTTATGGCTATAAATGCCATTGAGTTCCCTGCTGTCAGTGAGTTAGAGTTTGATATAGAGCCCACGTTACGGGAAGAGCAAACCGCAGACTTAAAATCTATTATGTCCACTGCGTATGTACAGGTTGACCCAGATTTAATCAAGCCCATGAACTATGAAATGAAAATAGAACTGACTAGCCAAACTCCGATTTTCTGCCGCCCCCGCCGTCTGTCGCACCACGAACGCATTGAGGTGCGTGAGATTTGTGATGATCTCTTGAAAGCTGGTATTATTCGCCACAGTAGTTCTCTTTACGCGGCCGCGATTGTCCCTGTACGTAAAAAGGACAACACCATGAGGAAATGTGTAGATTATCGGGTGTTTAAGATTAAACATCGTGGTCAACTGAAATGGCTTCACCAAATAAGATTGACCAAAGAAATATACACAAACGAAACATAAACAAAAATATGTCATAAAGATTCATATGGCAAGTATTGCTCAAAAACAAACAAACATGCATCCACACTCTGTCGACACTTAACACTTAAGACCAAAACGACGCATTATCAAGTCGCCAAGCGCTGAGCATGATATATAAACAAATTCCAAACTACGAAGACGTGGGGCATTAGAATAAGCATTTTTAAGAACATCTGTCGCCTCGAGTATCGAGCCTAGATTCTAAGAGTTCATTTATATATACAACAATTTTTCCAATAAAATCAGTTCATATTTTGAATTCAACGAATGAAGACTGGGTTATTTTCTTTCGCTTCGGAATATCCCTATTCATTTTGGTCCTTCGAAAAAAGGAACTCTGTAGTTTTCCCCCACCAGTGGTAAGAGACTCAGAGGATGAATCAGTGCCTTTAAGTCTGAATTCTTATGCAAGTGTAATTGCTAAGATCAGCTAAAGGTTACAAAAATAAAATAACTCTGTTCTCCCCCACCAAAAAAGCAAAATATTGCCTAATAAATAAAGAAAAAACCAGAGGGCCGGGGTTAACTTCGACCACGTCGAAGTTTGTATACCCTTGCAACTGTTTTATATTATAGCCATCAAAGTGTAAAAACGTTTTATCCAAAAAGTCTAATGTCTGCTAAAGAACGGCCTTCAATCTTAGCATAGGATATAACGAACTTTTTTATGAAAGTCACTGTTTTCCACCGATCGTTTCTATGGGAGCTATATGATATAGTCACCCGATCTTGATCATATATGACACAATTATTAATAAGAACACATAACTGACCAATACCAACTTTTATGACAATTGCTGATAAAATAACGAAGTTATTGAGAAAAGTCACTGTTCGTGACTTTGACGTTTGTATGGGAGCTATATGATATAGTGGTCCGATCTTGATCAAATTTGGCACAATTATTAGTAAAAACACCAAACTGACAAATACCAACTTTTATGACAATTGCTGATAAAATAACGAAGTTATTGAGAAAAGTCACTGTCCGTGACTTTGACGTTTGTATGGGAGCTATATGATTTAGTGGTCCGATCCGGCTGAATCCGAGATATACAATGCCTGCAGTGTATACAAGCATACGTGCAAAATTTCAGCTCTGTAGCTCTTACGGTCTCGGAGGAGTTCGCGTTGATCCAGACGGACGGACGGACGGACGGACGGACATGGCTATTTGAACTAGTCTCGTCGTGCTGATCAAAAATATATATACTTTATATGGTCGGAGATGCTTCCTTCGATGCGTTGCACACTTCTGACCAAAATTAATATACCCTTTTTGTAAGGGTATAAAAAATAAAAATTGCGTGCGACCGAGTTGAATAAAGGCAGTTTGGCTAGTCGAGCAACTGCAATAATTTCGGCGGAGGTAAAAAAAAAAAAAAATAATTACAGAATTGGTGTGTGGCGTATTCGAAGCCCTAATAACGAAAAAAAAAAAAAAAGTTTAAGTTAAAAGTGTATATGTATGTAGTTGCAAGTCGGCCATATGCCCTGGACAACAGCAGATGAGCAACGATAAAAAAAAAAGAAGAATCATCACATGGCGGAATGGACACACATGGTCTGGAAAAAAAATGAAATCTGAGTGAGTAGAGGTGATGAGCAATGCCAAGACGTAGCGGAGTTAAGAATCGGCTAAAACAATTGAAAGCCGAACTCCTTAAGCTACTGTTTGCCACCAACACAACAATAAGTTGGGCAAAAGCAAATAAATTGCAAGCTGAACTAGACAACATCGAGCTGATTCAGCAAAAATTAAAGCAAAAAGGCTCAACCTCTACAGAAATTACGCCTAAAAATATAAAAGTAATTAATACATACGAATCCCAACAAGCAGAACCCAAGAAGAAAATCCAGACCACACCAGAGAAGAAGAGACCGGCGGACTGCTCTGGACCATTATATTCGCCATATTGCGAGTACACCTGTGTCAAGAGGACCAGCATCGGCGCCCCAATAGTCTGTGCGAAGACCAGCACCGGCACCGTCTAGCGCGACAAGCTAGACCCGGAGCCAAGAGTTCTGAGTAGCCAGTATCGGCGCCCCAACAGCCTGTGCGAAGACCAGCACCGTCTAGCGGGACAAGCTAGAGCGCCCAATAATCAAATACATCAAAAATTAAAATTGTTTGCAAAAAAGAAATATGTTACTCTGTTAAACTAAGCAATAATTGCGTTGCTCGGTCTAGAGTGTGGCCCGTAAAGCCATACGCCAAATAGACAGGAGATCACTGCGATGATCGAGTAGGGAAAGTAAAAAAAAAAATTTTTTTGATTGATTAAAAAAAAAAAAGTTTAATTTATTTATAAGCATCGAATCGATGGTTACCTAATCATAACAAATTGCTACAGCAAGGGAATTTCGATCATCAGTATTTCACAGATAAAATACATGATGGAATGTTAAAGATAGTTGCCAAAATAATACTGCAGGAGTGTCGGAAAAACCAGGCACTAGTAAGTCAGTGTTAGTTGAAACAGAAGCAGATAGGTCAGAAATGTTTGAGGATAGCAAAGGAGAGTCGCGCGGGAATGCAACCTCCAGTAATGAAAACGCTAATGTTAGCCAGGAAAAATTTCAAGGAAAGGTCCGTCCGCTCCAGCAATATTTGGACATGGTGAGCGAAGATTTACGTATGATAGACAATAGAACAGGCGAAATGTATATTAAAAAAATAGAATTCTTGTTCAAGAAGATACAGATGTGCCAAGCTTATACAGATGAACTTATAGGTAATGAAACGTTTAGAGAAGTCATAGAAGAACTACAGTTCGACGTTCAGAATACCTTGTCAGCACTAGAAGAAAAAATAAACGATCAGAAAAATTTGAAGGCTGAGAATGTTACCGTAAGAGGCGAACTACCGGTGTTGCCGAAAATACAGGTGCCCACATTTTCTGGGGAACCTAGAGAATGGGACCTGTTTGTAGAATTATTCGCGGAACTGATTGAAAAAAGAGAGGATCTAAGACCTACTCTTAATTACAATTATTTAAAATCCGCGTTAAAGGGCGAAGCAAAGAGCATGGTAGCCCATCTATTGTCAGGTTCAGCTGACAATTATTGTGCCGCTTGTGAATTATTAAACAAGCGATATGAAAATAATCGGAGGGTTTCCGAGCAATTAAGTCGGATCGTTGATTTAGCGATGATCAACAATGAATCCTCAAAAAGTGTATTAATGAATCAATACACTTAATGAAAATTAAAACAAATTTGTCCGATGAAGTTGACATAATATTTGCACAACTCATACTTCGGAAATTTGAGAGAGAGGCTCTGCAACTGTATGAGAGTCAGATTAGAAAAACCAGGCAAGTTCAGATGCTATCTGATGTCATCTGAGAAAGGAAGACCAAAAACCGTTACAAAAAACGTCGGTGGCTGTGTTTAAAGATAGTTGTCCGATCTGCAAAGGTCCCTGGCATAGCGCACCGATGTGCTATAAGTTTAAAGCGCTAACACCTAAAGAATTAGGTACAAGGTGCTTGAAGCATTCAAGCAACAAGAGATGCACCAATGAAATAATATGCTCATTGTGCAGCAAGGGGCACCATACAAAGCTTAATTTTGGGGAAAAACAGGCGAAGGTAAATACTTGTGTTTCAGAACAACAAAAACTGTTGGCCACAGCTCTAATACAAGTTAAAAAAATAAATGGAGAGTATGAAACATTAAGAGCCTTAATTGATAATGGCTCTCAGAGCACTATTTTGTCTGAAGAAGCCAACAAAAAGTAGAACGTCGAAGTATAAGGTAAATATTGAAATGAAGACACGTGATTCGGAAAAGGAACTGCTTAATGAAAGCTCTTCCATCAAAAATAGCAAACGTGGATATGTCAAAATGGCAAACTTACCTTCTAGCTGACCGCACCTTTGATAAACATGGTAGGGTTGATATGATAATAGGGGTAGACGTACATACCCACATCTTAAAAAGTGGAGTTGCCAAGATTAACGGCTTGGTGGGACAAAATACTCAATTTGGCTGGATCGTGTCGGGATGTACTAAGTCAAAAGGAGGTGAGTCTATAGTAGCTACAAGAATAGACGTCACAGATATGGAGCGTTTTTGGGAGTTGGAGGCAGACAAAAAAGATGATATAGAAGCTAATCAATGTGCAGAAAATTTTAACAAAACAACAAAGATTGATAACTCTGGAAAAAAGATTTTTGGTTGAAATGCAATGACGAGTATCTATATACTCTCCAGCGAAGGAATAAGTGGCGACGAACCACAGAAAATTTAGAGAATGGTCAGGTCGATGAAAATTGTCACCCAGCCAGGTGGCCTCTGGGCAAGATTGAAGAAATTCACAAAGGCAGGGACGATAAAGTGAGAGTGGTAAAAGTCAAATTGAAGGAAGGGTCAATTACAAGACCTATAAATAAAATCTGTCCACTTGTTGGGGTCAAATCATCAGAAGACGTTGAGGAAAATCGATATCGGAAAGGTACCAGGTCGTTCATCTGTCCAAAATAAGAACCGTATTGATGTTAGCAATGTTTATGATGCTTTGTCAACTTTCGAATGCAGCGAGCATTAAAGATAATCGACCAAAAATAACGGTAGAGGAACTAAACGCAACAGCAGCATTGTACTTAGATCCAATGGGTGAAGTGGAAGTAGTAGCGTCCTCATGGGATCTGATAATATACTACGACATGTCGGCATATTTTGAAATGCTCAGTCAAGGTGACAGAATGATTCCCAAATTGAGGAGCTTATGCCAAAACCTATATAATTTCGAAGACCAGTGTCAATTTGTATTGAACAACACGGTTAAGCGAATTAAAGATATCGAGGAAAATAATGTGCTATTCATGATGCAAGAAAAGGCAAGACGCAAGCGAGCACCGTTTGAATTCATGGGGTCACTGTACTATATATTATTCGGTGTCATAGATGCGGACGATAGGATACAAATAGAAGAAAACATGATAAACTTGCTCACAAATCAGCAGAATTTAAAGCATCTACAAGAAAAGCAGGCATCGGTGGTAGACTCCACGGCAAACATTCTTAAGGCTACCATAAATGAGATAAATGCAAACTTTGGCAACATGAACAACCGCATTGAAAATATGACAGAATTGTTAAAAGAAAGTTAATACGTGTATAGAGAATCTATTCGGTTATTCATGATTGTAAATGAATTAAGCTCCGTGGTTGATGAATGTGAAAAAATTCAGACAGGAATTATAAGTTTATTGATAGACATTAACCATGGTAGATTAAATACTAATATTTTAAAGCGAAACCAAATGAAATTAGAAATAACTAAAATAAAAGAAAAATTATCTGAAACTTTAGTTCTGCCAGGTAAAAGGAGCGGAACGGAGTTAAAAGACATATATTCTCTGTTGACGGCCAAAGGGATCTTTTTTGACAGAAAATTAATTATAAGTGCTAAAATACCACTTTTCAGTAGGCATACATCCTTCCTCTACAGAGTTATTCCAATCCCTAAAACTAGCAATAGTTGGTGGATTTACCGGAACAAGGAATTTTGAGCATCAGATCAGGCTGCACAGCTAGAGCAGAAGATAAGATTTTAGTGGCTCATCATAGCGTACAGTCAGAGTCGCACATAGCTATTACTACGTCGCATATAGGCGATTTTAGTAATATACCATATATAATGGAGTCCAGTTGAAGCCAACTGGTAAACCACACGGCAGAGTTAGAGAAAATAGGAGGTCAGTTACAATCACTAAAGAAAGATCATCACAACCGGTCATGCTTCCTTAATATTAGTTATCTTACTAATTTTAATATTAATAATAATTTGTATAAGACAACCTAAAGTTAAACACACATTCCAAACAGTCGCACTTGGCGGCGCCTCGCAGAATGTTTAAGATTAAACATCGTGGTCAGCTGAAATGGCTTCACCAAATCAGATTGACCAAAGAAATATACACAAACGAAACATAAACAAAAATATGCCATAAAGATTCATATGGCAAGTATTGCTCAAAACCAAACAAACATGCATCCGCACTCTGTCGACACTTAACACTTAAGACCAAAACGTCGTATTATCAAGTCGCCAAGCGCTGAGCATGAAATATAAACAAATTCCAAACTCCGAAGACGTGGGGCATTAGAATAAGCATTTTTAAGAACATTTGTCGCCTCGAGTATCGAGCCTAGATTCTAAGAGTTTATTTATATATACAACAATTTTTCCAATATAATCAGTTCATATTTTGAATTCAACGAATGAAGACTGGGTTATTTTCTTTCGCTTCGGAATATCCGTATCCACCGGCCGTTGAACAAAATTACAGTTCGAGATCATTTTCCGATTACTCTGTTAGATGATTGCATCGAACATCTGGGTGGTAAATCATTCTTCACTGTCTTGGACTTGAAGAACGGGTTCCACCATGTGAAAATGCACCCAGACTCAATCAAATACATATACTGCCTTTGTAACCCCTGATGGTCAGTTTGAATATGTACGCATGCGCATCCAAGTTCGCTAGATTCGTGTATTTTGTCTTTAAGGAATTTATAAACCGAGGTCAACTGGTGATATATATGGACGATATCCTAGTCGCATCGCATGATTTTGAAACCGACCTTGAGGTTCTGAAGGAAATACTGTATACGCTAAGAGTGAACGGGCTATGCCTGAAGCTGACTAAATGCCGTTTTGCGTATAGGGAACTAGAGTACTTGGGTTACTTAGCCAATTCCGCCAGTATCACGCCTAAGCCAGTTCATGTTCAGGCGATACGGGATTTGCCCATCCCAAGGAATAGCAAGGAATTAGAGCGCTGCTTAGGCTTATTCTCATACTTCCGCCGATTTGTACCTGGTTTCGCTAAGATTGCGTATCCGCTGTCCCGATTGTTAAGACAAAATACCCCTTATGTCTTCTCCGAGGAATGCCTCGAAGCTTTCCGAACACTGAAGTTGAAACTGATCCCCCGTGTTATCTATTTACAACAGAGTTACACTGCGATGCTAGTTCATTTGGTTTCGGAGCAGTGCTACTCCAGAGACAAACCGACGGTAAATTACACCCAGTGTCCTACTTCTCTAAGATGGCCTCCGCCGCCGAATCGAAACTATACAGTTATGAACTAGAAACGTTAGCTATCGTATATTCCTTAAGACGTTTTGAGACGTACCTTAAGTTCATCCCGTTCAAAATCGTCACGGATTGTAATTCCCTTGCGCTGACATTCATTCATATGCATTCATATTGACCATCTGGGTCCCCTTCCGTCCCAACGCTCTAAAAAAAAAGTATCTTCTGGTTGTCATTGACGCTTTCACCAAATTTGTGAAGCTTTACCCTGCCGCCACGACTAATTCACGTGATATATATGTCAGACGTTAAAATCTCAGTATTTTGCAAATTACAGTAGACCCCGCCGAATTATCAGCGATCGAGGTACCTGCTTTACTTCCTCCGAATTCGAATAATTTCTGAGGGCCAATAATATAATTCATGTGCTAAATGTCACTGCCTCACCCCGGGCCAACGGCTAAGTCGAGCGGGTTAACCGTGGTTTGGGCCCCATAACTCCGTCCACTCCACAACCAAATTAACCGCTTCCGTACTCCTACTCGGGGTTGAACAACGAGGTGTGGTACTGGATGAACTAACCGAACGGTTGGGTGAGAGAACGGAGGAGGTCGATGCCTCAGAGGTAGACTCCGGAGAGTAGCCTTCCATAACATTGTCAAGTCCCAAGAATATAATTCGGAGTATTATGCGAAGCATCACCCCCCTGCCGTTAGTTTTGAGGAGGGGGATTTCGTGGTTATTAAGAATGTGGATACTTCGGCAGGCACAAACAAAAAGCCTCTCAGACGGTATCGTGGTCCGTATGTGGTTCATAAAAAGCTTCCGAATGAACGATATGTTATCCGGGATGTAGAGGGCTCCCAGATCACCCAACTACCCAACTATGATGGGGTCCTAGAAGCCTCCAAGTTAAAGCTATGGGCTGCCCCTGATCAAGATTGCACTTCTGATATCCAAACAAAGGCGACACTAGCCACTTAAGGTTCTTATTTACCCCCCTTTTTTGTTAGCAATTGGAATCGAGGTCGATTCCTCGTCAGGACGGGCGAGTTGTAAGATTCCAGTATTTACGAATTCTGTTAAATGCTCACACATATATCAAAACCAGTATTGTAGTATCGATCGTTAGTAATAAGTTAGTATTTTAAATATTTATGGTTAGTATTAAGTAGCCTATGGAAATTATCGATACTGAAAATGTTCCTTCTTCTTTTCCGGCAACGCGACAGACCAGACGCACTCGCTGCGAAACGAAAAATTAAATCTTTGTAGATTAAGACTAATCCATCTCATTTTTATAAAATAAATAGGACTTTACAAGTTCAACATAGTCCACCAAATATGGACACTCCAGCAGAAAACATATGCAAAATTTGTTCCTTGGTTTTGGACAACACGCAAACATGTTTCTGTACGCCCTGTAAACACATTTTCCATAAATCCTTTTTGGAAGCTCTACTAGAAAAGGAAAAGCATTGCCCAGTTTGTGAGAGTGAGATAGATTTGTCTAGTCTAAAGCTCGTAGTAGGCAACTGTTCACCAAAAGCGAAGCAAAAACAATTGTAATTTCGCAAAAACGCTAAGTCAAGTCCCGATAGACAGAGCAGAGCAGCCCAAAGAACCAGCTATACAAGTTAGCGAAGCACCAACATCAGGTTTAGATGCCAGTCACAGTAGTAATCAACCCGAACAGCAGTTACCTAAAACCATGCCGAATCAGCGAAGAGTAACGACCAATCGTAGTAATAACACGCGTCCTAATCGAGAGGTTGATTATACGGTTTTAAAAAATATGATCGAACAAACAGTTTCTCGTGTAGTACAAACCCAGTCGATGATCACTTCGCCCTGATCTACAACTGAATGCTACCCTGATCTACAACAAAATGCTAAAATTGCAAATGTATTGCAGAAGTGGAATCTACGTTTTGACGGATCTACAGAAGGTCTAGGAGTAAAAGAATTTAGTTATCGAGTAAAAGCCCTAACGGAGGAAACGGGAAGTGTAAACACATTCAAATATTGTTTGGAGGAAAAGCCCGCGAATGGTATTGGAGATATCATAAGCAAGTTCCGCGCATAGTATGGAACGATTTTTGTTCAGCTGTTGGTCAGCAATATAAAGACTACGGTCAGATTTTATGAGCAAAGAAATGATTCACGCGAGAAAGCAAAAAGCTGGAGAATCTTTTGTTTGTTTTTATGATGAGGTAGCTTCTTTGATTGACAAGTTTGGTATAAAGTGTGAGGAAGAGGAGCTGACTGAAATTTTGCAAAACAACCTGTTGCCAAAGATACGACAAAAGTTACTATATCAATCTATCGCATCAATAGGTCGTTAGATTAGTACAGATGCAAGAAAATTTAACACAAGAGCTCAGTCCTTAAGCAAAAGTAATTCCTAACGCGAAACCGAATGTACGCAGACAAATTATTGAAATTCAAGAAGAGGGAACCGAAGATAATGAAGTAGTCCCAGACGAGGAGTATAAAGTTGCTGCGGTGCAAGGAAAGTTCGTTTGTTGGAATTGTCGCGAAGCAAGTCAAAAGTTCCCACTATGATTTTTATCAAATCCGGAGTGTTTACAACATTACCTTACAGTTAAAGACAGAATTTTCAGATCTGACCTGCCCTTGTCTTAACGCACGTTAAGACTAAGGAAATATTATGATCACGCAAGACAAACCAGGAAACTTTTTGTTGAAACGATTTTTAGAAACGACAACGATAATAGAAGCTTAGCAGAAGTCTCATTTCTTACGTTGACAGAATAAGGTTTGTTGGATAGCGGTGCCAGCATAAGTTGTATAGGCTCGGATTTAGCACAAACAGATTTTTCACATTTTCTCCAATTCGTAAAAACAAAAGGTCAAGTGCGCACAGCGGACGGAAACGGCCAAAATGTGATTGGTATGTTAGAAGTGATGGTACGTTACGGTAGATTGGAAAGAATGTTGAAATTGTTTGAAATTCCAACGTTGAAGAAAAAAGTAATATTAGGTCATGACTTTTGGAGAATTTTCGCACTTGCTCCGGCAATAATTAGTTCGATCGAGACCGGCTCCGAGATAAAGTTAGAGGCTGATCCTAGTTCTTATTCTCTCACGTATTCGCATTCAAGACAGCTTGAAGCCGTCAAACAAATGTTTCCCAATGCAAGTCATCATCTCGGACGTACGTCCTTAATAAAACATCACATCGAGATTGGCGAAGCCAAACCTGTAAAACAACGTTTCTACACTATTAGTCCAGCGGTTGAAAAATTAGTATACACAGAAATCGATCGTATGATTCAATTAGGAGTTATAGAACCAGCTGTAAGCACCTGGAGCTCTCCTATACGACCGGTGATAAAGCCGAATAAAGTGCGACTGTGTTTAGACGACCGCAAGTTAAATGTAGTGACAATTAAGGATGCTTATCCTTTGCCCAGCATTGAAAGTATTTTCTCAAGATTACCCAAGGCGAATATAATTTATTAACTGAAGCATCCAAACCTCTTACTGCATTTACAGTACCAGGGAGACCGTTATATCAAATTAAAGTTATGCCTTTCGGCCTATACAATGCCACATCTACTATGAGTCGTCTAATGGATGAAGTCGTCCCTGCCGATCTTCTTCATTGTGTTTTTTGCTATTTGGATGATCTGTGTATAATTTCAGAGGATTTCTCATCTCATCTTTCGGTGTTAGTAAAAATCGCGGAGCAATTTCGGAAAGCTAACCTGTCCATTAACATAGAGAAAAGTCAGTTTTGTGTGACAAGCATTAGTTATTTACGATATGTAAGAGATAGTAAGGGCATCTGCGCCTATCCGTCAAAGATTGCATGTATAAAAAGTTGGCCACCACCTAAGAATTTGAAACAAACTAGAGGATTCCTTGGAGTTTGCGGTTGGTATCGACGTTTCATACCAAATTTTGCTGATCCCACTTATCCTATAACGGAACTGTTGTCATCGAAAAGGAATTTTGTTTGGACTCTAGAAGCTCAAGCTGCTATGGACAAGTTGAAAGATCTATTAACTTCTGCCCCTATCCTACAAAACCCGGACTTTAATAAGAAATTTTTTTTACTCTGTGATGCCAGCGACTATGGTATCGGCGCTGTACTTGTCCAATTATCAGACGCAGAGAAAGAAAAACCTATTGCTGTTATGTTGAGTCGTGCTCAACGCAATTATAGTGTTACTGAACGCGAATGTTTAGCTGTTATATTGGCGATCGAAATATTTAGGTGTTATTTGGAATTACATGAATTTTAAGTGTTACTGATCACTCTAGTTTATTGTGCTCGATGGATTTTTCGCTTGCAACAATTTAAGTTAGATATGTCACATAGGAAAGGAAAAGAACACTTGATTCCTGACGCATTATCAAGATTACCCAATCTTGATATAGAGGCTATAGAAATGGGACCGATTATAGATCTGGACTCGGAAGCATTTTTTGACGATAGTTATATGCAGCTGAAGAAGAAAATCGGTGAAAATCAAGACAAATTTCCGGATATCAAAATTGTAGATAAACGTTTGTATATTTGAACCGAACATGCCAATGGAGATTTTGATCAAGAGAAGCTTTCTTGGAAACTATGGGTACCAGATACATCTAGAGTTGATGTTCTAAAACTAGCTCACGATAGCCATACGTCTTCACATTCAGGTATGCAGAAAACTATTGACAAGATACGTAGAACTCTTTTTTGGTCTGGTATGGTAAAGGATGTGCGTGACCATATTCGTCAGTGTGACACTTGTACAGAGTCCAAAGCACCAAATTATACGCTTTCAACCTTTGAAAAAGTTTCGCTCGGAAGATATACAAGAATTCTTGTTAAATCAAATATTTCATTGTTTTGTAGTTCCGGAAATCATCGTTAGTGACAATGGTGTTCAATTTAAGGCTAATTCGTTTTATTCTTTTCTTACTGAACTGGGCATAAAACATCAGTATACCGCTTTATATTCTCCGCGAAGCAACGCCGCTGAACGTGTTAATCGTTCTTTATTAGCGGCGATCCGTTCGTATTTAAAAGATCAAGATCAAACGCTTTGGGATCAACATTTAACGAGTAAATCTTGCGCATTGCGATCATCGTTGCATCAATCTTTAGGTTGATCAACCTATAAAGCTTTATTCGGACTGGACATGGTTACTCATGGTTCCGATTATAAGCTATTAAAGGAATTAAAGTTGTTACAAGAGCCCATTATTTATTTATTTATTTATTTATTTATTTATTTATTTATTTATTTATTTATTTATTTATTTATTTATTTATTTATTTATTTATTTACTTATTTATTTACGTCAACTAAATTAGCGGTCGACGAAAAATCTTAAGCTAAAATACAGATAATAATTAAAACACGAAGGTAGCTTAGCTTTATGCACAACTAAACATCCCCGACCCGGTGGAGGTGTTTTATTTGCAACAAGGTGCCAGCTATGCCCCGATTCACAGCCAATGTGGTCAGGGATGAGCTGCAGCCAATCCAATATCCAGTCCTGAATATTTTAAGTGGTTTCGCTGTAGATAATTAAAAAGTATAGCGCGAAGAGAAGTGACAGATAGATGAGGAGAAATAAGGTGAGAAAGGTTGTTAAAAGATTGGCAAAGAACACGAAAAGGTGATCGAAATGTATCCCAGTATAACCTTCGCAGTAAGTCTGTCTCTTTTAAAGAAGGCCAAAAAGTTTTTCGCCGAAACTTCGCGTTGAGCAAATTCTCTGAGAACTTTAATGCAAAATTAGCCCCTCAGTTCATAAAATGTCGAATCAAAAAGAAACTCGGAAAATATTTTGTTAGAAAATATCAGAGCTCGCAAATAACAGTTGAGCGCTTTTTTTCTAGCGCTCTGGTTGAGAGCATAACCGAAAAAAATTTTACACATGCGGTCTCGCTCTGAGGCAAACTTTTTGACTGTATTCGTTTTGGTTTTCTGTTGAGAGATATAATTTGACAAATTTGAGATAGGGTATTCAAGCAACAATTTGAGAGCGAAACAATATCTGTCAAACAATAACTGTCAGCTAAAAACCTTTTGAAAAAAACTCAGCGCAAAGGGTTTTTTGTATTATTTTTAATTAATTTTCATTAAGTTTTACAATAAGTAAAGAATTCAAATTTTCTGCGCTTATTGAAGAGCGCCTTTCTCTCAAAATAAAATGGAGTGTAGAAAATGCCCTCTCCACAGGAACTTGAGTTGCTGGAGTGCCCAGCACAACCTGTGCCACGACCCATTTCACTAAAAATGTTAATTTTGACGCGACCGCATAGAAATCACAAACACAAGTGAAAGCGAATCTGATTCGCAAAGCATACTCAAAAAACACTTTGCTTTATTGTGAGAGATTAAAGTGTCCGATAATAACCAGAGCAAAAGAATCGAAAAAAATCGGTTTTGTTCAGAGCAAAACAGATTCTATAGTGACCAGAATGGCTTTGGTTTATAATTCTCGCTCAACCTAGTGAACCTCTAAAAGGCTCCAAGGTGTTAGTGGACACAGTCCGTTTTAAAAGAACTCCCTTTCAGAAGTAAAGGCACTAAGGTTGAGGATAAGTCTTTATCATGAGTGGTATCCTCCGGAAATGTTATACGATATACTCCTTAATTGTTGAGATGACAAAAATGGTAAAACCAACAGTGTGATCAGGATCGAGGGTGCGCATTCTTGCTATGCTCGGGTCTAGCTCGTCGGATTGGTCGGGGTTCTTTCTCCCCTTTTCACACTCACTATCATTAATAAATTTAATGCGCGTTTTGAAAACTAAACTAACTACCAAAAATTAAAGGTGGTGTTACTATTATTACTATTGCGACTAATTTTCAGCAATCTAGGCAGCTCCCTCTCAAGACGATGCATGTTGATTTTAGATTTTTGCCTAATTCATGGCCTTCCTTCAGCGCCTTACGTCACTGTATGTGAACCATGGGGCGTTTGTTCCTAGGCCTAGGCTTTCTTTTAGCTCTGGTACGGATAATCGGTACCTTGTTACGGCTGGGACTGTGAAAACATGAATTTAGTTTACCCGGTCAGGGAATCATAACCTCACTCTAATATAAAAATATCACCTTTTAACTCTTTCACTTTTAATAAACTAACCGAACGGTTAGGTTAGGCACTGTACCACAGGTCTTCAAATTTTAGGCAGATATTGGCTAGATAGCCTGGTAATTAATTTTTTGTCCACCACCACGTGGTATTCGGACTTGAAAAATCTTTTTAAGTAAAATCACTATATAATTTATGCGACTTATCGCTTCGGCAGAACAGAATAGAATAATTTTGAGCTTCAAACACGCGTCTTTGGCAAATAAAATTTGCGAACAGAGCTTTCTAACGGGTCTTTTCCTTAATGTTGCGACGTGGCGTCTTTTCATTGGGCGATGTCCGCGTGGATATCATAACTGTACTCAAAGCTGAACTCAACCCTGCAATTAAGTTGACCATGATCGTATCAGCTCGACCGTTCTGTTATTTGCTCTTCAGAAAGCGCGGTTGAATTAAAAAAAAATAAATGTTCTTCATTTTGACGGTTAAAAGGAAAAAATCCGGTCACTACACCACAGATAATGAAGCTCGATTTTTATCACAGCAGTATGATCTGAACAAGACAGGATTTCTTCACTTTTTCTTGACCTGAATATCCTTTAAGTGAAAAACTCCTAGTATCTTACCGTGGTTATCTACTAATTCGTAATAAAAGGGACTACGTTTCTTCTTTACTGTTGCCGGTACAAAAACAGATGCTAATTTTGCCGAAAACTTTTTAGCGGCTTTGCTCTGGGTGAAATTCCTGGCATTAACTTGATCACCAACGTTGAGTTGTATATTTCTACTATGTAAATTATATCTTTGTGCGTTTTTTCCGTGGGTCTGATCAATATTTTCTTGCGCTTTTTGTCTAGATAGTTATATGTTAGCTCGGAGCGCGCCACTTATAGCGTTGAGATGAACATCCCAATTGGTATGATCTTCTCCGACATATGCACGGATCGCGGAAAGAATAGATCGATTAAGTCTTTCACTGGCATTAGCTTGCGGTGAGTATATAGCCGTAAACCAATGCGATACACCAAAACTTGTTAAGAAGGCTTGATTTAAATTGGGATCCGTTGTCGGTAAGAATGACTTCAGGCACACCAAAAGTGTAAAATATGGTTCTTTCCAAAAATTCACAAATTCTTGGCGCAGCGAATTTCTTTATGGGATTCAAAAAATTAAACTTCGTGTTTTGGTCGACGATTACGATGAGTCCGATGTTTCCATTCTTGGGTCTAGGATATGGGCCGAGGAGATCTAAATAAAGTTTTTGAAACGGACGTTCCGAAACTAAAGGCTTTCCCATATAGGGGTTTTAGCACAATATTTGGACTCTTTGTTGAACGACAAATATCACAATTGGAAACGTAAGCTCTTATTTGGCTCACCATATGTGGCCAAAGTAAATATCGTTTTAGTTTTTCTACCATTTTCCACAATGAGCTGAACTTGGTAAATCATGCGCCTGTCGTAAGACGTCTGGTACTAAGGCAGATGGAAACCACAATTTCCATGATATATCTTCTCGAGACTCTACGACATTGTTAAAAACGTTTCTTTTATAAACAAATCCTCTATAACTTTTAAAACGGGGAATTTAGATTGGTTATTTTGAATATGTTTTATCAGTTCTAGATATTCCGCGGATTTGAAATATTCTGACTGTATATCTACAATAGAAGTACTCATTTCAAATTCCGATATCTCTAACTCGTTTTGTCTAGATAACGCGTCAGCGACTACATTTTCGGAACCTCGTCTGTGTATTATTTGGAAAGAAAATGATTGCAAGTTCATTAACCATCTTGCGAGTCTCCCTGATAAGTCTTTCTGGCGCATTAACCATTGGAGTGAAGCGTGATCTGTGATAACTACAAAATCTTGTCCTTCGATATAAGGTCGAAACTTTTTAATACCCTTGATTACCGCTAAACATTCTAGTTCAGTTACTGAATAATTTCGCTGAGCTTTTGATAATTTTTCGGACATGTAAGAGATTGGTAACTCGATTCCTTCTCGTTCTTGGGCTAAAACGCATCCGATTCCAACAGTGCTTGCGTCACATAGCAAATTAATTTGTTTTGAAACGTCTGGAGTGATCAGTATTGGTGCGGTGGTTAAACGCGTTTTCAGGTCTTCGAAAGCTAAAGAAGCCGAACCGTTCCACTTTAAAGGACTTTTAGATTTCAATAACTCTGTAAGGGGGAAAGAAATAGTGGTATTGGTGAGGTGGTATTACTTTGTCCATTAACCGACAAAGAGTTTGGGCTGCGTTAGAAAGACCGAAAGGCATCATTTTATATTGGTACAACGGTCGATTTGGAGTAGAAAATGCAGTATATTGATGCGATTTCTCATCAAGAGAAATTTGCCAGTATGCATGTTTCATATCTAAACCAGTGATGTATTGTGGTGCGGGAAGACGACTTAAAATACCGTCGATTTGCGGTAACGGGTAAGCGTCTTTCCTTGTCACTCGATTAACCTCACGTGAATGCAAACACAATCTATTTTTACTTCCTTTCTGAACCAGGACGCAGTTGCTGCTCCAGGGACTGTTCGATTCTTCAATAACATCTAGGGCTAACATCATATCTACTTCAGGAAACATAAGGTTTTCTTTAGCCGGTGATACAGGCCAAGTTCGTTGTTTTATCGGGACTGCTGAACCGCCATCGATCGTATGCTCTATTAGCTTAGCGCGGCCAAGTCCTTCTAATTCAAATGATGGAAAGTTTCCTATTATTATTATATTCAGTCGTTTCTGTTGTTCTTGTGATAAATTATGATACTTTGGTAGCTCTTCTGAATAATCTGATCCTACATCCAATTCTGTAACTTCTAGTGGTGAAGTGATAAGGTCCAGTAGACCAAACTTCTTAAAGAAATCAATTCCAAGATAAACGTCTTGTATAAGTTCAGGAATTATGAAATACTCTACTGTCTTAATGATTTGTCTGTCCTTAATTTTAGTTTCAAGTCTACCTACTATTTTATTTGGTGTTCCATTCGCCGTCTGGATTCTGTCTGAACACTTTTTATAATTACCGGTGTCTACACAGCTAATGTTTGCTCCTGAGCCTAGCAAAGCTTTGTATTTTCTATTTTCTATTGTGATTTCCGTATATACTCAATCGTCAGACTCAGTAAAGATGGTTGAAATGATCTTTTGGTGGTTAGCGCGAATCGCTTTCCAAAAATTTCTTATCCGTATAGTTGAATGTCTGGGTTTTCTAATACAATTTACATAATCTATTCCTGCAAATATCCTTTCGCGTACCATATTTTAGTTTTGCAAACGAAGATGATAAGGTTCTCTTTTAGTTAAAATGGACTTTTTCTGTGTTTCTTGAGCTTTATTTTCCATTTGAGAACTGTATTCGACGGGTTTTACGGGTGTGCTTTGTGATGTTTGGGAAACACACCCGAAATCCGGTTTCCCGTTGGATTGCATTTTGGGCATCGCGGCTTGAATACCTCTTTAGCGCCACACCCGTAGCAAAAGATTCTACGCTGTTCTAAGCAGTCATCAAAACGGTGACCGTGTTGGTCACAATTCCAACACTTGGGACTAGACGGGTTTGCTGTTATAGCAAGAAGTTCCTCACATGATTCTTTATCAATTGTTTGGTCTGACTTTTCATAGGTTTCAGCCAATTCGTTAACGTATGAGCGGAGCGTGCGTGGTTTAAATGTTTTAATTTCGTTATAAAAGTGTTCGTGCTTGCGTATCTCTACTCGTGAGAGTAACTCATGATGATGACTGGATTTAGAATTTCTAATTACGAGTGCTACCAACTGTTCTTCTGACATGCCTTGTTGAAGTCTATCGCTTAAGTCTTCAATAGTAGTCGTCAAAAACTTCGTTTTCACCTTGACGTCGTTTTCTAATCTTTTCCCAAATATCTAAGTCTGTCTCTACATCTTCAAATCTTTTTCGAATTTCGACACAAAATATTTCCCAGGTAAGGTTGCTATGGTTACTATGAAATTTCCAGTACCAATCGCTGGCTTTACCCGCGAATAGTAAATATAAATGATCACATAACAGTTGATAGTCGTTATTTAAATTTTGTCTGGTCAGTGATCGTACTCGATAGATGAAATCTTCCATTCTCATACCCTGTTTTGTACCATCGAACTTAATTCGCCACGTCTGGATAATGCTAGACGCTTTTCCAGGAGAAATACAACTAAGTCATCTAAGTTGATCTCTTCTTGTTCCTGAGTTGTCTAGCTCTACTCTTGATCTTTAAAACGTTTGTGGTTCTTCTCTATTTGGGGCTTGGTCTGATTGCTTGTTGTTGGCTAAGTTGAAGTGAAGCTAGATGTTTTTGTATAGACGACTCAATATTCTGACTTAATATATTAGTCAAATCCTGCACTATCTTTACTTGCAGTCAGCAACGAATTGATGTAATTCGTTATTTCGACCTGCGTATTTGCATTGAAAACATTCTGTGAACGTGGGCAATTAAGTCTACTTTCTACTTGCTTTTATTGTGATCTAGTATTAACTACGGGTTTGCTGCCGTGTTTCACTCTA
Source organism: Drosophila paulistorum (assembly GCA_018152135.1). NCBI lineage: Eukaryota > Metazoa > Arthropoda > Insecta > Diptera > Drosophilidae > Drosophila > Drosophila paulistorum. The sequence continues at coordinate 220,315 of JAECXG010000635.1, forward strand.
CCTTTGCCTCTGTAGTGTTTTGTAGCTGATCTTTGGACATTTTCGTTAGAAGTATTAACGCTTGCTGACCCAATCGCTAGTGAATGTAATTCTGCTGCTAAATTGTTGTTGGAAAATTTTAGCTCTATGGGAATTGTCTTAAGAAGGCATTCCTTGTGAAATCTGTGTTTACATGGAGCGTTTGCTATCAAATCCGTCGCGTTCATTACCTCATTACATATACCGCAGAATGGATCTTCTATTGCCGTTTGAAGTTGTTGAAGTTGTTGAATGTCTGTAATGTCTGTGTTCAAATAAATTAAAAAAAATTCGTAAATAATTAAAAAAAATTTTTTTTTTTATCACTAAAGTCTGTCTTTCCTGTTGCTCAACTTTTCATAGGTGTCTAACCTTTTTTTTTTTTTTTTTAGGGGGAAAGCATTGAAAGCCGAAGTGTGGGACTTGGTATCGACCTTGGTTAGTGGCCACCGCACCGCACTAAAACCTACCGTATGCTCCGTATCCCTCTCGCGGAACCAACGCTGAAGTATTACTTCACGAGGGGGAGATGGCACGTATGCCTCGTCTAGAGTTTACCTAGAACTGAAGTTTTGGTTATGCTGACGTTCAGCGCGACGCAAGGAGTGCATGATGACTGCTGCCATGTGGCTAACAGCTAGCCAATTGTTTTGCGAGCTAAGTAGGATATCCATTAAGTCATTGACTATAAATGGCCTCCCAATGCCTAGGCTTAGCTCTTCCCGTTCAGTTGAATATCTAGGACAGACAAACAGGGCGTGTTCTGCGTCTTCTATATTCCCCGCACAGTGTGTGCAAAAGGGATCTGTCTCATGTTTAAACCCATGCAAGTAGGATTTAAAGCATTAAAGGAAGATCTGCATTCCCGGCTGTAGGTAGGGGATGACATCGCTGGTGCCCATATGGCGGCGGCATATAGTATGATGGACCTTACCACCGTCGAGATGAGCCATCTGCTCCGTTGCTCGGGGCCGCCGACGTTAGCCATAAACTGATCCTTGAGGTACTCCGCCTGTGATGGTGTGTTTCCGTGGTCCAGCTGCTGTGTCGCACGCGATCCCGGAAATAGCTGCATATCAGGTTAATGATGTACTCAGATATGTTTAATCGCTCTAGGGACTCGATAATGGAGTCCCAGCTGGCCGAATTAAAAGCATTCCGAACATCCAACGTTGATATAAGGCAGTATTTTTTGTTGCCGCCTTTCCAGCGTTGCCCTTCGATGGCTTTAGCGGCTATCTCTGCCACTGAACTGATGGCGTTGATAGTGCTGCGTTTCCTCCTGAATCCGAATTGCCAGTCCGATAGTCCATGACATTCCTCCAGTTCCTTCTCCAGTCTGTTGCAGATGATGCGCTCAAAAAGTTTCCCAATCACATCAAGCATACACAGGGGTCTGTATGCTGATGGGTCATCTATTTTGTCACCTATGGGAAGCAGGACCAACCTTTGTAGCTTCCACCTCGTAGGGAACTCCCGTTTGCAGTTTGCAAACTAACAGTTTGATTTCAACAGCCGGGACCCCGTCCGGGCCCGGGGCTTTATGTACGTTTATCCTCTTCCCTGCTTCCACGACTTCACTAACATCTGTGAATATCGGTGCACATGGCGTTTCGCTCGCAGCTAAATTCCTCGTCGGCATTGCAGGGAATAGCATTGCTACAATGTGACCCAGCTTGGTTAGATCCGTTGGCATCATGCGCCTGGCGAGTTTGCCCATAACCAATTTATGGGCAGTCCCGTATGTCTGCGCATCCGCATCTGCGCACAGCTTCTTCCAGCAGTCCGCTTTACTTCTCTTAATCTCCATGTTTAGGTTGGCTCTTTTCCGCTTGTAGTCTGCAAGCAGTTCCAGAAACGTGGGCATTCTGCGAGCACGTTGCTGTCCTGGCATTCCACCAATGTACAGGCTTACATTTGTTGATTCCATGCCGTTTGCGTATCATGGCTGCATCACACGCTCTGCGAAGAATGTCGCCCATGTGGTCGGCCATGTGGTTGGCCTGGGTGTCCGCGTCCGTGCTGCTGTTCCTTGTCACTTGGGTCATCATGGTGAATAAAGCTTCTTCGCTCAGCGTGCTTGGGGCCCAGCTGTAGAACGTCGTTGGTGTGTGTGCAGGTGGACAACTCTTGATAGAGCACACAATGGCGAAGTGGTCGCTGTGCGTGTAGATATCCGAAACTGCCCACTGCGCGCTGCGGGCTAGGCAAGGGCTAGCAAACGTGAGGTCGATCACGGAGCCTCTGCCAGCCTTATTGTAGGTGTGGGTCTTGCCTACGTTGAACAGACTGATGTTGAGTGTGGCAAAAGCGTCCAGCAGGGCCCTGCCCCTTCTGGTAGTCCTTTGGCTGCCCCATTCCGTTGCCCATGCATTGAAGTCGCCGGCTATGATGGTTGGCGTGTGGTTTCTGGCGTCCTCCACTAGAATTCGTCGATGTGTTTGCTCGGTGCTATATAGCAGCTGCAGATATATACTCCATTGTACCTCGCCCTTACATATCCGTCCGCGCTGTGCCGATTTTCCAGATGTGTCCTGCTGTTGCTCCAAATTGCCGCTCCATAACGATGGTTTTGCGTCCAGCTGTGGTCCTGTATATGGGAATATGGCTCGCACAAAATTGAGAAATCTACTTTCAGGTCCCGTACAGTTTGTTTTAGGAGGTCCTCTGCCGACCTGCAGTGGTTTAGATTGAGCTGTAAAAATTTAATCCTTCCTGTTACTGCCAGCCTCTACAAATAACGGGCAAGCTCTGCTGAGCGTGTTATGCGCCGTATTGCTCCTCTTATGTCGTGTGCAAAGTATGCACGCTGCTCTCTGGTCACATTGCTTTGAAGCGTGTTCCTTGCTACCGCAATTGAAGCATAGCTTGGATGCGTCGTGCTTGCTTCTGCACCGAGCTGCTGTGTGCCCAAAATATAGACACTTGTAGCCCCGTCTCGGCTCATTCTTCAGGCGTACTCGGCATATGCACATGCCTACTCGTATTTTGCCCGCCTGCAGCAGCTTGTTCGCCAGGTTTGGGTTCACCATCATTGTTGCGGTCTGTGTACCACTGTACGCTTTCCGCATCTTTGGGTGATATTCTGCCGGCAGATCCTCGTCGATCAGTTCCAGAACGGCGCGCAGAAGATCGTCTGCAGTGTGGAATTCTGCGAAATCCTTTATTTCGACCATGGCCTTGTCGCTGATCGCCTTGACATCAGCAGTGTCTCCAAGTGCCTGTTTCACTGCCTGCTGCAGTTTGGCAGTTGCTTCGTCCGCTGGATTGGTCAACGGTAGAAGTAGTTCCCCGGCTGCTGTGCGTCGAACCGCACATACATTATCGTTGAACTGCTGGATTCCGGCGTCTGTGTGGACTGACTTCAGTACCGTCGCGTAGGTGGCTGGGTCCTTTCACTTCACCATGATGACGTCCGGCCTCTTCTTTTTAATGGGTCTCGGCTTGCTTTTTACCTTGTGCCATTTCCCTCCAGCGGTGTTCGTTGCGTGTATTGGTTCAGCTGCTACTGGTCCTGGTGATGCTGCTGTTGCTGCGGGGCTTCGGTTCCTTGGAGTCCGCTCCTGGATTGGCGACTTCTTTTTCCTCCTGTCATTTTATTTGCTGTCGGTGGGTTTCCGTCCTGGTATCCTTCCTTTTCGTAACCTCTTTGGTAGTTTTGGCGACAGGATTGCGCGTTGCGCATGCCAGGCATGGTCCAGCCTTCACCGGATATTCCTGCATCTGCTCCATTACCTGAAGGTGAATGGATTTCATCTTAAGATGTGCCTCCTTCATCCATTGAGTTGTGTTACGCGTCGCGGGAGCCTTTTTATTAACCGAGCCATCTATGATCTCGTCTAAGATCTTGCCCAGTTCGGCCATCAGCATGTTTAGTGCCTGCGGCGGTCCTTTGAGTTTTTTCGGCGAGGTTCCACTCTCGGTGTTGCAAGGGCTTGCTTCCCTTGCCCGTTTGGGTGTCTCTTCTCCGCATCCGGTAGAGAGGAGCATTCCTCGAGCGGCTGGCGGGGCCGATTGCGGCGGTGTTCTGGCGATCTTGCTTCCTTTGACGAAATGCCATGGCTTGTACGATGGGTGGATTTCCACAACTGTGGCTGCCACCTGGAGTAGTTGACGTTTTTCCAACCATTTTTCCATGAATCTTTTGCATTTTATACCTGCTGCCAGGTTTTATACGCTGTGGCCGCTGGTAACCTGAAAAGAGTGCTAGTCGATAACTTAAGACTTACTCTGCCTATAGGGGATTTTGAAAATCGCGCCTAAGCGAGCGCCTAAAAGCACGCAACACTATGGAGTCTGATGTTGCGAGCTTATGTTAAGCCGTCAGCTGGTTTATCAGCACTGTTATCGATCGACGGTTCACAACACTAGTTACCAGCTGATTAATTGCAATCGACAAAGTAAAAAAGCGCTATGAAATCAAACGATAGGGAAAATGCCAAAAAGTGCAATTTTCCCACCACAGGAGAAAGCGCGGGATATGGTCAATACCCCCGCCGCCCCTCCCGGCGTAACCACCAAACCATGTCTGATGGGAAATAAACAATTTCTCCAACACAACGGGTGCAGCCAGCTAGGCAGCCGATTGCAGTCCAGGTGAGTGGCCAGTCTCTTGACGACCCTTCCTAATCCTTCCCCTCTATATTCCAGGTATTGTACGTCGATTTTGTCCTTTTTATTTGCGGAGCGACTGGTAAACGCGACCGCACTTGAAAATACACATATCTATATGTCTAACCTTTATCTTGATCTAAATGTTTGTTTTTTTCTTTGGTCTTACTGTATCTAATATGCCTATTGCTGATTTGAGAGTGGATAACCTTGAATGACTGGACTATGTCCGAAACTCTCCAGAACATAGTAATTCCAAAATAAATCCTCCATGCCTATCAAAACCAAATTTATACTACCATAGTATTTCCTGAAATATGTATCTAAGGCTAGGCTATCACGAAACTCACTTGGTCGACCAATCCTCAATTCGGGATTGCAATCGCATTTCCAAAGATCGTACTCGTGCGCGATACCAAAATACTTCCTAGAATATGCACAATAACTTGTAATCAAATGGAACTTTAATTGTTCCTAAAAAAAATATAAATATGGATGGACTATTCGAGCTTGGTGGCACGACCCATCATTTGTTTATGGATTTATTGGTCGTGTCCCACGTTTGGGCGCCAATTATTAATATATGTAGTGACCAGAATGGCTTTGGTTTATAATTCTCGCTCAACCTAGTGAACCTCTAAAAGGCTCCAAGGTGTTAGTGGACACAGTCCGTTTTAAAAGAACTCCCTTTCAGAAGTAAAGGCACTAAGGTTGAGGATAAGTCTTTATCATGAGTGGTATCCTCCGGAAATGTTATACGATATACTCCTTAATTGTTGAGATGACAAAAATGGTAAAACCAACAGTGTGATCAGGATCGAGGGTGCGCATTCTTGCTATGCTCGAGTCTAGCTCGTCGGATTAGTCGGGGTTCTTTCTCCCCTTTTCACACTCACTATCATGAATAAATTTAATGCGCGTTTTGAAAACTAAACTAACTACCAAAAGTTAAAGGTGGTGTTACTATTATTACTATTTCTAAGGTGCCAATTCACCGTGACCTAAAAAAAGAAGACAAACCTGAATCTAAATAAAGGATGTGAGAGAAATTAGGTGTGATTAGTCCCTCTTCTTTACCCACCCGACCATGACAACTGTTCTATTTTAAAGGTTGTCCCAAAACAAATGTAGTTTTATAACTTTTATGACATCTTATGACAGTTTAGCAAGGGTACTTGACAGACCATATTAAAATAACTCAAATCATTATTCCTGCTTCAAACATAATGTTGGGTTTCTTTACTTATTTCCTAACAAACTTGACAAAATTTCATATTGTTGCCTTCACTACATTCAAATCCAAAATTGACTTAAATTACTAATATTTTAAATATAAGAGAAACGGTTGTGGTAGATCAAACCATATGGGGATATTTCATATGTAATATATATATGTATAGCAAAAAAAAAGGTTTTTTTTATGATAAAGGATTAACACATTACTCACGACTTTGGCTAACTTCACAATTTTTCGCTCTAATCGTTGGGCCCAAGATGACGTTAAATTTGCTGTTGTGTGGTTTTTAAAGAGGTTTCAGATTAATTATATAAATGACAATAAAATATACTCCATAACAATTAAAGTAGGATTATTAACTAGAGATTACTTAAATACTATAAAAAAAAGGTTTAAAGCTCGCAATGAGCGAAAATTAACTAAATTGAAATTATTCGGTACAAGTCCGTTTCTTAAGAAACGTTGGGTTATGATTGATTCCAATCGAATGACAAACTGCGAATTTTATAGATTAGGACAAGGATGGCCACGTAGTGGCTCTTTTGGCTCCCGTGGCTCTTTACCGGCAGAGGCTGGGCAGAGAAAAAGGTCATTTTTTGGTCGAACTTGTAGACAGAGGGACGGACAAGTCCCGAATTTTGCGGAGAGGGGGAAAAAAGGTCGCGATCTCGAGCTCGCAGCTTGTAGGCAGAGAGACGGACAAGCACCGAATTTTACGGAGAGGGGGAAAAGGGTCGCGATCTCGAGCTCGCAGCTTGTGGGCAGAGAGACGGACAAGTCCCGAATTTTGCGGAGAGGGGGAAAAAAGGTCGCGATCTCGAGCTCGCAGCTTGTAGGCAGAGAGACGGACAAGCACCGAATTTTACGGAGAGGGGGGAAAGGGTCGCGATCTCGAGCTCGCAGCTTGTGGGCAGAGAGACGGACAAGTCCCGAATTTTGCGGAGAGGGGGAAAAAAGGTCGCGATCTCGAGCTCGCAGCTTGTAGGCAGAGAGACGGACAAGCACCGAATTTTACGGAGAGGGGGAAAAGGGTCGCGATCTCGAGCTCGCAGCTTGTGGGCAGAGAGACGGACAAGTCCCGAATTTTGCGGAGAAGGGGAAAAAGGTCGCGATCGCGAGCTAGAAAATAAGGGTTGTTTTTGTCGTGTTCTCGAGATCACGTCCCTTTTTCCCCCTCTCCGTAAAATTCGGTGCTTGTCCGTCTCTCTGCCTACAAGCTGCGAGCTCGAGATCGCGACCTCTTTTCCCCCTCTCCGCAAAATTCGGGACTTGTCCGTCCCTCTGTCTACAAGTTCGACCAAAAAATGACCTTTTTCTCTGCCCAGCCTCTGCCGCCGATGCTCTGGCTCCCAACTAAAATTTGCGTGGCCACCCTTGGATTAGGAGAAAGGCTGACTCAATTTAACACTCTCTTTAAACACATTGGGGTTTATTTTTCAAACGGTTTTCATATTCTCGTTTGGCCTACGAGCGACATGTGCGAGGTAGCGTATTTACGGGACCATATGACAACGACTAATTTTCAGCAATCTAGGCAGCTCCCTCTCAAGACGATGCATGTTGATTTTATGTTTCCGCCTAATTCGTGGCCTTCCTTCAGCGTCTTACGTCACTGTATGTGAACCATGGGGCGTTTGTCGCCTCAATTTTTGGAAACTCCAGCTACGAAATTCCGAGGCCTAGGCTTTCTCTTAGCTCTGGTACGGATATTCGGTACCTTGTTACGGCTGGGACTGTGAAAACATGAATTTAGTTTACCGGCTCAGGGAATCATAACCTCACTCTAATATAAAAATATCAGCCTTTAACTCTTTCACTTTTAATAAACTAACCGAACGGTTATGTTTGGCACTGTACATCTGGTCTTCAAATTTTAGGCAGATATTGGCTAGATAGCCTGGTAATTAATTTTTTGTCCACCACCACGTGGTATTCGGACTTGAAAAATCTTTTTAAGTAAAATCACTATATAATTTATGCGACTTATCGCTTCGGCAGAACAGAATAGAATAAATTTTTAAAACACGCGTCTTTGGCAAATAAAATTTGCGAACAGAGCTTTCTAACGGGTCTTTTCTTTAATGTTGCGACGTGGCGTCTTTTCATTGGGCGATGTCCGCGTGGATATCATAACTCTACTCAAAGCTGAAACTCAACCCTGCAATTAAGTTGACCATGATCGTATCAGCTCGACCGTTCTGTTATTTGCTCTTCATGAAAGCGCGGTTGATTTAAAAAAAATAAATGTTCTTCATTTTCACGGTTAAATATTTGAAAGGAAAAAATCCGGTCACTACAATTCATCGACCAAACAACTGACAACAACTGACGGTTTACAACACTTATTTGCGAACACCAAGAATCGGGCAACTGTTATTTGCAAGCTCTGGAAAATATGCAAGGTAGAGAAGTCGGAACATTTCATGCAAAGGATATACGAAACTATACCAATGCTGCCTAACGTTGCGTATTATCGGGTGGTGTAGCGTGCGCTAGTTTAAATTTTCAAATTTTTAAACTTAACGCGATAAGCGATCTATCGATTTTTTTTTTTTGAGGTAGCAGCGCACTTCTGTTTTTTTGCTAGGCGTCATTTGATTTTACCACAGAGAAGGAAAGTTATAAAAAAAAAAGCCGTGTCCCGAAAAAATCAAGGCTAGATTCTAGCAGGTATGAAGGTTATTAAAATTTTTACCCTGCCGCCATCTGCATCTTACTCTATATCATAGATCGGAAACCTCCCATTTTTCTGGCCAATATTGCCGATACCTTTCGTTGGGAGTATTATTTTTCTGGAAAATCGGCGAGTTTTCGAATACCAAACCTTGGGTTGTCTTGCATTCCGGAATTAACATTCGGCTATTGAGAAGACATTGCAACTAAACACCGGCAGCGCCACAACGTTTTGTGTTGAGGTTTACGGTGCGGCCCAAAAGTGTCTCATTTTCCGAGAACGGCCATAACCATCGGTTAACTGCATTTTTCATATGGCTAGGGTTTAAAGCGAGTGGCCGTACCTAACCTTTTCCGCCGCTGACCCAGACAAAGCTTGGTTTTCTATCCCATGTTTGGATACTGCCGCCAACAGAGAGCGCAATACATGTGACAACCTCGAAAACTTCTACAAATTTTTTTTTGAAAAAAAACATCGTTGTGCTAAATAGTTACTTGAAAATAATTTTCCTTTTGATCTGATTTTGTCACGAAGCCCCCCCCCCCCAAAAAAAAATGTAATTAAGCAAATGTAAAATCAATTTAAAGTCGCGTGAAGGTTATTCAAAATAATTCAAGTCAAGAAACGTAGTTAATGGTGGTCATAAAGCGCAAAGTAGATATCATCATCTAAAACACCCTCCCACAGTGCATCGATGGAAGGCCTTTCAGCGACCAAACTATGGGGCAAGTGCCTAGTATATTAAGCGGTATCAATTCGGCGACTCTCAACCATGTTTTTGCGAACTATGGGGTGATGGTAGTCAATTGATGCTCTGATTAGTTGATGTAATTTCTGTTTCAGCGTTTTATGATCAACGGAATAATAACAAAGAATTGATTTCCGTAAATAATGATTGAATTGAAGCAAAATAAAAAGTGATGCGTAAATTTGTGCAACTTGAGAATTTAAAATAACCGTAACAAAAAAAAAAATGAATTTGAAATAAGATGAATAATAACTCAAAAAAAAAATATTAACTTGATTTATTTGATATTCCTTTGATAATTTTTTTATGCTATTCTATAAAAATCAATAATCTGTAACTAGTAAGCTCTCTTCATAATACTAGCGTTAGTCCCTCTTATTAAATAGTTTAATTTGCTTTTGAGTTCTATTGGTTTTCAAGTCCGAAAAGTTTGGAATTTTGGAATGTTGAGTTCTACCAGACAACTAATTAAAATCCGTCAGTATACATTTTGTAAAAATTTAATATAAGAAAAGAAATGTTGCTATCTGAAATTATAATGAATTTGAATATGATTGCTTAAGCTTTATAGTTTATTTTCCTAGGGACATGGGTACATGATTTGATATTGTTCAGGTTTGATGGGAATCTTTACAAAGAACAACAAAGATTCATGGTTGGGAGGGTACAGAACCGACAGCTCCATCTACATCTTCACCTCAGTAACCACTAGTCATGAACCAAAGAATACTCTTTCCTTCTTTTCAGATTTTTTTTTATGAATTACTTACTGTTTTTTTTTTCTTTTGCCATTTTGAAGTTAGTTTCAGTAGAGATCCTAATAAAATTAAATTAAAGGTAGAGATTCCAGCAAAGACCCCCCCCATCCCGCAAGAGCTAAAGAACCAGAGGATCTCGATCTGCTGCAATTCACCTACCGCCTTCTTTAGGTTAGCGGTCTATTTATCGTCGCTGTGATAGAAAGATTACATAAAATTTTTGGCGCGCAAAGGTAAGGACGGATAAGAAGGTTACATTTTCTTAACTCTTCTAAAAGAATCCTTGATTTTGATTTTAGTTCTGTATCTCAAACACAGCCCATTGTGAAGCCTGAAGATCCTTATCACCCTACCATTGAAGTTACTTTTTCTTACAATTCCGTTACTAATTTATTTAACGTTTTCGTAAATAAATTTCGTATTCTTAACAACTTTTATTCCTTTATTATTATTATTTGTCTCTTAAATACTCAATGTTACAATAATTATATCGTGCGCTCTAATGTTGAATTCTATAAGAACACCAAAAGATTTGACAACTTTGTTAATTCTAAATTTACTACCTTCCACCTTCAGACTTAATGACCAGACTGCTAATAATAATTATTCTACTACTGTTTTGGATCCCACACCCTATCCCTTCTCAATCCCACATTTAAATTGTATGTTTTTGTATGTTTTTTTCCTCGATATCTAAAACTGTTCGAGTTAGCTCTGGTTTCCGTCAACGGAGTCATATGGGCCCACTGACTTAGGCGTTATGTTTGACCCAAAACTTTCATTTAATGTTCATATATTTTCAATTGTCAATAAAGTATGGAGTGTTCTTGGCTTCATTTAACGTTGAGCCAAAGAACTTGATGATCCCTACATAACAAAGGTTTTATACACTTCGTTAGACCGCCCTACTCTAGAATATTGCTCGCCAGTGTGGAACCCTCAAAATGATGCTCACCAGCGTAGTATTGAATCGGTACAGAAGCAATTCCTTAAGTTCGCGTTACGCGGTCTTAATTAGGACCCGAGTCTTCGCCTACCTTCTTATTCTGACAGACTTCTTCTTATTAATCTTCCTTTATTTTACAACCTTAGGCTCTTTCTCCATATCTCTGCCATCTACAGCGAAACCACTACATAACTTCACCCTTCTTTAGTCTACAAAATGGATGTTTACTGCAACCGAGATCAAAAAACACAAATCTGTAAATGCACCCAGTTTGTATGTTTAAAGATTTTGCCACGCTCTTTTACGCATCGTAATTTAAAAAAAACTCGATTATCTCCCGTAATTTTCTACCTTGTGCAATCACATCAATTAAATTTGATACTAATATCCAGCAAAACACCAAATTTGATCAAAATCTGACTAATAATCGCCAAGTTAAGCATATAAGGGTAAAGTTTGCCGTTGGATGGCGCTAGGGTGCCCGGACTCAAAAGTTGTACCCCAGCGAGAGCTTCCTTACAAGCTTTTTAAAGTCAAAAAGTCTAGAACAAAAAAGAAAAAGCCAACTCTCGCTCACTTAAACACAAAAACAATAAAAATATCCCATGGGCTGGGTTAGGTTGGGTGTAACATTTCGGCCCATGCCCACCTCTAGTACAGATCTGCTATGAGAGCGACTACGAAGTTGCTACTAGAGCGAATACGAAGTTGCTACGAGAGCAACAGAAAAGGAAATGCTCTGTAGCAGTAGCACAAAAATTTATTTTGTTTGCTCCGCTCTCATCTCGCTTTTAATGCTTGTGCTATTGCTACAACTACAAATAGCATATCACAAGTTTTTTGCTCTTGCTATTGCTCTGTGCTCCGACGATGAATGCTATGGAGCAGAGCAGAAGAGCAACCGTTTTCGGTTTTTGCTCTCTGCTATGCTACGTAGCCCTTCGAAATCAGAGCAGTAGCGGGAGCAAAAAAAAATTCTCCGACGTAGCATAGCGTTTTCAATCCCTGAAAAAACCTGCGATGACCGTCACCGGTACCGGCCTTAGCCCATAGGCCCTAGACATCAGCAGCTGTCAATAAGCATGAGAGGCAGGACGCCTTTTGCGCCTTCGAGGGAGTATCAGCGAGACAACCTGAGACGACAAAGTGATGCTGGTACTTTGAATGCGGATGAAATCATAATTAAATAAAAAAAAATCGTACATTCAATTTATAATTTTATAAAATTATAAAATATATGTTGATTTTTGCGACTTTTTTGTTGTTTATAGTTGAATGTTTTGCCGGCTCGAGGTCAAATGTTGGGCGAATAAAAACAAAAATAAAAAACACAGTTTGTTCTTATTTTCGTTCTATATTTCGTTCAATTAGTTTTACACGTCCGCACACTGTGACGTGTGTTAGTTTAATATATATGTTAATGACTGTGCCGAATTTAAAAAAGATCGGGTTACTATGTCATATAGCTCCCATAGGAACGATCGGTGGAAAACAGTGACTTTGATTAATTACGTCCTTATTTCCTATGCTAAGATTGAAGCCCGTTCTTTCGCAGACATTAGAGTTGTTAGATAAAACCTTTTTACACGAAAGAGTTACCAAAACAATTGCAGGGGTACACAAGCTTCGACGTGGTCGAAATTAGCCCCGGTCTTCTGGTTTTTATATACTTTAATACTAATCGGCACGCTTTGCATATTTAAACTACGTCGACCCTCATTCCCTTCACCCTTATCCCGTAATACTATGGAGTGGATCCGAAGGATCAGTGGATTTCGGCAGGATGAGATATTCTCCTGCAGACGAAGTCAGTCACTGATCGCAAGGTTCAGTCGCTCTAGGTGAAGAGGAAACGGATCTTGGCCAAGCGGGCTTCGCTTGACAGACAAGATCAGTCGTTGCATTTTTTCTTTACCACCCTTCATCACTTAATCCCACTAATATTTATTGTCATATCTCCCTTCCCTCTCCCTTTCCCAGTCCAAGAGTTAGCGGATTTTGGCCAAACGGGCCAAATTAGCGAATTATACCCAAGCCAGAGCTTCATTACAGATGGAGCTCGAGCAGGCACCTTGATGATTATTATGAGTATATTGGAGTCCACATAGGAGTGGACAAAAATATGTAGCATAGCCCCAATTCAACAGTTTTTTTTTTGGTTTCTATTTCACACCGATTTGCAAGTACAGCCGGGCGTTGGGGTATATTTTTTTTACTGTCCCTTTAAAGAAAAATTTTCAAAAAAAAAACCAAGTTCATGTGCATTGGCATCACGCGTGCGATGTGTATGTGTATGAGTGACGCTGACTCTCGCTTATGTGTGTATTCAAAACGACGCTTCCGTCACACATACTCTCTAAGGCAGTAAATTTCGAATTCGTTGGTGACGTACATATGCGAAGAAGCCACTCATATATATATAAACTGGACACATTCGCAGGCATATACATATGTACGTACATATGCGGGGTAATGCATAGGGATATCGCCTAAATTAAACACACGCATGCAGAAAAATTTTCTTTGCAGACTCGTGCTATTATATTTCTTTTTATGATGAGTACAATTAAACAAAAGTAACAAATTAAGAGAAAAAAAAAACACAGTCAAAGTTATACAACGTTAAGGGGATAAGATCGGCAGAGCCTCCGGCAGGGTTTCGACAGAGTCAACAATAGAGGTTTCGACAGTCGAACCGGTCGAACTCAAGCGAAGCATACGATATACGATCAAACTCAAGGCATGCACTAGGCTGGCGTACACACATACGCCAATGCATGGAGCAATGCATGAGAGAGCACACTATGCGTGTAGAACCGCAAGAGAGGGCGACGGCGGCCAATGCAAATGTTCTCTGCCTGCGCTACGCATGCGAAGCTCAAAAGTACGTAGATCGTGAAAAGCCGAAACCCGACGAACAAAAGAGAGCAAAAGTGAGGGCCAAGCAAGCCTATGAGACGGGTGCGGGGAGTATGTTGGTGCTGAACAAAGTAAAGTGAGGGCTATGCTTGCTAATCGGGGGTAGGGGGAAAGAACAAATACGATAACGAAAACGGCTTGTAGGTATGTGAGGGGGGGGGCGATTTGTTCACAATAAGAAAGCCCATGTATGGGGCTAAGTATGCGTGATCAGATTAGTGTAGTAAAATAGTAATACATAATTATAATAAACATGAAAAATAGTCATACTAAGTAAGATAAAATATATACTAAGCTAATTATAGTCGAATATGTAAGGTGAGAGAGAAATGGAAAGCTAGTGTGATGAGTGGATCGGGGGGAGCGACGGGCTACGGCAGCACCGGCAGAGGAACGAAGGCAACAAGATGATGCGTTAGAAAACGGGCGGCGCCAATGAGAGAAGGCGAAGAAAGCCGGCAGAGCAATCGAGGCGCTATACTGGCAAGGGAGAAAGACAAGGACAAGGAACAAGTGGGCGCCAAAGAAAGTGGACACAGCTGCACCAAGGAGTTACGGGACTTTCACCACGCATAGCAACAAGTAGATGCGTGTGTGAAAATAGAGAGCCGATGGAAAAGTACCAGCTGTATAGCGGTACTATACCAGCCAGTTTCTGAGGCCAGAGGAGCTGCCTATATACAGGCGGCACAAATCAAGAAGAGTATCAAGTCAACAAGTCGTGATCAACCAAAGAGTTTTAAGGCCTTAATAGTAACCTTAAACACTCTAGCAAGTAACAATAAGTCCAGTGAAAGGAAGCAAGGAGAAATACCATAATTAAGGAGGCTTTACGAGTAACCTCTCAAATTGTCAGACAACCAAAGAGTCCTTAGAATAGGACAGAACACCGTGCCCGAGCGATAATAAAATAGAGAAGTCAAGAGGCTCCAGGACGATTCATCCTACTGCCGAAATTCCAGGATCTATATCCTGACGAATACCAATCGCTGAGAAAATCCTGCTGAGTAGCAAACGGCCACCGGATTTGCCCCAGAGTCAACGAGCACGCAAAGACCATCTTATAAACACAGCTGAAGGTAGTGAGGTGGAGACTATATCCCTAGAAGATCAGGATACGCCAGGAAACATGAAAGAAAAGCTATAGAATCTATTCTAATGCAAATCAGCGTTCCAGAGTTATTCTGAAGATGGAGATACGGGTCAAAGTATCTGCACTGCGAGTCTGTGGTAGGTGCCAGCGGAGACACAAAGAACGAGTGGAGGATTGTTTCTAGTAACAAGGAATCTCATTAACTTACCAAAGCTGCCCAAGTTCGAAACCCCCTTAGGGAAACTGTCATAATTAGCCAAGCCCAAAAATAACATAAATAAATACACATATTAAATAACTAGAAAGACAAAACGAGTTTCTAATTTCACCGGGTTACAAAATAAAATTGTTGTGCAGAACTTAGCCCAAGAGATATTCTGAATATCCCGAAAGACGAAAAAGGATCGTTACACCACACAAGAAAGTGTAGTTTTTTTAACAAGAAAAAAAGAGGAAAATACAATAGAAAGAAGAAGGTCATATAAGTCAAAGCATATGCATGGAACGAGTCAGTCAGTGTTTGAAACTCAGCAAGTTAAGAAAAAAGTGATAAAAAAAAGGATAACAACATAACGAAGCAATCAGAACTATGTACCAATACAGGGATACTTACAACGGAAGGATCAATAAGGATCTAGGACAAGGACATTTACCGCTAAGGACCCGGTGCTATTAAGCTTCAGGCACATCTCGGTGCTACTAAGCTTCAAGGACATCTCAGCACCCAAGGAGATTAATGCGAAGCACATTAGGAAATTCGGTAGCAAGGACAATTACTTTCCCAAGTATATTCAAAACACTAACAGGAAAAAATATTTTATCTCTTCTATGACGTCGCAGGATATTTAACCGCTTCTCCAACAACCTTATTCTACATTCGCGGATTATCCCAATTCCAGTCAATAAACGGGATCTAATTTCATCACCAGGCAAGATCTTTATTATATATTCGAGCAATCGCAAAGATTTTACAAAATATTTAAACCGAAAAACACCTCAAAGTTTCCAATCATTCTGTATGACCACATATTTTCCTACAACTTGATTGAGCGGAACGAATATTTTGTTTAGGCAAATAAGAGTGACCGAAGATTTTTGTTTTGTTCGAATGATTTATCGTCTGTTTGCTCACAATCACACTTTTCGATTGTGCGTGATTAATTTATAAAAATATAAGTTCTTGGACAAAATGGAGGAGTTTGCGTCGATCCAGACGGACGGACATGGCGATTTGAACCCGTCTCGCCATGCTGATCAAGAATATATATACTTTATATGGTCGGAGATGCGCGAGTTTATTTTTTTTTTGTTTACTTAGTTAAACTTGTTCCCTATAACTGTAATAATTATAGTTATTAAATAATACAACTTTTAAACACATTGTTTTTTAATTCAATGCATTTCGAAACCGTAGAAGGGAGAGTGCGATACACAGTCATATCGCAATTCATATCGATTTTGAATGTCAAATTCTACTTAAATCATGTGCATGAAATCCGATGTTAGTTCGGATTTATTCATTTGTCTTGAATCTAATTTTACAAACGATCAATTCGGGTGAGCGTTCTTGCTACAACAATCAAGGTTGCGACTTGTTCTAGAAACTAATATTACAGCAATTGACTCAAACCAATTGGTTGCGACACCCTGAATGATATTTTCGTTTTAAGTGAGTGAGCGGAGTAAACATGTTGTAACATAGGTGTTGGACTGATTTGATTTTTTGAAATTTGAATGATCCTTCTCAATCATACTCGTTGCAGTTCTCTGATATATATTTATATTTTCTGACCCCTCACCTTGCAGAATCTATTATAAAACCAAGAATAATATTAAATATATATATTGGATAACTTACACATCTGAATATCATAGTCTATCGGTTCGACGAAGACACCTTTACGTAGTATCGGGTAACCTACTGGGCGAACTTCGAAGACCTTTAGCTGATTAAGAATATCGCTTAGATTACGACCCAGAGACCTTACTAATATACTAGCAATAGGCGTTCATTGGATAAACCATCGTCGCAACGCAGAGTTGGAAGTCCTTTGCGATGAATTTGGATTGGACACTGATGGAGAAGTGGAGGAATCGTTTCCGCGAGTTCGTCGTAAGGGAGGATCATCATTCCGAGATGTAAAATCACAGTCTAGAGCACCCTTGCCCACTCCTGATGGGATTCTTTTCCAATTACCGGTGCCCCAAGACACTAACTATCGTTCTGAATCTCATTCTGGTTCTCGCTCCGGTTCTCCGACACCTTTCGGTATCCATGGCTCAAAGATCAACATCGAACCCAGTGCCTCGATTGCGGAACGTATAACCAAATGGGGAATGGCCTTTAGCGGATCTACCGATCCTATCTATTTCATAGAGCAAATAGAGACTCAAGCCGCGACGTACCGTTTGAGTTTGGAGACACTGCCTCCGATGATAGCGATCTTATTGACCGGAAGGGCCGAAAGTTGGTGACAAACCAACCAATTCAAGTCTGAATTCTTAGAATTCTTTATTCCACCGCGCTATTTTGAGAAACTAGAGGATAGCATACGCGCTCGAAAGCAACTCCATCAAGAACCATACATAGAGTATCTAGTGGATCTCCGATTAATGATGGAGAGAGCTCATTATTCGACATTTCTGGAACTAGACAGGATCTACGAAAATCTGTTGCCAGAGCTGTACACACGACGAAATGATTTCCAAACGTTGCCCGACTTAACCAAGTTAGTGGTAAATTTCGAGACCATCCGATCGGAGCAGGGTAGCGGTGACTCCTTGCACGCTTGGAAAAAGAGTAACTTCATTCAAAATAAACCCTTCGATCATGCATCAGCCAACCTGAACGGGACTGCTATATGTCAACTCTCCGAAGCACCCGTGGATACGTTCCGCAAATGTGCGGAAACTCGTCACTTCGCACGGAATGTACGCAGCACCGTGTGATGTTCTCTTGGCAATGCGGACGGCAATGGATACGTACCATTGAATGTTGCCGTCGTTCGGAAAACGGACGGAACCTCTGTCTCAATCTGGGCCAGACGGCGGGACCAGCCCAGAACCCCATCCCAGTAACGCTCTCCTCAATATTTTTGTCAATAGAAAACCAATACGAAAAAGAAGGCGATCGTACAAGTCGCCATATACTATAAAAGTTTAAAGGGTTTGATTTTGAGTGCAACAGCGATTTATATAAAAGTAAAGTGTCTTATGTGGAAAAGAATTTAACAAATAACGATTTAGTGATTATTTGCAACGTTTTGGGTTTATCGTGTAAGGAAGCTCTGGCTATGGTACAGAGTCCCGTCTACAGAAAATTTATTTGATCTGAAGACCTTGTATTATGGGGGAAATGGAGGCCACCTGAAGAGATGAAAAAGGGAAGGGAAAAGCTATGAGGAGAAACCAAGAGGAGCTCTTGGACTGGGAAAGGGTGTGGCGGAGGAGACGTGAGGAGAAGCGTTAGTGGGACTATGGGATGGGGCTGGTGAAGAGAAACTTCAACGACTGTTCTTGTCTGTCAAGTGAAATCCCGCTGGCCAAGATCCGTTGTCTCTTCACCTTGGAGTGGCTGAGCCTTGAGATCAGGGATTATCCCGACGAAGACCACTGATCCTTCGGCTCCACTCCAGAATGTTAGGGTTCTGGAGTATTGGGAGTGGATAGGGTAGGTTTAGATTGTGTAAAAGAAAAATGCAAAGCGGGTTAACTAAGAGTAACCCATCAGCTTTTATTTATAATTAACTAATTTCTAAACATTGATTATTCATGGGGCTTAATGGGTCCCTACCGCACTCAAGCTAAAAGAGAATTCTGTGTAATGAGCTCACCTGGTGTAATTCTTGCTTCACAAAAAAATGTCCTTGTATTTTGCTGCTGCTGTTTTTTTATTCTTCGATCTTTTCACTGCGATGGTCACTTGCTAAGTCATTTCTATCTCATTCTATGTCTCTGTTCAAACCCACCCTTGCTCTGCCTACTCATGTATATCCTAGCGGTGAAAACGATTCGTTTTGCGCTTTGGCAAGCGTGATGATCTCCGTCCCTCTTTTCACTTTCGATTTCGTTACGCTTTCTTTGGTGTCGGCATGCAGCGTAGCGTCCGCTGCCAAGAGGTTGCCCCCTACGCTACGCGTCGACGCTGCTGCCATGCCAGGACGGTAGCCAGAAAGAGAGAGGCGTCGATTGTGAGCATTGTCTGTCAGAAGCAAAAGTAAATACAGTTAATTTTATATTTGAATATTTTAATGGGCGTATTGAGAAAAAAACTTTAAAAAACTGGGCCCTACATGGGCGTAGTTTGACTTAAGGTACTAAATATAAGGAAAATGATGATGAGACCTGGCCAAGAATTGTGATTTGTCACACGGTGTCATTACTTCGTACGGACGAAATGGACCACGACTCGCCCACGCGGCTTCATTTGGTTACCGAACAGGAGGTCATCTGCCCACATCAAGAAGCGATGACTCCTTCGAGGCCCACCTTGCGAAAGCTCGACCACACGATCTCGGGCTCATAAATGGTCTTAGATCGAAGTTAGGGGGAAGTGGAGTCGGGTCAGAGCTGTTGCTGGTTAGCGGAGTAAGCGAAGTTTGACAGAAAGATCATCGTCTTGGCGGGAGTGCGTCTTCTTCTGCGTGGTACCTGTCAGGCGAACACATTGGGGGGCTTATAGTCTCATACTCGGGCCGCGGAGGGGTGTGCGGTATGCCTGCGTCTACGGTTCCTGGAGTGTGAAGCCCCTCAGCGCCGACGGGGGCTCTGTAGTTTTCCATGGGGACTTCGGGACTTCGGGATCCGGTCCGGGGTATAATAGCACGAAAATTTCTTCCTGGAACACTCGGTCTGCTGCCCAGACAAGGGGCTTAGTATCGAAAGACTCCGTGACTTGGCAGGTGAGCATCTTGCCAGCCGGAAGAGACCAGGCCAATAGTATCTTTGTGTCACTCGCAAAGTGGTTTTCCTGATTCCCAAGTGGCCGGCCGTGACCTCATCGTAGCATTTCCTGAGTACTTGATCTACATGTTCTCGGGGAAAGCATAATTTCCAAGGTGTAGAATCGTGGTCGTCTGGGTGTGGGTTTCGCCTGCGATAGATCTGACCGTTCTCGAGTACATATTCTGAAAAATCCAGGCGTTCCACCATCAAGTGCAGCACATCCAAAGGCAGTCGCGATAGGGCATCGGCAATCACGTTCAGCTAGCTTCGTATAGACAATAATGTCGTCTAGACATTAGACACATCGTCCAACGCACTTTGGAAAGTCGTGGAAGCCGAGTGTAGGCCGAACGACATGACTTTCCAATGGAACAAACCGCGTACGGTCACTTTGAAGCTGTGCACTCTCTACACTCCTTAACTCCAGAGTACAGATGTATGTCGCGTTCCTCAATTTCTCTAGGTTATGGTGTATTTGGGGCAAGAGATATGCGTCGCGAACTGACTGAACATTCAGTTGTCGAAAGTCTATACACATTCGAGTGTCACCAGTTTTCTTACCTTACCCCAGCCTGAGCTTCCTTATACAGCATATTCCTTAACTATTATATGCTTCGGCCAAAAATCTTTTCGACATATAATGTCGAAGATATTGGCAGAGCACTAATTTAAATGACGAAATGTCCCAAGAATACGAAAATTTAAACTTTTCCACGGCAATATTCCAGACGTTAACTTTTTCCGAATATGGGCTATTACAACAGGGTCTAGCCTAGAAACAAATATATGTTTCTTTGGTAGTATGCCAACGGCAGGCCGCCGTTCCGAAGCGTCAGCCGCAGGACAAGTCACCCACTGCAGCAGTCAACTTGTTCCCAAGGCCCTCCATACTTTTAGCACTATCGGCAATTTCCATTGGAATAAGTAATTGCCCGGACACATCGGACACAACAATAGGCATCGTTTTTAAGAGATCATTCCCAGGTGATACCGGTAATTCCGTGCTAATAGCATTCACAACCGGGCTCTTAAACGATATCAATTGCTGTACATTAGGAGTGGACGGTGCATGAGACCGGTCGGGGACGATAAGAGACGCTGGCGGATCTACAGATACAGAAACACCCCAAGGACTGGTCCTTTTACGTTTCGGAGACTCATTCATAAGCGATAAACTCCTGAACTGAGTCTCCACCGCAGTAAACTCCGCTTGGAGTTTATTAAAACCGGCCCTTAAAGTGTCAAAACTATCTCTAGTCCGCCTCATGAAAGAGCGCATCTCATTCTCGACCTCCCGGCAAGCATCACATCCATATTTTAAGCCACCACCAACAATAGACTCCTTGATGCTACCTTTGTAACCCGCACACTTAACGTGAACCGTATTGTCACACAACCAACAAAGAATAGAATCATGGGAGTCAACCGCATTAGTAGCAACTATGCAATTATTTTTTGAGCAGACAACCATTTTATCAAGAAGTTTAATTTAATTAAAAAAGGAAATACAAAAATATACAAATTCTAAAGGTAAAAAATCTGTGTATAAGAATATACTGACCTGTTCTGACACAAGGGTTAATGTGCAGAGTAAGAGTAAAAGAGCAAGAATGCACAAAAAGAAAAACACGTATCACAGAGTCGCGGGTAGGCAAAAGACGAGAGCGCAAATCAAACAAGAATAGGAAAGAGCGGGAGAGCGCGTCAAATTGAAAACATGCAACAACAATTTGTACGCAAGAGCGCGAGAGTTAGTTAAAACGGTAAAGACACAAACGCAAAAGAGATAAACAAAACAACGACACCACTAACGCAAGTATTGTTGTAAGTTTTGATTTTATTTAAATTTAAACAAAAGCACAAAAGCGACAGCAAGAATTCGCGAAATGAAAATAAAATTCGGATGTTGGAATTATTATTAATTAATCCGATAATGAATTTACAAGTAAAAGAATAGAATTTAATCGCCAGAAAAAAATAAAAGTTGATAAGCGCAAAAAATACACGTCCGTCCTCTGCAACGAGTGAAATATCGTTTTTCCCATGGGGACCATAAAAGAAGGTGATCTAAACGATCTAACCATCCCTGCATTAACATTGTTGGAAGAAGAAAATGAAATCGAACAGGAGGAAGAGCTGTACACAAATTTAAGCATCATTGAAACAAAAATACATATGAAGGCTGACGTAATTTCCCAAAGGGCCTATATTAAGGACATTTCGAATGCCATTCCACAATTTAATATACAAAACTTACACCTTCAAAGATTCATAAGAGCTTCAAAGTTGGTAAATTTAATAAAAGGTAGATTCGAAAGAAATAGCTGTTGAAGTCATAAAGTCGAAAATTGTTGGCTCAACGCTATATAAAGTCCAATATTTAAGCACAATTGACTCAATCATAAAGAAATTGCAAGAAACTATAGTCGGTGAAACATCCGATGTAGTTAAAGCAAAGCTTTCAAAGGTAACCAAAAAGGGTAAAGCAGCAGATAAATTTACCTCAGAAATTGACAATTTACGAAAGCTGTTGGAAGCTTCGTATATTGACGAGGGTCTATCATCTGATCATGCTGATATATTCAGCAGTAAAGAAGCCATCAACACAATAGTTAAAAACTGTCAGCCAGGCAAGATGGAGGGGGAACTTTGAATGCAGGTGGAGTAGGCGGTACGAGGGCTGATGACCTCTGGATAGAAGTCCGAATTAAAAGCTGGTGCCTTTCGGGTCTTTGCTCTTTGGGTTGGATCTACGCGACTGAGCTGTCGCTGTGTAAGAGCGTGTGGAGTTGTTTGCCACAACGATGGCATCCTGCTGTGCTCCTGCAGGAACCATTGGAATGCTCATGAGCCAAACAGTTCGGGCAGTATCCGTTGCTCAAGACTAGTAACCTGTCTTCAGCTCGTAGTCCTCGAAACTGTCGGCACTGACGGAACGCGTGTGCCTCTTGACAAACGCGGCACCTGAAACAATTGGAACTGCATTCTAAATCGGACGGTGCTCCTGTCCTTGGAGACATCTTCGGACTGCCGGAGGAGGTGGACCGAGATTGACTGAATTTTCCAGTAATGGATCCACAGAGAACCCATCCGAACATCGTTTCGATTCCCACGAAAGAATCACCAACATTCTTGATGATTCGTTCCCTAAGGATAGTGGGAAGAAGCTCGACTCCAAGCACCAAATCCACAGGAGCCCTTTGGTAAAATTGCGGATCAGCGAGAGGAAGGTCCAGCGCATCCTGCTTAACCTTATCCGGGACGGCGCGGGAGGGAAGTGCCTCTGCTACCCTAGGCAGCACAACGGCGACTGCTTGGAACTGTCGGAGCGGTTCGTCAGGAGGAGAAATCTGTAAGCGGCACACTTTGTCGCCGCTACCAGCATCGCATTGCCCAATGCCGCGAAAGCTAGTTGATACTTTGCAGCTTGGAGGATTAATCAATTCAAACATTCTTTGGGAAATAAAGGACGCTTCGGATCCCATATCAATCAAAGCGCGGATTTGAAACTGCTTGCCACGATGATGAATAGTTACCCTCGCTGTACCCAGGTGGCCAGTGTTGCGAGTGGAGGCGAAGTAACTTCCCACGTTTACATGAGGGCTGCTGGAATAATCGGCGGACGCAGGATTCGGAATTATACAAGCATTAGGTGCTGAGCTCTCTTTCACTTGAGCGGGAAAGGCCTGAGCTCTTACCGTAGGTTTTCGGCTTACGGATGGAAAGGTCCGACCGCTAGAGCTTGGTTGAAGGACATCTGTGGCCTCTAGTACACGGTGGCGATAAGTTAAGAATCGATTCAGGTCGTCCCAGGATGAGACTGCGGTCTTATTAGGAACGGACTGTTCCCACAACAGAAGGGTGGATTTGGACATTTTGCTCGTACATATTGCTATGAGAAGGATATCCCAATTGTCTGTACGAGCCCCGGAACGCTCAAGACCGGTTAAGCAACCTTGAATGGACGTCTGCAGTTCTCTCAACGCTTTGCCAGACTCTTATGATACAGCTGGGATCTGTAGAAGCTGCTTGGCTTGGCTCATAATCAATAATCGATTATCGTACCGCGCAGTGAGGTTATCCCACGCGGACTGGAATCCTTCATTGGTCAAGGGTGACCTAGAAATAATGGCTCTGGCTTCACCTCGAGTTTTGCAACTTAAGTGGTAAAGTTTCTCCACTTGTGTTAGGCTTGGATTATGGATAAAAATCGCGGTAAACAAATCACGGAATGTAGGCCAAGCCAGGGTGGAATCGACGGAGAGACTGACAGATGGGGGAGCCAATTTCGCGGACAACTGCTCGATTCGCTCTCCAAACAAAGTCCCTCCTCGCACATATACCATATAACAATATTCATGTTTAGCTTTAATTGTAGCTATGTGCTTCGGACTATCTTCGTTCATTTGAGCCGTCAAGGCCTTATGGCATCGTGAAAACTCTGCCTCGACTTTTGCCCAAAGTGACTTAAGCTGGTCTAAGTATATGTTGATGGAGACGCTGTAAGTGGACTGTATAATTTAAGGATAGAGGAGTGAGAAGCACAAGTGTCACCTCATTTATTGAACACAACGAATAGTACTAGAAAAATTATTACATATGTACATATGTATGTATGTATGTACATACATATGTATGTACATACATATGTATGTATGGATGTACAAATTATTTGGCATAAATAATTTATGCCGATGGACTAATGATCAGCCTGTGGAGCGTGCTTTACACTTTAAGTAAGGGTAAGTGGTACTTTATAAATTCGCGATTATTAAACACTTTATTATTCAACACTTTACTTGCAGGTTAAAAACACAGCTGTTTTTACATGTATGTATGTATACATGTGTAGGTACATACATACAGATGTATTGCTACATATGCAATTGGACTTTTGGACAATCAGAATTTCGAAGAAAGGAAAAAAAATGCACTTCATAAACACAAAAATGATGGGGAAATACCAGGTATGGTTTGGAACAGGTCAGATATGTACATAAAAGTATACAAAAGGTGTGTAGGTCGCTATGGAAGATCGGGAAACCTCACACTTTTATAAGTATGTAATCGGATATAATGTGAATGGGATATTTAATAAGAAATGTTGTACTTATCAGGAATTCCGCCGATGCATGCTGGAAGAGCGGAAGGATATCCGGCTCGAAGGACCAATGTTCGTGGAGGGGCGGAAAGATTTGCTGGGGTACAACCTTGGCGGGTGCCAATTTCTTCGTGGTATGGTGAGCGAGGTATTAATTAAGAACGCGCGAAACCTTCTTTTAAAAACTATGCTTT
This sequence comes from Drosophila paulistorum, assembly GCA_018152135.1. Classification (NCBI taxonomy): domain Eukaryota; kingdom Metazoa; phylum Arthropoda; class Insecta; order Diptera; family Drosophilidae; genus Drosophila; species Drosophila paulistorum. Next base: position 245,558 of record JAECXG010000635.1, read on the forward strand.
ATTCAATTTATTCACAGAGAGCCCGACACACACGAAATGTTTCGGGTTGAAGTACATATACAATAGGTTCGAATATATATATATGAAGGAAAAAAGAACGGGTGTTCGAATGCAAGTCTCGTACTGGATTGATGATGACGATTTACCGGAGGGCGCTTCGTCACCCTCCTCAGTATGTCCGCATTCCGTTTTGGGAAAAACCCTACCCCTTACTCTCTGCTGTTCACCCGGTGGCGTGAACAGAGTTGCTTTTCCCAAATAAAGTACTTATATATGATATATGATTTAATATTAAAACTAGTAGAAAACTATTCAATGTACATATATATAATAATATTCTGAAATTAATATTTTTGGAAGTTAACTTAAGTGAAGAAGTTTTAGTATATTTATACATATCTTCTTGTGTTTTCATGAAGGATAACACCATGTAAAAGTACGGAATGAATGGTTGAATGAATAGCATAATAAGTTTTTTTTTATTTGAGCAAAGATATTGGAGTAAAGGCTGTAAAGCAATCACTGTTATCTTTTTTATACCCATGCAAAAAGGGTATATTAATTTTGGTCAGAAGTGTGCAACGCATAGAAGGAAGCAACTCCGACTGTTGAAGAACTGACTATTAGTTAAAACAAAAGAAACACTGCTTTTATATGTTTATATATATTCATTTATATTAAACACTTGAACTTTCGTTTTGGCAACACCAGCAACCACGTTTTATATTTGCAGAAAAAAAAGTAAAGAGGAAACTTCAGTGTGACCAAACTTCATGTCACATAAAAAACTTAATCTAGTATTTGTAAAGAGTAATTTTTGTAAGTGGAATAGGGGTATTCCAACACGCCCCCTCAAAAATTACATTATTAAATAAACAAAAAAAAATAATTCAAAACTTAACTACTGATTTCTGTGGTTGGTGTGCCATCTGGGAAGTCTTATGTGATCCAGCATTTACTCTAAGGATACAGGGAAAACCCAGAAAAACCTGTATCGGATCAACTTAAAAAAAAATGTTTACAAATTAAAAATATAAATTCATTGGCATGTTTTACGACTTAACAATTCAAAGAGTCGTAAATTAAATTAAATAAACAAAAAAAAATGAAATTCTTTGGCATCGAGGAACAATCGATTTGTTCAGTTGTCTTCGAGGAGTCCCAATTTCTTCCGGAATTCTACAAACTTTCCGACTGGCAGCGGCTTTGTAAAGATGTCAGCAACTTGGTTTTCTGTAGGAATATACTCAAGAACAATGATATTATTTTCCACTTGTTCTCTAGCAAAATGGTATTTAATGTCTATATGCTTAGCTCTTTTGTGACATGAGGGGTTATTGGCTATACAGATACATCCCTGATTATCTTCATAAATTTTTATTGGTTTTTCTAAATTAATATTTACGCTGTTCATTAGAGACTTTAGCCATAATGCTTCTCTTACAGCTTCAAACAGGGCCATATACTCAGCTTCAGTAGATGAAGCTGCTACTGAGTTTTGTTTCTTGGTGTTCCAACAAATCAGATTGGAATCAAATACTTTAAACAAAAAACCTGTGGTACTCTTCCTATCAATCTCATTCCCACCCCAGTCAGAGTCTACATATCCAACTAGGATATTTTCAAAAGTTTCATTCTTATTAAGAACCAACTTCATATTAGCACTTCCTTTTAAGTATCTAAGAACCCTCTTTAAACATTGCCATAACTCTGAGTTATTCTTACTACTATATCTACTCAGAATATTTATTGCAGTAGACAAATCAGGGCGTATGCACAGCATGATGTACATTAAACACCCAATAAGATTTCGACATGGTGCTCCACAATCTTCATCTGAATTTAGCAGTTCATAATTCATTTTGTTGTAAAGGGGTACTTACTGCATTGCAGTTTTCCATATTATATTTACTTAAAATTCTCGAAATATAAGAGGACTGACTTAAGCAAATTTTATTAGGAAACATTTCTATTCTTATGCCAATGAAATGTCGTATTTCTTCTAAATCAGTCATTCGAAATTTATTCTTTAAGTATGTTTTAAAATCAATCATACTTGTCATATCCCCTGTTACTATGACAACATCATCAACATACAGCAGTACATATATATTTGATTTAACATCGCCTTTGTCTAAAATGTAAATACAACGATCTACTGGCGAATTTGCAAACTTGCATTCTTTTAATGCCTGCTCAAAAACCTCAAACCAGCACCTTGCTGCCTGTTTGAGTCCATAAATTGCCTTGTTCAATTTACAAATGTTTTGACCATTGCTTGATGCACCTTGAGGAAGTTGCATATATATTTCATCATTTAGCTTTCCATTCAAGAAAGCTGTTTTCACATCCATTTGATGAACATTCAGATTATATTGCACAGCTAACGATAAAATGAACCGAAAGCTAGAAATTCTGGCAACAGGGGCAAATGTTTCGTCATAATCTACCTGATATCTTTGGGTAAACCCACGTGCAACAAGTCTAGCCTTGTATTTCAAAGGATTTCCAAATTCATCATACTTAATAGAAAATACCCATCTGCTATCGACAATGTTTTTGTTGTTTGGCCTTTCCGTCATAGTCCATGTGTTATTTAATTCATGAGCATTTAACTCTATTTTTATGGTTTCTTTCCAAAGGTGTTTGTCATTTCGATGTTTTATTTCATCAAATGTATTTGGAACATCATTAAATACAGTGTGAGCATTCAATATAAACATATTTATATTACAATCGTCTTCATTATACGATATTTGTGGTTTGCCTTTTAATCTCTCACTTTTTCTGGTTAATGTTTCGATTGTTTCATGTTCCGTATCATTCGGGAAACACGCTTCCTTACTCTCATTCAGGACAACAGATTTAGTTCTTTTCCTACTCTCATTCGGAATATTTATGTGATCAGATTCCTTACTGTCTTTCAGGATTTCAGTATTATCACACTCCTTACTTTCATTCAGGACATCAGGATAATTTATTTTCTTACTTTCATTCGGAAAATATTCATTACCAATTTTATTACTTTTTCTAAACAAATCTGTTTCATTGTTGACAACCCTTGAATTAACCATATTAGTTTCATCAACGACAACATCTCGCGCAACGATAAACTTTTCATTGATAGCATCCCACAATTTATATCCATTTGGCTCATATCCCACAAGGATACTCTTAAATGATTTTTCATCGAATTTGCCATTTTTATTTTTATTGTGTACATACTCAGTTGCGCCAAACACTCTCAAATGACTCAGATTGGGTTTTCTATTGTGCCACTTCCCATATGGCGTAATTCTACTTTCATCGAGGGCCCTACTTGGAATTCTGTTAATGGATATGTTGCTGTTAAGACAGCTTCACCCCAGAAGTGTTTTTCTAATTTTGCACCATTTATCATAGCCCGAGCCTTTTCAGTAATAGATCGTATCATTCGTTCAGATACACCGTTCAATTGTGGTGTATGTGGAACAGTTAAATGATAGGATATCCCTTTATCAACACAAAAAACACGCATCTCAATTGACAGGTACTCTCTACCATTGTCGATATATAAATTAACCATTTTCAGATTAAAATGGGCTTCACTCTTCGCTACAAAGTCTTTGAACATATTAAATACTTCAGACTTATATTTGATTAAATAAGTAACACAATAATGTGTGAACTGATCTACAAAGATTACATAGTAGTTTTTATCATTCAGAGTGACTGGAGTAATTGGTCCACATACATCTGAATGCACTACGAATAAGGGTCTATTAATATGGCTTTTGTCTTTGAATCTGTTAAATGGTAGTCTATTTTGTTTTCCGTTAAGACAGGGCTCACAAATATCATCTGACAACTCTAAATTATTAAGAACGCTATTATCATTGAATACATTGTATCTTTTTATTTCAAGTAATTTTCCATTGCTAATGTGCCCAAGCCTCTCATGCCACAATTTATATTTATTTTTATTTTTTCATTCAGAGTATATGCGTGAAATTTAAGTACTGGAATATTATTGAACATACCTGAGTTTTTCACCACTAGCATTCCATTTTTGCTTATGAAAACTCCATCAGTGTTAAATGTCACTGACATTCCAGCTTCTTGAAGTCTCTTAACTGACATCAAATTAGCTGCAGCTTCCCTGCAGTACAAGACATCCTCCAGTGTAATTTCGAAGCCATTTTGCAGCCGCACAATACCACGTTTGGTGGCATATATGTAATCTCCTTGTTTAGCCACAGCGATTTTTAGTGGTGGCACCAACTTTACACAATCAGAATACAATGAGTCATCGTTTATTAGATGGTCACTCGCTCCAGAATCCAATATGAACTCATTTTTATTTAAATTTGTTTTCACTTGTTTAAACATAAATGCAAACCCGGGTTCTGGTGTCGCCAATTGCGCTTGAATATTTTCCTTATTCTTTTCTTTTGAAATTCTTTTAAATGCGTAACAATCTTTCTTTATATGACCTACCTTTCCACAGTAATGACACTTGATACTATTTCCTTGCTTGCCTTTGAAAAATCTATTTGGTTTATTCACCCTATTTTTAAAATTGACTTGTGTGCGTGTAAACTTATTGTTGTTGTTTTTATTTTGCACAACTGTTTTCATCACCTTATTACTCGTATCACTATTATCATTGTTTATTTTAACTTCGTGATCTAATAATCTATTTTTAACAAAAGCTAAAGTTAAGTTATCCTCTGATAGCGTTTCTATAGCTGTGATCACTCCGTTGTAAGATGATGGCAACGTAAGCAACAAATGTGACACCTTATCCATTTCTTCTAATTTTGCACCGGCAGCTAACAATTCGCTAACTAACTCATCAAAGATGTTGAAGAATGTCAGCAGTGGCATCTCACTCGATAATTTAAGCGAGAGTAAACGTTTGCGCAATGCCAATTGCGATGCCAAACTTTTGCGCTCATAAATGGCGTCTAAGCTGTCAAAAATTTGACGCGTGGTTTTGTCACTTGCCGCAAAATTAAGAAACGCATCACTTAAATGTTCTATAAGCGTATTTTTGGCACATCGCTCTGCCTTTACCCAAGAGTCATCTATTTCGTTGGGCATCACTTGATCAATAACTTTTATTACGTCTAATTCTGAAAATAATGCCCTCATCCTAAACTTCCAAATAGAGTACTTTTCACCATCAAATGGCTTTATATTGCGCTTTGCCTTTTCCATTCTTTTTATCACACACACACACAGCTATGAATAAGGAAGAAAGAAAGAGACAAAAAACTTGTACTTGGAATTGAATTTCACAATTAGGTTATTTCCGAACTGATCAAAGAATTGTATTTATGTGTATTAACTTGGCAAGGACTGGGCCCATAACCTGTTGAAGAACTGACTATTAGTTAAAACAAAAGAAACACTGCTTTTATATGTTTATATATCTTCATTTATATTAAACACTTGAACTTTCGTTTTTGCAACACCAGCAACCACGTTTTATATTTGCAGAAAAAAAAGTAAAGAGGAAACTTCAGTGTGACCAAACTTCATGTCACATAAAAAACTTAATCTAGTATTTGTAAAGAGTAATTTTTGTAAGTGGAATAGGGGTATTCCAACACCGACCATATAAAGTCTATACATATATTCTTGTCATCACGACGAGACGAGTTCAAATAGCCATGTCCTTCCGTTCCTCCGCCGATGCGAACTCCTCCTAGACCGTTAGAGCTACAGAGCTGAAATTCACGTAGGCTTGTATATACTGCAGGGTTTGTATATCTCAGATTCAGCCGGATCGGACGACTATATCATATAGCTTCCATACAAACGTCAAAGTCACGAACAGTGACTTTTCGGAATAACTTCGCTATTTTCTGATCTACCGTCATGAAATTTAATATTGGTTAGTTTATTGCACCTATAAACAACTGTACCAAATTTGATCAAGATCGGGTGAACCACCTCCCTACCAACTTTGACGCGGTCGAAGTAAACCCCGGCCCTCTGGTTTTTCCATGCTTCATATGAACCAACATCATTTTGTTTTTGGTTAAACGAATTTCTGGGATTTTACACCGTGGATACAAAGCCAATTCTTGATAAAGTTTATCTTGAAGTGACTGTCGTGAACTATTATTTATTGCAGTCTTACGGACTTTAACCAGTTCCTTTGTAAATATTTTGTTTATAAATAAACTATCATAAAAAAGAAGAAGAAAATCTTTGAGCTTTCCGAACTTGGTGTACCTTTACAGTCATAAGATATGGACAATTCCGAAATCACTCACACGACTTTCGGAAGCATAATGAAATTTTATATGCAAAATAAATTAAAGAAAATCAAATTTTTTTTCAATTTATCTCTACTAGTTTTTTTTAAAATAACTTTTACAGTACTATCGACGGAAATAAATTAGATCCTCTCTTTTTTCAATCAGTTCCGCGAATAATCTTACAAACAGGTCCCAGTCTCTAGGTTCTCCCGAAAATGTGGGTACCTTCGGCAACACCGGTAGTTTGACTCGCACGGTAACATTCTCAACTTTAAAATTTTTCTGATTGTTTATTTTCTATTCTAGTGCTGACAAGGTATTCTGAACGTCGAACTCTAGTTATTCTATGACTTCTTTAATCGTTTCATTACATATAAGTTCATCTGTATAAGCTTGGCACATCTGTACCTTCTTCAACAAGAATTTTATTATTATACCCTTGCAGAGGGCATTACAAAATTGGTCAGACGTTCGTAACGCACAGAAGGAGACGTTTCCGACCCCATAAAGTATATATATTCTTGATCATCATGAGAAGCTGAGTCGATATAGCCATGTCCGTCTGTCCGCACGTCCGTCCGTCCGTCCGTCCGTCCGTTTTGATATTTGAGCTACTTTTAGCCCCGAGCTCATAAAATATGAAAATTGTAAGGATCGGACTACTATATCATATAGCTCTAGAACAAAAATTATTGCAAAAATTGGAGTATCCCCGATAGTATTGGATATAAAATCTCAGATCCCAAAATTTGAATCTGATCGGTTAAATGGAACACAAGTTACAGTCAATACAAATCGGCTCAAGCGCTGCCTACTACGTTATCATCAAATCAACAGAGCACATGCATACTACACGAACTGTATGTGTATTCGTGCGGTGCTTTGGATGGTAGAAAAAGAAAAATTGTAGTAAAAAGAGTAATAATTTGAATGTTTTGTTTGTGTATTTATGAATTGAGTTGCAGGGAAAGAAATTTCAAAATGTAAAAATATTATTGGAAAGATGAAGTAAAGAAGACAGTGTGCCCGTGGTTTAATTTTTAGGCTCTTCGTAATGTTATTGTAGCAGGTTTACATAACGTCTCAACTTTGGCTATGTTATGTTATTCCACAGTATATAATAATAAAAACAGATAGATGTACTTATAACTATCTTAATTTATATCTTATCTGATGATCCTGTTGTTGACACCGTTCGCCACTGTTGTCCGTCAAGTAGAGTCTGCCAAGTAGGTTTTGCCGATAGTCTGCTCCTGCTTGTCTGCCAATGGGTAGGGTTTGCCGATAGTTTGCTGGTGGTACGTCGTTTCTTTACATTCGCCTCGCCTCCAGGCTTCTCTTCTTTGCAACTATCTTGTTGCTCTGCTGCTGTTTCTAGTTGCCGACTTGCAACTGTATATATATAGTGTATACACTAATTAAATCTCTTTTTTTTCGATATTAGGGCTTCAAATACGCCACACACAAAAACACTCACCCAAACTGACTTTAAAATCGGACGCATGCACTTTTTATTTATTAAGCAATATTTTGCGTTTTATATTATACTCTGTCTCTTACCACTGGTAGGGAAGAGCAGGAGTTATTTTATTTTTGTTACCTTTATATGATCTTAGCATTTACACTTGCATAAGAATTCAGACTTCAAGGAGCTGATTCACTCTCTGAGTCTCTTACCACTGGTGGGGGAAAACTGCAGTTTTTCCGAAGGACCAAAATGAATAGAATTGAAAATAACCGAATTTTAATTCGTTGAATTCAAAATATGAACTAATTTTATTTACAAAAGTACGGAGTTTAGGTAACAATTGTTCTTAGAAGATCTTATTCTAGTACGACTCACCCCCACGTATTTGGGGGTTGAAAAATTATTATTATTTTGGCCACGGCGTCGGCCACTTGACATCCTGCCGTTGTGATCTTTTAGGTAAGTTTAGAATTATAAGTGTTTTTCCCACACTGATTGTAATTCTAGTCACATGCTAGGTTAGTTGTTTGGTACCAAAATACAGTTGTATTGTATTTTCTTTGGTGCATCTGATTTGGTGAAGCCAGTTCAGATGAACATGATGTTTATTCTTAAACCAACAATCAGGGCTTGAGTTGTGAAATGGTTTTGAAAGTTGCTATTAATCATTTAAAGTTGCAAGTTGCTATTGTCGGAAAATTCGGTTGACATAAAATCAGTACTTAAGTGGTGAAATGGTTATTTGAAGTTGCTAAAAATCATTTAAAGTTCCTATTGTTGAAACCTCCCGAGAACAGTTGTAAAATTAAAAGAGAGTTGTTGTTGTAGAACAAAAGCGGTAATGTCGAAAACGAAGTGTACGCCGGTAAAGAACGCGTTATGCGAAGATCACTTCGTGTCCAATTGGAAAACGGATTTGGCATGAACGACCTATGTAGCGCTAATATACATACATCAAAAGCTACGTGAGCCTTAGAGCAGAAATTTGAAACCTTTCGAGAGTACATATTTCATTTGAAGTCAATCGCAGCTGAAGGCAATATAGACATGAAATCGGTACTGAGCTATATAGTAGACGGTTTGAATATGGAGAACGACTTAAAGATCAACTTATATTGCGCCAAGTCATTCAGAGACCTACGTAAAAAATATGCAATCTATGAGCATGCAATGGAAATGGCAAAAATCGATGTGCCACAGGGTCTGAAGAAAGTGAGCCAGAGAAACTACGAGAAAAAGGCTCGTTGTTTAACTGCGGATCGAGTGAGCATCTTAGAAAACAATGCAATGTAACCAAATCTTTTTGCTGATATGGAGAGGGTCATATCTCAAAAAATTGTCCAAGGATTGCGAATGTTAGTTGACAAAGGAGCAGATGTGTCTTTGGTGTCCAGAAGCGCTGTACGGAAGATTGAGGTTAAATATCTGGAGAAATCCGTTAAAAATCTGATTGGTCTAGGCGGAAAAGTTACTCATCCGCTTGGTACTTTTCAATCTGAGGTCAAAGTGGACGACGTCCACTTTCGTTTGTTGATGTCACAAACGAAGATGTGCGGTAGATGTGTTGTACTCAGCTATGACTTTATTGAAAAGTTCTTCGTTATGTCGTCAGAAGCAGGATATAAATTTTATTCCCCTGCTGGCGATAAAACTTCCGAGGATAATCGGTTAAGTATTTTTAATGTAACAGAAATCGATTCTGATGTAGATGTACGCTCATACTTCCAAAATGATGTGGGAGCAATGATCAACAACTACAAATACCCAACCGTTGAAGAGAGAACCCAGAGTGCTGCAGGGCTAGTAGCAGCATCAACTGATGCAGTTAGTCTACAGATTATCCCAGATCGTGCTATCTCGCCATTTCCACAAGCACCAAGCAACAAGTCGACGAATGACTCAATGCTGGAATCGTTCGCCGATCGTCGTCCAATGTAGCCGGTCGAGTCGTTGTGGTAAAAAAGAAAGATGGCAACTATCGAATCTGCGTGGATTTTCGAAAGCTAAACAGTATGGTGTTGAATGATCTTTGCTCACCATGCCCAAGCTGACGAACTTTTTCTTGAAATTTTGCCTGGCTAACATTAGCGTTCTCATTACTGGAGGTCGCGTTTCCCACGCGACTCTCCGTTGCTATCCTCAACATTTTCTGACATCTTTGCATCTGCTTCAATATTTTTCGAATCAACAGTGCCCTTCTTGAGTCTCCTTTGGCTAGTAATCTGGTTGCCATACATAAACCATTTCTAGTTAACGTATGCGTGTATTACGATATCGATATAAGTATATGTTGTAATATTGGTTTGGTTGGCTCAGTATTAGTTTAGTTTTAAATAAAAGCACAATAATCTTTATTATTATTTTATTATTTTTTTTATTTCTTTAGATTTTAATTCTTGATTTTGACACGACCAGCCACTTTCACCTTTCGAAGAGGAAGTAAAGAAGACAGTGTGCCCGTACATTAATTTTTAGCCTCTTCGTAATGTTATTTTTGCAGGTTAACATAACGTCGCAACTTTAGCTATGTTATGTTATTCAACACGCCCCCTTCAAAAATTACATTATATTAATTTAGAAAAAAAATTAAAATAATAATTCATTTACTGTGACTGGTGCTTGTACTCTGGGAGGTATTAGAATATGATCTGGCATTCACCATTAAGATTGGAAAAACCCAGAAAAACCAATCAGATCATTTATACCATTTAAGCAAAACAAATATTTTTTTTTTCAAAAAGTTACTTCATCCTTACTATCATTCAGAATGCCACTTTTCACAGCTCTTGAGTTTTCCACATTTGTCTCTAGCAATAATGAATTTCTTATTTTCATTATCCCATAACTTAAAGCCGTTAGTTTCATATCCCACAAAGATACTTTTAAATGATTTATTGTCGAATTTCCGTTTACTAATTTTATTATGTACGTATACACGTTGAACCAAATACTTTTAAATACTTTAAAACTGGCTTTCTATTATGCCACATCTCGTAAGGCGTTGCTGCACGATCTCCAAGTGCCTTACTTGGAATTTATTATATAACTTTGCACCATTGACCGTGGCACGAGCCTTCTCAGTAATTGTTCTAATTATTCTTTCTGATACTCCATTCAACTGGTATATGGTACAGTTAAATGGTAACTGATTCCTTTCTGAGTATGAAAGTCTCGCATATCGCTAGACAAATATTATCGATGTATCACAACTTTCAGGTTGAAGTGAGCTTAACTTTTCGCCACATAGTCCTTAAACATTATAAATACATGATTTATTAGGTAAGTAACACAATTATGTGTAAACTGATCTACAAAAACTACATTTTAATTTTTATCATTAATAGTTGTGAGTGTAATCGGACAGCACACATCAGAATGTATAACAAAAAGTGCTCTACTTATATGTTCTTGATTTTTATACTTGTCGAAACGTAATCTGGCTTGCTTTCCATTTAAACAAGCTTCACATATATCGTCTGTTAAATTAACTTTATTAAGTAGTCTATTATTTTAAACAAATTCTTTCTTTTTATTTCTAACATTTTGCCTTTACTTATATGGGCCCAATCTTTCATGGCATAATTTATATAAATTTTCAGTTTTTATATTAACTTTATATGCTTTGAATTCAAAAATTGGCATTTTGTACTCACATGAGTTTTCAGCAATAATAATACCATCTTTTGTCAATTTAACTCCAGATTCGTCAAAAACTACTGTCACGCCAGCCTCTTGTAGTCTTTTTACAGCGATTCGATTCCACGTTTTGTTGCAAAGATGTATTGCCCTTCCTCGGCGATAGCAATCTTCACTGGAGTTTGTAGTTCAGCAGAATCCATAAAAAGTGTCTCATCATTTATTATGTGGTCGGATGCACCCGAGTCAAGGATGAAATTCACATTTGTTTTCAACTTATTATTATTTGAATTCAAACTTTTAATCATGAACGCGAAACCTGGCGTGGTCGTTGCAATATGACCTTGTGCGTTATTTTCTTTATTATTGTCATTTAATAGTTTTTATATGCATAACAATTTTGTTTAATGTGCCCTGGCTTGCCACAGTGGTGACATTTTATATTATTTTGTTTGTATTTGTAATTATATGGCTTGCAAGTATTATTATTATACCCTTGCAGAGGGTATTATAAAATTGGTCAGATGTTTGTAACGCACAGAAGGAGACGTTTCCGACCCCCTAAAGTATATATATTCTTGATCAGCATGAGAAGCTGAATCGATATAGCCATGTCCGTCTGTCCGTCCGTCCGTCCGTCCGTCTGTGCAAAGCAACTTCACGCTGCACAGTGGTCTGCCCCATAGGCCAAAAATAAAAAAAACGAGCTATGGAAGTTAACTTCGGCCTTGCCGAAGTTTATATACCCTTGCAGTTCTTTATTATATTTAATTCGATAAGAAAAGTGAAATTTCATACATCAACAGCATTAGTTGTCGTATTATGAATATGCTCAAATATTTTTCAAACTATTGAATTCAAAACACATTTAATGATTTTCATACTTTATCTCACACAGGTAATAAAGAGTCTCCAAAAAAAATTTCAACCCGATATCTCTTAAGATGGCTGAGTAAAACGCATACTTCAAACTACTGAATTCAAAACACATTTAATGATTATTAAACAATATATGATATAGTAGTCCGATCCCGATGATTTTCATACTTTATCTCACACAGGTAATAAAGAGTCTCCAAAAAAAATTTCAACCCGATATCTCTTAAGATGGCTGAGTAAAACGCATACGCACAGACGGACGGACAGACGGACAGACGGACAGACGGACATGGCTATATCGACTCAGCTTCTCAAGCTGATCAAGAATATATATACTTTATGGGGTCGGAAACGTCTCCTTCTGTGCGTTACAAACATCTGACCAATTTTATAATACCCTCTGCAAGGGTATAAAAAGTTAAATTTTTTGCTTAAAATGTGGCAACTCTATTTCAAAATAGATCAAACTTTTTTAATCAGCTGTTTTTTTGACACTGTGCCAGCTGTTCTCTTCAAAAATAACTGTTAAACACAAAGCATGAAATTTTACTCGTTTTGCAGCGTGAGTACAACAAAGAGAACAGAAAACTTAAAATTAAATAAAGTATTTAAAAAGTCGTTTTATAACAATGGAAGTTTTGAATGTTGTTAATAAAGGTATTAGCTATTATTTAAAATTAATTGCATGTTCTCTGCAAGTTACTTTTATTTGTAAATATTAATGTAATATATGTTCAATTTCTTTACTAATTCGTGTGTATACTTAAATTTCACTTAAGCTTTTAGTTATGAAGCTAATCGTAGCTAACAATCAAATTGACTTCAATAAATTTGTCCAAATTTAAAGATTATAATATGTAAAATTTAGCTGCTAGTTTTTGCAAGTTGCCGCGCAATCTTTCCTAGAATTATGCGACTTCGACGCTTTCGGTGTCTTTTTCGTCTGTCTAACTGTGCATTCTAGTGCTGTGTGTTGTGATTATCGTCTTCGTCTCTTTTCTGCGTTATGCTGAATGTTTTTGTGATTGATGTCTGAGATTCTATTTGTTCTTTTTGTTTGTTTTTATGTTGTATTTTTATTTTAAATTTATATTATTTTAAATTTTTGTACAGGAGATTTTTTTGAATGTGAATTGAGTCGTAAGTTCATATTTGATAAGTGGTGTTCCGAGAGCGGTACAAATCCAGAAAAGATTCGGCGCATTTCTCAATCTTTAAAATTAATGATTGAAAAAGAAGGATACAATATTGGATCTACGAACTTGGAGGAATTACAAAATCGCGTTAGTTACTGTTGCAAACAAATATCAACATTTTGGCGTGAATGCCGTCGAATTAAATCGTTCGTTTTGGAAAAGCAGTCTGATTGGCTTGGAAAAAATGACTCATTTAAATTTAAATGTGAGTTGCATACTCCACCTGGAAGCAATATTGAGCGTGGTCGTCCGAAGACAAATTATTCAGACTGCTCATCCCGAACAAAGAGAAGACATGGGTACATGAGTTGATATCGATCAGTTTTTTTTTGGGAATCTTTACAAATGCCAATAAAGATTCATGGTTGGGAGGGTATAGAACTGATAAGGTCCATCTACATCTTGACCTCAGTAACAGCTAGCTTGTGACCCAAAGGATACACCTTCATTTCTTTCGTTTGTTATTAACATGAATTACTTACTGTTTTCGTAAGTATTTTCGGCCCGACATTTGATTTTCATTTAAAGTTAGTTTCAGTAGAGATCCTAATAAAATTAAATTTTATACTTAAAGGTAGAGATTCAGCAAACAACCCCCCCACCCCGCAAGAGCTACGGAACCAGAGGATCTCGATCTGCTGCAATTCACCTACCGCCTTCGTTTGGTTATCGATAGATTTATCGTCGCTGTGATAGGAGAACCGATTATATAAAATTTAGGGCGCGCAACGAAAACCGTATAAAATTTTTGGCACGCTGAAATAGCCAAAATCGATGAGCCGTTTGCTGACGTTCTGCGCTCTTCTGACCAAGGACAATTGACAATTGTGCCTGCAAGTGCTGCTGAAGTTGTCTCCCTAATCATGGATGCCAATTTAACGAAGCATCAATATATTCTCATTAGAGAATTTGTTAACAGCAAAATTTCTGCAGAGCTCTTGTGCGGTTATGAAAGTGTCTTAAATGAAAAAAAAAAAATGTTATCCCCAAAAAATAACAGTAAGCGAGTCACATGCTGAAGTGGAGCTTCAAACCACACCACACCACGAAGAGAATAGTTAAGTTGCAGGATAATGTAATAGACGATGCTCTCAGTAAACCCGTGAACAACTTAAAACTTTTCGGGAAATGGGGCTTCGACGGAAGTTCCGGGCACAGTGAATATAAGCAGAAAGTGGAGAACAATAACTTGGAAGACAGCCACATGTTTGTCACTTCATATGTCCCACTTGCCCTGATACTTAGTGAAGACAGCTCAAAGATTATCTGGAAAAATCCACGACCATCATCCACTCGATATTGTCGACCTGTGCGATTCCAGTTGAAAAAGGAATCAAGTGAAGTGAGCATTGAAGAGGAAAAGTACTTTAAGAATCAAATAGAAAAGCTCCTTCCAACAGATATTGTTGGAAATAAGACAGTATATGTTCATCATGTGCTGCAATTAACAATGGTTGATGGCAAAATATGTAATGCCTTAACTCAAACTTCATCCTCTAAATGCTATATATGCAACGCGAAGCCCACAGAGTAACAACATAGAGGAAAGCATGCAAAGGGAAGTTCAGAAGGATCGATATGAGTTCGGATTGTCACCACTTCATGCATACATAAGATTTTTTGAATATTTTATTCATTTGGCTTATAGACTTGATGTCAAATTCTGGCAAGTTAGATGCATTGAAGGAAAGGAGCAGAATTTCGCTTAAAAATGGGATTGTTAGTCGGCAAGCCCAAAGTTGGAGGGTCTGGATCATCGAATGATGGAAACACTGCCAGACACTTTAATAATGCGTGCCTTTCGGCTGAAATAACTAGCCTCGATGTAGACCTTATTGAAAGATGTGGGACAATATTACAAGCCCTCTCTTCTGGTTACCAAATTAATGTAGAAAAATTTAAGGCATTCGCACTTAATATAGCGAATGATCTTACAAGGACATATTCTTGGTACTATCTGCCACCTACCATACATAATAGAAAATGCTTTACTTTCTATTGGAGAGTTGTCAGAAGAAGCTGCTGAGTCAAGGAATAAGGACATTAAAAAATACCGTCTGCAACATACCCGCAAGATTTCTCGTCAGGCAACAAATGAAGATTTATTTAATCGACTATTGCTGACGTCAGATCCTTTTATTACAGAACATCGAAAGTTACCCAAAAAAAAAAAAAAATCAATTTTAAATAAATCTGTTTTTGATTTGTTAGAATAGTATTTTATATTTAATCATACTTAGCATAATATATTACAACAAATTTGAAATATATTCAACTTTTTTAAAAATGGGGATTTGGGGCCATGGCCATGGGTGGCATATCGGAAGGGACTTACTTACGGAAGATCTATATATATTTTAACAATTACTGTATTTTTATAGAATTTCGGAAAAAATTTCAGAATTTTATCTCCACTAGAAGTATTTTTGGCCGCTCGCTCCATACAAGCCCAATCACTGTGCGCTGGCATCTTAAGAGCTATCTGAATGAAATTTCATATTTGAGCTACTTTTAGCCGGGAGATAATAAAGTATGAAAATTGTCAGGATCGGACTACTATATCATATAGCTCTAGAACAAAAATTTTTGCAAAAATTGGAGTATCCCCATGGAATTTACCAATATAATAGAATTTGATATAAAATCTCAGATTCCAAAATTTTATGTATGTGTAGGCGTGTTTTGCTTTGCTTAAAAATTCTAGTAAAAAGAGAAATAATTTGAATGTTTTGTTTGTGTGTTGATGAATTGAGTTGTGCAAGGAAAGAAATTTCAAAATGTATAAAAATTATTGCCAAGGACTGCAAGGGTATATAAACTTCGGCATTGCCGAAGTTAGCTTCTTTGATATTTTTTATTATAATGTTGATTTTTATATTTTTATTTGTTATTAATTATAATCATATGACAGGGTCATCATATTACATTACTGCAGTTTTTCCGAAGGACCAAAATGAATAGGGATTCCAGTAGTTTTTGTAGTTATTATTATTATACTTATTTTTAGCATCAACATGTTATACCTTTTTACTTGTCTAGTAACATTTTCTTCCTATAGTGTCTCTATGTAATGTAATGACCCTGTCATATGATATTGGCAAAGTGTGCAGTAAGTGCGAAACCTTGTCCATTTCGTCTATATTGGCGCCTGATCCTAACAATTCATTAATCAGTTCGTCAAAAATAATTAAGTGGTTTACAAGAGCCATCTAGTTTTTTAGTTTAACCGACAAAAGCGCAGCTAACTGAGATGTCACACTTTTTCGTTCATACACAGAATCCAGGTTCCTTCGAATATCACATGCTGTGTTTTTGTCTGTTACGAAATCCAAAAATGCATCGCTTAAGTGCCCTACCACTATACTTTTTGCATACCGTTCGGCCTTAACCCAATTTTTATCTGTTTCTTCGCTATCAATAACTTTTAATGCATCTTGTTCAGCAAGAAGTGTTTTTATTCTTTTTTCACACAGAATATTTCTCACCATTAAACTAATTAATAGTAAGCTTTGTCTTTTCCATTATTGTATAATTTTATTTTTTATGTGAATTTTTATGTAGGTATGTGTAAATCAAAAGTCTGTTGTGAAAAAAAAACTAAATGTGCAAATTTTAATATTTTTTTTTTTAGAACGTACTCTGGGCCCATAACCTATTGGTTTGGCTCAGTATTAGTTTAGTTTTAAATAAAATCACAATAATCTTTATTATTATTTTATAATTTTTTTTATTTCTTTTGATTTTAATTCTTGAGTTTCACGATCAGCCACTTACACGTTTCGAGTAGAAAAGATGAAGTAATGAAGACTGTAGTATATCCATACCAAAAATCATTAACACAAAGAGCTCAGCTTGTAACACTTTGTTGCAAGTACAAACAATCAAATATGTGCGACTCCACTTGAGTATGTTTATGTATATACATACATTAATATATTCACATAAACATACTCACATCAATATACAGCTAAACATGTTCATATATGTATGTGCATATATGTATATATATATACATATATACATATATTCATATGAGCACCAATGCACAGGCGTAACATGAGCTAGGGCCAAGCCAGCGTGTGAACGCTGACCATGCACTTTGATGCAAGTGCCCCAATTAATATGTATGTATGTACTGACACTTCCTCTCTCCCTCTGTCTCTTTTGTAGCTGTCGCCTAAGTGGCGATAGGTTAAGTAAAAGAATATTGTTTGAATAAAAATCAATCTGAACATTACCACAAAACTGAACTGACGCGTTTGTTTTCTTTCGAACAATCAACCAAGTGGAACCCGGTCATTACATGGCGACTGTGACAATAGGTCAAAAATAGACCTTAAGACATCGGAAGGACAAAGGTGTGAAAAAATATATATAAAAAAAAGGGCACGAAAATGAGAAATGGCTACACTGGATAACTACTTTCAAAGAGTTATCAGACGAAGCCCGAGCATAAAAAACGATATAATTGAGGTGTTTCGTAGTGAGCAAAGCCTCAGATCTAACTGGAGAAGAATTCCCAGTAAGAGGAGGCTCAAGAGTACAGATGTGCTTCCTGATTGAGGTACCAAATGTATGCTGCTACACAAATGCAGCAGGTACATTCCATTTTTATCTAATGGACTAAAAAAAAAAAAACACACACACACAAAAATAAATAAATAATAAAAACAAAAGAGGCAAGTGCTGATGACTAGCAACGAACCGTCACGTCCGAAGGACTTGGATTTCCTGACGGCTGTACCTACCGTACAAAGGGACGCACCACTCCTCGAAGAGGTATTAGAGGTGTGTCCAAACGAAGGACCACGCCTACTCACGATAGCTGAGTACCAGACTCACCAAAAGAAACAGAAGGAAGACCCCAAACAGAAGTCAAGAGGAGGAAAATACGCCAGGCTAAGGCGTGAAAGGAAGCTCCTCCAGGACCTCTTCCACACAGGACTGGATGACAAGGACCGACAGCACTACACAGAGTGCCTCATGAAAAATACAGCTGAACTTCGCCAAAGAGCGAAGAAACGCAATGAGTAAATAATTCTCTTGCCTTTAATTATAATTGTGTTCACGCCACCGGGTGAACAGCAGAGAGTGAGGGGTAGGGTTTTTCCCAAAACGGAATGCGGTCATACTGAGGAGGGTGACGAAGCGCTCTCCTGTAAATCGCCATCATCACTCCAGTACGAAATTTCAACCCGAACACCCGTTCTTTCTTTCCATTGAATTTTTCCTCCGAATTGTATATATTTTAACCCGAGACATTTTCGTGTGTGTCGGGCAACCTATGAATATTAATGAATAAAGTATAAGTTTTTGTAACCGAAGTTATCGCGCGTTATCAATTCACCACTCACTCACCACCCGAAGAAATTGGCACCCGCCAACCCCTTGTATTATAATTTGGATCCTTCCGCCCCGCCACAAACATTGGTCCTTCGAGCCGGATATCCTTCCGCTCTTCCAGCATGCATCGGCGGAATTCCTGATAAGTACAACATTTCTTATTAAAAATCCCATTCACATTATATCCGATTACATACTTAAAAAAGTGTGAGGTTTCCCGCTCTTCCATAGCGACCTACACACTTTTGTATACTTTATGTACATACCTGACCTGTTCCAAACGTTACCTGGTATTTCCCGATCATTTTTGTGTTTATGAAGAACATTTTTTTTCCATTCTTCGAAATTCTGATTGTCCAAAAGTCCAATTGCATATGTAGCAATACATCTGTATGTATGTACATATATATACGCATGTATACATACATACATGTAAAAACAGCTGTGTTTTTAACCTGCAAGTAAATAATCGCGTTAATAATCGCGAATTTATAAAGTACCACTTATCCTTACTTAAAGTGTAAAGCACACTCCACAGGCTGATCATTAGTCCATCGGCATAAATTATTTATGCCAAATAATTTGTACATCCATACATATGTATGTACATAAATACATACATATGTACATATGTAATAATTTTGGCCGCGGTAAGCACACTCATACGTACGTATGTACATACATATATATGTCCACATACATTCAATTGCACCCAAACCAAATTTGAAACCTACATAATTAAAGCAGGAAACCGCGATATTCGATTTAAAATTTAAAATTAATTAAATTCACAAAACATAAACAACGGCAGAACAGCTGACTCCCGATCAGTGCTGACACTCAAGTCTCATCAGTGCTGACACTTGAGCCAAGTCGTGACTCGGTCACGACATCCATTTTTTCCATCGTGATTTTCGTATTGTGCCATAAGAAATATTTCAATCAGTCAGTATCTAATTCGCAAAATAATTTCTAAAGAACTAAAGAACACTTGTGCTTCTCACTCCTCTATCCTTAAATTATACAGTATCCTTAAATTATACAGAAGCTGTAAAGCTTCGTTTCGATCTCCTCTCCTGAGAGCTCTAATTCCACGAAGTTATTTGTTCCCATTCGATTCGTAATAGCTCAGAGAACACTCTACGATGCCTCTTTCCGACTTTGTTGCCGTATGCGAGGCATTAACGGCGTTCGAGGCACGCGAGGCCCAGGCTTTAGCTGACGATGTGCCACTCGTCTCCATCAAAATACACTTAGACCAGCTTAAGTCACTTTGGGCAAAAGTCGAGGCAGAGTTTTCACGATGCCATAAGGCCTTGACGGCTCAAAAGAACGAAGATAGTCCGAAGCACATAGCTGCAATTAAAGCTAAACATGAATATTGTTATATGGTATATGTGCGAGGCGGGACCTCGTTTTGAGAGCGAATCGAGCAGTTGTCCGCAAAAATGGCTGCCCCATCTGTCAGGCTCTCCGTCGATTCCACCCATCAAAGCCACACAGTTCCCCCGTGCGAAGTTGAAAACTTCTACGGAGACAGCCTGGCTTGGCCTACATTCCGTGATTTGTTTACCGCGGTTTTTATCCATAATCCAAGCCTAACACAAGTGGAGAAACTTTACCACTTAAGTTGCAAAACTCGCGGTGAAGCCAGAGCCATTGTTTCTAGGTCATCCTTGACCAATGAAGGATTCCAGTCCGCGTGGGATAACCTCACTGCGCGGTACGAAAATAATCGATTATTGATTATGAGCCAAGCCAAGCAGCTTCTACAGATCCCAGCTGTATCCCAAGAGTCTGGCAAAGCGTTGAGAGAACTGCAGACGTCAATTCAAGGTTGCTTAACCGGTCTTGAGCGTTCCGGGGCTCGTACAGACAATTGGGATATCCTTCTCATAGCAATCTGTACGAGTAAAATGCCCAAATCCACCCTTCTGTTGTGGGAACAGTCCGTTCCAAATAAGACCGCAGTCTCATCCTGGGACGACCTGAATCGATTCCTAACTGATCGCCACCGTGTACTAGAGGCCACAGATGTCCTTCAACCAAGCTCTAGCAGTCAGACCTTTCCTTCCGTAAGCCGAAAACCTACGGTAAGAGCTCAGGCCTTTCCCGCTCAAGTGCAAGAGAGCTCAGCACCTAATACTTGTATAATTCCGAATCCTGCGTCCTCCGATTATTCCAGCAGCCCTCATGTAAACGTGGGAAGTTACTTCGCCTCCACTCGCAACACTGGCCTCCTGGGTACAGCGAGGGTAACTATTCATCATCGTGGCAAGCAGTTTCAAATCCGCGCTTTGATTGATATGGGATCCGAAGCGTCCTTTATTTCCCAAAGAATGTTTGAATTGATTAATCCTCCAAGCTGCAAAGTATCAACTAGCATTCGCGGCATTGGGCAATGCGATGCTGGTAGCGGCGACAAAGTGTGCCGCTTACAGATTTCTCCTCCTGACGAACCGCTCCGACAGTTCCAAGCAGTCGCCGTTGTGCTGCCTAGGGTAGCAGAGGCACTTCCCTCCCGCGCCGTCCCGGATAAGGTTAAGCAGGATGCGCTGGACCTTCCGCTCGCTGATCCAAATTTTACCAAAGGGCTCCTGTGGATTTGGTGCTTGGAGTCGAGCTCCTTCCCACTATCCTTGGGGAACGAATCATCAAGAATGTTGGTGATTCTTTCGTGGGAATCGAGACGATGTTCGGATGGGTTCTCTGTGGATCCGTTACTGATAAATCCAGTCGGTCTCGGTCCACCTCCTCCGGCAGTCCGAAGATGTCTCCAAGGACAGCAGCACCGTCCGATTTAGAATGCAGTTCCAATTGTTTCAGGTGCCGCGTTTGTCAAGGGGCACACGCGTTCCGTCAGTGCCGACAGTTTCGAGGACTACGAGATGAAGACAGGTTACGGGTAGTCTTGAGCAACGGATACTGCCCGAACTGTTTGGCTCATGAGCATTCCAATGGTTCCTGCAGGAGCACAACAGGATGCCATCGTTGTGGCAAACAACACTACACGCTGTTACAGAGCGACAGCTCAGTCGCGTACATCCAACCCAAAGAGCAAAGACCCGAAAGGCACCAGCCTTTCATTCGGACTTCTATCCAGAGGTCATCAGCCCTCGTGCCGCCTATTCCACCTGCATTCAAAGTTCCCCCTCCATCTCCACCCGTGTCTTGGCGATCCAGAACGCTGCCATCCTTTATCCTTAGACATGTCTAGCGAGGCAATTGCAACTTGTTGCAAGGGGGGCGGTATGTTCACGCCACCGGGTGAACAGCAGAGAGTGAGGGGTAGGGTTTTTCCCAAAACGGAATGCGGTCATACTGAGGAGGGTGACGAAGCGCTCTCCTGTAAATCGCCATCATCACTCCAGTACGAAATTTCAACCCGAACACCCGTTCTTTCTTTCCATTGAATTTTTCCTCCGAATTGTATATATTTTAACCCGAGACATTTTCGTGTGTGTCGGGCAACCTATGAATATTAATGAATAAAGTATAAGTTTTTGTAACCGAAGTTATCGCGCGTTATCAATTCACCACTCACTCACCACCCGAAGAAATTGGCACCCGCCAACCCCTTGTATTATAATTTGGATCCTTCCGCCCCGCCTCAAACAAATTGAAATTTAACATATATAAATATTATGAACAAACACGTACGAGTTTGCACTTGTTGCACAGTACACCTACTAATCAACCATTGACAGGCTAATACTAAAAAACATGTGTAGGCATAGATTTAACTAAAACATTGTTCAAGCTGTAAGCCTACGCATGTCTACTCTTCTACCTTTCCACGTCTCTGGCTCACTGTGTGAAACACAGTTGAGATAATTTTTCTTTCTCCTAAAATTTCTCAAATTACATTAAAGGAAAAAAATTTCTTATGTAACAATCGAAAAAAAAAAGAGAATTTTTTTTTTCTTCTCTATCAAACAAATAGAAAACAGGTCTAAACGACCAAGAAAACAAAATATTTTTTTTTTGCTAGAAAGATGGGTTCGCAAGAATCCAAAATAGACCACCCAACGGCTAATGTCGTTAACAGCGTTAAAATAGTAGATCACAAGGAAAATTTAGAGGAAATAGGGATATTGTTGTTAGCTATCCTAATTTTAGTAGCCTTAAACCTGGCTTTGAAATTATATGCAATGCATAATAAAATAATTAAGAAAAAATATCAGAGTAGAGCAGATGGCCTTAAAACAGTATAAAAATGGGTCGAGTAGAACTTAAATATCTGAAAAAATACGTTCCATTCTTAGACTTCCTCTTTAACAGAGGTGAAACCAATCCGAAATATAAAGAAATCAAATACTGGATTGTGAATAATAGAAAATTTAAATCAAGGATAACTCACTTGATAGAAAGATCCATAGTAGAAGCTTACAACCGCCTGAAACGAAAAAACAGAATTCTACCCACATGGGTGCATAAACTATTCGAGCAACCCATAGAGACAATTGATCTCTCAGGGAATTAAAAAAAAAAAAGAGAATGTAAATTTTTCAACAAAACGTGATTAATTGGGATGACATAATAGGAGAAGCTAGAATACGGGCGCAAGAATTAAATAAATCTTGTAAGTGCCTCTCACAGAACAGGGAAACATCCCAAAGTACAATAGAAAAACACTCGAAAATAATAATAGAGAGCCTAGAAAATATTAGAGCAGTATTCATACCACACTATAGTAAGCTAACTACGGGACGAAAAACAGCCGCAAATGCATTCTATAATGAATGCAAACGAAAGGCAAAATCCGTATTAAAAAGATATAATATTGAATATAAACAAACGGTTGATTTGGATATTTCAATATCACTGGAAGACAAAACCCAGTTAACGGCTGAAGAAGAGACGGATCAAGAAGAACCGTCAGTGAGTTTAGAACAAACAAAAGTAACTCTTATTAAACCAGCCGTTTTGCCAAGAACCACAAAAATGACTCAAACAGTCGCTGATTTTTTAAAAATGGCCTCAAACCTTATCCCACAGTTTGATGGCAAAAGAGAAAATCTTCAGAGCTTCATGGACGCATTGAATTTGATAAAGTCACTAAAAGGCGACCATGAGGAAACAGCAGTGTGTCTCATAAAAACAAAACTAAAAGGTCACACAAGAAATTTGATAACCTCCGAACAGACAATAGAAGAGATTATTAACAGTATTGCATCAAATGTAAAAACAGAATCAGTAGCGTCAATAACGGCAAAAATCAAAAGCCTACCCCAGAGAAACAAAACAGCAAGTCAGTATGCCCAAGAAATTGAAAAGCTTACTGAATCTCTGGAAGGTGCCTTTATACACGATGGCACATCTGTCGAAATAGCTAAAAAGTATACACTTTCAGTCGCTACAGAGGCAATAACAAAGAACTGCATAAACAATCAAGTACGTAACGTACTAAAAGCAGGTATTTTCCGTGACATGAACGAACTAACAACAAAGTTCATAGACAGTAGTACAGCAGAAATTGGGCAGGCAAACTCTGTCACATGCACTACCGTCAATACAATAGAAATGGACAAAATAATTACCGAGGTAGAGGCAATTACCAAAATAACGGTTATAGGAATAATAATACCGGTGGATATCGTGGTAACTCACGGTACAACAACCGAGGAAGAAATAATTCCAACCGAAACAGCTCGAACCGAGGTAATTCCAACCGAGGTAGCTCTAACAACGGAAATGGTGATGTACGACTTACTCAAAGTAATTCGGAAAACCAATAGATCCCTGCAGATATTCAGAAGAAACTGTAAATGTATACACATTCAATCTTAGCCTAAGTATTTTCATCAAAATTAAAAACGAAAATACACACAACACATATACCTCCTTGTTAGATACAGGTGCAGACGTATCAATAATAAAAGAAAAAACAGATTCTTTTGAACATATAGATACTTCAAACACAATTGAAATGTCAGGAATTGGCGAAGGTTCAATTACTTCCAAAGGTCTAACCCTTATAGAACTAAGACAAAATGAATTCATAATTCCACACAACTTCCATAAAGTAGACGAAAGTTTTCCAATTCCATTTGATGGAATTTTAGGACTAGATTTCTTCAAAACATTCAATTGCCAATTAGACTTCAGTGAACCAAACGATTCACTAATATTAAGACCAAATTTAAAGTTTGCAATAAATATCGCCATATTACACACTTGTGACAGCAATACCACAATCCTCCCAGCGAGATCTGAAGTAATCCGACAAATAAATATCCCAAATGAAAACTCAAATATCGTCATCTTAAATCAAGAGGTCGAAAATGGAATATTTATTGGAAATTCGATCTCATGCCCGACCAAAACATTTGTCCGCATTTTAAACACAACAAAAAGAGTAAAAATTTTAAATTTAAAGAGCATAAAATATGAATCATTAAAGAATTACGAAATTGTACAGACAACTGATGACCAAAGAAGTCAATCAGTAATACACAAACTAAAGCCAAACTTTCCACCTATGTTCAAAAACGTACTTGAAAAGCTCTGCACCGAGTATACAGATGTATTTGGTTTAGAAAACGAACCAATTACTACGAACAACTTTTATAAACAAGAACTCAGATTGAATGACAACCAGCCAGTATACACAAAAAATTACAGAATACCACACATGCATAAAGAAGAAATAACTAGACAAGTCGATAAACTCATTAAAGATAAAATAGTCGAACCATCAGTGTCCGAGTATAATAGTCTGTTACTACTGGTACCGAAAAAGGGTTTACCAGGATCAGAAAAGAAACGATGGCGATTAGTAATAGACTATCGTCAAATAAACAAAAAACTGTTGTCCGATAAATTCCTAGGCAGAGCCAAATATTTTTCATGTCTAGATTTAATGTCCGGTTTTCACCAAATAGAACTAAAGGATAAATCGCGAAGCATTACGTCATTTTCCACTAGCAATGGATCTTATCAGTTTACTAGACTACTGTATGGTCTGAAAATTGCACCAAATTCCTTTCAAAGAATGATGACAATTGCTTTCTCTGGATTAAATCCGTCACAAGCATTCCTTTACATGGATGACTTAATAGTCATCGGCTGTTCTGAGAAACACATGCTCAAAAACCTAAAGAATATTTTTGATATATGCAGAAAACACAACCTAAAACTGCATCCAGAGATATGTTCATTCTTCATGCAAGAAGTGACATTCTTGGGTCACAAGTGTACCGGCAAAGGAATATTGCCAGATGACACCAAATATGACGTCATTGAAAAATACCCAGTACCAACAGATGCTGATAGTGCTAGAAGATTCGTAGCCTTTTGCAACTATTACAGACGTTTTATTAAAAACTTCGCAGAACATGCACGTCCGATAACACAGCTGTGTAAGAAAAACGTAGAATTTGTTTGGTCTGAAGAATGCCAAAAAGGATTTGAATATCTGAAAAAAGCCCTAATAGAACCCACATTGCTACAGTATCCAGATTTTAGCAAAGAATTTTGCATAATAACAGATGCTAGCAAATATGCATGTGGAGCAGCACTAACTCAAACTTATGGCGATAAGCAGTTGCCAGTAGCATACGCATCTCGTTCGTTCACTAAAGGTGAAAGTAATAAAAGTACTACTGAGCAAGAACTAGATCCGATACACTGGGCAATTACACACTTTCGCCCATATATATACGGCAGACATTTCAGAGTCAAAACAGATCACAGACCTCTAACGTATTTATTCTCTATGATAAATCCGAGTTCAAAATTAACAAGAATGAGACTTGATCTAGAGGAATATGAATTTACAGTAGAATATCTGAAGGGAAAAGATAATTTCGTTGCGGATGCATTATCCCGCATTACAATACAGGATCTAAAAAACACAAAAGCAAATGTCCTGAAAGTCACTACCAGGCAGCAAAGTAGACAAAATAATCTCTGGCCAGATGATAAAAATGAAAATACAATTAGGCACGTACCTAATGATGCTTCTAAGTCCAAAATATATGAAGTACTCTGCAATGATGAAGTACGAAAAGTAGTGACCTTGCGTATAACACACGGTTTATGTTTCCTCAAACATGGAAAGAAAGTTATAGCAAAGTTATATCAAAGGCTTGAAAAACAAGCCGGTATACTCGAAATCAAACAACTCAAGTTGGCACCGAATGAAAAGATCTCTGAAACATTTTCAATAGAGTCTTATAAGGAAATGGGCAATAAAATATTGAAAACATGAAGAGTAGCGCTACTCCAACCGGTGACCATTATAGAAAAAGATAAAAATAAAGAAGCAATATTGTCTACATACCATGATGATCCGATACAGGGTGGCCATACAGGCATTACAAAAACTTTGGCCAAAGTAAAAAGATATTATTATTGGAAAAACATGACACGTCATGTAAAAGACTACATTAATAAATGTGAAAAATGCCTAAAGTCAAAAACGACAAAGCATATAAAAACACCCTTAGTTATTACAGAAACCCCAAAATCCGAAAATGATAACGAATATGCAGTCACTCTAATATGTGACTTGACGAAATACTTAGTAGCAATACCAGTTCCCAATAAAAGCGCTACAACAATCTCTAAAGCTATTTTTGAATCTTTCATTCTGAAGTACGGTCCAATGAAGACGTTCATTACGGACATGGGAACAGAATACAAAAATTCAATAATAAATGACTTGTGCAAATATTTAAAAATAGACAACATTACGTCTACTGCACACCACCACCAGACCTTGGGTACCGTTGAAAGAAGTCATAGGACATTCAATGAGTACATTTGATCATATATATCAGTAGATAAAACTGATTGGGACATATGGTTACAATATTTTGTGTACTGTTTTAACACAACCCCGTCAGTAACACACAAATACTGTCCCTATGAACTTGTATTTGGTAAACAAAATAATTTACCAACGCATTTTAATAGCGTAAATAGAATAGAACCATTATATAACGTAGATGATTATGCTAAAGAAGTTAAGTTTAGATTAGAACTAGCATACAGTAGAGCAAGATTAATGTTAGAGAAACGTAAGAAAAACTAGAAAAATTTTCATGACAATAAGTCAGCAGATTTAAAAATAGAAATAGGAGATAAGGTTTTTTTAAAAAACGAAGCTGGTCATAAGCTTGACTCAGCCTATATAGGACCATTCGAAGTTGTAGAAACATCTAAAAACAACAACATAAAAATTAGGAATAATAAAAATAAGCTACAAACAGTACATAAGGATAGGTTAAAAATTTGCAAAAATAATTAAAACCAGAGGGCCGGGGTTAACTTCGACCACGTCGAAGTTTGTATACCGTTGCAACTGTTTTGGTAATTCTTTCCTTTCCCATAGCCATCAAAGTGTAAAAACGTTTTATCCAAAAAGTCTAATGTCTGCGAAAGAACGTCCTTTAATCTTAGCATAGGGAATAACGAAGATATTGATCAAAGTCACTGTTTTCCACCGATCGCTCCTATGGAGCTATATCATATAGTCACCCGATCTTGATCATATTTGGCACAATTATTAAAAAGAACACATAAGAACTGACAAATACCAACTTTTATGACAATAGATATAAAATTAATGAAGTTATTGAGAAAGTCACTGTTCGTGACTTTGCCGTTTGTATGGGAGCTATATGATTAGTCACCCGATCTTGATCAAATTTGGCACAATTATTAATTAGAACACCATACTGACAAATACCAACTTTTATGACAATAGCTATAAAATTAATGAAGTTATTGAGAAAGTCACTGTTCGTGACTTTGCCGTTTGTATGGGAGCTATATGATATAGTCACCCGATCTTGATCAAATTTGTCACAATTATTAATAAGAACACCAAACTGACAAATACTTTTATGACAATTGCTGATAAAATAACGAAGTTATTGAGAAAAGTCACTGTTCGTGACTTTGACGTTTGTATGGGAGCTATATGATATAGTGGTCCGATCCGGCTGAATCCGAGATATACAACGCCTGCCGTATATACAAGCATACGTGCAAAATTTCAGCTCTGTAGCTCTTACGGTCTTAAAGGACTTCGCGTTGATCCAGACGGACGGACGGACGGACGGACATGGCTATTTGAACTCGTCTCGTCGTGCGGATCAAGAATATATATACTTTATATGGTGTGAGATGCTTCGTTCTATGCGTTGCACACTTCTGACCAAAATTAATATACCCTTTTTGCAAGGGTATAAAAAAAATTACAAAAAAAAAACGAAAAGAAAAATATACAATTTTTTTATGGATTCAAACTTCATTTTATTAAAAATAAATAAAAAAAAAAAAAAGAAAAATTCTTTTTGGAGAAAGAAAATTTGTCTGGCCAGACACAAATAAAACAATCTTCCTAACAAACATACATACATTACTATTAATCAATCATTTATTATCATTATTAGTAATTAACAAATAACTCCATAATATTACGTTATTTTCTAAAAAGGGGAGGTGTAGTATATCCATACCAAAAATCATTAACACAAAGAGCTCAACTTGTAACACTTTGTTGCAAGTACAAACAATCAAATATGTGCGTCTCCAATTGAGTATGTTTATGTATATACATTAATATATTCACATAAACATACTCACATCAATATACAGCTAAACATGTTCATATATGTATATGCATACATATATGCACATACATATATTCATATGAGCAGCAATGCACAGGCGTAACATGAGCTAGGGCCAAGCCAGCGTGTGAACGCTCACTATGCACTTTGATGCAAGTGCCCCAATTAATATGTATGTATGTACTGACACTTCCTCTCTCCCTCTGTCTCTTTTGTAGCTGTCGCCTAAGTGGCGATAGGTTAAGTAAAAGAATATTGTTTGAATAAAAATCAATCTGAACATTACCACAAAACTGAACTGACGCGTTTGTTTTCTTTCGAACAATCAACCAAGTGGAATCCGGTCATTACAAGACAGTATGCCCGTAGATTAATTTTTAGGCTCTTCGTAATGTTATTGTAGCAGGTTTACATAACGTCTCAACTTTAGCTATGTTATGTTATTCAACAGTATATAATAATAAAAATAGATAGATGTACTTATAACTATCTTAATTTATATCTTATCTGATGATGCTGTTGTTGACACCGTTCGCCACTGTTGTCCGCCAAGTAGAGTCTGCCAAGTAGGTTTGGCCGATAGTCTGCTCCTGCTTGTCTGCCAATGGGTAGGGTTTGCCGATAGTTTGCTGGTGGTACGTCGTTTCTTTACATTCGCCTCGCCTCCAGGCTTCTCTTCTTTGCAACTATCTTGTTGCTCTGCTGCTGTTTCTAGTTGCCGACTTGCAACTGTATATATATAGTGTATACACTAATTAAATCTCTTTTTTTTCGATATTAGGTCTTCAAATACGCCACACACAAAAACACTCACCCAAACTGACTTTAAAATCGGACGCATGCACTTTTTATTTATTAAGCAATATTTTGCTTTTTATATTATACTCTGTCTCTTACCACTGGTGGGGGAAGGCAGGAGTTATTTTATTTTTGTTACCTTTATCTGATCTTAGCATTTACACTTGCATAAGAATTCAGACTTCAAGGAGCTGATTCACTCTCTGAGTCTCTTACCACTGGTGGGGGAAAACTGCAGTTTTTCCGAAGGACCAAAATGAATAGAATTGAAAATAACCGAATTTTAATTCGTTGAATTCAAAATATGAACTAATTTTATTTACAAAAGTACGGAGTTTAGGTAACAATTGTTCTTAGAAGATCTTATTCTAGTACGACTCACCCCCACGTATTTGGGGGTTGAAAAATTATTATTATTTTGGCCACGGCGTCGGCCACTTGACATCCTGCCGTTGTGATCTTTTAGGTAAGTTTAGAATTATAAGTGTTTTTCCCACACTGATTGTAATTCTAGTCACATGCTAGGTTAGTTGTTTGGTACCAAAATACAGTTGTATTGTATTTTCTTTGGTGCATCTGATTTGGTGAAGCCAGTTCAGATGAACATGATGTTTATTCTTAAACCAACAATCAGGGCTTGAGTTGTGAAATGGTTTTTGAAAGTTGCTATTAATCATTTAAAGTTGCAAGTTGCTATTGTCGGAAAATTCGGTTGACATAAAATCAGTACTTAAGTGGTGAAATGGTTATTTGAAGTTGCTAAAAATCATTTAAAGTTCCTATTGTTGAAACCTCCCGAGAACAGTTGTAAAATTAAAAGAGAGTTGTTGTTGTAGAACAAAAGCGGTAATGTCGAAAACGAAGTGTACGCCGGTAAAGAACGCGTTATGCGAAGATCACTTCGTGTCCAATTGGAAAACGGATTTGGCATGAACGACCTATGTAGCGCTAATATACATACATCAAAAGCTACGTGAGCCTTAGAGCAGAAATTTGAAACCTTTCGAGAGTACATATTTCATTTGAAGTCAATCGCAGCTGAAGGCAATATAGACATGAAATCGGTACTGAGCTATATAGTAGACGGTTTGAATATGGAGAACGACTTAAAGATCAACTTATATTGCGCCAAGTCATTCAGAGACCTACGTAAAAAATATGCAATCTATGAGCATGCAATGGAAATGGCAAAAATCGATGTGCCACAGGGTCTGAAGAAAGTGAGCCAGAGAAACTACGAGAAAAAGGCTCGTTGTTTAACTGCGGATCGAGTGAGCATCTTAGAAAACAATGCAATGTAACAAAATGTTTTTGCTGCAATGGAGAGGGTCATATCTCAAAAAATTGTCCAAGGATTGCGAATGTTAGTTGATAAAGGAGCAGATGTGTCTTTGGTGTCCAGAAGCGCGGAGATTGGAAGATTGGAGTTAAATATCTGGAGAAAGCCGTTAAAAATCTGATTGGTCTAGGCGGAAAAGTTACTCATCCGCTTGGTACTGTTCAATCTGAGGTCAAAGTGGACGACGTCCAGACAGTCCAAAAAATTTGTTGATGTCACAAACGAAGATGTGCCGTAGATGTGTTGTACTCGGCTATGACTTTATTGAAAAGTTCTTCGTTATGTCGTCAGAAGCAGGATATAAATTTTATTCCCCTGCTGGCGATAAAACTTCCGAGGATAATCGGTTAAGTATTTTTAATGTAACAGAAATCGATTCTGATGTAGATGTACACTCAGATTTCCAAAATGATGTGGGAGCAATGATCAACAACTACAAATACCCAACCGTTGAAGAGAGAACCCAGAGTTCTGCAGGGCTAGTAGCAGCATCAACTGATGCAGTTAGTCTACAGATTATCCTAGATCGTATTATCTCGCCATTTCCACAATCACCAAGTCGTCTACCGGCTATTAAAGCTGCAGCAGTAAAGCAACAAGTCGACGAATGACTCAATGCTGGAATCGTTTGCCGATCGTCGTCCAATTTAGCCGGTCGAGTCGTTGTGGTAAAAAAGAAAGATGGCAACTGTCGAATCTGCGTGGATTTTCGAAAGCTAAACAGTATGGTGTTGAATCATCTTTGCTCACCATGCCTAAATATTGCTGGAGCAGACGGACTTTTTCTTGAAATTTTGCCTGGCTAACATAAGCGTTCTCATTACTGGAGGTCGCGTTTCGCCCGAGACTCTCCGATGCCATCTTCAACATTTTCTGACATCTTTACATCTGCTTCAATATTTTTCGAATCAACAGTGCCCTTCTTGACTCTCCTTTGGCTAGTAATCTGGTTGCCATATATAAACCTTCCTCATACTTTCCATCTGTGAAATAGTAGTGTTCGGTTACCCCACTCTGTAGCATTTGGCTATGGTAACTAACCCATTGCTTCTGTATCTCAGTTACTTCATTAAGAATCTTTCTAGTTAACGTATGCGTGTATTAGGATATCGATATAAGTATATGTTGTAATATTGGTTTGGTTGGCTCAGTATTAGTTTAGTTTTAAAAAAAAGCACAATAATCTTTATTATTAATTTATTATTTTTTTTATTTCTTTAGATTTTAATTCTTGATTTTCACACGACCAGCCACCTTCACCTTTCGAAGAGGAAGTAAAGAAGACAGTGTACCCGTACATTAATTTTTAGCCTCTTCGTAATGTTATTTTTGCAGGTTAACATAATGTCGCAACTTTAGCTATGTTATGTTATTCAATACGCCCCCTTCAAAAATTACATTATATTAATTTAGAAAAAAAATTCAAATAATAATTCATTTACTGTGACTGGTGCTTGTACTCTGGGAGGTATTAGAATATGATCTGGCATTCACCATTAAGATTGGAAAAACCCAGAAAAACCAATCAGATCATTTATACAATTTAAGCAAAACAAATATTTTTTTTTTCAAAAAGTTACTTCATCCTTACTATCATTCAGAATGCCACTTTTCACAGCTCTTGAGTTTTCCACATTTGTCTCTAGCAATAATGAATTTCTTATTTTCATTATCCCATAACTTAAAGCCGTTAGTTTCATATCCCATAAAGATACTTTTAAATGATTTATTGTCGAATTTCCGTTTACTAACTTTATTATGTACGTATACAGTTGAACCAAATACTTTTAAATACTTTAAAACTGGCTTTCTATTATGCCACATCTCGTAAGGCGTTGCTGCACGATCTCCAAGTGCCTTACTTGGAATTCTATTTATTATATATGTTGCTGTCAGAACAGCTTCACCCCAAAAAAATTTTTCCAACTTTGCACCATTGACCGTGGCACGAGCCTTCTCAGTAATTGTTCTAATTATTCTTTCTGATACTCCATTCAACTGGTATATGGTACAGTTAAATGGTAACTGATTCCTTTCTGAGTATAAAAGTCTCGCATATCGCTAGACAAATATTATCGATGTATCACAACTTTCAGGTTGAAGTGAGCTTAACTTTTCGCCACATAGTCCTTAACAGGCCGACATGATTTTTGGTGACGGTAAGGTGAGAGGTGTTCTTAACTAATTCGGGTATGCTGATCACGACCTCATACTCAGTTTTTGTCCATCACGTCCAGATTCTGTGAAATCAGGGGATCTGGGGTCGGAAAATGGGCACCCAAAAGTATACTATAGAAAGTTTAAAACAAAATTTTTACCTTTTTTATCAGATTTCGGAATATCCTGTGTAAGAAAAAATAGCTCTTGTTTGCAAACATTACTAATAAACAATTGGTAAGATCTATAAGAGTTCCATAATTCTTTAAAATTAAAAAGCAGACAATTTTTGACATCTCTAGCATACTTTTTGGTTCAAAATTAAATCAATATAGAACAATATCCAAAGTGTAAGATATTATGCTTTAAAACAAAGAAGTACCGCTTTGATATTTTGTAAATTTCTATTAAATAATACTTAATATATTAATAGGTTAAAATAAAACTGTTTTTAGCATAATATTATGTTTATATTATACAATAAAATACTGCAAATGCGGTCAATTTGAATAAGTTGAACACACTTTTCTCGAAAACCTGACGTGATGGACAAAAACTAAGTACAGGGCCGTGTTCAGCACCCCTCAATTACTATAGGGCACCTATTGAACTTAAAACACTTTTTCATGACCTCAAAAATGTCGGCCTGTGTTATTTTTTCTGATACTCCATTCAACTGGTATATTGTACTATACTTTTAGGGATAGGATTAGGCCACATACTTTTAGGGATAGATTATAAGTAATTAGAACTTAAGCATAATGTCTAGCTTTAAGTACCGTTAAGGGCACTAGCCATAGGACCAATGTAAATGTTCCCCTATAAATACCGGGCTTACGGCCCCAATAAATCACTTCAAGTCAAACCTTGCCTTCGCCTGTTTCATGGCGATCCTGCCTAACATTGGCAACAAATAAAAAGGCAATAAGAAAAAAAAAATCCTTGCCATACATAGAAAAAAAAAGCAATGAGGTGTCACAGGACACCCGGGTAGAGCGAAGCTCTCTAGGAATTGAAAAATTAATGAACATTAACAACAAATGAAAGCAATGGTATTTTTCTGATAATTCTGATCAAAAATATAATATATTTCAGCTCACCGCAGTATTACAAAGCTTTATTTATTTATCTTCGTTTAAATATTTTCCCGAATATTTTCGTTGAACCTAATTGTTCCCATACTCTATCACGGAAATGATTGGTTTATGGTAACTGAAATATGAAATGTATGTTTGTGATTGGATGTGGGTTAGAAAACGTGAAAAAAACAGCATCTATGGTTGTAGATTCTGAAGGATTACTGCTCATTGTTAAACTTAATTCTTCGAAAAGAAAAGTTTTCAGCGGCGCAGACTTTTCATCTGCAAAATTGACATTGAAGTCTCCAGCCAAAATCAGTGGGAGTTTATGAAAATTTTGTCCAAGTAGACGAGAACCTTCCTCAGTATACTCCAGAAGTGTTCGGTGGATGAACAAAATTATGTCCTCAAGTCTATTACCCGGCGATATGTAAAGGACTACTATAACTACTTCAGTACCGTCCTCCATCCTGCATGTGGCGGCACAAATGCCCCATTTATAGTTTAATAAACCATACTCCTTTATCAAGTCGAACTATAACTCGCAGGACCGAGGAAATAGGTTAATACTTATACTCAGAAACTATAAGACGAATAGAGGACTGTGCCTTCTTTTCAATTTGTTTGGATGAAAGCATAGATATTAGAAATATTAGTATATATAAATATTATTTGTGTTAGGACTATTGATTACGACTTTAAAATTTGCGATGAATTTCTAAACTTACATTCTTTTCACAGTCATGTAAATGGAAAAAGTACGTTTGATGCCTTTGAGAAGCATGTACTTTCATTCCAATTATCATATAAAATGTCCTCAATTTGCACTGATGGTGCCTCCACCATGAAAGGAAAGAATGAAGGATTTCTTGGCCATGTCAGTAGAAAAATAGGAGAAATACCATTTTTCCATTGTTTCATCCGTCAGCAAGCATTGTTTGCAAAAATTTTTCAAGTTGTGGATGCAATGGGTGTAGCAATTAAAATTATTAATCGCATTAAAGGTGGTCATAATTCGCTAACCCATAGAAAGTTTAAATCCTTTCTCTCAGAATTCGGCGATGAGTACGAGGATCTTTGCCTTTTTACTGATGTTAGGTGGCTGAGCCGAGGCCAAAGACAGACTATACAGTCTTCGTAATGAAATTATTTCTTTCTTAGAAAGCGAAAATTTAGAAAAAGATAAAGATTTGTTAGCTTCTCTAAAAAATCCATTATTAATTTTAGACTTGGCGTTTCTAACTGACATAGTCCTTTTCATTAATCAATTAAATCTTCAGCTTCAAGGCCGCAACAAACTTCCGTCCGATTTAATTGCAGCAATCAATAAATTTAGTCGCAAAATTAATGGTCTTCAAATTCAAATGAAAAACAATGACCTGTCCAGCCTTCAGCGAACTGCAGAAATTGTTGCATTGTACCCCTACCCTTCCCGAATTCAGGAGTAAGCAGCGGCAGTTAATACCCTTTCCTCTGAAATAGCGGAAAAATTTTCTGATTTTAAACAAATCAATTGGATCATTGCTGTTTTTAATAACCCCATAGAAGCAGAATCTGAATCAATTCCAGAAGAAATTACGGAGGAATTACAGGTCATGAAAATTGACTTGATGCTGCCACTAAGTAGTGGAATAGAATTTTGGCGAGAACTTCCGATAGATAAATTTCCGATTTGCAAAAAGGCAATGTTAAAATTATGTTCTATGTTTACCACAACATATATTTGTGAAACAACATTTTCCACAATGAAATTAACAAAAAATTCTATTCGAAACAGTCTAACTGATAGCCATTTAGAAGATCTCCTTCGGATAAAAAGTTATCCAAATAATATAGAAGTTAATGAAATAGTTGAGTTTAAAAAAAAAATATGGATTCAAAATTATTGGTTTTCCATCGCATTTTACATTTTTAGATAGACTATTCCAGGGCCCGGCACAAAGAGAGCGCTTAAAAAGTGTAGTTGTATGTGTGCACTTGCTTGTGTGCGTATGTTGCTTTACACTGCAAAAAATGAAAATTCATCAAATTCTATATCAAATCAAGAAAACGAACGCAGCCGATAATCTGATGCAAGAAAAAGATAGAAAAACAAAGCAGCGATCAATTTTTTCATTTTTGTTCTCCTTCGAAATGCTGAGAGAAACTAAATCCACCCTCATGCTTTTGATTTTTTTGTGTGAGGACTTCGGCAGCCGTTCGGCTTACACGCAGAGGTGCCGAACGTGTTCGGCTGACGCGCTGCAGATCTGACGTTTTTTAAAAAAAATTTCCTACCCCAACGCGCCTAATAGAGCTTCGCTCTAAAAAGGCAAAGTGACCAGGACCATTACCCAAATAAAGCGGCGAGGTGGCCTTCTCGTCAGACTTAGAAGGCAGCGAGCGGCCCTGCTGGCCCAAGTAAACAGCGACCGACCATGGGCAGAGGCGTGCCAAATTTGGATTAGGATATGCCCACTTGAGGAAAAGCAGCAACAACAAAAAGAGGCAAAGCAGCACAACCAACAGCAGCAGAACCGACCAGCAACAACTGCAGAAAAATGAAAATGAAAAATGAAAGTCGTCTCGCCGACTTAGGTATACCATACACCAGTAAAAAAAATATTTCAAATTTGTAATAACAAATGCATTTGCCTATTTTAAAAAAGTTCTGTTCACATGCATTTTACAAGCATATCTAAGTATGTATCTCGCTCACTCATGCATTCGGCCAACTCCGGCCTTATGGAAAAACGTTTATATGCATAACTTGGCTATTTTTTGTCCGATTTTGATCAAGTATTTTAGTATTTGGCTGGGTATTAGTATCAAATTCAAGTGTGCCAAATTTGATTCCACAAGGTTAAAAATTACGGGAGATAATCGATTTTTTCAAATGTCGGGGGCGGAAAAATGCGTGGCAAAATCTTTATACATACAAAATGAGCGCATTTACTAAGCAAATATGCATACCAAATATGGTGTCTGTAGCTGCAATAGTTTTTGAAATAAACGTTTTTTTTGGATTGCGGGGGCGGAAAGGGCAAAAATTTGAAACAAACTTGATCACTCTACATACTACACGAACATACACACCAAATTTGGTGGCTCTAGCTTTTATAGTCTCCGAGATCTAGGTGTTCATACGGACAGACGGACGGACAGACGGACATGGCTATATCGACTCGGCTGTTGATACTGATCAAGAATATATATACTTTATGGGGTCGGAAAAGCTTCCTTCTGCCTGTTACATACATTTTGGCGACTTTAATATACCATTTCACCCTATGGGTGTATGGTATAATAAATAAAAAAATTTTAATAATCAATTAAATAAAAAAGAGTGCTCATCATAGCACCTTTGTGGTAAGAGCGGTTTTTGCGCTGCCACTATTAATGTAAATACACAAAACACAAAAAAAAAAACAAGAAATAAAATGGAAAAATATTAATATATTTTATATGTTGATTTTTGCGACCTTTTTGTAGTTTAGAGTTGAATGTTTTGCCGGCTCGAGGTCAAATGTTGGGCGAATAAAAACAAAAATAAAAAACACAGTTTGTTCTTATTTTCGTTCCGATATATTTCGACCACTCATCGGTGGTCGTCTTCAGGGCAACTATAAATAACATTGAATTGTGATTGACATAATATTAATTTAACAACAAGAAAACACCTACTTAGTTTTACACGTCCGCACACTGTGACGTGGAGCTACACACTGATTTGTCCCTAATAAATGCCTGTATAAATGCGCGCAGTTGTCCGTATCTACCTTATAATTAAGTCTTATATTTGTCGGGGTATTTATTATGTGCAGCATCTCCAAAGTGTAACTTTTGTTGTTATGTTGTTCTTGGTCTATTATGTTTACTTTGTCAAAATTTGGGGAATGTCCACTGGCGGCACAGTGGGCCATAAGTGCCGTTTTTGGTGCATTGGAGTGTTGACGAAGTTTATAGTCAGATCTATGTTGCGATAGTCTTGTTTTTAGCCTCGATTTTGTTGTCCCTATATATATTTTATCACAGTTTTCTTCATTAGTCCCATTGCACGGTATTTTATACACTACGTTGCTCTTGTCCATTGTATCAATCCTACTTTTTGTTCTGTTAAAAATACTCCGTAGTGTGTTATTGGGTTTATGTGCTATCTGTATTTGTTCGATGTCATAGCAATCTGAGTTTGCTAATCTTTCCGATAGTTGTGGGACATATGTGACGGACATAAAGCGTTTTCTCGGAACATCTTTGTTGGTTTTCTTATTGCGAGATTTTAGTAAAGTCCTTATGGTGTGGTTTGGAAAGTCATTATCCTTTAAAATTCGTCGTATTTCTTCCTTCGTTTCTTCATGAAAAATTGGGTCCGATATATTAAGCATCCGTTGTATACAACCTCTTGCTGTATTCATTATCATCGACTTCGGATGTTTGGAGTTGAAGTTAATTATTCGTCGTGATGCTGTTGGTTTTTTGTACCATTTTAATTTTAGTTCATTTCCTCTTCTGTGTATTGATGCGTCTAGATATGTTAATTTGTTGTCATTTTCTAATTCTATTGTAAACTTTATGTTCCTGTCAAATGAATTTAGGTTGTCAAGTGTGTTTTGGATCTCGTCTTCTTTAATTATTGCAAAAACTCTAGGTGGTCGCTGTAGCGTTTTCATCATTTTGTCTAAGAGTTCTTCCATAATTATGTCAGCTATTATCGGTGACGCTGGTGAGCCCATAGGCATTCCTTTTAGTTGTGTAGTTTAGAGTTGAATGTTTTGCCGGCTCGACGTCAAATGTTGGGCGAATAAAAACAAAAATGAAGTAAGTAAGTCGTCTCGCCGACTTAGGTATACCATACACCAGTAAAACAAATATTTCAAATTTGTAATAACAAATGCATTTGCCTATTTTAAAAAAGTTCTGTTCACATGCTTTTTACAAGCATATAAGTAAGTAAGCATATAAGTTAGTATCTCGCTCACTCATGCATATGACCACCCTAGCGCCCCACCCGCCAACGGCCAACTCCGGCCTTATGGAAAAACGGTTTTATGCATAACTTGGCTATTTTTTGTCCGATTTTGATCAAATTTGGTATTTTGCTGGGTATTAGTATTAAATTTAAGTGTGGCAAATTTGATTCCACAAGGTTAAAAATTAGGGGAGATAATCGAGTTTTTCAAATTTCGGGGGCGGAAAGGGGCGTGGCAAAAGCTTTATAATTACAAAATGTGCGCAATTACTAAGCAAATATACACACCAAATATGGTGTGTCGAGCTGCAATAGTTTTTTAGATAAACGTTTTTTTTGAATTGCGGGGGCGGAAAGGGCCGTGGCAAAAATTTGAAACAAACTCGATTACTCTACATACTACACGAGCCTACATTCTAAATTTGGTGGCTCTATCTCTTATAGTCTCCGAGATCTAGGCGTTCATACGGACGGACAGACGGACGGACGGACGGACGGACGGACGGACAGACGGACGGACAGACGGACATGGCTAGATCGACTCGGCTGTTGATACAGATCAAGAATATATATACTTTATGGGGTCGGAAAAGCTTGCTTTTGCCTGTTACATACATTTTGGCGACTTTAATATACCATTTCACCCTATGGGTGAAAGATTAGCAAACTCAGATTGCTATGACATCGAACAAAGACAAGAGCAACGTAGTGTATAAAATACCGTGCAATGGGACTAATGAAGAAAACTGTGATAAAATATATATAGGGACAACAAAATCGAGGCTAAAAACAAGACTATCGCAACATAGATCTGACTATAAACTTCGTCAACACTCCAATGCACCAAAAACGGCACTTATGGCCCACTGTGCCGCCAGTGGACACTCCCCAAATTTTGACGAAGTAAACATAATAGACCAAGAACAACATTACAACAAACGTTACACTTTGGAGGTATTTACCCCGACAAATATAAGACTTAATTATAAGGTAGATACGGACAACTGCGCGCATTTATACAGGCATTTATTAGGGACAAATCAATGTGTAGCTCCACGTCACAGTGTGCGGACGTGTAAAACTAAGTAGGTGTTTTCTTGTTGTTAAATTAATATTATGTCAATCACAATTCAATGTTATTTATAGTTGCCCTCAAGACGACCACCGATGAGTGGTCGAAATATATCGGAACGAAAATAAGAACAAACTGTGTTTTTTATTTTTGTTTTTATTCGCCCAACATTTGACCTCGAGATGGCAAAACATTCAACTCTAAATTAATATATTTTGTTTTGAAATTCTTTTTTTGAATAAGTCTATCATTGCCAAAATACCCTAGAAACAAAAGAAAAGAGAAAACAAAAAAAAAAGGACATATTTTCAAATATACACTAAAATGAAAACTACACAAAAACAGAAAAAAACAAATATATACATAGATAATTAAATAATAAATTACAATCAGCCTAATATACCCGAACATACCGTAAAGAAGAGCACATGTC
Organism: Drosophila paulistorum; assembly: GCA_018152135.1. NCBI lineage: Eukaryota > Metazoa > Arthropoda > Insecta > Diptera > Drosophilidae > Drosophila > Drosophila paulistorum. The sequence continues at coordinate 286,737 of JAECXG010000635.1, forward strand.
AAACATGTGCAGTCAAAAGTGCACAAACAACAAAAGTAGACTTGTAAAGCTTGCCGCGATCAAAGCAAGCTTTTGAAAGAAAAAAAGCTCAAGTAAAAGTCACAAAGCTTGCAAGCACAAATGAAGCTTTATAATCGCAGCAAACTCCACAAGATCAAATTTTCCCAATAACGAAGTCTAAATACCCTATAAGAATCAATTAGCACTAATTTTCATTGTGCGTCGTTAGATTTTCGATGTTGCGTTGCTCAGGAAACGTTCGTTTCTTTTTTAATACCTTTTTTTTCCAAAAGGTGGCAACACTTTTGTTGCTAACTGCGCGCGCTGTGTATCAAAACAGGGGAATTCCCCTTTGATTTGCTTCGACTCACTTTGCCATTTGCTTGACCACCTTTTATGTAGAATATCGCGTTTCAATTAGTGAGTTGTGCTCTTTAAAATAGATCAATAAGTTTTTTCGTGTTATTTCTGATCACATATAAAAAAAGGTAAATAATTTTTCAATTTATTTATTGGCAGAGTTATATTATTTTGTTACACAAAATTATTTTTTAGTTAAATGAGTGGAAAGGATAATGCTGGTGGAATTACCAAAAATAAAAAGAAAGCTATCAGTTTGGAGACAAAACTAGATATTCTGCGGCGATTTAATAAGGGCGAGAAGGCTGTGGAGATAGCAAAGGCTTTTGGCCTGGCTGCAACAACAGTCAGAACTATTAAAGATCGAGATGGAGATAAAATAAGAGAGGCTGCAAAATCTGTAACATCATTAGATGCTAAAACGATGATCCGTACAAGGAGTTCTTTGATGATTAAAATGGAATCCTTGCTTTCAATTTGGATTGAGAATCAAGTTGCGCAAAGAATACCATTAAGTAAAATGGTAATTCAGACGAAAGCAAAAAGCTTATTTGATGATATTAAAAGTCAAACCGTATCCAACGATGATGCTAGTGATAGTACCGCCCACGATAATGAAACTTTTGAAGCAAGTCAAGGCTGGTTTGAAAGATTCAAGGTTCGAGCAAATCTGCACAACATTGCTTTTAAAGGCGAAGCAGCTAGCGCTGATGTAACTGCTGCAGAACTCTACCCAGCAGAGCTAAAAGCTTTAATCCGTGAGGGCGGCTATGAACCGAAACAAGTTTTTAATGTTGACGAGACAGGATTATTTTGGAAACGTCTACCTCAGAGAACCTACATATCTAAAACAGTTGATGATACAACAGCTGTTTGTCATGAACTTTCAAATTTTGCCAAACAGTCTAATTTTGAAGGTATGGAGGAGGCTGATATAAATGAATTGCTAACATCGCACAACCAAGAGTTTTCTAATGAAGAACTTTTGCAATTGGAATTGGAAATTGCTAATGAAGAAGATGAATATGACCGTGACCATTTAGAGATATCCAAGCAACAGAACTTAACTTCCAAACAAATTTCCAAAGCGATATCTTTGATTGACGAAGGCATGGAGATTTTCTTAAAAAATGATCCTGACAGCGAAAGGAGCCTTAAAGTGTCCCAGGCGGTAGCTGCGAATATTAATTGCTATAAGGAATTGTATTTTATGCAAAAAAAAAAAAGCTGGTCAGACAACACTGGACCAATTTTTTTTTAAAGAAAGCCGACGTACGACAACAGACACTGAAGACTTATCAGATAGTGATTACCTTTTTATTTAAATTATTGAATAATTGAATTATTTATTTTGTTTTAATTGAATTAATTTCTTCTTGTTTTTTATATGCATAATATGAAATAAAATGATATGAGATTTTGTTTGTTTTTTAAATGTTAATTTGTTAAATTTTAGTTTTAAAATGTATGTATTTTCGTAACCCTGGAACCTATCTTCGATTTTTACATGGCTTGCTATAGAAAATCATAATTCACTTTGCGTTGTTTCGACTTGCGTCGCATTTTTTTGGAACGTATCCCCGACGCAAAGCGAGGTATGGGTGTATATATAATATTATAAAATCTTAAACAAAACAAAAAAAAAAAAAAACAGAAGAATCAAAATTTTTTTTTTATATATTACAATATAAAGATGAGAAAAATGAAATACTAAGAAAACAAAATTATTTTAAGGGAATTAAATATGCCATAAAGTAACAAAATTTCAATGGACCAGAACTTAGAAATATTGAAAGAAAAATTTCAGAAAGCATACAAGTGCCTAAATAAAACAATTTACATACAACCCCAAACCATTAATAAGCACCTTGAAACTATCTTCGAGAGTTACAATAAAATAAAGAGTAGCAGTATAGACATATGCAATGAATCAAGCAGTAAAATATTCACTGAACTAATATACAGATATAGATATAATATAGATAGAAAATTATAATCAATATAGGGATCAGTCAAAACACACATGTATTCCATATCCCACCTAGAACAGAAAAAATTGTACGCATTGCAATATCCTCAAACAATAATAACATCTTTATCCCTAATCAAAAATTACACCCGGGGGTATTCGTCGCAAACACTATAACAACACAGACGTGCAAATTACAAATATAAACCTATTAAATGAAAAACTGTCCGATTATGAAATCTTAAAAATAGACAAAGAACATGATTCAAAACATAAATCCACAATAATGAACAAACTAGCACCCCATTTTCCCGACTTCGTGAAAGAACCTCTACATAAATTATGCTCTGAATTTGATGATGTATTCGCAATAGAATCTGAACAAATATCCTCCAACAATTTCTATAAACAAAAATTAAGGCTCAAAGAAACAACACCAGTCTACACCAAAAACTACAGGATAGCACACAGTCAAAAAAACGAAATCAATAAACAAGTGGACAAATTGATCAATGATGATATTATTGAACCATCAATGTCTGAGTTCAATAGTCCGATGTTATTGGTTCCTAAAAAGTAGCTACCTGGCAGCAATGAAAAACGGTGGAGATTGGTAGTTGATTATAGAAAAATTAACAAATACTACCCAGAATGGACGATATCCTCGACCAACTAGGTCGCGTTAAATACTTCTCTTGTTTAGACTTGAAGTCAGGATTTCATCAAGTAGAATTAGAAGAAAACTCTCAGGACATAACATCATTTATCACATTTTTCTTCAGACATGAAGTTACTTTTCTAGGACACAAATGCACAAAAAAAGGAATTTTATAGATGAAAGCAAGTTCAAAACGATTCAAGATTACCCAACTCCCAAGAATGGCGACGAAGCTAAAAGATTTGTAGCATTTTGTAATTACTACCGCAGATTCATTCCAAACTTTGCATATCAGGCACAATTTATCAATATACAATCAAGAAAAAATGTAGAATTTGACTGGGATGCCAACTGTCAATCAGCTTAAAAAACAAATTATTAAGTCCACAAATACTCCAATATTCAGGCTTCAATAAAAAATTCTGTATTACAACTGATGCAAGCAAGATCGCATGTGGAGTCGTCCTCAGCCAAGAATATGATGAACTCCAATTACCCATATCATATGCATCTAAAGAATTTACAAAAGGCGAAAGCAATACATTGGGCAATTCAATATTTCAAACCATACATAACGGAAAAAAATTCCTAAATCGAACTGACCATCAGCCATTAACATATCTATTTTCTCTAAAAAACCCATCGTTAAAGCTTACTAGAATAAGGTAAGATTTAGAAGAGTTCGATTTTACTGTAGAATACATCAGGGGACAAGAAAACTTCCCAGCAGATGCTCTCTCCAGAATTGAATTTGAAATTTTAAAAGCATAGAAACTAATACAATAGTTAAAGTAGCAACAAGATCAGAAACAAAAAAATTAACGCATAAGAAAAACAAAATTAAGAATAACAGAATAGAAATACCTAGAAGATATGAAATAACAAATCGCAACGAAAACAAAAAATATGCGCAACTTGATTCAAAAAATGCAAATGTTTTATAACCAAAAATAAAGAAAAGTTACTCTCCTTTAACATAGGCGATTTGATCATTAGTGGAAGAATAGATCTAGATCGATTCCTTCCAAGGCATGAAAAAGAAGCCGGTGCTCAAAGAATCTATAAACTCAAGATACACATGTCAGAAAAACTATTTAGGTCACTTACACCTAATGAACTAAAACAAAAAGGAAAAGACACATTAAAACATTTAGAAATAGCAGTTCTACCTCAAGTGAAAGTAATAACAAATAAAGAAGAAATAAGAAATACATTAAATAAATATCATAATGACCCAATAGAGGGAGGTCACTGCGGAGTAAACAGAACACTAGGAAAAATAAAAAGAGATTTCTTTTGGAAAAATATGTCTCGGGATGTTGCAACATACATCAAAAATTGCGAAAAGTGCAAACTAGCCAAAGTAACCAGACACAACCATTCCCCATTGGTCATAACACCAACCCCTGCAACCACTTTTGACACAATAATAATAGATACAATTGGACCATTACCAAAAACAATGAATGGTAATGAATACGCAGTTACTATTATCTGCGATCTGTCCAAATATCTCATATCAATACCAATACCAAACAAAAGTGCAAAAGCGGTGGCAAAGGCAATATTTGAAAAATTCATTCTAATTTATGGATCAGTTGCAACAATTCTACAGACATGGGAACAGAATATATGAATTCAATATTAACAGAACTTTGCAAAAATTTCAACATAAGTAAAATTAACTCCACTCCATCATCAAACTCTTGGAACAGTAGAAAGAAGCTATAGAACTTTCAATGAGTATATCAGGTCATATATGTATATCTATTAAAAAGGATGATTGGGATGAATACCTAGCATACTTCACATATTGCCACCACTCCATCCACCGTACATGGTTATGCACCTTTTTAACTAGTCTTTGCGAAACATCCCAAAATTGTCCCATTCTCATCCAAAACTGTAGAACCCATTTACAACATTGATGACTTCAATAACGAAATAAAATTTAGCACAAAATAGAGCGAAACTGCTTATCGAAAAATTTAAAGCATTATAAAAAGAAATATATGATAAAAACACAAAAAAAGTATCGCTTACTGACGGACAAGAAATACTTTTAAAAAATGATACAGGACATAAATTAGAAAACAAATACACAGGCAAATATAAAAACAGAGCATAGGTCCTAACAATAATATAGTAATAACTGATGATAAAAACAAAAAGCAAACAGTACATTTAGATAGAATAAAAATAATATAAAAAGGATATGAGAAAAACATAAATATTTCTTTTTGGAAAAAGGAGGTATAGTATACTTTTAGGGATAGGATTAGGCCACATACTTTTAGGGATAGATTATAAGTAATTAGAACTTAAGCATAATGTCTAGCTTTAAGTGCCGTTAAGGACACTAGCCATAAGACCTATGTAAATGTTCCCTTATAAATACCGGGCTTGCGGCCCCAATAAATCACTTCAAGTCAAACCTTGCCTTCGCCTGTTTCAATATGGTACAGTTAAATGGTAACTGATTCCTTTCTGAGTATAAAAGTCTCGCATATCGCTAGACAAATATTATCGATGTATCACAACTTTCAGGTTGAAGTGAGCTTAACTTTTCGCCACATAGTCCTTAAACATTATAAATGTGGGAATAGGTCGAGAGACGAGAAGCGGTCGATTGTACTGAACCAGTTCAGAGGTGCATAATTTAAAGTTTATCAACGATATCGATGACAAACCATCGATATCAATTGAGAAAAGAGTTTTATGGCGTCAAGTTGTGTCGACCGGTTGTGTTCCTCGTGGCTGCTCGAATAAGAAGAGTGTAGTTATGTGGTAATTAAGTGATAAATGCATAAAGAAATAATGTTAAATAAAACTGATTGATTGTGAGTAAAAACGGCCTAGAAATTCGGGAGGAAAAAGTGGGATTGCACTAACAGTCCCACAAATTGGTGTCAGAAGTGAGATATGTACATTTACATAGTGCATCGAACTTACGTGCAGTTAAAGGATGTTGTTAAATAACGAACACTAATAATTAAAACAAATCGTTCGAAGCGAAAAATTCATTAAAATTGAGTCGCCAAAGACAGAAAGTTCGGAAAAAATGTGTGTTTGATTTAACCACTAACCATAGAATACATAGATGCGTCAAACTCAAGATTTTTTGATTACAAACGCTACCCTGAGCGTGGAACCCCAGAGAACTTCGGCAAAAGCCGAACAGCGTAGAACCCCAGAGAGCGGCCGCGGCGAGAGCGAAAAACATTCGCTCGCAGCAGTGTCGCTACGCATCGAAAATAATTCAGTCTGCCCCAGACTACCGAACGACGCAGGCAGCTCTATGTCGCTTGTCACTTCGTTCTGTCTATGTATGTGTACACTCGACGGTACATGCTCATGCTTCGTAGTGTGTGTGTGACGTGAAGTTGTACAACACCGCATTTCAATCGCTCGCTCGACAAATAGTTTTCATTTTCGACAAAACAGCGACTAAGCGAATAGGACATGCCCCTGTGGAAAGAATATCAAGAAATATTTGGATCGGTTTTGTACGTAGCTCGGTGGCTGTGTCAATAGAGTGCTCGCTTGGCGATCGGGCAGCCGGGGTTCGACTCTCAGCTTGGCCAAAGTTTTTTATATTGTTTTATATATTTTTTTGATACATTTTTATTTACTTTTTACTATTAAAATTGTTTAGAATATATTAAATATTAATTTAATTAAATATATATTATTGAGTATACAAATATTGAAAACCTGCATAATAAAGGTCGCCGCTCGAATTCGTTACCGATTGCAATGTACGGTATCCAGGGAACACCACGAGGAGGCCATTGCAATATGCAGGTTTTCAATAATATATATTTAATTAAATTAATATTTAATATATTCTAAACAATTTTAATAGTAAAAAGTAAATAAAAATGTATCAAAAAATATATAAAACAATATAAAAAACTTTGGCCAAGCTGAGAGTCGAACCCCGGCTGCCCGATCGCCAAGCGAGCACTCTATTGACACAGCCACCGGGCTACGTACAAAACCGATCCAAATATTTCTTGATATTCTTTCCACAGGGGCATGTCCTATTCGCTTAGTCGCTGTTTTGTCGAAAATGAAAACTATTTGTCGAGCGAGCGATTGAAATGCGGTGTTGTACAACTTCACGTCACACACACACTACGAAGCATGAGCATGTACCGTCGAGTGTACACATACATAGACAGAACGAAGTGACAAGCGACATAGAGCTGCCTGCGTCGTTCGGTAGTCTGGGGCAGACTGAATTATTTTCGATGCGTAGCGACACTGCTGCGAGCGAATGTTTTTCGCCTCGCCGCGGCCGCTCTCTGGGGTTCTACGCTGTTCGGCTTTTGCCGAAGTTCTCTGGGGTTCCACGCTCAGGGTAGCGTTTGTAATCAAAAAATCTTGAGTTTGACGCATCTATGTATTCTATGGTTAGTGATTTAACCTTAATGTACAAAGAGCGGTAAAAAAAAAAACCACCCCAATTGATGAATGCTTGTATGTTAGAGAGAGACAGAGAAACGTCCAAGTTCAAGTGAGAGTGAAAAGTGTGGAGGTACGAACAGTATAGAACCCACAAGTTTGGCGGCGTCACTGCGAAAAATTTGTACAAGAGGGAGACATCGGCATTGGCGGCAAGAGCGAGAAAGCATTAGACGCACAAGTTTGGCGGCGTCACTGCGAAAAATTTGTACAAGAGGGAGACATCGGCATTGGCGGCAAGAGCGAGAAAGCATTAGACGCACAAGTTTGGCGGCGTCAGTGGAAAAGTTTGTACAAGAGCGAGGCATCGGCATTGGCGTCACGAGCGAGACATCGGCATTGGCGTCACGAGCGAGACAGCGTTAGTGAGAGCATTCGTGAGAGATCGGCATATCAGCAGAATTGGCGCGAATAAACGGCGTTGGTGAGTCAACACGAGCGAGCGAGAGGGCAACATAGTGGTGAGCCAGATGTTTATGTTAATTAACATTATGTTTACAGAATGAAAAATGTTATAATTTAAATTGAGTTGATGCAATCATTAAATTAAATCAATATAAATTTATCTCAAAATTATAACTAATCATTTAAAGATTGGCTTGAATAAAAGTAAAGTAAATTAATGTTGATAAAAAAGTAAAGTAAATAAATTTGGAATTCAAAAGTGAAGTAAATAAATTGGGAATTAAAAGAAAAGTAAATGTTGAAAGAGAAATAATTATATTTTGTAATCGCTAAAAGAAGAGAAAATTAAATTACTAACAATAGAGTAAGATTATACTTTTGTAAAATATATTGAAATTTCAGCTGTAACGAGTAAGCTACGACGAATACAAAATGAATAGAGACGAAGTATTAAGTTTAAATGTAAATGAGCTCAAAGCAAAGTTGGCCAGTTTGAATTTGGCAATAACTGGTAGAAAGCAATCGTTGCAAGATCGTCTTCTCGAACATTTCGGTTTGGTGGCTGACGAAGTTGAGGTTGAATCCGAAAGTGATGATGCGGGATCATTTCAGTCTACGGCACCAACTGTAGTTAGAAATAATTTTACTTTGCGCGACATTGAGGATTCTCTTTCTTTGTTCAATGGGTCAGGTCAACCGTCTATAGAAAATTGGTTACGGGATTTTGAGGATAATGCAGAAGCAGTTCAATGGAACTCTTTACAGAAATTTATCTATGCGAAGCAATTATTAAAAGGTGCAGCAAAAGTTTTTGTACGTAGTGAGCGAGGAGTGACTGATTGGATATCATTAAAAAGAATTTTGTTAAGCGAGTTCGGCTCAGAAGTATCAACAATTGAAGTACATAAATTGTTGCGAAATAGACGTAAACGCCCAAATGAAGATTTTCGTGAGTACCTTTATAGTCTGAGGGAAATAGGCAGTTCCATAAATTTAGATGAAGCTAGTCTTATAGAATATTTCATAGAAGGAATACCTGATTCAAAAGCTAACAAAAGTAACTTGTATCAGGCAAAGACAGTCATTAAGCTGAAGGAACAGATTACAATTTACGAAAAGGTTTACTTTCGTCACCCTCAAGTGGTAAATAGAAACAGAAATCATAATGAGAAGGATGATAAAAAAGAGGAAATATCTAAACAACTAACTACTACTAAAAAGGAATACAGTAGGGCTAGTACAATGTCAAAGGAAATCAATGTAAAAGGAAAGGCTATTTTCAAAACAATATCATGTGGAAACGTTGAGCTGTCTGCACTCATAGATACAGGATGCGATCTATGTTTAATAAGAGATGATATTATCAGAAAACTTCATGGTATAGAATTAAACGATGAACGAAACTGTTTATTGGGAGTGTGTAAAAAAAAAGTGTGAAAAATACTATAGGTAGTTTTAAAGCGCAGGTGACTAATGATGGTCTTCAATGGCCCTTAACGTTCCATGTGTATAGAAAAGAGGATATTGACTATGAAGTAGTAATTGGAAACAACATTTTAGAATTAGCTGATATGGTTATCACAAAAGGAAATGCTACTTTTAAGCGTAGAGAAGAAGAAGTGATGCCAAAACACAGAAGCGAAAGGAACTGTACACAATGAAGAAGTGAAAACTCCGAAGTGAATGTTACAGGAATTTGAGAGTTTGTGTTTATTAGCTGAAGAAGAAAAAAATGAAATAGATTTGTGCCCTTTAACTAAATCGGACGTCAAAGAAGTCAAACAGCTTATTCACAGTTATGTACCACAGTCGTCAAAGAAGAGTCCAGTCGAAATGAAAATATTATTAACTGACGAATGCCCAGTATACGAACGGCCGAGGCGTTTATCTTTCGTTGATAAAGGTATTGTGGACTCAACAGTAGAAAAATGGTTAGCCGAGGGTATCATTCAACCAAGTAAATCAGAATATGCGTCTGGATATTTGGATATTTTCATGTTCCTGTGGAGCCCAACTCAAGGAAGTATACTGCTTCTGTGACACATAGCGGTCAGTTCGAATTTTTGTATGTCCCATTTGGAATATCAAATTCCCCTCACGTGTTTTCCCGCTACATCTTTGCAACATTTATTGATTTGATTCGAGATGGCACAGTCGTAACATATATGGATGATCTAATTATTCCTTCAAAGGATATTAAAGAAGGAATTTACAAGCTGAAATCGCATTTGAACAACTAAAGGCAACCTTGATTAGCGCTCCAGTTTTACGATTGTATAACCCAAAGGCAGTAACTGAAGTACACACTAATGCGTCCATGTTTGGTTACGGAGGAGTTCTTCTACAAAAAGATAGCGATGATCAGTTATTCCATCCAGTACAATATCTCAGCCGGAAAACCAAGCCTGCGGATGAAAAATATCACTCATACGAATTGGAAGTGTTAGCAATAGTGGAGGCGTTGAAGAAGTGGCGCGTATATTTACTAGGAATAGAATTCAAAATCATAACACATTGCAATGCTTTTGCAATGACAATGAAAAAAAGAGACATTCCAGTAAGAGTTTCGCGTTGGAAGTGACAGTAAAATGAAGCATGTAGATGCTCTAAGTCGTATGTCCCGTTTAATGTTAGAGGATTCAATGCATCACCGACTTAAACTAGCTCAAGCTAGTGATGATTGGATTAGGGCAGTGACAGCTGTTTTAGAGCATCAGACTTATGAAGATTTCTTTATAAAAAACGGTGTTTTGTACAAGGATCCCATTAAGGATTTAATTTTAGTACCATCACTTATGGAAGAGGAATTAATTAAGATTACACATAGGAAGGGTCATTTTTCGTCCAAAAGAACTCAAGAGGAAGTTGAAAGTTTTACATACCGAAGTTGTTCCCAAAGGCCTCTGATATTGTAAAAAATTGTATCGAATGCATTGTTTCGGAAGGTAAAGCAGGCAAGAAAGAAGGTTTCTTAGCTCCAATAAATAAAGAAGATAAACCTTTAGGGACTTATCGTGTGGATCATGTAGGACCTATGGATCCGACAGCGAAGAGTTATAATTATTCGAATTTTCGAAATTTGTGTGGCTCTATCCAACAAAGAATACGGCATCAGAAGCGGTAGTAGATAGACTCAGGCATCAAGCATCAGTTTTTGGAAATCCAGGGCGTATTATATCAGATAGAGGTGCAGCATTTGTTTCTCACCAGTTCGGAGATTATTGTAAAGAGCAAAACATTCAGCATTTAATGAATGAAATTTGTCACAATAAGAAGAATCAAATACAAACATAAGATCTAACAATTTTCCATTAGAATTTAAGACAGGATTGACTTGGGATAAAGATAAGCCTAGAAGGCCATCAATAAAGTCATGTGACACAGAGGACAGCAACATGGTAGATTCATCTGTTAGTGACCATGCTGAAGCAGGTAAATTGAAATCACCTACAACTATGAGCATGTCTTGACTGGAAACTAAAGAGGAGACAAACTGAATTGCCTCTAAATGGTTTAAATATATCACCATGTCTGACAATGGTGGAATATAGGAACAAGTAATGAAAGCATTAAAAGATTTATAATTTACGTTAACACCGACAAACTCAATCTCCTGGGTACTAGAAAATTGAATCAGTTCAGATGATAAAGCAGCATCAACAGCTATCAGAACGCCACCACCTCAGCATGAAATTTTACTCGTTTTGCAGCGTGAGTACAACAAAGAGAACAGAAAACTTAAAATTAAATAAAGTATTTAAAAAGTCGTTTTATAACAATGGAAGTTTTGAATGTTGTTAATAAAGGTATTAGCTATTATTTAAAATTATTTTTATGTTCTCTGCAAGTTACTTTCATTTGTAAATATTAATGTAATATATGTTCAATTTCTTTACTAATTCGTGTGTATACTTAAATTTCACTTAAGCTTTTAGTTATGAAGCTAATCGTAGCTAACAATCAAATTGACTTCAATAAATTTCTCCAAATTTAAAGATTATAATATGTAAAATTTAGTTGCTAGTTTTTGCAAGTTGCCGCGCAATCTTTCCTAGAATTATGCGACTTCGACGCTTTCGGTGTCTTTTTCGTCTGTCTAACTGTGCATTCTAGTGCTGTGTGTTGTGATTATCGTCTTCGTCTCTTTTCTGCGTTATGCTGAATGTTTTTGTGATTGATGTCTGAGATTCTATTTGTTCTTTCTGTTTGTTTTTATGTTGTATTTTTATTTTAAATTTGTATTATTTTAAATTTTTGTACAGGAGATTTTTTTGAATGTGAATTGAGTCGTAAGTTCATATTTGATAAGTGGTGTTCCGAGAGCGGTACAAATCCAGAAAAGATTCGGCGCATTTCTCAATCTTTAAAATTAATGATTGAAAAAGAAGGATACAATATTGGATCTACGTACTTGGAGGAATTACAAAATCGCGTTAGTTACTGTTGCAAACAAATATCAACATTTTGGCGTGAATGTCGTCGAATTAAATCGTTCGTTTTGGAAAAGCAGTCTGATTGGCTTGGAAAAAATGACTCATTTAAATTTAAATGTGAGTTGCATACTCCACCTGGAAGCAATATTGAGCGTGGTCGTCCGAAGACAAATTATTCAGACTGCTCATCCCGAACAAAGAGAAGACGGATCGCTGAAATAGCCAAAATCGATGAGCCGTTTGCTGACGTTCTGCGCTCTTCTGACCAAGGACAATTGACAATTGTGCCTGCAAGTGCTGCTGAAGTTGTCTCCCTAATCATGGATGCCAATTTAACGAAGCATCAATATATTCTCATTAGAGAATTTGTTAACAGCAAAATTTCTACAGAGATCTTGTGCGGTTATGAAAGTGTCTTAAATGAAAAAAAAAAAATGTTATCCCCAAAAAATAACAGTAAGCGAGTCACATGCTGAAGTGGAGCTTCAAACCACACCACACCACGAAGAGAATAGTTAAGTTGCAGGATAATGTAATAGACGATGCTCTCAGTAAACCCGTGAACAACTTATAACTTTTCGGGAAATGGGGCTTCGACGGAAGTTCCGGGCACAGTGAATATAAGCAGAAAGTGGAGAACAATAACTTGGAAGACAGCCACATGTTTGTCACTTCATATGTCCCACTTGCCCTGATACTTAGTGAAGACAGATTATCTGGAAAAATCCACGACCATCATCCACTCGATATTGTCGACCTGTGCGATTCCAGTTGAAAAAGGAATCAAGTGAAGTGAGCATTGAAGAGGAAAAGTACTTTAAGAATCAAATAGAAAAGCTCCTTCCAACAGATATTGTTGGAAATAAGACAGTATATGTTCATCATGTGCTGCAATTAACAATGGTTGATGGCAAAATATGTAATGCCTTAACTCAAACTTCATCCTCTAAATGCTATATATGCAACGCGAAGCCCACAGAGTAACAACATAGAGGAAAGCATGCAAAGGGAAGTTCAGAAGGATCGATATGAGTTCGGATTGTCACCACTTCATGCATACATAAGATTTTTTGAATATTTTATTCATTTGGCTTATAGACTTGATGTCAAATTCTGGCAAGTTAGATGCATTGAAGGAAAGGAGCAGAATTTCGCTTAAAAATGGGATTGTTAGTCGGCAAGCCCAAAGTTGGAGGGTCTGGATCATCGAATGATGGAAACACTGCCAGACACTTTTTAATAATGCGTGCCTTTCGGCTGAAATAACTAGCCTCGATGTAGACCTTATTGAAAGATGTGGGACAATATTACAAGCCCTCTCTTCTGGTTTCCAAATTAATGTAGAAAAATTTAAGGCATTCGCACTTAATATAGCGAATGATCTTACAAGGACATATTCTTGGTACTATCTGCCACCTACCATACATAATAGAAAATGCTTTACTTTCTATTGGAGAGTTGTCAGAAGAAGCTGCTGAGTCAAGGAATAAGGACATTAAAAAATACCGTCTGCAACATACCCGCAAGATTTCTCGTCAGGCAACAAATGAAGATTTATTTAATCGACTATTGCTGACGTCAGATCCTTTTATTACAGAACATCGAAAGTTACCCAAAAAAAAAAAAAAATCAATTTTAAATAAATCTGTTTTTGATTTGTTAGAATAGTATTTTATATTTAATCATACTTAGCATAATATATTACAACAAATTTGAAATATATTCAACTTTTTTAAAAATGGGGATTTGGGGCCATGGCCATGGGTGGCATATCGGAAGGGGCTTACTTACGGAAGATCTATATATATTTTAACAATTACTGTATTTTTATAGAATTTTGGAAAAAATTTCAGAATTTTATCTCCACTAGAAGTATTTTTGGCCGCTCGCTCCATACAAGCCCAATCACTGTGCGCTGGCATCTTAAGAGCTATCTGAATGAAATTTCATATTTGAGCTACTTTTAGCCGGGAGATAATAAAGTATGAAAATTGTCAGGATCGGACTACTATATCATATAGCTCTAGAACAAAAATTTTTGCAAAAATTGGAGTATCCCCATGGAATTTACCAATATAATAGAATTTGATATAAAATCTCAGATTCCAAAATTTTATGTATGTGTAGGCGTGTTTTGCTTTGCTTAAAAATTCTAGTAAAAAGAGAAATAATTTGAATGTTTTGTTTGTGTGTTGATGAATTGAGTTGTGCAAGGAAAGAAATTTCAAAATGTATAAAAATTATTGCCAAGGACTGCAAGGGTATATAAACTTCGGCATTGCCGAAGTTAGCTTCTTTGATATTTTTTATTATAATGTTGACTTTTATACCATACACCCATAGGGTGAAATGGTATATTAAAGTCGCCAAAATGTATGTAACAGGCAGAAGGAAGCTTTTCCGACCCCGTAAAGTATATATATTCTTGATCACTATCAACAGCCGAGTCGATCTAGCCATGTCCGTCTGTCCGTCCGTCCGTCCGTCCGTCCGTCCGTCCGTCCGGTGACCATAAGAGATAGAGCCAACAAATTTGGTGTGTACGTTCGTGTAGTATGTAGAGTGATCAAGTTTATTTCAAATTTTTGCCACGCCCCTTTCCGCCCCCCCAATTCAAAAGAAACGTTTATCTCAAAAACTATTATAGCTAGAGACACCATATTTGGTATGTATATTTGCTTAGTAAATGCGCACATTTTGTATGTATAAAGATTTTGCCACGCCTCTTTCCGCCCCCGAAATTTGAAAAACTCGATTATCTCCCGTAATTTTTTACCTTGTGCAATAAAATTTGGCACACTTAAATTAAATACTAATACCCAGCAAAACACCAAATTTGATCAAAATCGGACAAAAAATAGCCAAGTTATGCATATAAACGTTTTTCCATAAGGCCGAAGTTGGCCGTTGGGGGGTGGGGCGCTAGGGTGCTCATATTCATGAGTGAGCGAGATACTAAGATATGCTTGTAAAAAGCATGTAAACAGAAATTTTTTAAAATAAGCAAATGCATTTGTTATTACAAATTTGAAATATTTGTTTTACTGGTGTATGGTATACCTAAGTCGTCGAGACGACTTACTTACTTCATTATATTTTTATTTGTTATTAATTATAATCATATGACAGGGTCATCACATTACATTACTGCAGTTTTTCCGAAGGACCAAAATGAATAGGGATTCCAGTAGTTTTTGTAGTTATTATTATTATACTTATTTTTAGCATCAACATGTTATACCTTTTTACTTGTCTAGTAACATTTTCTTCCTATAGTGTCTCTATGTAATGTAATGACCCTGTCATATGATATTGGCAAAGTGTGCAGTAAGTGCGAAACCTTGTCCATTTCGTCTATATTGGCGCCTGATCCTAACAATTCATTAATCAGTTCGTCAAAAATAATTAAGTGGTTTACAAGAGCCATCTAGTTTTTTAGTTTAACCGACAAAAGCGCAGCTAACTGAGATGTCACACTTTTTCGTTCATACACAGAATCCAGGTTCCTTCGAATATCACATGCTGTGTTTTTGTCTGTTACGAAATCCAAAAATGCATCGCTTAAGTGCCCTACCACTATACTTTTTGCATACCGTTCGGCCTTAACCCAATTTTCATCTGTTTCTTCGCTATCAATAACTTTTAATGCATCTTGTTCAGCAAGAAGTGTTTTTATTCTTTTTTTCACACAGAATATTTCTCACCATTAAACTAATTAATAGTAAGCTTTGTCTTTTCCATTATTGTATAATTTTATTTTTTATGTGAATTTTTATGTAGGTATGTGTAAATCAAAAGTCTGTTGTGAAAAAAAAACTAAATGTGCAAATTTTTTTATTTTTTTTTTTAGAACGTACTCTGGGCCCATAACCTATTGGTTTGGCTCAGTATTAGTTTAGTTTTAAATAAAATCACAATAATCTTTATTATTATTTTATAATTTGTTTTATTTCTTTATGATTTTAATTCTTGAGTTTCACGATCAGCCACTTACACGTTTCGAGTAGGAAAGATTAAGTAAAGAAGACAGTGTGCCCGTAGATTAATTTTTAGGCTCTTCGTAATGTTATTGTAGCAGGTTTACATAACGTCTCAACTTTAGCTATGTTATGTAATTCAACAGTATATAATAATAAAAATAGATAGATGTACTTATAACTATCTTAATTTATATCTTATCTGATGATCCTGTCGTTGACACCGTTCGCCACTGTTGTCCGCCAAGTAGAGTCTGCCAAGTAGGTTTTTTTTCTGCTCCTGCTTGTCTGGCAATGGGTAGGGTTTGCCGATAGTTTGCTGGTGGTTCGTCGTTTCTTTACATTCGCCTCACCTCCAGGCTTCTCTTCTTTGCAACTATCTTGTTGCTCTGCTGCTTTTTCTAGTTGCCGACTTGCAACTGTATATATATAGTGTATACACTAATTAAATCTCTTTTTTTTCGATATTAGGGCTTCAAATACGCCACACACAAAAACACTCACCCAAACTGACTTTAAAATCGGACGCATGCACTTTTTATTTATTAAGCAATATTTTGCTTTGTATATTATACTCTGTCTCTTACCACTGGTGGGGGAAAGCAGGAGTTATTTTATTTTTGTTACCTTTATCTGATCTTAGCATTGACACTTGCATAAGAATTCAGACTTCAAGGAGCTGATTCACTCTCTGAGTCTCTTACCACTGGTGGGGGAAAACTGCAGTTTTTCCGAAGGACCAATATGAATAGGGATTCCCGTAGAGAAAGAAAATAACCGAATTTTCATTTGTTGAATTCAAAATTGAGTTGTTTACAAAAGTACGGAGTTTATATAGGATTACCTTAGGCTCTAGGAGGTAACAATTGTTCTTAGAAGATCTTATTCTAGTACGACTCACCCCCACGTATTTGGGGGTTGAAAAATTATTATTATTTTGGCCACGGCGTCGGCCACTTGACATCCTGCCGTTGTGATCTTTTAGGTAAGTTTAGAATTATAAGTGTTTTTCCCACACTGATTGTAATTCTAGTCGTATGCTAGGTTAGTTGTTTGGTACCAAAATACAGTTGTATTGTATTTTCTTTGGTGCATCTGATTTGCTGAAGCCAGTTCAGATGAACATGATGTTTATTCTTAAACAAACAATCAGGGCTTGAGTTGTGAAATGGTTTTTGGAAGTTGCTATTAATCATTTAAAGTTGCAAGTTGCTATTGTCGGAAAATTCGGTTGACATAAAATCAGTACTTAAGTGGTGAAATGGTTATTTGAAGTTGCTAAAAATCATTTAAAGTTCCTATTGTTGAAACCTCCCGAGAACAGTTGTAAAATTAAAAGAGAGTTGTTGTTGTAGAACAAAAGCGGTAATGTCGAAAACGAAGTGTACGCCGGTAAAGAACGCGTTATGCGAAGATCACTTCGTGTCCAATTGGAAAACGGATTTGGCATGAACGACCTATGTAGCGCTAATATACATACATCAAAAGCTACGTGAGCCTTAGAGCAGAAATTTGAAACCTTTCGAGAGTACATATTTCATTTGAAGTCAATCGCAGCTGAAGGCAATATAGACATGAAATCGGTACTGAGCTATATAGTAGACGGTTTGAATATGAAGAACGACTTAAAGATCAACTTATATTGCGCCCAGTCATTCAGAGACCTACGTAAAAAATATGCAATCTATGAGCATGCAATGGAAATGGCAAAAATCGATGTGCCACAGGGTCTGAAGAAAGTGAGCTAGAGAAACTACGAGAAAAAGGCTCGTTGTTTAACTGCGGATCGAGTGAGCATCTTAGAAAACAATGCAATGTAACAAAATGTTTTTGCTTCATATCTCAAAAAATTGTCCAAGGATTGCGAATGTTAGTTGACAAAGGAGCAGATGTGTCTTTGGTGTCCAGAAGCGCGGAGATTGGAAGATTGGAGTTAAATATCTGGAGAAAGCCGTTAAAAATCTGATTGGTCTAGGCGGAAAAGTTACTCATCCGCTTGGTACTGTTCAATCTGAGGTCAAAGTGGACGACGTCCAGACAGTCCAAAAATTTGTTGATGTCACAAACGAAGATGTGCCGTAGATGTGTTGTACTCGGCTATGACTTTATTGAAAAGTTCTTCGTTATGTCGTCAGAAGCAGGATATAAATTTTATTCCCCTGCTGGCGATAAAACTTCCGAGGATAATCGGTTAAGTATTTTTAATGTAACAGAAATCGATTCTGATGTAGATGTACACTCAGATTTCCAAAATGATGTGGGAGCAATGATCAACAACTACAAATACCCAACCGTTGAAGAGAGAACCCAGAGTTCTGCAGGGCTAGTAGCAGCATCAACTGATGCAGTTAGTCTACAGATTATCCTAGATCGTATTATCTCGCCATTTCCACAATCACCAAGTCGTCTACCGGCTATTAAAGCTGCAGCAGTAAAGCAACAAGTCGACGAATGACTCAATGCTGGAATCGTTTGCCGATCGTCGTCCAATTTAGCCGGTCGAGTCGTTGTGGTAAAAAAGAAAGATGGCAACTGTCGAATCTGCGTGGATTTTCGAAAGCTAAACAGTATGGTGTTGAATGATGGGTTTCCGGTTCCGATAAATAACGATGTATGATCGATTATATGATCGAAATGCCAACACTGAAATGGGATTTGGAGCAGCATTGGAAAGATGTCCAGTTGCATCCAGTATGGTTTTGGAGCAAAAAATCTTCTGAAACTGAGGTTCGACAGCATAGCTATGTATATAGCTATGTATATTTAAGCAGACAATAAACAAGAAGGATGTACCTAGAGATGTGGCGCGTTGGATTGTTTACTTGTAGAGACTTAAACAAGTGGTTTGTCTCAGTCGCTTTTCAAAAGGGATTATGATTATAGGATCAGAAACGTCGGCCAGATTTGAAAGAGCGCAGCCGGAAGATACGATGTCAAAGGCTCTGATTGAATTGTTGCAGAATCAACCCTATGAAGATTGTTAATTAAAAGGCGGAACAACCAGGATTCGGACAAGTTGTCATCGGGGTCGGATGATTAATATCAGGATGGCCGAAGATGTGTGCTGGATTGCTGGTCGTTTTTTCAGACATGGCTAGTTAAGAGTGTGACCAGTCAGATGAAGTTCAGTTGGAGTGAGTCGAGAAGTAGAGTGGTCGTCGAAAAGTTGCCAGAGAAAGAAGTCCAAAGTCGTCGGAATAATTAAGTTGAAAAGTCAAGTCGTTTTAAACGTTGTAATTAATTAAGAATAATTTGTGAACTAATCTATTGAATGTAAACTGATCTTTAAAACTTTCTGTTTGTTTATATACGAATAAATATACGAATATAAGTAGACTTGTGTAGTGTGTAAATATAATTTAAATTTTGTCTGAATTCACATGTAACAGATTTTTTTAAAAACTATGCCCTGTAAGCCCCACAAATTATATGTTACAGGCAAAAGGAAGTTTTCCAACCCCTACAGTATATATGTTTTATCAGAGCCACCAAATTTGGTATGTAGACTCGTGTAGTATGTAAATATATAGAGCAAATTTTAATTTTGTCTGAATTTACATAATACTGATTTTTTTTTAAAACTATTCCCTGTAAGCCCTCCCTTTATTAGGTTAGCTGCGCGCATGCTGCCAATTCTACAGCGATGATACCATGATAAACGGTTATAAATTCGCCACACCTTTTTGATAACACTCGAGATTTTTCAATAAGCCCAAATGTCCATAGGATAATTAGAGATTCAAAAACAAGCAAGCATTACATTACAATTGAATATAACCCCATGATAGGCAGAGAAACATTACTACCGACTTCACAAAGTTTCAATAATAAAAAATTATCGAATTTTAAAAAAAACTGCGTGCTTGCTTTGTTTTTTGTGACAATGCTTCAGCCAGTGAATTTACTACCATCGGTTGTGATACGAAATTGCTTATTGAAATCTGGGTACTGGTGGGATAATTGGTGCTGTTTTTTTCATCATTCCAAGTAAATTCGACAAACGTTTATAATAGTGACAAAATGCAACAAAAGTCCTTCACTCCTTTTCCTTTTTAAATAAATACATGTATGTTACTTCATGACTGAAAAATTAATAATTGCTGGACATCAATTTTCGTTTTTATTTCGACATATTTCGAAAACATCAGTCAAATTTTTAAACATAAGTTGTCCCAGGAAGTTTTCTTTGGTACCAACAGAATTTGACTGTTGTATTCAGATGGTAATTTATTTTTCTATGTGTTCGTGAAGGGGGGGAAGAATCAAAATAAAATACCATTTCTTGGCGAGTGCCCATTTCTTCTGGTATGGGTGAGTTGTTGGGGGTGTGTGAATTTGAATTAAATCGCGCGGTATACTTTCTTTAACACTATGATCATTATTTACAGAAAATGTCACACTGGAAACTTCGATGTAAAGGAAACTATTAGTTAATAGAAAGTGAAAAAGTGCGTAAAAATTTTCGTAGGTAATGGCGATTCCCGTTGGAAGTCAAGTCGCGTTTCTTAGTGTGACCGTATACGCCGAGGATAAAAACCCTCCTCACTCCGCACTGGTCTTCGCAGCTCACTGTGGCGTGAACATACCGCTTCCCTTGCAACATGTTGCAATTGCCCTGGACATATAGAGGATGGAGACGGCAACGTCCTGGAGCACCTAGATGCCACAGGAGGCTGATAGCACAGAACCCATCCGAACACGGTACTTTGGGCTGCGGGATAAAGGTCCGCCCCGGGCACAACGGACACGAACACCGGCCGATAAAATTTGGGATCGGCCAAGACCAGATTGGAAAGTTAGCCGCGGACCGACACCGACACTTCCCAGGGACCCGGCAAACAAAGCGTTAATACGGCTCTCAGCCGCACAGGCATCTAACAGGACGCGGGTCTCGCTGGATTTCGAGAAGTTCCCCAACCAGATGACTGCCGTTGGCGTGACTGTCTTCGTCCTGGCCTGAAGCAGTGAGGATAGAGCAGTGAGATACGAGCGTCGTCTGGGTGGTTGGTCGACAATATAGAGCAGCGTGAGACTCCGGTACTTGTCGGACGAGTGCTCGTGTGCCAAGCAATTAGGGCGTTAGTTGTTGGTGAGAGCCGCCCGGAGCCGCTCGGAGGTTCAGGAACCGTTGGCAATGCCGAAGAGCATAGACTCCCCGGCAGACCCGACATCGGTAGGAGTTTATCCCGTGCGGACCAGAAAGATTTATGCTATTTACGTGTGATGGACATGTCGCTATGGAAAGTCGGTGTGAAGGACTGAAACGAAAAGCAGATTAGTCAACTTAGGGGGAACGAATAACATGAACGGAGACGAGGATATTCAGAAGGTTCATAGATCAGGGGACTACTTTGGCTCTTTAGGCTCAGGACCGCTGTTTTCTTGCAGCAGAATGAGTTTCGCAACGGGTCTTCGAATAGACCAACGCGCTGTTTTGACATCAGCTACTAGGACGAAAAAGTACTGAAAAAGTACGTTCGTCCTAAGCGCCACCCTTTGGTTGGGAGGTTATTGTTGTGGAGGCGGTACGTTGATGCCAATGCCCTGAATTTAGGTAGCCCTGATCGTTTTCCCTTTAGATTTAGTATGTATCGACCTAAATGCAACCCTGACTTATCGAGGCAGAGACCAGCTCTAAGAAGTGAGACGAGGCGTCAGTATAGAAGAAAATTGCTCAGGAACGATACGTTAAAATAAACATCCGATAATTGGCACGAAAAGAAGCTCGAGGCTGGGGGCCTTAGGGCTTAATATGTATATATTAATGAACTTTATAACTTGTTATATCCAAGAAACACCATCATATTCTATACTCAGTTTGTAATAAATAAGTTTAAAATCAATTCGTGCTAAATGTTTTTTTTTTTTATCGGTAAAACTTTCGCGCGTTAAAGTAAAGCGTGGTCGAGACATTCTTGACGATAACATTCTTTATTTTAGCTTTGATGGTGTCGGAATTGACTAGAAATGTGAAATATGAGCAATATAATGAAAACGCGCGGGAGAAAAAAGGGTATCAATATGGACGCGATGGAAACGCCGAAATCGGCGGTAAACGAGTCTACCGCGGGAGATAGAAAGAGACGCTTTTAATAAGAGCCAAACGCCAAAAGACAGAGAAGACAATATGAATATATTGGAAAGTTCAAAAATTGAAGCTATCCACAATGGACAAGAACAACAAATAGAAGAAATTCATTTAGTGCAAAGTGAAATAGTTAATTTAAAAATTGCTAATGAATCTATAGCTGACTGCATTTCAGAATTGGAGAAGACGCATTCTTTGGGCGGCACACAGGGTGCTGCAAATATAGACGGTGCACAACGTCATGGAGCCATAATGGGCGACCCGCATGCTTTGGGCGGCACACAGGGTACTGCAAACTTGGACGGTGCACAACGTCATGGAGCCATAATGGGAGCTCCGCATGCTATGGGCGGCACACAGGGTGCTGCAAACTTGGTCGGTGCACAACGTCATGGAGGCATAATGGGCATAATGGGTTGCATTCGGGTTGGTCAGGCTAGTCAGGGACAATACCCGCATAATTATATGTCGCGGCACAGAATTATGGATCTGCCAGAATTTAGTGATAGGGCAGAAGATTGGCCAGTATTTATTACAATGTTCATAGAATCCTCCAATTGGAAAATGTAATACGTTTACAGCAAAGCTTAAAAGGAGCGGCAAAAGAGGAGGTAAAAGGGCTATTAGTCAATCCGGCAAACGTGCCACATATTATCGACCACCTACAGTTTATGTACGGAAGACCACAGTTGCTTATTAAAAATCAGCTAGAAATTGTCAATGACATACCCCAAATCCCAGAGAATAATTTAGAAAGGATGGTTCCATTTGACACAAAGGTAAAAAATTTGGTTATAATTTTGCAATCTTCAAATGCAGTTTTACACTTGCAAAATCCATCTTTGGATTTGGATCAATTAGTTTAAAAAATCCCATCCTCGTCGCCAATTTTGTGTATGTGCAAACTTATATATATGTTGTTTATTAATAAGAGAAGAGTACAGTACAAATCTGGGAAGCGATCGTTATGTAGAATAATAGTAGTAGTTGTAGTAGTAGTAGAAGTCCCTCGTAGTTGTAGCAGTTGTAGTAGTAGAAGTAATCCCTCGTAGTTGTAGCAGTTGTAGTAGTAATAATCCCTCGTAGTTGTAGCAGTTGTAGTAGTAGAAGTCCCTCGTAGTTGTAGCAGGGAGTGAGTCGATGTTGTTCCGAAGCAAGTAGTAGTATGACTGAGATTACAGCTGTTAACAGACCATTAACAGTGCGACGATAACAGCTTCTTAAAGATGGGTCACATACTTAACAGTCAAAACGCATGCAGTGGCAAGAGTTCTCATCTCAAATATATCCATACGCCAATTTGATGAATTTTAGTAATTGGTTAAATAGTAGAGCAAGAACGATTGCGACGGTAACATTAATGACAACTTCGAACAGACCCACTTCAAAAAATGATTGTCGTCACAATCCAAAACTGGTAATGCAAACAAATACGAGCGAGTATCAAAAGAAGGATAAGAAATATACAAAAGTTTGCACCGAATGTAATGGTGACCACTCTCTGTCTGAATGCGATGTATATGTAAAGGCTGATATAAATGAGAAGTGGAACATGGTCAAGAATTTAGGAGTTTGATTCAGCTGACTAAAACGCAACCACAATATGATATCCTGTAAGTTCAAACGAAGATGTAACATCAGCGGCTGCAAGAGTTCACATTACAAATCGTTTGCACAATCCTAATAGACAGACGCTAGAAGACGATAAAGCAGAAGCAGCGACACATACAGTCAAATCTAGTATGAAAAGGTTGTTAGTTAAAGTCGTACCAGTCGAAATAATGGACCACAGAATACATTAGTTGAAACGTTTGCGTTTTTGTACGAGGGTTCCAACGTAACGTTAATTAAAGAGAATTAAGTTAAAACGCTAGGTGTAAAAGAAAACATGGATCGGTTAACATTAAATTGGATTAAGAATCATGCCATTAACTTGAATACGAAAGTATGTCATCTAAAAATAAGGCGTATTAATGGAAATAAAAATTGGTTACAGTTAAAAGGCACTACAATCCCTGATCTGGAATTACCTCTACAATCAATGGATCATCAAACATTAGCGGAAGAGTATATTCGAGTTGCGAACCTCCCAATAGCAAGTTACACAGATGCCCAACCAACAATACTGATCGGCATAGATAATACCCACCTCGTCAAGACTATAAGTAGCGTTGATATCGGTCCAAGACTAGTGGCATCAATAACACCTTTGGGATGGGTGTTTTTTGGATCAAGAGCAGACCATTCTAATACAATCCCGTTAGTGACATCAGTATTTCATGCGAATTCTTTGGAGGATCAAATGAACAGGGAAATGCACGATTTGATAGCAGATTATTTTACAACTGAGAATTTTAGAGTACGGCCATTTATTAAGTCTGTAGAGTCCGCTTACATAATTCGAGCTAAAGAGACACTTCGAAACACAACAGTAAAATTAGAAGAAGAATATGAAACCGGATTGTTATGGTCAAAAGAGACATTGTGATGAAAAGATATGCCGTCAAAATGACAAAACTTCAAGCTTGTGTAACCAGTTCTAAGACATGGTATCTACCTCATTTCGCCGTTTACAACGTGAACAAACCAGGAAAGCTACGACTAATATTCGACGCAGCAGCCTCAATCGAAGAAGTTTCATTGAATTCAAGATTATTAAAAGGACCCGATGAAAATCCGCCATTGACTCAAATTTTATTCCAATTTCGGCAAGGCGCAGTGGCAGTTTGTGCAGATATCAAGGAAATGTTCTTGCAGGTGCGAGTTCGACAGGAAGATCAGGATTGCTTACGGTTTTTATGGAGACGTGGTGACACAACAAGAGAAATCGATACTTATAAGATGACGGTCATGATATTCGGAGCCACTTGTTCTCCATGTTGTGCTCAATATGTAAAAAATATAAATACAAAATAATCATTACGTTGACGATTTTGTAGCAAGCTTTGTATCTGAGCAAAAGGCATACGAAGTAAAAAGGGTGCATGAATTAGCTCATTTTGAACTAAGAGGCTTTGTTTCAAACTCGAAGTGGGTACAGAACAAATTGAATAAAGAGAAAAATAAAACTGATAAGTTACCAGTAAGTATGAATGAGAAGGCTGTCGATAAGGTATTGGGCATGTATTGGTACAACGATATAGACCAATTTACTTTTGACTTAAAAATGAATCGCGTAGAATAATTGGACAATTTTCATACTTATGGAACATAGAGGCAGCTTCTTGGCTTGGTCATGTCTATCTATGATCCATTAGGGATGTTAGCCGACCTGACGATTCATGGAAAAATATTGATTCAGGATGTCTGGCGGTCAGGCATTCACTGGAATGATTCGATCCCAGAAGAATTACTTAACGGTTTCAAAAATTGGGTCTTATAAATTGAAAATGTAAAGAGGTTTAAATTAAACAGATGTTACTCTCGAAATTTTATGTCATCTCAAGCATAGAATTGCATATTTTTGTAGATGCTAGTGAACAAGCCTTTGTTGCCGATGGTTATTGGAGGATAATACTTGATGGGCTTATCGAAACAATTTTCGTCTCGGGAAAAACTAGATGCGCCCAATAAAGACTTTGTCTGTTCCCCGATTAGAGCTCCAGGCAGCGGTGTTAGGTACCCGACTCAAGACTCTAATACTGGAAAGTCATTCTGTTAACGTACAGAAATATATATTATGGTCGGATTCAAAGACTGTATCTTGGATTCAATCAGATCATCGGAAATGTAAACAATTTGTGGCTCACCGTATAAACGAAATACTGGAAACAACAAACGAAAATGATTGGCGATGGGTTCCAACAGATTTAAATGCTGCCGATAAAGCCACAAGAACAAAGGTAAAAATTAGGTACGAGCCAGGTAATATTTGGACAAGAGGCCCCGAATTTTTATTGAAGGATGAATCTAGCTGGCCAGTACAGGAAAAGATCTACGTTGAAAACGATTTCTCTGAAAATATTATTGACCTAAACTGATTTACTAAGTATTTGAAACTGAAGCGAAGAATGGGATGGATACTGAGATTTAAACAACGCATATTAAAACGTTAATGAATTGCAAGATGCAGAAAATACTTTAGTAAAAGTCATGCAAAAGGAAGTCTATCACAAGGAACTAGCTGATTTACAAGCAAATTCATTGGGAACAAATTTTGTTGGAACTGATCGTCTAATAAGGAAAGTCAAAGACCTATTTGACTGGAACTACATTGCCGAAGAGATGGCAAATAAAGGCATAGAATGGAAGTTCAATTGTCCAGCAAACCCAAGTTCAGGAGGCTGTTGGGAACGCCTAGGTCAGTCAGTTAAAAAGGTTTTGGTAATAACATTGCAAGACAAGGCGCCCTAGGCTGAAACACTTAGAAGTGGGAGCAGAAAATATCATAAATAGCAGACCACCAACACACATTCCAGTGGATAAAGACGATCCAGGTCCACTGACACCTAATCATTTCTTGCTTGGCACAACCAATTCGACACAAACCCCTGGAGAGGAAGACAACTTTTGATCGAAAACAATATAGGATTTGTCAACAATTAAAAAATACGTTTTGGAAACGATGGATAAGGGAATATCTACCAACTCTGACAAAGCGAAGAAAGTGGTTCGCACCGATTCGACCCATCAAGATAGGAGATTTAGTCATAATATGTGACGAAAACCAACCAAGGGCAAGCTGGAAAAGAGGAATCATCGTGAAAGTTATGCCAGCAAACGATGGGCTGATACGAGTTGCTGAAGTACAAACAAATGCCGGAATTTTAAAACGACCAGTGTCTAAGCTTGCTGTATTAGACTTTTTGGGTAAAACTCCCGAGTAGTTTTACGGTAGGCGTGATGTTGTGGAGGCGGTACGTTGATGCCAATGGCCTGAATTTAGGTAGCCCTAATCGTTTTCCCTTTAGATTTAGTATGTATCGACCTAAATTCAACCCTGACTTATCGAGGCAGAGACCAGCTCTAAGAAGTGAGACGAGGCGTCAGTATAAAAGAAAATTGCTCAGGAACGATACGTTAAAATAAACATCCGATAATTGGCACGAAAAGAAGCTCGAGGCTAGGGGCCTTAGGGCTTAATATGTATATATTAATGAACTTTATAACTTATTATATCCAAGAAACACCATCATATTCTTTACTCAGTTTGTAATTAATAAACTCGGAAAAACTTTCGGGCGTTAAAGTAACGTTTGGTCAAGACATTATTAACGTTAACAAGGCATGATGGGTTGATTAAGGACATAGGCTCGACTAGGATCTCAGGCTCAGCAATGGATAAGAGAGGTCCTCCAATAAGGAAATGTCCCGGTCTCAATGCCAGCAGATCCTCTGGGTCCTCGCTCATGGAAGAAATTGGTCGAGAATTCAGACACACCTCGATTAGACACAGTAGAGTGGAGAGTTCCTCGAATGTGTACTTAACGTTAGATGTGAACTTGTAAAATAAGGTCTTGAAACTTTTGACAACGGCCTCCCACAATCCTCCCATATGGGGGGCGCTCGGCGGAACGAAATTCCATGATAAAATGTAATAAAATGCCTTCATTCTGTTAGGCTTGGTGGCTTCCAGGAAGTCTTTTTCGAGCGCCTTCGAGGCCCCTACGAAGGTTTTGCCATTGTCGAAGTAAAGGCCCTGTGGGCATTGTCTTCATGCGACAAAACGAGAAAAGGCTGTGGAAATGAATTCATGAATGCTTGATGGCGTCCAGAAAGTATTTTTGGAGCACCTTCGAGGCCACTACGAGTGCCGCTCAGCGAAGCGTAGGATGTATGCGGCGATTCGAGCCAAAGGCTTACCATAGTCCGAGAACCGCTCGCTCGGCGAGTAGAGTGGGCAAGGCGGTGTGGCACTGGACTCGCTGCTCCAGCTGAGTGTCCGGAATTTCGCTAATGATAGTTGGCCAGCACTCAGGATCACGCCGAGGCCAGTCCGGCCCATGCCACCAGAGGCTACTGGCCGATCGGAAGGTAGATGTGACTAGCGCTGGACACTGGTGCTTTTGGAGATGCTAGATACCAGGTTGGCCACAAAGGTGGACCAACTGCACAGGGGCTTATTAAGCCAAGCCAAACCAATGGTAGAGTCGGTCCAATACAGGGAAGTTTAGGGTTGGATTGGAAGTTCGGTGCGATCGACGACCACAGATGGGCTAACAAAACAGCTCCGCACAACTCCAGCCGAGGCAGCGAGACTATTTTGACCAGGGCCAAGCATCTTAGCCGTTAATAGATGGACGCTTACCTGATCGCGATAACTGGACCCGCACATATTACTGCCGTGACGATCTCGGTAGAGGATCCGCTCAAAAGGGGTATGCCTGTGATCGACTAGAATTTGCCAATACATTTGCATGCCATTTTAGTACTTGAAGCGTAAGATCGGGCAGGTGTGCAAGACATTGTTAAGGCTAACCCCTCGTGGGGATGGGCTCGCCGCAATAAATACCACGTGTACCTTGGTGGTGGTGCTGTCGGGCTTGTTGTAGTACTGCGCCCTAACCGTGTTAAGAAATGCAGCCGAGGGTATGGCCCCGCCAATTTGGACACGACCCTCTGATCTGCGGCGTCGACTGGATAAAAGCGGGGCTCGACCATGTTGAAGACCCGTTCGGATAGGAAGGTGGATTCGGCCCTCTGCCTGGGGTGGATTCTATATAACTTTGTGCATTTGGCCGCTCGTGTACGGATGCTCGGTAGCGCTGAATGGAGGGACTTGCGGAGCGGAAGATGATGCAATAAGGTAAGATGACGCTCTTTGAGCGAAACAATTCATACAGAGAGCCCTGCTGTCTAATAGTTTCCAAACGCCTCGGGACGGACATGTCTATGAAACTTCGGCAAAGCCGTATTGGATGATTTTTCCGATGGCAAAGCTTGCAAATGAATGTTCTCGTACCGCGGGGTGAGGTTCTCCCACAAGGCTTTGAAGCCCTCATTCATATATAAGTTAACATGGACAAGAGTGTATAGCGGATGCAACTGCAATATTGGCAGTGGCCACCATTGCTGGGTAACATGGTCCAACCAATGCTTATGCTTCTTAGATTTGGCGCCTACATTCACAGTTGCTTGGCTATAGGTATCAAGGTGACAGTCCAAGGGTTAAGGGATGCCACTCGGTTGGTGGATGTCGTTGGGTTTGGCTACCGTGGTGCGCTGTCATATTTCCTTCCTTTTCCGGTCTCTGCCCCATAGACGACGCAAGCATACAAAAAATATCAAAGAAGCTAACTTCGGCAATGCCGAAGTTTATATACCCTTGCAGTCCTTGGCAATAAAGTTTTTACATTTTGAAATTTCTTTCCCTGCAACTCAATTCATCAAAACACAAACAAAACATTCAAATTATTTCTCTTTTTACTACAAATTTTTCCATCATTCCCTAAGCAAAGCATAACACGCATACACATACTGTTCGTGTAGCGCTGCGTCTGTGTGTGTGTGTGCATGTGCTCTGTTTGATTTGCTGATGACGTAGTAGGCAGCAAGCAGCGCTGCCGGCAGCGCTTGAACCGATTTGTACTGACTGTAACTTGTGTTCTATTTATCCGATCAGGTTCAAATTTTGGAATCTGAGATTTTATATCAAATTCTATTATATTGGTAAATTTCATGGGGATACTCCAATTTTTGCAAACATTTTTGTTCCAGAGCTATATGATATAGTAGTCCGATCCCGATGATTTTCATACATTATCTCACACAGGTAATAAAGAGTCCCCAAAAAAAATTTCAACCCGATATCTCTTAAGATGGCTGAGTAAAACGCGTACGCACAGACGGTCGGACAGACGGACAGACGGACATGGCTATATCGACTCAGCTTCTCATGCTGATAAAGAATATATATACTTTATGGGGTCGGAAACGTCTCCTTCTGTGCGTTACAAACATCTGACCAATTTTATAATACCCTCTGCAAGGGTATAAAAATATAAAAATTAATCTTAAAAATAAGCCGAAATCCGAAAACAAAATACACTTTGAACAAATAAACAAGAACAAATATAATTGGCGCCCAACCTAAACAATAAGTGCCCACCATTTTAAAAAGCAATTCGAAGTGAAAAATATTATTTAAACTAAGGTTCAATGTTTTAGCAGGCCCTCAAAAAATAAATTTCACTGATGCTTTATTTATTTTATCCACGTGTATTTCTTATGCTAATGTAGTGTGCGACTTGTGTGTGTGTGTGAGTGTATGCGAGAGTTTGTCGGCCGGTCGGTCGGTCGCTTTAAATTAATCGCCCTTACTCGCGGTTGTAACCAAAATGTTTTGTCCGCCGCGTAGTAACAAGCATAGAACGTAACATGTAAGCTTCAAGCGCAAGATGCAACGGTTAATTTCCCAGCACGTATGCTGACGCTTAAATATAAGTATGAAAATGAAAGAGAATGAGTGTAATGGGTTAATTCATGGGTGGCTGTGTCGGGTCTGCTGGGCAGTTAGATTTCGGCGGCAACGGTGTGTGTGGTTTGGAAGACTGGTTTATGGTTAGTACAATATTGACGGATTTCCATATGATGTCATCAAACACCGGTTGCGCTTTGTCGCAGATAATATTTTCGGCGGCTTTGAAGTTAGTGTCATTGTGGCTGTATATTTCTCTTGAGTTCCCGCCGATTGATGAAATTTCGCATTCACATTATGCACGATGCAGTGTCCAAAGAGCACGCCAGTTCTATATGCACTGCTCGCATGGATAGGCAGATGAAAATAACGCCCTACCTCTTTTCGCTTCGCCGAGAATGGGCGGATAGCACAATGCACTGCCCGCATGGATAGGCAGATGAAAATAACGCCCTACCTCTTTTCGCTTCGCCGAGAATGGGCGGATAGCACAATTAGTAACGGAAAAACGACGTCTAAGAAGAGAATGGCAAATTACTCGATCACCAGCAGCAAAACTTCGCCTAAAGCATGCCAAGAAGAGAATGGCAAATTACTCGATCACCAGCAGCAAAACTTCGCCTAAAGCATGCCAATCGCAACCTCTCCAAGGAGTTAAGAGAAGAGAAAATCTGGGCTCAAAGGATATACATAGAAAAGCTCAGATGAAAACAACGCCCTACCTCTTTTCGCTTCGCCGAGAATGGGCGGATAGCACAATTAGTAACGGAAAAACGCCGTCTAAGAAGAGAATGGCAAATTACTCGATCACCAGCAGCAAAACTTCGCCTAAAGCATGCCAATCGCAACCTCTCCAAGGAGTTAAGACAAGAGGAAATCTGGGCTCAAAGGATATACATAGAAAAGCTCAGTCCAACCAGCACTAAGTGGAAAGCCCACCCAACTATAACGGATAGTCAGTACTCGGAACTCCAATCGAATGAGGTCACTGCAGTTATTAAGAACCACATAAAGCCGAACAAAGCCCCTGGTCATGACCATTTCCTGATGACACCAGTTTACTATGAGGCGAGTAATATGGTGCCCATATAGGAGCAGTATTTGGTTTTTTTAAGGCTTTCTACTCGCCATCGCGTACGCAGGAGCTGGTTTTCGTCTAGGTAGACATTCAAACATATGAGTTTAGAATTCGTTTTTAAAGGTTTACCTCTCGTTAAGTTGCGAATTTCTGGATTGAATTCAGACGACTGCGCATGCCGGCTGAATCACCTCTGTAGGTGGCGATGCCTTCTTTTGTTTCGCCTTCAGGTTCTCAATATAAAGAGTTTTATCCCCATCGGCGAATTTTCGATGAAGAGTATGCTACGCCTGACTTCAACATTGCTTGGTGGCCGCAGATCATGGCATTTTGGTCACTCGTGTTGATCCTGCAGCAAATGGTCCGGACCGTGTAGCCATGTTTTAAATTTATTGGCGTTGTTTAAGTTAGGTGGAACCCAGTTCCATTGGTTAACGTTTGTCAATTCTAGTATTTCGCCCACGCGGTGCATGGCGAATTGCTGAAACTTTCGTGGATCCATACGAAGCTATTAGACAACAGTCCTTAAGTCGGACCAATAACAACTCGAATTAATTGACAATCTTGGATTGCGTTGAATTCGGTTACTCAGCTTTGCTCCGATATAGATAGTGGACTCAACTGTGCCACGGTGCCACAATGCGTCGGGTAAACCAGCGTCCCAGCCAATGGCGCTACTCCAGACTTCTTGCAGTAGGATTTTCAACTATGTAAAGCATGAGATGAAGCCGAATGGGTCGTACATTGACATAAGTACTTGAAAGAGCTCGCGTTTGGTTGGTGTTTTGCCGCTGTCCAAAACGTTGCGCTTTAGCCTGGCGAACTTACAGATGAATGAGACTTTGTGAGAGTTCGGCCGAGCACCTTTTCTGTGCCTCTTTTGAGATCGAAGACCAATTGCGTATGTGGAAACCACCTGCTGCGTGGATATCTTTGACTTGGGTTGTGATGTTTCCGACGTAGTGGTAGTCCTTCACGGCTTGTGCCGCTCGAGGGTACTGTTGACTGAATAAAGTGTGCAATGCAGGGTGCGCAATTGATTCCAAAAGTTGCTGGTCTCACTCGGATCTGGTGGAATTTCTCGGCGATATCGCTACTCGTCCCACTCGGAATGAGAGTAAGAGGTCAAGCAGGGAGTTTAGAAGATCTGGCCCATTCAAAATGTAGTAAATCAGGGCCTTGTCGCCGAATTGGGCGGCTGCATCCCATACAAGCCGGACCTTCTTTGGTTTACTTCATAACTAAAAATCCAAATAAACCAGAGAAGGTCCGGCTTGTATGGGACCTTGACGATATGCGGGAATATCGACGCGATGTTCCACCAGATACCATGTCCGTCTGTTTGGTGCAGCTAAATTCTCCGGGGTCAGCATGCGAGCGTAGGTTTTCGACTTTCTTGGTGATTTGCTACTTCAACTGTGGTTTTCGGGAAAATTGGCTTTTGTAGGCATTTAAATTCAAGTCAGGGTAGAGCTTGAGTTTCCCCTGGTGATAATAGCGGTTTTGCTGTGGTAGCGTCTAATGAATATCCTTGTTTGATGATCTCGTGCAGCTTGGCGTCTGCGTCTCTGCAGCCGCACATGTTCACACACGCTCACATTTGCTCTAGTGGCCCTTGATGGTGTGGAACTTCGTAGTCCCCATCATAGTCGCGTATTTGACGCTAAACCCCCTCTTTGATTTTAAGGGGTACGGTGATGTTCCAGTTATTTGTGCCAATTAGGATGCTTGGGCGTGCGTTGGTGTATGATGCAATCGGTAGTCCCGCTAGGTGGAGGAATTCCTTGTCCTGTACAGTCGATAGACTGTGGATCTCCTTAAGGTATTAGTTCTTCCAACGTCGTTAAAAGGCATGATAGATTGCCTCCATGCTCATCAATAGATAAGAAAAGTCCTCCAATAAGAAAATGTCCCGGTCTCAATGCCAGCAGATCCTCTGGGTCCTCGCTCATGGAAGAAATTGGTCGAGAATTCAGACACACCTCGATTAGACGATTAGAGTGGAGAGTTCCTCGAATGTGTACTTAACGTTAGACGTGAACTTGTAAAATAAGGTCTTGAAACTTTGGACAACGGCCTCCCACAATCCTCCCATATGGGGGCGCTCGGCGGAACGAAATTCCATGATAAAATGTGCTGGGGAAATGTCTTCATTATGTTAGGCTTGATGGCTTCCAGGAAGTCTTTTTCGAGCGCCTTCGAGGCTCCTACGAAGGATTTGCATTGTCGGAGTAAAGGCGCTGTGGGCATTGTGTTCGTGCGACAAAACGAGAGAAGGCTGTGGAAATGAATTCACGATACTCTGCTTGGTGGCGTCCAGAAAGTATTTTTGGAGCACCTTCGTAGCGTTGGATGTAGGCGGCGATTCGAGCCAAAGGCTTACCATAGTCCGAGAACCGCTCGCTCGGCGAGTAGAGTGGGCAAGGCGGTGTGGCACTGGACTTGCTGCTCCAGCTGAGTGTTCGCTAATGATAGTTGGCCAGCACTCAGGATCACGCCGAGGCCAGTCCGGCCCATGCCACCAGATGCTACTGGCCGATCGGAACGTAGATGTGACTAGCGCTGGGCACTGGTGCCTGGATGGATACGTCCGTGTGGTGGACGAACTAAAGAGAGAGCCAAAAAGACGTTTGTCTTTTGCAGTAGTTACTTCCTATAGCATTTGCTCAAAGGACCAACATAACTCGTTTCAACCCCAATCCAGGCATATAATGCAAAAGTATTGGCACAGGAAGAATGGCATCGTCTGATTGGACTATCGTAGCACATAAACAAATTCACATACCCATGCTAGAGCCAGCCCAGTGTGAACGCTGACCAAGCACTTAGATGCACGATGTTTGTGCTAGAGCTATATGATATAATGATCCTATCCTGAACATTTTCATACTTTATTTTTCCTAGGTAATAAACAGCTGACCAATTTTATAATACCCTTTGAAAGGGTATAAAAAGAAATACAAATCTCGGATGAACATCGGCGAAGGTATTCCCTTTGCGGAATATGCTCCTATCGAGCAAAGCGACGCACCAACGCTAGCGGAAGCGTAAATGCGCAAGCCTTAACTTGCCTTTATCTAATAATATTAATTATAAGCCTTATAAGCCTTATATAAGTTGAAGCACGAAAGTGCAACTTGCGAACTACTAACCTTTCTCGATAGGCTATTACTAACAATGTTTTTGAAAATTTTTTTTTTTTTTTAAACAAAAATAACAAATAACAAACCACATTCTCTAATAACTTTTCGACGTCTCTGGCTCGCTGTGCAAGACACAGTTGAGATAAATGTTTTTTCTCTTCCTTTTTTTCGAAACATTTAAATAAAAAACAAATTTTTTTTAGTATCCATGAATCCATATTTTATTTTTTCTAAGATTTTAATAATAATTTTAATAATATTTAAAAAGAAACTCTATAATAGCATACTAAACTTGATTTGACATATCTGTTATACCCACAACAGGGTAATTCGAAACAAAATCAGTGGACTCCAGTGGACTTACAATAAATGTGTAACTAAAAGAGCTCTAAGCCAAGCTAAAAATACATATGAACACAAACAATTATAAATCAGGAAAAAATTTTGAATAAAAGATTAAATATTATACAATGCTGATTAATCAACCCGAACGATATTTAATGTGGGGATGTCAACAGATTTATTTCCTTATGGCAGCGAGTACGTTTATCTTGGTTTAGCGTTACCGGAAGAAGAGGGAGACAACTTTCAGTGTGTCCTTAGGCCGCATGCCGATACTTTCCATAGACGGGCTTAATACTACCAATCGATATTTAAAATACTGACTTACTACTAACAATCGATACTTAGAAATACTGACATCGATATATGTGTGAGCATTTAACAGAATTCATAAATAACTGGAATCTTACAACTCGGCCGTCCTGACGAGGAATCGACCTCGATCCTAGTTGCTAACAAAAGGGGTAAATAATAACATTAAGTGGCTAGTGTCGCCTTTGTTTGGATATCAGAAGTGCAAACTTTATTAGGGGCTGCCATTTCTCAGAGTCAACGCTCTAAGTTGTTTCAAAGCATAGACGATTGCCAACGTCTCTAGTTCATAAATATGTAGTTTCGATTCGGCTGCGGAGGCTATCTTACAGAAGTATGTAGTATATTCATACAAATAATGAGCTCAACTTGTAACACTTTGTTGCAAGTATAAACAATTAAACATATACGCATTCAAATATAATTGTGCACTTGAATATGTTTATATGTATACATTGATGTATGCACATAAACATATTCACATAAATATACAGCTAAGCATGAACATAGATGTATGTACATTTGTATATGCACATACATATTTTCACATAAGCACTGTATCACCTACAGAAAACTGTGAAACTTACAAGTGCGTCAGAGTACTGAGACTCCGTAGTTTTTTCCTCTTTCGGTGGTTTCCGCGACTCTAGAAATATCACAAATATAAGCAGTGTTTAAGAATAAACATCGTGTTCATCTGAACTGGCTTCACCAAATCAGATGCACTAAAGAAAATACAATACAACTGTACCTTTGTACCAAACAACTAACCTAGCATATGACTAGAAATACAATCTGCCACACGTGGTGTGGGAAAAACACTTGTAATTCTAAACTAACCCAAAAGATCACAACGACAGGATGTCAAGTGGCCGACGATGTGCCCAAAATAATAATTTTTCAACCCCCGAATACGTGGGTGTGAGTCTAAAATAAGATCTTCTAAGAACAATTGTTACCTACTAGAGCCTAAGATAATTCCTATATAAACTCCGTACTTTTGTAAATAAAATCATTTCATATTTTGAATTCAACGAATGAAAATTGGGTTTTTTAGTTGTGGTTCTAAATCCCTATTCATTTTGGTCCTTCGAACCGGATTCATTTTGGTCCTTCGAAAAAAGGAACTCTGCAGTTTTCCCCCACCAGTGGTAAGAGACTCAGAGAGTGAATCAGCTCCTTAAAGTCTGAATTCTTATGCAAGTGTAAATGCTAAGATCAGCTATAGGTAGCAAAATAAATTAACTCTTGTTTTCCCCCACCCGTGGTAAGAGACAGAGTATAATACAAAAGGCAAAATTTTGCTTACTAAATAAAAAGTGCGTGCGTCCGATTTTAAAGTCAGTTTGGCTAGTGGAGCAACTGTAGTAATTTCGGCGGCGGGAGTTTTTGTGTGTGGCGTATTCGAAGCCCTAAATATCGAAAGTAAAAAAAAAAAAGAATTTACTAGTGTACATACACACTATATACACTGTATATTATACAGTTGCAAGTCGGCAACTAGAAATAGCAGCAGAGCAACAAGATAGTTGCAAAGAAGAGGCGACTGGAGGCGAGGCAAATATAAAGAAACGGCAAATCCGACCCATTGGCAGACAAGCAGCAGCAGAATATCGGCAAAACCTACTTGGCAAACTCTACTTGGCGGACAACAGTGGCGAACGGTGTCAACAGGATCATCAGATAAGATATAAATTAAGATAGTTATAAGTACATCTATCTATTTTTATTGTTATATATTTATATCGATATCCTAATATTCGCACAAGATAAAATGTTCACTAATAAGACTGGGAAATTGTTAGAGAAGCAGGTAGAGTTGCATACCAGGTTAAGGCAGTTGGAAGCACTAAATTCCAGAAACATTACTAACAAGGAGATTGAGGAAGTAAAAGTGATTAGTAGCCGATGGATGCCTAACCATGAGAAATTGCTCCAGCAGGGGGTTTTCGATCATCAGTACTACAGAGATAAAGTACATGAAGAAGTTTTACAGATAGTTGCCAAAATAATAGCTATAGGAGAGTCAGAAAAACCAGGCACTAGTAAGTCAGTGTTAGTCGAAGCAGAAGCAGATATGTCAGAAATGGTTGATGATAGCAACCAATGATAGCAAGGAGAGTCGTGCGGGAATGCGACCTCCAGTCATGAAAACGGTAATGGTAATCAGGAGATATTAATGGATAGAGTTCGACAGCTTCAGGAATATTTGGAGGTAGTAGAGTTGAAATCTACAGGCAATGGGACATGGATAATGTATATTAATAAAATAAATTATTTATGGGAGAAGGTACGGGCATGCCAAGAAAAAACAAGTGATGCAAAATTTAAGAATACTATGGAGGATTTGGAATTCGACGTCCAAAATTCATTGTCAATGCTAGAAATGAAAATGAACAATAAGGAAAGTAAGATTGAGAATGTAAAAGTGAGAGGCGAACTACCGGTGTTGCCGAAAATACAGGTACCCACATTTTCTGGAGAACCTAGAGAATGGGACCTGTTTGTGGAATTATTTGCGGAACTTATTGAAAAAGAGAGGATTTAAGTCTTGCTCTTAAGTTTAATTATTTAAAATCCGCTTTAAAGGGGGGAAGCAAGGAGCATGGTAGCTCATCTATTGTCAGGTTCAGCTGATAACTATAGTGCCGCTTGGGAACTGTTAACCAAGCGGTATGAAAATAATCGGAGGGTATTTTCCGAACAATTAAGTCGGATCGTTGATTTACCGATGATCAACAATGAATCCGCAAAAAGCGTAAAAGGAGTGATTGACATAATTAATGAGTCAATACACTTAATTACAATTAAAGCAAATTTGTCCGATGAAGTTGACGTAATAGTCGCTCAACTCATACTTCGGAAATTTGACAGGGAGACTCTACAGTTATATGAGAGTCAAATTAGAAAAACAAAGCAGATACAATTGCTATCTGATGTCATGGAATACTTGGAGCAAAGATATTGCTCGCTAAGTGCCATGAGAAAAGAAGAGAAAAAACCGCTACAAACTGTATTAAGTTATGCGGAAGTCGAAGATAAATGTCCGATTTGCAAAATTGCCGGGCATAAAGCGTATAAGTGCTATAAGTTTAAAGGATTGACACCTACTGAAAGGTATGAAACAGCCAAAAAAGTGCAGCTTTGCATAAGATGCTTGAACCATTCAAGCAATAAGGTGTGCACTAATGAAATGGTCTGTTCATTGTGTAGTAAGGAACACCATACTTTACTTCATTTTGACGAAGAACAGGAGAAAGTAAATACTTGTGTAACCGCACAACCAACACTGTTGGCCACAGCTGTAATACAAGTCAAAAATGTAAATGGAGGATATAAGACTCTAAGAGCCCTTATTGATTGTGGTTCACAGAGCACCATTTTGTCTGAAGAGGCCGCTCAAATATTAAAACTACCTAAAATTAAACAGTATACAGAAATAAGTGGCGTGTCCACAATAAAATCTAATAAATCAAAATATAAGGTAAAAATAGATGTAAAGACGAGAAATCCTTGGAAAGGACATCTAAAGGTTGAGGCAATTGTGTTGCCAAAGTTAATGAAAGCTCTTCCATTAAAATTTGCAAACGTGGATATGTCAAAATGGCAAACTTACGTGCTAGCTGATCCTAGCTTCAATAAACCTGGTAGGGTTGATATAATAATGGGGGTAAACGTATATACCCAAATCTTAAAAAGGGGAATTACAAAGATTGATGGCCTGCTAGGCCAAAATACTCAATTTGGTTGGATCGTCTCGGGATGCACAAAATCAAATCAGAATAAATCTGTAGTGGCAACAACAATAGATGTCACAGGTTTTGAACAACGTTGGGAGAGGAAAGGTAAATTTCAAAGTAAAAACGACACAATCCCAAAGAAATGCAACAGCAAAACTCAAAAAATAAATTTATGGCCCCCGGCAGGACCTCACATTGGAGGTAAAGTGAAAATTGGGGAAGAAAAAGTATATATCCCAGAGCCAGTACAAAATGAGAATATTCAGAAGGCAATGGGTCAATTAGATAATGATTATCTAAAAAATAATATCAAAATAGATTTCGGTAACAAATTGTCCGAAACTATACTACCAAAAAGGCAGATATGGCAAAATATTTATAAAAGGACAACATTTAATGATAGCCAGAATAACCACTCAAGTTTTAGCAGTCAGCGATATTTAAAAATGGTGGAGCGAAGATCACATTGGTACAATTCAAAAAGGAAAGATAGTTCTTTTTTAAATTCTCCAGCTTATAAAAAGGCTAGAAGTCAGCACAGTAATACACATAAGGAATGGGTAGATATCCCGAAACTGAAATCATTAGGTAATATGCCAAATATTATAAAAACCAGTAGAAGCCAACTCAGTAATACATACGGGAGAATTGGTAAGAATAGGAAGTCAGTGACAAAGGCAAAGGAACATCAGATTGACTAGGTTTAACGTCCATCATGTAACTGGTCATGCTTCTTTAACAATAGTTATCTTACTAATGATAATATTAATAATAATTTTTATAAGACAACTAACTATAAAAATAAAGTCCAAAACGCCGCATTTGGTGGCCCTTTGCAGAATGTTTAAGAATAAACATCGTGTTCATCTGAACTGGCTTCACCAAATCAGATGCACTAAAGAAAATACAATACAACTGTACCTTTGTACCAAACAACTAACCTAGCATATGACTAGAAATACAATCTGCCACACGCGGTGTGGGAAAAACACTTGTAATTCTAAACTAACCCAAAAGATCACAACGACAGGATGTCAAGTGGCCGACGATGTGCCCAAAATAATAATTTTTCAACCCCCGAATACGTGGGTGTGAGTCTAAAATAAGATCTTCTAAGAACAATTGTTACCTACTAGAGCCTAAGATAATTCCTATATAAACTCCGTACTTTTGTAAATAAAATCAGTTCATATTTTGAATTCAACGAATGAAGATTGGGTTATTTTCCTTCTCTCCGGGAATCCCTATTCAAGCAGAGTGCCCCAGATTGGAATTCGAAGCTTACCACTGCACGGATTCCCTGTACTCCAGCTGGTGGTCCCCATTCCACCACTTTTTGGTTGGCAAACCGGCCAAATCAACCCCAGGAATAAGGGGGAGCGGCGAGGGGGAACTAGCCACTCTTTTTTCCCGCCTCTCCCAACTTTTTACTGTGTGGGTGAGAAAAATTTGCCAAATTTCTCCACTTTCCTTCCACCGCGTTGCAGCAACAAATCCAAACAGCTGTGATCGCAGTGTTGATCAGCGCCAAAAGCTCAAACTGAGCCGCCCTGGCAGGTGGCGCCACACTGCAGTCTCGTTTGAACCGGGAAAAAAGCGCCACTTTTTTTTCCCCGCGAATTTCAAAATTCAAAATCAACCGAGGCGCTGGCGCCAAAAAATTTACATTTTGAGAGATGGAGCGTTTTGTCCTATCAATGGATCACCAAGCCCGCTGCGATGAAGCATTGGTGCAAGATACGGATGCGGCATTTGCTAAGCGGCCAAAAATTATGCGTTCGCCGCCTGGCAAGGCAATCCTCGTGGAGACTGAGACGTTGGCGATCCACGCTAACCGATCAGGAATGGATGGAACACCGGCAATGGCACCCAGCAGCCCGGAGACTACCATTTCTCCAAAAGTCGTATCCAATGTGGTAGAGCTAAATGAGCTGGGCTCGCTCATCTGGGAAATGGACACGATGTTCAATAAAGGAGATGATGGCAAAAAACCGGTACGCCACATAAATCTCGGCACTAAAAATGCCATAGTGCGAATGAAGGAGCTACATGAAGCATTATGCCACATAATGATCGGCAACAAATCGGTGGTAAAGGCGACAAAGAGCGAAATCGCCACCCAAACGTCGCCTCTGAATGCTAGCCAGTCCAGAAGCGATGCAAATACATAAAAGAAATTTGGCAGGAAACACCCCCAAACGCCAGAGAGAGGAAGCAATTGCCCAGCGCAATACCCCTCCAAAGCGACAGCGTGCAATGGCACAGAACACCACACGCGGCGATCCGGAGCCAGGCAACCTGCAGAAAGCCATCACGCCCAAACCGCAGGCAGCCCATGGAGCTGGTGAATGGCAGACCGTCTCGCGAAAGAGAGTGAGTAAGCCACCTCTGAGGAAAGCCAGACCGGAGGTTATCCTAATCAAAGCAAATGAGGGCTGCACATATGCCGAAATTTTGAGCATGGTCACTAGAAGGCCAGATGGCAAGCTCGATGAAGTTAAAAATAACGTCAAGAGGACAAGGAAAACGGCTACGGGCGAGTTACTTC
This sequence comes from Drosophila paulistorum, assembly GCA_018152135.1. Lineage (NCBI taxonomy): Eukaryota > Metazoa > Arthropoda > Insecta > Diptera > Drosophilidae > Drosophila > Drosophila paulistorum. The sequence goes on from JAECXG010000635.1 coordinate 328,613, forward strand.
TCGTACTCAAGGGGGGTGGAAAGGCCAACAGCAAAAAGTTGACTGAGGATTTGTGCCAGGTCCTGGGCCAACAAGCTTCAGTTCGAGCAGCCGGAGCAGAGGCATGGCTTGAAATGCGTAACCTCGACCACTTAGCAACAGAAGACGAAATAAGAAAGGCAATGCAATTGAAAATTGGCGATGATGCCGGGCAAGTGACTATAAGGGGCCTGCGTAAGTCCTTCAGAGGCAAACAGATGGCCTTTTTAAGTATGCCGCGTACTATAGCAGCCACGCTGCTAAAAGAAGGCTCTATACAAGTTGGCTGGGACATGTGTCCGATTCGCGAGAGGCATGCCCAAAAAAGATGCTACAAGTGCCTATGCTTCGGGCACAAAGCAGAAAATTGCACTAGTGCCATAGACCGCACAAACTGGTGTCTTAGATGCGGGCAGACCGATCACAAAGCAGCCGCATGCAACAACAAGCCAGTTTGCTTTAACTGCGTAGACGCAAAACGCACGGATGCGAGCCACTACACTGGTAGTCGCCGTTGCCCACTGGTAACCGCAGGTGAGCAAGTCGCCAGTAACAAATGATGAAGATTCTACAACTAAATCTAAATCACTGCGGGGCGGCGCAAGATCTCTTGGCGCAAACTATACGCGAACTAAACGTGGATGTGGCAGTAATAAGCGAGCCTTATAAGACTAGAACTGGATGTTTTTGGGCTGCGGATAGAACATCTAAGGCAGTCATATGGACCTGCAGTAGCAGAGCGCCGGCCGCAGAGTCTGTATATTCCTCTGACGGCTTTGTGTCCGCAAAACTAGGCGGTATTTGGCTATATAGCTGCTACCTACCACCTAGCCTCAGTTTGGAAGAGTTTGAACGTAGACTCGACAACCTCGCTGCGCATGCAAGGGGTAAAAGAAAAGTCGTTATTGCTGGAGACTTTAATGCATGGTCCCATGAATGGGAAGCAGCTCAACAAATGCACGAGGACGCAGCCTGCTTGAAGCTTTTGCCATACTAGATCTGGCGATTTTAAATACAGGTACAAGCTACACTTTTACCAGAGCGGACTACGGGTCAGTGATTGATGTGACTTTTGCCAGCAGCCAGATTGCAAGCGCCATACAGTGGGAGCTAAGCAGCCACTACACTGCCAGCGACCACATGGCCATTATTTGTAATATTGGCAGTCGAGCCCAACAAGCAGCAGTGCAAGAAAAACGAAAAATGTACAGAGTTGATGCGCTAAACCCTGAAGTATTCGCATCATCACTAGTGATCCCAGAACTAACCGGAGATGCCAACAAGCATGCAGAAATGATCATGGAATCTGTAGTTGCAGCTTGCGATTGCAGCATGCCCATCCGCAGGGCTCATAGCAGGCACCATCCCCATGTATACTGGTGGACCAACAATATCGCCGAGGCCCGGAAAAAATGCCTGCGCGCAAGACGCGCGTACCAAGGAGCGCGAGGTAGCATCACCTCTCCACATCTCGGGGATGAATTTGCAAGCAGACGCCGCGAACTAAAACGCGCTATAAAGGAGAGCAAACGCCGTTGTTTCCTTCAATTATGCGATGAAGCGTCGAGCGACATTTGGGGCATGGCGTATAAAATAACCGTTAAAAAGCTGAAAGCAGTCAGACCCGCTGCACCAAGCGAAGGCCACATGGCGAATATAGTGCAAACGCTCTTTCCCGATACCTCATATATGGGTCCCAGGGAAATGTTGCAAATGGATCACACTGATCACATAAGTGTCAGCACAGATGAGCTACTAGCGGCTGTTGCACAAATGCATGACCAAAAAGCGCCCGGTCCGGACGCGATCCCCAACAAAGCGCTTAAACTAGCAGTGCGACTCCAGCCTGAAAAGTTTACCCAGGTGTACTCCAAATGCTTTGAGGAATGCATTTTCCCAGACATTTGGAAAGAACAAGATCTAGTGCTAATACCAAAGCCAAATAAGCCGCAAGATGATCCGTCTGCATACAGACCACTCTGCATGTTAGACTCTGCAGCCAAACTGCTAGAAAAACTCATCTGCACGAGACTTGAGAGGGCGATTGCTGTAGCTGGTAATCTCTCGCCGATGCAATTCGGTTTTCGCAAGGCCAAATCAACAACACACGCATTGGCAACAGTTGTTGAAATAGCTAAAAAAGCAATTGAAGGACAGCGATGGAAAAACGGTGGTAAAAAATACTGCCTAGTAACCACACTTGATGTGAAAAACGCCTTCAACACAGCTAACTGGAGTCGCATTATCGAGGCTCTAAGTATGTTTCACGTGCCTATCCCGCTCATTGACTTAATAAAGGATTATTTCCGTAATCGCAAGCTACGATATAGCACAAGTAGTGGCGATCGATTGCATGAAGTACGAGGTGGAGTTCCACAGGGCTCGGTGCTTGGCCCGATCTTGTGGAATGCTATGTATGACGGCATCCTACGAATAAGCCTCCCGACTGACTGCCATATCATCGGTTTTGCAGACGACGTGGCTCTCATAGTGGTGGCAAAGCAGCTCGCAGAAGCAGAAGAAAAGACGGCCATATCGATTGGCCTAGCAAAACAGTGGCTCGCGAACGCAGGACTGGAACTTGCAGACCAGAAATCGGAAGCAGTTCTTATCAGCAGCAGAAAAACGGTGGAGCAGGCAAAAATTGTGCTAGACACATGCACAATCCATTCATCTAGAGCAATCCGGTACTTATGTGTTTTCTTGGATACACGACTCTGTTTCCGAGAACACATGGGGCACGCGAGTGCAAGAGCGGCTGAACTGGGAAGATCCCTGAGCCGAATCATGCTCAACACACGAGGCCCGGGACAATCTCAACGACTATTACTGATGAACGTCGTCAGGTCGACCATGCTCTACGGCGCGCCAGTATGGGCTGACGCGATGCAAACGAAGTCATACAGACGAGGATTAGAGGCAACATACCGGCTTGGGGCTCTTCGCGTATGCCGTGGCTTCCGCACAATTTCGGATGACGCGGCTCTTGTAATATCAAGTATGGTCCCAATAGACTTACTTGCTAAAGAAGCGCAAAACATTTTTAGAAGTAGGCAGAGTGCGGAATGGTCACCTTTAGCCAGACGGGTGGCAACTGCAGAAGCCAGGCGATCAAGCCTAGCAGAATGGCAATCACGCTGGGCAGCATCGCAGAAGGGCAGATGGACTTTCAAGCTTATCCCGGACTTACATACATGGGTAAACAGGCGACACGGCGAAGTCACTTTCGAACTGACCCAGCTCCTTAGCGGCCATGGATGTTTCAGGTCATACCTGAACCGATTTGGACACGAGTCCAGTGCGGAATGCACCATGTGTAGACAAGGCATACAAGAAAGCCCTGAACATGTGATTTTTTACTGTTTGAGGTTTACCAACGAGAGGCAAAGGCTAACGGCAGTCTTTGGAGAAGAGCCTACACCTTCCAACCTGGTAAAATTGATGGTCACATCCCAATTGGCGTGGTCGGCGGTGTGCACATATGCTGCATCAACGATGAGCAATCTGCGAGAGCTGGAGAGAGAGCGCAATACTGGAGGGGCATAGGCAGCCCACTACAGACCTGCGAAGCAATACCACAAGGCAGTCCCGCAGGATCCCTGTAGTAAAACAAATTCTTCTTTTCATTTCCTCTTACTGTCTATATCTTTTGTCATTTTGTATATAATTTTGTTTCCTACCTTAAATATAAATAAATGAATTAAAAAAAAAAAAAAAAACATAAGCACTGTATGCACAAGTGTAACATGGGCTAGAGCCAGGCTAGCGTGTGACCGCTGACCAAGCACTTTGATGTATGCGCTCCGACAATATGTAGGTATGTACTGACACTCTCCCTCTCTTTTGTAGCTGTCGCATAAGTCGCAGCATAAGAATATATATGTAAACATTTGTTAAACAAAAAAATTTTTTTTCTGAATAAAAATCAATTGGAATATTACCACAAAGCGACACTGACTTGTTCGACTACTTCATTCATTATCCAAGTGGAACCCGGTCTTTACAAGTAGAACACTGGGTGAAATTTACAGTCGGCGGGCACAGCGGCAGCTCGTATGGCAGCAGAGGGCACGGCAGCGGCGGGTGCGACAGCAACAGGCACGAGAGCGGCGGGCACGGCAGCAGCGGGCATGGCAGCGGCGGGCACAACAGCAGCGGCCACGGCAGCGGCGGGCACAGCAGCAGCGGGAATGGCAGCAGCGGGCACGGCAGCGGCGGGTGCGGCAGCAACATTCACAGGAGCAACGGACATTGCAGCGGCGGGCACGGTAGCACCGGACACAGCAACGACGTCAACGGCAGCAGAGGGCACAGCGGCAGCAGGTACTGCAGCGACGTGTACTGCAACGGCGGGAACAGCAGCGGTGGACACGGCAACGGGGACAACGGCGGCGGGCGTGGAAGCGGCCATCTTAGACGCAGAACGTGTGGCCTGCGTCCCGGCCGATGAAGTTCCACCAGGTTTGGCGGCAGGCGACGACAGCGCTGATTCTTCGCTGTCTCGTGTGGCGGTGCCCAAAGAAGCGTTCAGTCGGCGAATTCGCGCGACTGTGGCTGACCTCAACTCCGCTTGCGCTCAGAGCTCTCGTCATCTCCTCTTTAGTAATTTCCATTGTGGGGCTGGTCAGGAGAATTTGATTTAAAATGATTAAAACTTGTCAAAATAGTTGGCAGTGGAAATAATAGACTTTAAGTCTGCGGTTTGCTCTTCCCGTAAAATGGCTCTGTATCAAAATCTGACTCATTGACAGCAAGGACCTCAATGGCATTTATAGCCCTAAGAGCATCGCGCAGGGTTTCCGGAGGTACAGCAAGAGTTTTTAGGGGGGAAGAATCAGACAACAATTGGGCAGATACAATCAATATATCAAATGACTTCAAAACAGCCGTTTATTCGTATCTATACATATATATTCGGTAGGTTTATTCATAAGTAACATACATTCTTTTTCATATTTCTTTTCTTTCGGTTCGGTCGTTCAGTTGCTTTCTTCGGCAAAACTTTAAACGTATGTATTGTCTCAGTACCGAGGAGGTGAACAATACACTGGACTTGACCCAGTGACAGAAGTTGACTATTAGTAGTGACAGTAGTGGTAAAGTTGGCGGCGGTAGTTCCGATCCGAGACGGGCAGCTTTTATAGATGTGGCTCACTATGTCACACTTAAGACAGAATTTCGGCGGTCTGATCGGTTTAGGGCAAGAAACATTTAACAATTAACTATGTATATCTTATTGCACGGTATATTACCTTGTACATTGCATGGAATTTTGAATATTACATTGCATCTATTTGTCTACTCTATCTTGGATTTTGTTTTCTTGAATATATGTTTGACGGTATTGTCAGGTTTGTGTACAATTTTTATTCCCTCTTTGTCTTAACATTCCGAATGTAATAGTCTTTCTGATAATTAGGCACATAAGTGACAGATCCCTGCATATTTATTATTTGATTGGTTTGGATGCTTTGAAATGTGTGGGAATTTTCATTCAGTAGAGATATTTTCGCATCCGTGCCTATTAGTAGTACCAACTCTTTTCCTGTTGCTACGTTTGCGAAGATTACGAGACTGTCTGAGAGTGATGGTGTGAATTTTATTGGGAAATTGGCGAGTAACCAAGGGTTGCTTGCTGGGCATTTCCGAATTGTTGTGGGCTACCGTAACGTTAGAGCTGTAACCTCCATTTTGGTGATTATTTCCTCTACTGTTTTTTCTGTTGTTGCATCTGTTATTTCCTCGATAACTGTTGTTGTAGTTAAAGGTATTATGCTACCCGTTATTGCGATATAATAACTATAGTTGTTGTAACAACCGCGACCACATCCTCTGCCGCGGTAATTATTTCTATAATTACCACGGCCTCTCTGAGCGAAAAACACTGAGTTTGGAGTTCCAGTCATTTCGATACTACATTTTAAGTAATTTGTGACGGCTTCATTCATTGTTTTGAAATTTCCAGCCTCAAGGAAAGTTTTTAGTCTTCCATGCTCACAATTTTGCAGCATTGTGTTGATGGCTTCTTTAGTGCTGAATATATATCAGCATGATCAGCAGATAGACCCTCGTCAATATACGAAGCTTCCAAGAGCTTTCGTAAGTTGTCAATTTCTGAGGTAAATTTTGCTGCTGTTTTACCCTTTTCGGTTACCTTTGAAAGCTTTGCTTTAACTACATCGGATGTTTCACCGACTATAGTTTCATGCAATGGACAAGGTAACATACCGTGCAATAAGATACACATAGGGACGACCTAATCGAAATTAAAAACTAGGATTTCCCAACACAAATCTGACTTTAAAATGAGACATTATTCAGACACACCAAAAACAGCACTAATCACACACTGTGCAACTAGTGCCCATGCACCGAATTTAGAAGAGACAACAATATTAAATGAAGAGCAGCACTACAACAAAAGGTTTATCATGGAGATGCTACATATCATCAATACTCCGAGCGCCACACGACTTAACTTTAAAACTGATACTGACAACTGCGCTCACATATGCAGACATTTACTTGACAAGAATTAGGTTCTTAACTCCACGTCGAACGGTGCTGACGTGTCAAACAATGTATGTTAAAAGATTGTTAAATGGCACATAATTGTTAAATGTTCTTGTATTTTATTGTAGTTGGCCTGAAGACGGTTGCCGCTGCGGAAAAGAAATTTGTTTGTATTGGAGCTATATGATATAGTGGTCCAATCTGAATCCGAGATATACAACGCCTTCATTATATACAAGCATACGTGCAAAATTTTCGCTCTGCAGCTCTTACGGTCTCGGAGGAGTTCGCGTTGATCCAGACGGACGGACAGACGGTCGGACGGACGGACGGTCGGACGGACGGACGGACATGGCTTTATATGATCTGAGATGCTTCGTTCTATGCGTTGCACACTTCTGACCAAAATTAATATACATTTTTTGCAAGGGTATAAAAAAAATGACCACTCTTGATATTTTGAAGAATAAACGATAGGCATCCTAGGATCTTGGACAATGATTTAATTGAGGTTTTTAGGAGCGAACAAATTAACTTACAGCAAAACTCGATAAACTTGGTACAAATTGGGTCAGTTTACCTTAAAATAACGGAAGAAGATTTCCCAGTTCAAGGAAGCTCTACAGTACTGATGAGTTTCATTCTCACAGTACCATATATATGCTGTTTTTCCAACGCAGCAGGCACATTTCGTTAGGCGAGTTGAAAAAAAAAATTTTAAAGAAATTTAATAAAAACAAAATGCATCCATATTAATCAGTTATATAAGCCTAGCCAGTTAGTGTAGAATATGGATGAAATAGAAACGTGAAAACTATTTACCTCTCCTCGGCGAAACAAATTACAAATACAAGGAAATAAGGTATTGGATAGCCAACAATTACAAACTTAAAAACAATATTGTAGATCTTATGGAAAAATCCATAAAAGTAGCTTATAATAGATTGCGAGCTAAGACTCCTTTAAGAAAAGACGTACCTCGATGGGTCCACGAACTTTTCAAGGACTGAATCGCATTAACAGATTCAGATGTAGATATAGAAAAGTAAAATACAATAAAAATAAATACACAAAATATATAAATAACACAAAAAAAAAACCAGAGGGCCGGGGTTAACTTCAACCACGTCGAAGTTTGTATACCCTTACTGTTTTGGTAATTCTTTCCTTACTCATAGCCATCAAAGTGCAAAAACGTTTTATCCAAAAAGTCTAATGTCTGCGAAAGATCGGCCTTCAATCTTAGCATAGGGAATAACGAAGATATTAATCAAAGTCAATGTTTTACACCGATCGTTCCTATGGGAACTATATTATATAGTCACCCGATCAATTCGGCATAGTCTTTATCAGATATATTAAACTAACAAATGGTAAATTTGAAAGCAATCGCTGCACAAGTAACGAAGTTATTGACAAAAGTCACTGTTTTTGACCGTTCGTTCCTATGGGAGCTATATGATATAGTCCCCCGATCTTGTTCAAATTTGGCAACTTGTTTTCAGGCATAATAAAATCCCCAAAATTAAATTTCACGAAAATAGATTACAAAATAACGGAGTTATAAGGAAAACTCACTGTTCGTGACTTTGACGTTTGTATGGGAGCTATATGATATAGTGGTCCGATCCGAGATATACAAACCCTGCAGTATATACAACTCTGTATCTCTTACGGTCTAGGAGGAGTTCGCATCGATCCAGACGGACGGACAGACGGACAGACGGACGGACGGACCGCTGATCAAAAATGTATAAACTTTATGTTGTCGGAGATGCTTCCTTCTATGCGTTGCACACTTCTGAACAAAATTAATATACTTTATACCCTTTTTGCAAGGGTATAAAAAATTGCATTTTATATAATCATGCTTTTACACCTGCGTAATGATATAGATATATAATGAGAGCATGAACAACAGTAAAATATTATTTAATAAGAATCTTTAAGAATGGATAGAGATGATTTAATTCTTAAACTGAAATTAAGGAATCTTTTAGCAAATCTTATAAATAATGCATAAGTCAAAAAAGAAAAATCCAAAATAATGCATTAAAAAAACATGCAAAAATTCTGGTTGATTCTTTTAATGAAGTGCATGATAATAAGGGAAAAATTGATAAAACGAACTAGTCGAGAATATCAAAATTTGATCAAGTTACATTCAAATTTAATGACAATCAAAACAAAGTATCACTTGGATACTAATAACAAATCCAAGGGAAGAACAGAGAGCGGTAAACGGACAAGACATAGATTAAGAGGATGTTGAAGACTCTGAATCAGATGATGATACAGACATAGAAGAAGGTGATCTAAACGATCTAACCATCCCTGCATTAAGATTGTCTGAAGAAGATAATGAAATAGAACAGGAGGAAGAACTGCACACAAATTTAAGCATCATTGAAACAAAAATACATATGATGGCTAACAATTGCCCAAACGGCCTATATTAAGGACATTTCGAATGTCATTCCAGAATTTAATGGACAAAAGTTACACCTTCTATAATTCAAAGGAGCTTTGAAGTAGGTCAAATTAACAAAATACATAAGGTCAAAATTTTTTGGCTCAACGCTAATTAAAGTCCATGATTTAACCAATCATAACAATTCGGAAACGCCCAGCAACCCTTAGTTACTCGCCAATTTCCAATAAAATTCACACCATCACTCTCAGACAGTCTCGTAATCTTCGCAAACGTAGCAACAGGAAAAGAGTTAGTACTACTAATAGGCACGGGAGCGAAAATATCTCTACTGAACTAAAATTCCGACACATTCAAACCAATCAAATAATAAATATACAGGGAATAAGTCAATAATAAGTCAAGGTAACCAAATCAAAAGAAGTTACTTCTATTGATAACAGAAGTAGTGAATAAATACATAATTATCATATAGCAAACTTACACTTTGCTATGCAATGTGATGGAATACTAGGAATCGATTTTATTAGAAAATACTACTGAATGATGATGACCCATCTATCGACAGTCCAAAAATTGATATATGATAAAATAGAAGAACCATTTGTATCTGCTTATAAAACCACTTTTCCTTGTACCAAAAAAGTCGCTCCCGAATTTCGAAAATAAATAAAAAGCATTAGTAATTGACTAAAGTCAGATTAATAAAAAACTGTTGTTTGATAAATTTCCACTCCATAGAATTGATGACATCTTGGATCAACTAAAAAGAGCAAGTCATTTATTAAGCCTGGAATCAAATTGAACCTGAAGAAGAATCAAGAGATGTTACGACTTTTTCAACAAACAATGGTTTGTATTGTTTTACGAGATTACCATTTGGTTTAAAAATAGCGCCAAGTTCATTTCAGAGAATGGTGACTATAGCATTCACTGGACTTGAACCTTCGCAAGCATTCCTTTATATGGATGACTTTGTAGTCATTGGTTGTTCCGAAAAGCAGATGCTCAAAAACTTATGATGTTTATGAAACATGTAGGACATTTTAGCAAAGAATTTTGCATAATCACGTATTCAAGAAAACACTCCAACTCCCAGTTGCATATGCATTCACTAAAGGTGAAAGCAATAAGAGTACTACAGAGCAAGAATTAGCAGAAATACATTGGGCAATAACACATTTTCGACCATATATGTAAGGCAAACATTTTACAGTTAGAACTGATCACAGACCTTTCACCTATTTATTTTTTATGGTAAACCCAACTTCAAAATTAACACGCATGCGACTCGAATTAGAAGAATATGATTTTACTGTAGAGTATCGGAGATGGAAAGATAATTTTGTGGTAGACGTCCTGTCCAGCATAACAATATCCGATCTTATTGACATAAACAAAAAGTCCTGAAAGTCACTACCAGGCATTAAAGTAGACAAAACAATTTCAGTGCAGAAAATAAACAAGAACTATAGGAAAAGTCTTGAAAAAGCTTCTAGGCCCAACGTATAAGAAGTCATCACAAATGACGAGGTACGAAAAGTAGTGAACTTGCAAATAATAGATTCCACATGTTTATTAAAACATGGCAAAACAGTTGTAGCAAGAATTAATGTTAGCGATCTATACTCAAATGGAATTCTCGACTTAGGTCAGTTTTTCCAAAGGCTTGAATGGCAAGCCGGTGTATCTAAAATCAGCCAAGTAAAAGTGGCACCGAGCGAAAAAATCTATGAATCAATTTCAATAGATACTTTTAAATATATGGGCAATAAATTATTAAAATCATTAATAGTAGTGCTACTCAAGCCGGTGACGCAAATAATTAATAAAAAATAATGAAATAAGAAAAAGAAGCTATATTGTCTACATTCCATGACGATCTAATTCAAGGAGGTCAAGCAAAAGCCATATTCGAATCTTTTATTCTGAAGATCGGTCCAATGAAGACGTTCATTACGGACATGGGAACAGAATATAAAAATTCTATTATAAATGACTTGTGCAAATATTTAAAAATAGATAATATAACATCTACAGCACACCACCACCAGACATTAGTTGCCGTTGAAAGAAGTCATAGGACCTTCAACGAGTACATTCGTTCATATATTTTAGCAGATAAAACTGATTGGGACACATAGTTACAGTACTTCGTGTATTGTTTTAATACAACACCATCATTAACACATAATTATTGTCCGTATGAACTAGTTTTTGGTAGAAAAAGTAACCTACCAATTCAATTTAATAGCGTAAATACTTTAGATCCTATATATAATATAGAAGATTATTCTAAAGAAGTTAAGTTAAGAATAGAAAACGCGTATACGAGAGCTGGAATACTTTTAGAAACAATAAAATTAGGCAAATATAAATATATTGAAACGTGTTTCGCCTTTGTGGAACAAAATAACGCCACCCGTGGCCGAGCGGTTGGTTTACGGTTGGGCGTTCGATCGTCAGGCCTCAGTTCGGCAGACGCGCAAAGAAAACAGAGATGATTCGTTTCTTTCGGTTATTCAATTCCTTTATTTTTTCTCTCTTGGCGGCATCGAAAACTTTCAAGCCCTCCTCTATCTCCCTCTCCCCTTCTCTTCTTTTCATCGTTATGTTGACCGCGCTCGCTCAAAAAAAACTTTTTCCCCCTGCGGCGCCGTTTTTAGTGTGCCCAGCCGTAGAAAATGGGACCGCTACTTAATGGGGACAGTTTGCCTACTACCCGAGTTGCCACCCAGGCCGTCTACGTTACATTACCCCCTCCTTAGACTCGAGGATCCTGCCCGAGTACCAAGTCGTTGCCAGGATCGGGACGGTAAACAGCCAAACGGTTCACATGTACGGTTCTGGTATTCGAACCGAATTTCGACAAGATCCGAAATCCGACGTACTATTGTAGTGGGCCCAATCCAATCGGATTGTAGCATTGGGCAACGGCCTACTCTTCGGCTAGGCGAATAGAGCCATACTTCGTCGGCGGGGCAGAATTCCTGAGGTCGTAGCGGATTTTGTTAGTCTGGGCGGCCGTTAGCAATTGGCGGCGAGCGTTCGCATTTACCACACGCAGTTGGTTTTGCAGTTTAGCCAAGAATTCCGGGACCTCCGTAGGGATAGAAGCTGGTATTCAAAACAGTAACTCGTTGGGCAGCTTAAGTCTCTTCCAAAAGTTAGCACTGCGGGCCACGGGCAGCAGCTCATCCCAATCATGCTGGCTGGTAGATACAAACTTCGCCAAGTAATCTAGCAACGTGCGATTGTAACGTTCCACCATGACGTCGGACTGTGTATGCAGCGGCGTGGTACGTGTCTTTTCGACAGTCATCAACCGCATACAGGCTTGGAAGACCCCCGCTTCGAAGTTGCGTCCTTGATCAGAGTGAAGACGAATGGAACGCCGAATCGACAGAAGACTTCTTGTACCAATGCTCGAGCCACAGTTTCGGCTGTCTGGTCCGGTATGGCTGCACTTCCGGCCACTTGGTGAAATAATCCATAACGACCGCGATGTATCGGTTCCCACGAGGCGTAGTTTTTAGAGGGCCTAGAATGTCAATCGCTAGACGATCGAAAGGGGATCCCATCAGGCTTGGTTGCAGGCGACCGACGGGACTTCGAGGTGGTCCTTTGCGTGCGTTGCAGATGGTGCTGCGTGCGTTGCAGATGGTGCAGCGTGCGCACCAGAGGGTTATATCAGCACTTTGGCCGATCCAGTAAAATCGTTTCTTCGCTTTGGCTAAAATCTTCTTAGCACTGAAGTGGCCTCCCGACGGAGAGTCGTGCACGCCTTGAATGGCAGCATATACCAGTGAGCGGGGCATAAGGGCTACCGGTATATTCTCCGAATTTTTTATGGTAATCACTCCTATTTCATCAAAGCCTAAGCGGTCGTAGAGATGCCACAAGGCTCTAATTTCCGTCAGCGTTACCATGTTGTGTACCACTTTGATGCTGAATCTGCATGTCGTACTGTTGCAGACGTTATACCCAACGTGCCATCTGTCCTTCTGGTTCTTTGAAGTTGTACAGCCACTGTAAAGATGCATGGTCAGTCCGTACGAGAAACGGACGCCCATACAAATAATGATGAAAGTGTTTAGTGGCACGGACTACGGCGAGGAGTTCTCGACGTGTTACGCAATAGTTACGCTTTACTGGTTGGAAACATTTACTATAATACTCGATTTCTCGTTCTTGTCCATCCATTGATGGAGCGCCGCTCCCGCCCCAGAATTCGAGGCGTCCGTGTCTAGAATAAATTGACCGGTGTCATTAGGAAACGCCAAGACGGGGGCTGTCGTTAGACACTGCTTCGAGGTGTCAAAGGAGTGGCTGCAGTGAGTGTCCCATTCAATGCGTCGAAGTTTCTCAGTCAGCTGGTGGAGCGGTAGTACGAGCAAAGTCCCAAATACGATCGTACTTCCTTGGTGTTTTGAGGTGTAGGCCAGCTCAGCACTTTATCAATCTTGTTGGGACACGCCTGTAATCCATCACGACTCACGATATGGCCTAGGTTACTAACTTGTTTCTTAAAAGAGCTGCACTTTTTCGGACTAAGTTTAAGACCAGCTCCTGCCAGTCGTTTAAACACGTCCTGCAGGTGTATGAGGTGATCCTTGGTTGTGCGAGAGTAAACAATCACGTCATCGAGATACCCTAACGCGAACTTCCACATTACCCCAGAAAGAAGATTGTCCATCAAACGTTCGAACGGGCGGGGGCGTTGCAAAGCCCAAATGGCATCACATTGAACTCGAACAGTCCAGCATCGCAAGTGAAAGCTGTCTTTGGTCTGGAAGGTTCGTCCACCCGCACCTGCCAGTATCCGCTTTGTAAGTCCATCGTCGAAAACCACTGGGAGCCGTACAGCGTTGATAGGATGTCATCCATTTTGGGCAGCGGATATGAGTCCTTGACGGTTATCTCGTTCAGGCGCCTAACGTCCACACAAAATCGTGTCGCTCCATCTTTCTTCTTGACTAGCACCACCGGCAACGACCACGGACTGACGGACGGGCGAATTATGCCTCTGTTCTCCATGTCAGCAAGCAGTTGCTGCACCTCAGTTTTGGTGACTCTTGCAACGGCGTGGTTGGATGACTGCTGCTCTGGTCCGTGGATGGCTCCAGTGTGGTAGGAACGGAATGCTCAAATATGGCAGACCGCTCTACTCCATTAACGGTGGAAACGTTAGAATGGCAAACGTTCCTGGTACTGGCGGCCGAATTTTGGGTCTCTGGACGGTCGATAGGGCCCATCTAGCGTCTCAGTTCGTGATGCCTGGGGACTCGGGGTCAGTGGGCGACTGATGCGTTCTTCACTGAATTGAGCCTGAGGGCTGCCGGTGCATTCACTAGTGCTGGAGCTAGAGTAGCTGTATCGTTGGGTTGGGGCGTTGTCTACTATTGCCAATGTTCGCCCCGCGACATTGGCATGCTGCTGTTTTCCGAAGGGTGAATTGCTGTTAGCGGGGCCTCTTTTGTGAGCTGTCCGTGTGTGCGTCCAATCTGGGCTTGCACTCGCATCGCTACGTCCAATGCCTCTTGTAGCTGAGTCGGTCGACTAGAAATTACAAATACCTGTAGCGGAGTTTCGCGCATGCCGTCAATAAATTGTTGCACCAGATTCTGGTCATACATATGTCCGGGCATTCCACTAAAAGCGCATTGGACCAAGCGTTCCAATTCCAATGCGAAATCAGGCAATGATTCCCTGGTTCCTTGGATCCGATGACGCAACAGTTGATAGCTCGACCGGCAATCTAGCATGAATCGTTGACGTATGGCGGCACACAGTGCTGAGTAGGTAAGTGTAGGTTGTGTAGGCAAGGTGCCATAAAATGTTGAGGCGCGACCGCGCAGATTCAACACCACTGCCAAACATTTCTCATCCTCTGCCCACCAGTCGCTCAAATTCTCCCCGAGATCCAGTTCCATCGAACAACGGCAACAAACATGGGTTAAATGGCGGGACCGGGGGTGATCGCGTCCACGCCGATCCATAGGTGTTCCGGCGGCGAAATGGGCCCTGGCGCCGCTGTTTGCTGTGCACTTATAAAGGACCGTTTTAAGGCTTCGCACATTCGTTCGATCTTTTTAGTCACCGCCTCCACTGATTGTGCTTAGCAACAATAGAACTGCCGCTGTCCTCTTCCATTCTGCTGTTCCGAGCCTGCGTCGATTTCTTAGGCATTTAACACGTGGTGAGGTTCTTCGCACTAACCGAACATAACCCCATACCTCACAAAATGTAAAGTGTTTCGCCTTTCTGGAACAAAATAACGCCACCCGTGGCCGAGCGGTTGGTTTACGGTTGGGCGCTCGATCGTCAGGCCTCAGTTCGGCAGAAGCGCAAAGAAAACAGAGATGATTCGTTTCTTTCGGTTATTCAATTCCTTTATTTTTTCTCTCTTGGCGGCACCGAAAACTTTCAAGCCCTCCTCTATCTCCCTCTCCCCTTCTCTTCTTTTCATCGTTATGTTGACCGCGCTCGCTCAAAAAAAACTTTTTCCCGCTGCGGCGCCGTTTTTAGTGTGCCCAGCCGTAGAAAATGGGACCGCTACTTAATGGGGACAGTTTGCATACTACCCGAGTTGCCACCCAGGCCGTCTAAGTTACAATATCATAAGAAAGTATCAGATTTTAAAATAGAAATAGGAAACAAGGTTTTCTTTAAAAACGAAACAGGTCATAAGCTTGATTCAGTCTAATTAGAAACGATTAAAGGAGGATACAAACAGTACATAATGATAGATTAAAAAAAATATATACCAAAAGTAATTTAAAATAATATCATAAAAGATAACTTCGGCTATGCCAAAGTTTGTATACCCTTACACTCCTTGGCAATAATATTTTAACATTTTGAAATTTCTTTCCCTGCAACTCAATTCATTAATACACAAACAAATTATTACTCATTTTACTACAATTTTTTCTTCTTCTTCCATCATTTCCTAAACAAAGCACGGCACGCACACACATACAGTTTATGTAGCACTGCGTCTGTGTGTGTGTAAGCATGTGTTCTGTTGATTTGATGATGACGTAGTAGGCAGCAGGCAGATTCGAGCCGATTTATATTCACTGTAACTTGTGTTCTATTTATCCAAACAAATTTTGGGATCTGAGATTTTATATCGAATACTATATTTATCGAATTAGTAAATTTAATGGAGATACTCCAATTTTTGAAAAAATGTTTCTTCTAGAGCTATATGATATAGTGATCCGATCCTGACAATTTTCATACTTTATCATCTCCGGGTTAAAAGTAGCTCAAATTTCATTTCACATGCTGATCAAGAATATATGTACTTTATGGGGTCGGAAACGTCTCCTTCTGTGCGTTACAAACATCTGACCAATTTTATATTACCTGCTACATGCCCCCAGCTGGAGCCATAACTTTTGTAGAGCGCTTGACGAAATAGTCGACGCGCGTTCATGCAGTGCCCTGTTATTGCAGGGGACTTCAACGCATGGTCTGGGGGAGCGCGTTTACCAATGCGAAAGGACGCTCGCTTCTGGAAGCCTTTGCATCTCTGGACGGAGTCCTTCTGAACAGAGGCTGAAGTTTCGCATTCAGTAGAGCAAGCGGGGGGTCGGTTATCGACCTCACCTTCGTCAGCGGCGGGCTATTTAGGGCTTCATCATGGAGCGTTGGTGAAGTCTACACGGGCAACGACCACGAGGCGACATTATTATAGCCTCTAGGGGTATTGGGACATGGGGGGATTGGAGACATGGCCGCAACTATGGGCCTTGGGGCAAGATCGTACAAGATCGTGGTCAAGCGAGTCTACACCAACAGACTCTCTTCTCCTACTGAAGCCAGCGAGTTAGAACGTATTGTCTGCGATCTCTTCCCCCAGCGTGCGGACTCCCTAAATTGTAGGCGCGTTGAACATGTTGCTTCCCGCCACCACGTTCCAGTCATTACCGATGAAGTGCTTGCTGCAGCCAGGTCGCTGGAACAAAAAAAGGCCCCGGTCCCGGATTGCACCCCCAACCGTGCACTTCGGCTGGCAATGGCAACTCGCCCGGAATTATTCGCGGCAACCTTCGACCAGTGCATAAAGGAGGGAGTATTCCCATCTCAGTGGAAGATGCAAAAGCTTTTGCTGCTCGCCAAGCCAGGGAAACCAGCAGAGGCAGCGTCGTCATATCGTCCAATCTGTCTCCTGGACTCCTCAGGTAAAATGCTAGAAAGCCTCATCAGTACCAGACAAGGCAAAGTCCACAAAGTCCACGGTCTGCAATACTGCCTGGTGATTACCCTGGATGCGAAGAATGCGTTCAACACGGCGGAATGGGGCTGCATTCTGGATGCTGCCAGAAGCTTCGGGATTACATCGTACCTGTACGAGGTGATATGGAGCTTCTTTTCTGGGAGAAAGAAAGTACGCTGCGTCGACTGGACCCGTTCAACGGCAGGTGTCTGCAGGAGTGCCTCAGGGATCTGTTCTGAGTCCCCTTCTGTGGAACATCATGTACGATGGCATCCTTCGACTAGACATGCCGAGTAGGTGTCAGCTAGTTGGCTGCGCGGACGATGTCGCGGTCGCAGTGGTAGACAAGGAACTGAAGGATGTAGGGGCATTCTGAAACGTGCCCCAAAGCGGACGCTGGAAGGCTCAGTTGGAGGAAATGGCAGGACCAATGGGATGCTGCACTAAACAGCAGATGGACGCATAGCCTACTCCCCAATATTAAGGCTTGGGCCGGTAGGAAGCACGGGCAGGTGAGCTTCTACCTCACGCAGGTGTTGAGCGGACACGTCTACTTCCGCCAATACCTAAATAGGTTTGGCCACGGTTTAAAGCAAGGATAACTGGGCGGCGGTGAGCGCCGACATCGGAGTCATCATACGCGAGCTTAGGAGACTGGAGCGAGAAAGAGTCGGTTCAACATAGAAGAGTCCTTAACCCTGTCGAAGCAATTCCCAATGGGACGTACCGCCGGGCGGGCATCTTTATGTATCCAAGATCCTCGATTTCTGTTGTCAGTTTGGTTGTATTTTGTTGATCTCTTTTATTTATTGTTTTATGTTAATAAATGAATTTAAAAAAAAAAAAAAAAAAAAAACTGACAAAATTTCAATTGAAATGCAATCGCGCCAAAAGTTACGAAGTTATTTACAAAATTCACTGTTTTTGATCGTTCCTATGGGAGCTATATGAAAGAGTCACCCGATCTTGATCAGGCATCCAAAAAAAACATAAGTTGCGTACCCCACCAATACCGACTTAAGCAAGATAAATCGACATTTTCTCTAAAGATAAATGATTGTTTCTGACTTGCATCGATATTTTCTAAATTTGCGATATTCCAACCTATAGCATCAAGTTATATAGTTGATGTAAAGCCTGCCATTCTACAGTTAGTCAATTAATTTGTTAATGGTAAGATAATATATTGTGATAATGAAAGGTCGATAAATTTTGAAACAATAAGGTCCCTTCTATTAAATGAGTTTGAAATACAAATTGTCAATGCCCCACCCCTTCACAGCACATCTAACAGTCAAATAGAAACATTCCACAGCACGTTACTAGAGATGGCACGGAGCAAGAAAATCACAGCCCAAGCTAGCGACACTGTCGATGTTGTAATACTAGCAACGGTAAATCCATTCAGTCTTGAACAAAAAAACAATCGAAGCAGTTCATGAATCTACGGTAGAAGAGCGATTGCAAATAGTCAAAAGAATTTAGTAATGTCAAACAAACGTCTTGGTAACAAACTAACGCCTTTGTACAAAGAAGGAATTGTAGAGGCAGACCTTGGAACTAAAGTTGTAAAAGAGGGGAGAAAACATTTTTTTCTAGAATTAGGTTTGCCCACTTTTACAACTATTGGAGTAATAAGAATAATTTATAATATCCAAAATTACATAATGGACTTTATAATGATACTATTAATACAGAGGACACACGCGACAAATACCATGAAAATTACGGACTATACCAAATCAGATCTTATACAGATACTGGACGGAGACGTGACAGTTTGGAAAGAGTACGGCTACCTCGGACATACAACAAACATTACCCCGTACAGGACATACGCCGACGAGACTAGGAAAACGATTGGGATCAGATAAAGTTGAAACAAAATCCATTAACAGAGTCAGAAAATAAACAAGTCGAAATTAACAACAAATTACAAGAAAAACTGAATGCAATAACAAATTCCATAAATCAAATAAGTAAAACAGAAAATGTCAACCACGAACACTTCTATGAAACTATTCTAGCAAAGAACAGATTGGTCATTTCAGACCTCGAAAATCTAATTCTCACTACAATCTTAGATAAAGCGAATTTATTGAACCCAATAATCTTCGACGACTTGGATGTCAATGAAGTGACCAACAAAAATCTCACGTTAGTGTGTCATTTATTAGATGTAAGTAGTATTAAGGTTTTTCAAAATTTTAACATTTTAGATTTGAATAACAAAAACGTAATTGCTGACTGTGGTACTCAGCTATTCTCAGTCGAGGATTGACAAATGGCGGTAACCACAACATTCTGAAAAAGATCGCCCACAAATGGTTGCACACAACAACTAGTAGCCGGAAGTCAAGCCCATTGTAGCTCCCGAGCAGGCCATCTGGATCCTTTCGTCTTTGTGCTCGAAAGAATGATTATTAGATTAGTCTACCAGGATGACATAACGGTTACTGGTAAAAAAATTACAGGAACATGTTGCAAATTTAAAAGCAACACTAACTAAGCTAAAAGCTGCTGGGTTAAGGTTAAATGCAAACAAAAGCGAATTCTTCAAGACAAAAATCAGTTACTTAGGATTTACGATCGATAAAACAGGTTTGACCAAAAATAATGAGCATATTGTAAGTGTGACCTCAGCACCAGTACCTAAAAATGTATCAGAGCTCCGAGCGTTTATAAGTATGGTAAATTATTATTCGAAGTTTCTAAAGAATTATGCTGAGAAAATGTGTCCATTATATGCATTGCTACGTAAAGATACCGTATTCAAATGGTCATATAAATGTCCAAACGCCTATGAATTGATAAAAAGAGATATAACTTCTGAACAGGTCTTAGTTCACTTTAACCCGAGTAATAACGCAGTATCCGGTGTACTAGCACACAAATTTGAAGATAATTCGATACGACCTATAGCATTTATATCAAGAGCGTTGAATAAAAGTGAGAATAGTTTTAGTACCTTGGAAAGGAATCGTTGGCAATCGTTTATTGCGTCACAAAGTTAAGACAATATATTGTAGTTGTGTTCCACAATTTACCCCAAAAAGTCTTCTATTTCACATTATTTATCTGTGTTTTAAGATAATAAAAGTGTTTAAGTTACTTGCCGAAATTCGCCGATGTGCTTGCAATCTTTAATATACTAACTCATCATCGTCTTGTTTTTCAAGGTTAAATTTGTCCATCGAAGGCGCTGTGTCGTCTTGTTATTGTGTTGCTGTGTTTTGTTACATCTATCGTGTTTGTCTACAATTTTCAATGGTCATTTTTAAACAATTCCAATTATTTTTTAATATATGTTCTTAATTTTTATACCCTTGCAGAGGGTATTATAAAATTGGTCAGATGTTTGTAACGCACAGAAGGAGACGTTTCCGACCCCATAAAGTATATATATTCTTGATCAGCTTGAGAAGCTGAGTCGATATAGCCATGTCCGTCTGTCCGTCTGTCCGTCTGTCCGTCCGTCTGTGCGTATGCGTTTTACTCAGCCATCTTAAGAGATATCGGGTTGAAATTTTTTTTGGAGACTCTTTATTACCTGTGTGAGATAAAGTATGAAAATCATCGGGATCGCACTACTATATCATATATTGTTAAATAATCATTAAATGTGTTTTGAATTCAGTAGTTTGAAAAATATTTGAGCATATTCATAATACGACAACTAATGCTGTTGATGTATGAAATTTCACTTTTCTTATCGAATTAAATATAATAAAGAACTGCAAGGGTATATAAACTTCGGCAAGGCCGAAGTTAACTTCCATAGCTCGTTTATTTTGGAAGGCGATACGAAACACTGTGTGATTACACGCCTGCATGTATTTCATTTATGGTGCACAAAAATAGCTACTAAAACCGAAAAACAACAATTAATCAGTTCTGTGCAACTTGAAATTGAGAAGGAGGGCTACGAAGCTGACTTAAGCCAATTAATGAAATCAATTGGTTTCATATGCAAGAAGCTTGAAGCGTTTTGGACATATTACAACCGCAAAAAATCATCCGTTCTCCAATATAAATGCGCTTGGTTGAATGAAAATGTGTCAATTTTAGTAAATTCATCTAAGCCAACATCGGAAAGTGCTCAACGTGGCCGTCCTAAACTCGGTTGTTCCGAATCTTCAGCGAGAACAAAGCGACGACGTATAGCTCAGCTGAACGAGATCGATGAATCTGCTGATTCTGCTTTGCGAGCATACTGGAACTTCAAGCTGATTTTGTCAAAACAGCCTGTGAGGGTTCGGTTGATAATTTTATATTAATTGGAAAGTGGGGATTTTATGGAAGTACAGGTCATAGCGAATATAAGCAAAAGTGTTCCAATGACGGCTTAGAGGACAAAAGCTTATTTGTTACCTCATATGTACCTTTGCAACTCATTTCAACAGTTGACCAAAAAATTTTTTGGAAAAACCCCAGGCCTTCGTCAACATGTTACTGCAGGCCAGTTCGATTCCAGTTTAAACGAGCTATGGAAGTTAACTTCGGCCTTGCCGAAGTTTATATACCCTTGCAGTTCTTTATTATATTTAATTCGATAAGAAAAGTGAAATTTCATACATCAACAGCATTAGTTGTCGTATTATGAATATGCCCAAATATTTTTCAAACTACTGAATTCAAAACACATTTAATGATTATTAAACAATATATGATATAGTAGTCCGATCCCGATGATTTTCATACTTTATCTCACACAGGTAATAAAGAGTCTCCAAAAAAAATTTCAACCCGATATCTCTTAAGATGGCTGAGTAAAACGCATACGCACAGACGGACGGACGGACGGACAGACGGACAGACGGACAGACGGACATGGCTATATCGACTCAGCTTCTCAATCTGATCAAGAATATATATACTTTATGGGGTCGGAAACGTCTCCTTCTGTGCGTTACAAACATCTGACCAATTTTATAATACCCTCTGCAAGGGTATAAAAAGAAACGAGCGAAGTGTCACTGGCAGAAGAAAAATATTTTAAGGATAAAATCAAACTTTTAAAGCCGACGGAACTATCTATCAACAAAAGAAATATTAACGTAAAACATAGTTTACCACTGACAATGGTGGATGGAAAGGTCTGCAATGCTTTAAGCGAGTCGTCTTCTGCCAAGTGCTATATATGTGGTGCCAATCCAACACAGATGAATAACTTGGCCGTTTGCTTAAATAAAGTCGCTTTGAAGAAATATTTTGAATTTGGTCTTTCGCCTCTTCATGCAAAAATACGTTTTTTTGAATACTTTTTGCATATATCCTATAAGTCCGTCATTAAAATGTGGCAAGCTAGAGGAAATGAACAAAAACAAAAAGTCATGGAAAGAAAAATTCAAAAGGATTTTCGTGAAAAAGTGGGTTTAATTGTAGACAAGCCCAGAGATGGAGGTAGAGGGTCATCAAAAGACGGAAATACGGCAAGAACATTTTTTTCCAATCCAAAGTTGGCTTCCGAAATAACAGGAATAAATGAGAATCTCATCTATCGGTGTGCCACTATACTTCAAGCTCTATCATCGGGGTATAAAATTAATGCCGACAAATTTAACGCATATGCCCTCGATACTGCCAAGGATCTCATCAAAGAGTATCCGTGGTACCACTAACCATAGAATACATAGATGCGTCAAACTCAAGATTTTTTGATTACAAACGCTACCCTGAGCGTGGAACCCCAGAGAACTTCGGCAAAAGCCGAACAGCGTAGAACCCCAGAGAGCGGCCGCGGCTAGAGCGAAAAACATTCGCTCGCAGCAGTGTCGCTACGCATCGAAAATAATTCAGTCTGCCCCAGACTACCGAACGACGCAGGCAGCTCTATGTCGCTTGTCACTTCGTTCTGTCTATGTATGTGTACACTCGTCGGTACATGCTCATGCTTCGTAGTGTGTGTAGGACGTGAAGTTGTACAACACCGCATTTCAATAGCTCGTTCGAAGAAAATTTTTAATTTTCGACAAAACAGCGACTAAGCGAATAGGACATGCCCATGTGGAAAGAATATCAGCTTGGTCAAAGTTTTTTATATTGTTTTATATATTTTTTTGATACATTTTTATTTACTTTTTACTATTAAAATTGTTTAGAATATATTAAATATTAATTTAATTAAATATATATTATTGAGTATACAAATATTGAAAACCTGCATAATAAAGGTCGCCGCTCGAATTCGATACCGATTGCAATGTACAGTATTTACAATCGGTATCCAGGGAACACCACGAGGAGGCTATTGCAATGAGCAATGGGGTTATTTACGAATGACCTTCGAGTCGACTTGAGATGATTAAATTCACATTTAATTTTCAATCGGTATCGAATTCGAGCGGCGACCTTTATTATGCAGGTTTTCAATATTTGTATACTCAATAATATATATTTAATTAAATTAATATTTAATATATTCTAAACAATTTTAATAGTAAAAAGTAAATAAAAATGTATCAAAAAAATATATAAAACAATATAAAAAACTTTGACCAAGCTGATATTCTTTCCACATGGGCATGTCCTATTCGCTTAGTCGCTGTTTTGTCGAAAATTAAAAATTTTCTTCGAACGAGCTATTGAAATGCGGTGTTGTACAACTTCACGTCCTACACACACTACGAAGCATGAGCATGTACCGACGAGTGTACACATACATAGACAGAACGAAGTGACAAGCGACATAGAGCTGCCTGCGTCGTTCGGTAGTCTGGGGCAGACTGAATTATTTTCGATGCGTAGCGACACTGCTGCGAGCGAATGTTTTTCGCTCTAGCCGCGGCCGCTCTCTGGGGTTCTACGCTGTTCGGCTTTTGCCGAAGTTCTCTGGGGTTCCACGCTCAGGGTAGCGTTTGTAATCAAAAAATCTTGAGTTTGACGCATCTATGTATTCTATGGTTAGTGGTGGTACTATATGCCAGCTACGGTGCATAAAGTTCTTATTCATGGATCTGCAATAATAGAACACGCAATTGTTTCTATTGGAGAGCTTTCGGAGGAAGCTGCAGAATCAAATAATAAAGAATTTAAAAAATGTAGACTTAATCACAGCCGGAAAATGTCACGCGTTATTACAAACACAGATATAATACATTCACTCCTTTTACGGTCCGACCCATTTATAACCGGTCAGAGAAATGTTCCTAAAAAAGATAACTCAAAGTTATTTGACTCTGTATATAGCTTATTAGAGGATTCGTTATAAATATTTTTAATAATAATAATAAGTTTTGCTTCAATTTTATAGAGCTAACTTTGTATCTATTTAGATTAATTTATTTATTTGGTTATGGGTGGGATATGGGGCTTAACTGGCGTGCGCTCCAATAAATCACCTCCACATTTTTGCCACTAAATTTAAATATTTTTTGTAAGCCTTTGTGAAAATTGTAACATCCTACCACCACTAGAAGTATTTTTGGCCGCGGCTCCATATAAGCGGATCCACTGTGCAATAGTTGCTTGGAAAGGATTTTCACTACGCACGGATCATAAACCACTATTAGGAATTTTTGGAGAATATAAAGGATTGCCTAAGATGGCATCAGCGCGAATTCAACGCTGGGCAGTGTTATTATCTGGTTACCAGTATAATCTTGAATATATTAAAGGCAACTTGAACATAGCAGATGGGTTGTCAAGAATGCCACAAAATCCTTCAGTTGGATGGCAAAAGAAAGTACGTACATTAATCTTATTCAATCTGAAAATGCATTTAGAATTAGTTTCAAGGAGATAGCTAGGAAAACTAGACGTGATCCGATTTTATCAAAACTTTGCGATAGTATTAAAAGCGGTACAGTTTCAAAATTAAAAGATGATGATTTCACAGCATTTAAAACAAAGGCTCATGAATTGACAGTTGAATATGATTGTATTTTAAGGGGTTACAGAGTAATAGTTCCCTTCAAGTTAAGAAACTTAGAAAGTTAAACATCACATCGTCGTTCACCATAGAGAAATTAAGAGAAGTGTTTGCAAGATTTGGATTAGTTGACGTTCTTGTTAGTGATAATGGAAGACAATTTACGTCCAAAGAATTTAAAGTGTTCATGAAAAATAATGGGATCAAACATGTCTTGACTGCTCCTGGCCAACCATCTACGAATGGTCAAGCAGAAAATTTTGTAAAAACGGGTAAGAAATCGATAAATGCAAATTTAAAGGTCGACGACTCGTGTGATCTTAGGACAATTTTAAACAGATTCTTATTAGACTATCCAGCAAGTTTGTTGTTATGAAGAACTTTAAAAACAAGATATAGTTTATTAAAACCACTGGCAATAGGTAGTGTGATTTCAAGAAGTCAGCAGAAAAGTGTTCAAAACCACAGAGGCAACAATTTTCGATGGGAGATAAGGTCATGGTAAGAGATTTTCGAAATCCCAACAAGCCAAGTTGGACTCAAGCCACGATAAGAAACAGATTAGGGCCACGCTCATATTGTTGCATCTTAACTCATAATAATCGAGAATCAAAAGGACATCTGGATCAAATTAGAAAACGAAATTCCGTCTCGATTGAACAATACAAGAATGACATGTGTGAAACTAATGTTGAAAGCGATACCTCAACTGGTGAGTATGAAAGTATTAATGAAAATCATTCCAGCATGGCTGAAGCGGAAGGCCTATACCAACAGAAACTGGAAGATGCTTGAGACCACGTAAAAGTAGTTAAAGAATAGAATAAAATGTTAGCAAATTTCCCTCTTTTAGTACCTATGATCAACTTTAAGTAGGGGCGTGTTATGTATATTCTAGTTCATAATCAATATGTTACGTTTGTATAGCATATATTGGAATGAAACAAAAGCAACATGTGGAAACAGGGAGTTATGATTATGTCTTTATTAAGACACTATAATTAATGGTGACATTCAACAACAAGATCACCATTGTCAACAAATAGGATGTGCTCAGAAAGAAACCAATGATGTCAGCCGAGTCAGAAATCAACATTACGAAGTACCGGGAACACTTAAGCCTGCCTTTCCTCCACGAACTAAGCATCAACAACCTTCGGCATATAACCGGACTACGCTCAAAATTAATATTAGGCCCTGTACTGACAGCATCAGCTTTTTGGGTAGTCCCAATTTGGTTCGCCATCTTTCTGGCGGTTTGCAGACACCAGAATCGCGATTTAGTGACTACTCTGCAGAAGTCTTTTGACCTACAGAAGACCGATGACGGCCTAAACTTAAGCGAGGGAGGAATTAACATGGACAAGAGAATATAGCGGAGGCAACTACAATATTGGCAGAGGCCACAGATGATTGGCG
Organism: Drosophila paulistorum; assembly: GCA_018152135.1. Classification (NCBI taxonomy): domain Eukaryota; kingdom Metazoa; phylum Arthropoda; class Insecta; order Diptera; family Drosophilidae; genus Drosophila; species Drosophila paulistorum. Next base: position 355,091 of record JAECXG010000635.1, read on the forward strand.
TTAGATATCGATGTGTTTCGCAAGATGAGAGTCCAATCCAATTTTGGAGTGATGCAACTCGGTTGGTGGATGTCGTTGGGTTTAACTACCCTAGTGAGCTGTTAATTGCCTTTCCTTCTTTTTCAGCTCTCCAGACGACGCAAGCACGCAAAGAATATAAAAACTAATTTTAAAAATAAGCCGAAACCGTTTCTGTGGAAAACAGAATACGCTTTCAACAAATAAACAAAAACAAATATTAAAACACATTAATATATAATTTATTATATATATATAAAAGATAGATGGGATGTATATTTGTATATTTATTTATAAGTATGGACGAATAGATATGTGGGATTGGGTGTGGCAACTCTGCTGAGCGGGGCGAATTGATCGAAAGACGTGGCAGTCGAACCGAAAAGCCGAGCGAGAGCGGTTGAAAAGTAAAATATCAAATTGGTCAGATGTTTGTAACGCACAGAAGGAGACGTTTTCGACCCCATAAAGTATATATATTCTTGATCAGCATGAGAAGCTGAGTCGATATAGCCATGTCACTCTGTCCGTCCGTTATTATGATTATGTCTCGGTCAAACTAGATTATTCTTATCCTTCTAACAGCTGCAATGGTAACATATTGCATCATCAAAAAAATGGGGAAAATGACATCGTGCATGCATTTGTTAAAAACTTCTGCAAATTTTCCAGGCTGGAGGCGTGCGGCCAGTTTTAGCGCCTTGTTTGGTATCGCATCGGGGCCTGGAGCCTTTTGATCCTGTAACATTGCGGCGACTGCCAGAATTTCATCGGGGCTAATGTCGCATACGTCCCGTGTAGTAGCGATCTGAGTGGGTCTTGGCGATATAGCTGAGGTGTTCGGGAACAGAGTCTTTAGTTTGTTCGGTCACTACCCCATTCCGTGGACCACGAGTTAAAGTCGCCTGCAACGATTGTTTTGCCCTTTCCTCTAGCATCCAGAGCCAGCTGGTCCAGTGTCGACTCGAAGAGTAAGACTTGGTGCCAAGTAGCAGCTGTACACCCATATGTCGCCTATGTATGCTCTGACAAATCCTCTATGTGCGTAGATGTGCTGCAAAGTACGATTGCCGCAGTGCCGGAGTACGATTGCCGCACAACCAGATTGCAGCTTTCCCCGAAGAGTCTGTTGCCCATGAGCTGCCAGGCCGGGTTCTATATGGCTCGCTCAGAATCGCCACGTCTATATTTAATTCCCTTACTGATTGCGCTAGTAAATCATGCGCCGCCGCACAGTGATTCAAATTTAATTGTAGTAACTTCATAGAGTTTGCTGCTGCTTCGCTCCTGCACTCGCCATTGGGCAACGTCGGATGCGTCTAAGCAGTTGAAGCAGACAGTTTGTGAGGTTACTGTTGGGGCATCAAAGTTGTTTATTTCTTGCTCCTGTATAGCTCGTGCATCTATACAGCAGGCGGCAGAGGAGTCCCCGCAACGAGGTACGTATTTAGTCCTATGGAGGCCCTCCTTGACCCGTCGAAGTTAAATTTCAGGCCTTCTGGATACACAGGAAAACGATTTAAAAATGGAGCGCCCGCGAGTATAGGACCGCACCACTTTCCACTTGCTGTCGTCTCTCTGTGTGTGTGTGTGTGTGTGTATGTGTGGGTGTGTATGTGAGTTTGTTGTTGTGTAACTTTGTCTCTTCATAAAACATTATGATTTGCTCTAATTCCTTGATTTGGTTACTTAACTTGGCATAAACTTTTATTTTTCTGTTTGTTTACTTAGTTTGGGATTACGCACAGCGTTTAATTTACCAGGTTTGGGTTTAATTTACCAGTTAAGAGTAAGGAGAGATAGGATGGTAGTGGTGGTGGCTGTAGTCCTAATAGTAAGCAGCTGCATTCGAATAACTCTGGGAAGAGCCCGCATAGGCTCTTTCATCATAAGCGGCAGCGCTTTGCTGCCCATGCTGACTGTAGTCCGCCTGACCAGGGGCATTATAGTCCACAGCCGTGGATCCGTACTGTTGGCTATAATCCTGACCATGGTTACATGGTTAACTCCATGAGATATGGAGTTAAGCACCTAAATCATAATATGGAAGGCATAGACCCAACACACGCCCATTAACCGCTAAGATAATGGTGTCGGGGTTCGGTGTAAAATCACGCCACAATATTTGGTAATAAAGAAATAATGGTCTTGCACACTTTAGTAAACAAAGCATGGTCCCATGCACTTAAGTGGACTATATGAGTCGACCAACGTCAAGTACCCCAAATCAGTAAGCCCGCTTTAAACCATAACTTTGCTCCGCGAACTTCACTCTTAACTTAGTGTTCACGCCACCGGGTGAACAGCAGAGAGTGAGGGGTGACGAGTGACGAAGGGCTCTCCTGTAAATCGCCATCTTCAATCCAGTACGAACTTTTAACCCGAACACCCGTTCTTTCACTGTGCTTTCTTTTATTTCGATATTGTATGTTTCCAGCCCAAACCATTCTCGTGTGTGTCGGCACATTTTGTAACTTCAAGAAAAATAAACCACAATTAATTGTAAACAACGTTTACGCGCGTTTCAATTTTATTACGCACTCACCAGACCATTGAACGCCCCGCTACGAACACTTAGTGTTAGGATCTTCCAGTAGTTTGAAAGATATTTTATACGTAAAAGTAATAAATAAAATCTGAATAAAGTTTTATTTTTTTCAACCGTGAGTTAAACACGTGTTTAATTTATATAATAACTAGTAAAAACCCGGCGAACTCCGTTTTGCCACCAGATGTTTAATGAGTCAGAAATGACACCTGTAGACATCTTGCTCATATCGATTTAGTCGCGGTCTGTGAGCGGGATTTAGCTACACTTCCCCTATGCAGTTCACTTCTTTGCGAGCCAAGCAAGCCCGGCTGCACGGCTTTCGTCTGGATCCATAACAATCCTCTGCCTTTGCCTTAGTCGCTCCGTCTCCCGTAACAATTCCGGCTCTTCCGGCTCTTCTTGATGCAATTGCACCATTCTGACATGTGCATCAGTATTTTGTAGCTGGATTTGTACTTCTGTTCTTTCGGATCTGCTATTTCGTAACGAGCATTACTTGTAATGCGGCTCAAATCAGCCCCTTTACGTTTTCTTGGCATTGCTCACTGTACAAAACATATGAATTTGAACTGTACAATTAATGAAATTATTTAATGACCTAGTTGATTCGGCAAACGTAACAGAAATGAATAAATTTCTTACAACGCCCCCGCCTATTGCGGTCGATATAAAATCCATTTTTTCGCGCTCGCGAACTAACCCTAACATTTAGGATTAAAAATAGATGTTGTTCGATTCTCATAGATACCGGATAAGCACAAAAAATGTATCAATATTGGTCAAGCGTTTTGGAGGAGTATCACTTCAAAAACTGTGACACGAGAATTTTACATATATAGAGAAGAAGAAGAAGATAAAATAAAACAAATTCCAACATATATGTATTAGGGAAAATACAAGAATATTTCCGATACATTGTGATTTAAATTTGGCGCATTCGAGCCACAATCTAATCTAATCGCGGTGAACGCTTTAATTTTTAATTAATTAAAATTTTTTTTTATAACACTTTAATAATTTTCAACTTTTACGCGGACTTGACAAGCAACTGTAGAAAATATGTGGGTGTAATGAATTTTAAATATGTATGGATGGAGAACAAATTAGAAGCGAGTTTGAATTGAATGGAAAAACGCTGGACAAACACAAAAAGGATAGAGAAATACCATCTAACCTTTGGGACAGGTCGGGTACAAGTATATAAAAGTGTGAAGGTCGCTATGGAAGACCGCGAAACCTCATACTTTTATTAGTATGTAATGGGATGTAATGTGAATGAGATTTTTAATAAGAAATGTTGTACTTATCAGGAATTCTTCTAGTATGGGTGAGTTGATGGAGGGTGAATGTGAATTAGAACGCACGATATACATCGTTTAACACGGCGGACGGCCGTCGTGGCCTCGTTGCCATCTGCACCAGCAAGTTGCCAAAGGCTACAATCCTCCTTTGGGAGGAACAATCGGTGCCAAAGAAGACTGTCGTCTCCACTTGTTAAGATTTGAACTAATTCCTGACGAAGAACATACATAAGTCGGCCCCAAGTGTCAAAGCCATTGCCGCCCGCAAATCCTCCGCGTCGACGGTCGAAGGTATCACACCTTGTTGAATCATAGCTAAGTGTCCTCGCTGAATGGCGGAAGTTACGCACCGAAATTATGAGGACACCACCGAGCGTCCGTCTACAAGCGGCCTTCTCACAAATGCAAAAATTTATTTTGCATCCACCCCAGGCAGAGGGCTCTTGTGCCGACAAGGTGTGTCTGCTGATGCTGCCACCTCCGTGTGACAGGCTGAGCAGGATTGACATCTCAGCTCTGGTCGTATCCAAACTGGCGGTGGACATTCCCGCGGCTCCATTTCTTAACACGGTTCCGGCGCAGTATCTCCATCGTTCGCTGCTCCCCTGCTCCATCATCAAGCCCGCTCCAATTGATACTATTATCGATGTAGACCAGTTTCGCAACATTCCCGGGGAGCGGATCAAAAAAGACATTGGTGATTTCGTCGGGTTAGAAACTATCTTTGGATGGGTTCTATGTGGATCCATTATGCCTGATCATCCAGTGTCTCGATTAGGCTTCGCTGCGCAGACGGGCCATATGATTCGGGTGACGCCACCTCAAGATCGGAAAGACTTTTATCTCCCCCATGTGTTTAAGCCCGACAGCACCACCAAGGTACGCGTGGTATTTAATGTGTTGACCCCATCCATACGAGAGGCAGTCTTAACGACGTCTTGCACACTAAAATGCCGGTTCTTTCAGTTTGTCTTTAACGCCAACGTCACGCAGATGTATCGGCAATCCCAGGGATACCCCTTTTCAACCGATCCTCTACCGAGCTACAAACTGTCCCGTTTGGTGTTAAGCTGGTTAGCCCCATTTGTTTTTCGAGCGAAGATCTTCCTGCAGCAAAGCCATAACCGAACTTGGCTGGGATGACGCTCTGCCGCCACTCCTTCTGCATTAATGGCACGAATTCCTGCAGGATTAACCAGGTCTCAATCAACTCCGCATCCCCCGTTGTCTAAACACCAACGATACTCTCCAGTGGAAGCTTCATCATAGACTTCGCCGCCAAACAGACTTCGATTCCTCTAAAAGCCGCGGAGATACGGTCCCTTGGCAAAGGACGATCCCTCCCACCATCCAACGCATTAGTCAATTTGAACCCGTTTCCCGACCAACATGGGATACTCCGCTCATGTGGACGACTCCGAGACGCTGAATCCCTCCGTTACGACGAGCGTCACCCTATTCTTCTCACTTATAGTATCGCGCTGTTGGGTATCGCAGAATCTGCGGATTCCACGGATGAAGAATCTTGGGAAGGCCCTTATCAAGGGGTGTGAAGTTTGCATCGTTCATCTTGGACGACAGCAGACTCAAATGATGAGAGATCTCTCTCGAGAGCCCATCACTTATTTTGTAGCTGGATTTGTACTTCTGTTCTTTCGGATCTGCTATTTCGTAACGAGCATTACTTGTAATGCGGCTCAAATCAGCCCCTTTACGTTTTCTTGGCATTGCTCACTGTACAAAACATATGAATTTGAACTGTACAATTAATGAAATTATTTAATGACCTAGTTGACTCGGCAAACGTAACAGAAATGAATAAATTTCTTACAACGCCCCCGCCTATTGCGGTCGATATAAAATCCATTTTTCGCGCTCGCGAACTAACCCTAACATTTAGGATTAAAAATAGATGTTGTTTGATTCTCATAGATACCGGATAAGCACAAAAAATGTATCAATATTGGTCAAGCGTTTTGGAGGAGTATCACTTCAAAAACTGTGACACGAGAATTTTACATATATAGAGAAGAAGAAGAAGATAAAATAAAACAAATTCCAACATATATGTATTAGGGAAAATACAAGAATATTTCCGATACATTGTGATTTAAATTTGGCGCATTCGAGCCACAATCTAATCTAATCGCGGTGAACGCTTTAATTTTTAATTAATTAAAATTTTTTTTTTATAACACTTTAATAATTTTAAACTTTTACGCGGACTTGACAAGCAACTGTAGAAAATATGTGGGTGTAATGAATTTTAAATATGTATGGATGGAGAACAAATTAGAAGCGAGTTTGAATTGAATGGAAAAACGCTGGACAAACACAAAAAGGATAGAGAAATACCATCTAACCTTTGGGACAGGTCGGGTACAAGTATATAAAAGTGTGAAGGTCGCTATGGAAGACCGCGAAACCTCATACTTTTATTAGTATGTAATGGGATGTAATGTGAATGAGATTTTTAATAAGAAATGTTGTACTTATCAGGAATTCTTCCAGTATGGGTGAGTTGATGGAGGGTGTGTGAATGTGAATTAGAACGCACGATATACATCGTTTAACACGGCGGACGGCCGTCGTGGCCTCGTTGCCATCTGCACCAGCAAGTTGCCAAAGGCTACAATCCTCCTTTGGGAGGAACAATCGGTGCCAAAGAAGACTGTCGTCTCCACTTGTTAAGATTTGAACTAATTCCTGACGAAGAACATACATAAGTCGGCCCCAAGTGTCAAAGCCATTGCCGCCCGCAAATCCCTCCGCGTCGACCAAGGTATCACACCTTGTTGAATCATAGCTAAGTGTCCTCGCTGAATGGCGGAAGTTACGCACCGAAATTATGAGGACACCACCGAGCGTCCGTCTACAAGCGGCCTTCTCACAAATGCAAAAATTTATTTTGCATCCACCCCAGGCAGAGGGCTCTTGTGCCGACAAGGTGTGTCTGCTGATGCTGCCACCTCCGTGTGACAGGCTGAGCAGGATTGACATCTCAGCTCTGGTCGTATCCAAACTGGCGGTGGACATTCCCGCGGCTCCATTTCTTAACACGGTTCCGGCGCAGTATCTCCATCGTTCGCTGCTCCCCTGCTCCATCAACAAGCCCGCTCCAATTGATACTATTATCGATGTAGACCAGTTTCGCAACATTCCCGGGGAGCGGATCAAAAAAGACATTGGTGATTTCGTCGGGTTAGAAACTATCTTTGGATGGGTTCTATGTGGATCCATTATGCCTGATCATCCAGTGTCTCGATTAGGCTTCGCTGCGCAGACGGGCCATATGATTCGGGTGACGCCACCTCAAGATCGGAAAGACTTTTATCTCCCCCATGTGTTTAAGCCCGACAGCACCACCAAGGTACGCGTGGTATTTAATGTGTTGACCCCATCCATACGAGAGGCAGTCTTAACGACGTCTTGCACACTAAAATGCCGGTTCTTTCAGTTTGTCTTTAACGCCAACGTCACGCAGATGTATCGGCAATCCCAGGGATACCCCTTTTCAACCGATCCTCTACCGAGCTACAAACTGTCCCGTTTGGTATTAAGCTGGTTAGCCCCATTTGTTTTTCGAGCGAAGATCTTCCTGCAGCAAAGCCATAACCGAACTTGGCTGGGATGACGCTCTGCCGCCACTCCTTCTGCATTAATGGCACGAATTCCTGCAGGATTAACCAGGTCTCAATCAACTCCGCATCCCCCGTTGTCTAAACACCAACGATACTCTCCAGTGGAAGCTTCATCATAGACTTCGCCGCCAAACAGACTTCGATTCCTCTAAAAGCCGCGGAGATACGGTCCCTTGGCAAAGGACGATCCCTCCCACCATCCAACGCATTAGTCAATTTGAACCCATTTCCCGACCAACATGGGATACTCCGCTCATGTGGACGACTCCGAGACGCTGAATCCCTCCGTTACGACGAGCGTCACCCTATTCTTCTCACTTATAGTATCGCGCTGTTGGGTATCGCAGAATCTGCGGATTCCACGGATGAAGAATCTTGGGAAGGCCCTTATCAAGGGGTGTGAAGTTTGCATCGTTCATCTTCGACGACAGCAGACTCAAATGATGAGAGATCTCTCTCGAGAGCCCATCACTTATTTTGTAGCTGGATTTGTACTTCTGTTCTTTCGGATCTGCTATTTCGTAACGAGCATTACTTGTAATGCGGCTCAAATCAGCCCCTTTACGTTTTCTTGGCATTGCTCACTGTACAAAACATATGAATTTGAACTGTACAATTAATGAAATTATTTAATGACCTAGTTGACTCGGCAAACGTAACAGAAATGAATAAATTTCTTACAACGCCCCCGCCTATTGCGGTCGATATAAAATCCATTTTTTCGCGCTCGCGAACTAACCCTAACATTTAGGATTAAAAATAGATGTTGTTCGATTCTCATAGATACCGGATAAGCACAAAAAATGTATCAATATTGGTCAAGCGTTTTGGAGGAGTATCACTTCAAAAACTGTGACACGAGAATTTTACATATATAGAGAAGAAGAAGAAGATAAAATAAATTAAATTCCAACATATATGTATTAGGGAAAATACAAGAATATTTCCGATACATTGTGATTTAAATTTGGCGCATTCGAGCCACAATCTAATCTAATCGCGGTGAACGCTTTAATTTTTAATTAATTAAAATTTTTTTTTTATAACACTTTAATAATTTTCAACTTTTACGCGGACTTGACAAGCAACTGTAGAAAATATGTGTGTGTAATGAATTTTAAATATGTATGGATGGAGAACAAATTAGAAGCGAGTTTGAATTGAATGGAAAAACGCTGGACAAACACAAAAAGGATAGAGAAATACCATCTAACCTTTGGGACAGGTCGGGTACAAGTATATAAAAGTGTGAAGGTCGCTATGGAAGACCGCGAAACCTCATACTTTTATTAGTATGTAATGGGATGTAATGTGAATGAGATTTTTAATAAGAAATGTTGTACTTATCAGGAATTCTTCTAGTATGGGTGAGTTGATGGAGGGTGTGTGAATGTGAATTAGAACGCACGATATACATCGTTTAACACGGCGGTCGGCCGTCGTGGCCTCGTTGCCATCTGCACCAGCAAGTTGCCAAAGGCTACAATCCTCCTTTGGGAGGAACAATCGGTGCCAAAGAAGACTGTCGTCTCCACTTGTTAAGATTTGAACTAATTCCTGACGAAGAACATACATAAGTCGGCCCCAAGTGTCAAAGCCATTGCCGCCCGCAAATCCTCCGCGTCGACCAAGGTATCACACCTTGTTGAATCATAGCTAAGTGTCCTCGCTGAATGGCGGAAGTTACGCACCGAAATTATGAGGACACCACCGAGCGTCCGTCTACAAGCGGCCTTCTCACAAATGCAAAAATTTATTTTGCATCCACCCCAGGCAGAGGGCTCTTGTGCCGACAAGGTGTGTCTGCTGATGCTGCCACCTCCGTGTGACAGGCTGAGCAGGATTGACATCTCAGCTCTGGTCGTATCCAAACTGGCGGTGGACATTCCCGCGGCTCCATTTCTTAACACGGTTCCGGCGCAGTATCTCCATCGTTCGCTGCTCCCCTGCTCCATCAACAAGCCCGCTCCAACTGATACTATTATCGATGTAGACCAGTTTCGCAACATTCCCGGGGAGCGGATCAAAAAAGACATTGGTGACTATCTTTGGATGGGTTCTATGTGGATCCATTATGCCTGATCATCCAGTGTCTCGATTAGGCTTCGCTGCGCAGACGGGCCATATGATTCGGGTGACGCCACCTCAAGATCGGAAAGACTTTTATCTCCCCCATGTGTTTAAGCCCGACAGCACCACCAAGGTACGCGTGGTATTTAATGTGTTGACCCCATCCATACGAGAGGCAGTCTTAACGACGTCTTGCACACTAAAATGCCGGTTCTTTCAGTTTGTCTTTAACGCCAACGTCACGCAGATGTATCGGCAATCCCAGGGATACCCCTTTTCAACCGATCCTCTACCGAGCTACAAACTGTCCCGTTTGGTATTAAGCTGGTTAGCCCCATTTGTTTTTCGAGCGAAGATCTTCCTGCAGCAAAGCCATAACCGAACTTGGCTGGGATGACGCTCTGCCGCCACTCCTTCTGCATTAATGGCACGAATTCCTGCAGGATTAACCAGGTCTCAATCAACTCCGCATCCCCCGTTGTCTAAACACCAACGATACTCTCCAGTGGAAGCTTCATCATAGACTTCGCCGCCAAACAGACTTCGATTCCTCTAAAAGCCGCGGAGATACGGTCCCTTGGCAAAGGACGATCCCTCCCACCATCCAACGCATTAGTCAATTTGAACCCATTTCCCGACCAACATGGGATACTCCGCTCATGTGGACGACTCCGAGACGCTGAATCCCTCCGTTACGACGAGCGTCACCCTATTCTTCTCACTTATAGTATCGCGCTGTTGGGTATCGCAGAATCTGCGGATTCCACGGATGAAGAATCTTGGGAAGGCCCTTATCAAGGGGTGTGAAGTTTGCATCGTTCATCTTCGACGACAGCAGACTCAAATGATGAGAGATCTCTCTCGAGAGCCCATCACTTATTTCAGAACTTTCACCCATACGGGCAATGACTTCGCAGGCCCTTTCGAGATCAAAAATTATACCGGGTGTTTCTGTAGGGGGGTTGAATCTCCTTGGTAGGCAGCTAAATGAACTTTCTGAGAGTTAATCTTCCTTCGTAAAAGAAATGGGGTAACGCAGCAATTCCTCAATTATGTTGTATTTTATTCACTTGTAAGTTTCCAACTAAAACTAGCTTAATTAAGAGCAGGGCACCAAGCCCCGCTTGTAGCGAAATGTGGGGAGTTCTTTTGTGGGGAGAGCGATGGGCATCATCGGGAGAGCGGCGCGACGTGAAAGCTTCCGCCTCCTTTAACCCTTGTGTTGCCCGTTTGGGCATAAACAATATTTAAAAAAAACCCAAGATACGACTTGGAAACGATTTGGAATCAGAATAAAGAAAAGCGCAGAACACAAATTTTTAATAATTAAATACTATTCGATCTTTCCCTCAACTTGACCCTTCAACATATATACCCCACAAAGTGCCTGCCAACATGAGCTTGCATCTGTGCTGGTATGCTGCAGTTTAGCGGGACTTATGTATGCACGTTTGTATTTATATAGACTGCAAGGCGTAGCGGGATTTTGTTCGCGGTGATGGAAAAATATATTTGTGTCCGAAAAAATTAAACATTTTTGTATAGATATATGTATATATATGTATTTGTGTATTGATATGAATATATGTATTTCTTTTTTTTTTTTAAATATGAAAATATGGAATGGAAATATGCAGAGGTGTGAATGGATCGGATTTCTTTATATAAATTAATAATTTTTTTGTTTTTATATTCTTTTGATGTCTCTAGCTGATATGCTCCAACTTTATAGGGTGTCGCGGGCCACAAGAAATGTCTAAGTGTGGCCTTTATATGTGAGAGGGTGGTTCACTTTATTTTTTTGTTTAAAAATCTTTATTAATTCGTATTGAAAAATTTTTTTCCTCTTTGTTGGAGCCACCTTTCACTTCGCGCACACTTTTCCCAGGTGTGGACTGTATGTGCACAAAAACTTTTATTTTGGGATTTTATTTAGCACTGGATAAATTTTGTAATTTTTTTTTTTTTTATGTCACATTCACACACTCTGCTTGCATATATATATATATGTAGGAGATCACTTTGAATTTCGTAGGTTTGTTTCAATACATACATGTGTTAATATTTTTTTTTTTGGAAATTGCGAAAAAATATATATTGGAAATACGCAAATAAATATGGCGCCTTATATACTTGGCCTATATGTATATGCCAAAGTGCGAGAAAAAACCTTGAAGTGGGCGAACAAATATGGCGCCTTATGTACTGGACACATACATATATGTATGTATGAAAAAATTGGGGAGCAAAATTTTCTCCCCTTTGAGGAGGAAAAATTTGCGCGAAAGTAATTTTACTTTGAGTAAAGTGCGAGAAAAAACCTTGAAGTGGGCGAACAAATATGGCGCCTTATGTACTGGATACATATATATGTCTGAAAAAATTGGGGAGCAAAATTTTCTCCCCTTTGAGGAGGAAAAATTTGCGCGAAAGTAATTTTACTTTGATTAGGAAAACAATTATATGTATGTGAGTATGGGTACGTATGCTGGAGGCATGTACATGTACTCATGTACATATAATTTGCAAAAAATTACTTAGCTTGAAATATGTATAAAATTCCACCGATGCAAATGGTTCGAGAGGATCATGGTATCCGGCTCGAAGGACCAATGTTTCTGTAGGGGGGTTGAATCTCCTTGGTAGGCAGCTTAATTAATTTTCTGAGAGTTAATCTTCCTTCGTAAAAGAAATGGGGTAACGCAGCAATTCCTCTATTATGTTGTATTTTACTCACTTGTAAGTTTTCAACTAAAACTAGCTTAATTAAGAGCAGGGCACCAAGCCCCCATTGGAGCGAAATGTGGGGAGTTCTTTTGTGGGGAGAGCGATGGGCATCATCGAGAAAGCGGCGCGAGGTGAAAGCTTCCGCCTCCCTTAACCCTTGTGTTGCCCGTTTGGGCATAAACACCGGGCATGTGTATCTTGTTACGAAGGGGGATGTCTGCGTCTTTGTGTGTTTCAGTACGAAGGCAATCCATTTCCAGGCAACCTTCGACCTCAGTTTCGCATCCTGCCGAAATCCACTGATCCTTCGTCTCCACTCCAGAGTAAGGGAAGGGGGTAACGAGGACGTAGTTTAAATATGCAAAGCGTGCTAGTTAGTATTAACATATATGTGTCGAATATCCATTATTGTTCTTAGTTTTTTCCATTTTCTTTACTTTGAATACTTTCTACTGTTCACTCTCACTTTGTGTTAATAAACTGTTAGCGCAGAGAGTTTAGGTGTTATTCCGGCACGTCTGATTTTTCGACTGCTTATGCCGACTCCAATGACTTAACACCAAACCTCACTCGACAACATTTCCAATGTTGACACGCTGCCAGTTTTGTCAACATATATCTAGCAACAATGCTTCTGCAAAGGCAACATCTCAAATCTGCCGAGTCATCCTGAAATCTCAACATACCAATTGTCAACATGCAAAGGGCAGTGTTGGACATACCATAGTTACAGGTGACATACCTGTCAATTCACATATCAAACATTAACAAAACTTTAGCCTACTCTTAGTCACTCTAAATTCTCCGACACGGCCATTCTGACAAGTTACACGTCCTCGTGTGAAAGAATATGAAGATCCTTTCCGTTCATTATTATACATTGAATAAACCAGATACATGTCATCCATATTGGTAAACCATTATAATCTTTATGTTTTACTTGTATTAACCCGGCAAGGGCAACCACAAACTATTTCGCTCCAACATAGCAATGTACTATTTGCTCTAGTTGGCCACACGGTGTCTTATCTTGACTCAATTACCCGTATCTGGCTTAATCAGTCAATTTCCATCACCATAACTTCCATAAATCACCAAACTCAAATTTGCAGTAACATACAAAGTTCTTATTTTATTAACATTAGATGTAAACTAATTATAGTACAACACTGTACGGCCTTCCTGACCATCACACGTCCTCGTGTGTTACATTAATAACGTTACGACATGCATTGCTCAGTCTGAAATGACAATATGATTCCATCTTATTATAAAGGATGTTAAAGTAAAGCTTAGTTTTTATTGTTCTACGGGTTGTACCAGTGGCAGAATACAGGATATACATCTGTCTATTACTCTATGCACCCGGCATTCAGTGATCGCCCACTAGTTTTTGACTCTCTCGTGAAGTAACATATGTCCCGGACACCAACCATATTGGGCTCCTATCACCTCACCTCTCCATACTGATATTGAACAAGAAAACACAATAACTCGTGGTTTTACCAGCACCCGCAGAGTAGTGCTTCAGGTAACCTTCAGAAATGGAGTCTGACATTCTGCATTGAAAACCATCAATGCCTTTCACCACATTGGACTACACCAATGACTCTCACTCGTTAGAATCCACTAACGCATTACCAGAGTCTCTTTCAACTCTGTTCTTCTTGACGTCTCTTTCAACGCCGTCTTTCTTGACGTCTCTTTCAATGCCGTTTTACTTGACGTCTCTTTCAACGTCGTGACCCGTATTAGAATCCACTAATATATCACTATCAAAAAACATGTCCGACTCAGTGGAAATCCCTTCCGCCGGCATACCTCTCAACGATTCGTGCGAATATAAGTATATGGTCCCCTGAACTTTGGGTCTGGCTTCGTCTGATGTCTCTCATCATTTCTGAGCAATACATAATCGCCTACTTTGAATTTTACAAGTTTGAATTTGTTTTTGTCAAATCTAGCTTTTTCATAGGAGGCGGATTTATTTATGTTTGCTTTAGCTATCTTTTCTACAAGACTTACATCGACTTTATTCCGATTGTCAAAAACATGTAACATATTTAAAGGTCGAACTTCTTTACCAATCAGTAATTCCACAGGACTATTTTTAGTGGTTCTACTTGTTGTGCAATTTATGGCCAGCTGTATCTCGCCTAAAGCATCCTGCCAGGATCGCTTACTGGTCTCTATAGCAGTTAACATTCGTTTTAACACGCTCATAACGCGCTCTACCTGTCCTTTCGCGGGACTAGCAACCGTTGCAATCAAGTGTAAACCTATCTTTTGCATGGTGCAGAACTTTGCTAAAATCCTTTCCAGTAAAACATCTGCCCTGGTCAGCAATGATTCTATTCGGTACGCCGAAGAGTGATATCGATGACTGACGCAACTTTCAGTATTTACGTTTACAGTATGATGCAAATAAACAAACGTGGTAAACGCATCGATTTGTACTATAAGGTACTCCTATACGCATATTCTCGAACCAGTAGAACTCGTACATTTTATCCAAAGTCTTTTCCCAACCGAGATGTACAATTGCCTCATGAACGTGATTCACTACCGACCACCTAAATGGTCTGGGTATATAGGCATCTAGATTTACCATTCCGTTGGATTTTTCGGAAGAGTATTTTTGAACAAAGTTTGTACGTTTTTGCCAAACCCTTCTCCAACTCGACATTTTGAAGTCTAAAAATGATCGAAGAAGTCTCAGAATCTCTTTGTTGCTCAGCAAGAAGCCAATTGTCTGATATCTCAGTTAAATGCACACGTTTAATGGGAGCCTGCGCAGACAATTTAATAGGTAATGGCCATCTTTATACCAGGTCTATACTTAATTTCAAAGTCAAATGACTGCATATAAGCCCACCATCAATGGACTCTCAGCGTCAGGTCGAATTTACTGCGTGACGCCTTTAACGAATTACAGTCGGTGTAAACAACAAAATGTAGGCCCTGTAGGTAGTGACGAAAATGCTTCATGGAATTCAACAATGCTAGCGTCTCTAGTTCGTATGAATGATAACGAAATTCTGGACGTGAGGTTCGTTTGCTGTAATATTCAACAACATGAGGTTTATTATCGATTTTATGTAATAAGATCGCTCCGTAGCCATCCATACTAGCATCTGTATGTAATTCGATGGGCTGCTTAAGATCAAATATAGTGACCACAGGCTCAATTGTTAATGTTTATATTACACTCTGGCGAATTTGCTCGTGCTCGAATGTTTTATTTTTGCATGTGAGACAATACAAGGGCTTCATTGTTTGTGAAAATCCTGGCATAAAATGCCTAAAATATGACGCCAGGCCAATGAACTGTCTAACTTGGGTAACAGACTGTGGAGTTGGTAAGTCTATCAAAGCTTGTTTCTTTTGCGAGGATTAGGTCGAATTTCTCCTTCTCTGACCTCAAAACCTAGGTATTCTACACCCGACTCCAGAAAAAAACACTTTGAAATATTAAATGAGAACCCGGATCGTGACAAAACCTTCAAAACAGTTTCTAGTCTTTGAAACGCCTCTTCCTTTGTTTGAGAAACAATCATTATGTCATCCATGTAAGCTATGACAAACGAGTAGGCAAGGTCACCCAATGCCTTCATTACTGCGCGCTGGAACACAAACGGCGCATTTTTGAGACCGAAAGGCATCGTCAAAGACGTATCAGAGACAGCCACAGCACATACAGATATTGTTTTCAGAAACTGAAATTGAAAACATGATAATATGACCTTAAAATTATGATAAAGAATTTTACGACCCATAATGTCGTAATTTAAGCTATCACTTAGAACAACATGAAACAGAATTTCAAGGAAATAATTACTTATTTTAACATTTGACAGAATTTGCAAAGTACACGTTACTGTATGGTTTCCAATGTCCTTCAAGAGGACTAAATTGTTAATTCGTTTTCCCGAAAGCTTATGTGATATTGCTTACTTTACAAGAGAACATTCAGCTCCGGAATCAAAGTAAAACGGGTACGACTCACCGGATTGGGTTAAGGTACCAATGGGTTCTTTAACTTGGCACAAGTTTACACGTCTTTCTTCAATTCTTTTCGGTATCAATGATGATGATCCTTCAGGGCAAGCAGACTTCATGTGTCCAGCAACTCCTTATTTGAAACAAATAATTGGTCCTCTCTTCATCTCTGGTGGTCGGGCAGTGTGCTGAAAAAATCTCTGGTTTCCTTGTCTTCTTAAACGGCAATCCGCCATTTTGTGTCCATTTTTTCCGCAAAAGTGACATTTCACGGCAGGTTGCAGTTGTAGTCGCATTCGCTTGTTTTCAGCGTCTACTGGAACGGAATGGTCTTTCCTTTTACCAACAGCAAAGGCTTTTAACTCATTTAGCATCTTGTTGCGCGTCCTTGGTGTTGGTTGTAAAAATTGTTCGTTGCAGCTTCGGCTAGACCTGAGCAGAGTGTGCTACATTTACTGACATAGCAGCTTGCTCTATAGTCATCCCTCTTCATTTTGACAGCAGTGACGTGAGTAGTCGGCTTCCGTATAATGACAAGCACTCTCCTTCGTTTGGAGGGCCATTGAGAATGTTAAAAATTGTGGCAGCAGGGGTTTCAGTGCCTTCAAAGTGCTGCAGAAACAATTCCTTGAACTGGTTCCACGTCATACCAGCAAAAGAAATTTGGGGTATCCAATTGGACGCACTCCCTTCCAGCGATTTGCTTAGGGCCATGAGAAGTGCGCTGCCCTCCAAAGAATTCTCCGCCAGTATTAGGTCCACAGTCCAGCACTATGCAGCAGCACTTGATCCCAAAGAGTCAGGGTCAAACATTGGCAAGACAACTGATTTTGTACGCCCTGGCTCCAGTCGTCCACTTTGGACTGCACTGATCACCTCGATTAAACTACGGTGTTACGCTTCCAAAATCACTACTGGAACTGATGTCGATTATTCATTAATTACGTGAGATAATCGATTTTTTTCAAATTGCGGAGACGGAAAGGGGCGTGGAAAAATCTTAATATATACAAAATATGCACATTTGTAAAGCAAATATACATACTAAATTTGGTGCCTCTAGCTATTATAGTCTTTAAGAAAATCGGTTTTGTTTCAATTGCGTAGGCGGAGGGGGGCTTGGAAAAATTTTTCAGCAACAAATTTCTGCTTACTAAATAATCATACCAAATTTGATCGCTTCAGCTATTATAGTCTTTAAGAAAATCAAATTTCTTTAAATTTCGTGGGCAAATGGGGGCGTTTGAAATAATTTGAAATAAACTTAACCACCGTAGATAATACACTATTCTATGTGGCCATTTGGTGACTCTAGCTCTTATAGTCTTTGAGATCTACGTGTTCAAACGAATAGACGGTTGGACATCAAGACGGACATGTCTAGATCGACTCGGCTGTTGATACTGTTCAAGAGTATACTATATATTTTATGGGGTCGGGAAAGCTTCCTTCTCCCTGTTACATACATTTTGGCGACTTTTATATACCATTTCACCCTATGGGTGTATGATATAAAAACGAGCTATGGAAGTTAACTTCGGCCTTGCCGAAGTTTATATACCCTTGCAGTTCTTTATTATATTTAATTCGATAAGAAAAGTGAAATTTCATACATCAACAGCATTAGTTGTCGTATTATGAATATGCTCAAATATTTTTCAAACTACTGAATTCAAAACACATTTAATGATTATTAAACAATATATGATATAGTAGTCCGATCCCGATGATTTTCATACTTTATCTCACACAGGTAATAGAGAGTCTCCAAAAAAAATTTCAACCCGATATCTCTTAAGATGGCTGAGTAAAACGCATACGCACAGACGGACGGACAGACGGACAGACGGACATGGCTATATCGACTCAGCTTCTCAAGCTGATCAAGAATATACATACTTTATGGGGTCGGAAACGTCTCCTTCTGTGCGTTACAAACATCTGACCAATTTTATAATACCCTCTGCAAGGGTATAAAAAAAACCGCAGAGGGCTGCATTACAAAACATAGCAAATTTATTTGTAGTTAGTTTCAAGACAACAATGGGTTCATGTGGCCAATATGGTCCCTACAGCAAAAAAGGAGACCTGAGTAATGAGCTCACCTGATTTATATGTTTGCTTAGAAAATATCCTTGTACTTTGGCTGCTTCTTATTTTTGTCGCTCAGTCTTCACACTTTGATGGTCACTTGCTAAGTGATTTTCTCTAATTCCATATGCCTATCCTGAAACTCACACTTGCTCTGCCTTTCCTTATATCCTAAGATCTCCATCCCTCTCTTTCGCCTTCCAGTTCTTTGCTTTTCTTTTGGCGTCGGCATGCAGCGCAGCGGCCGCCGCAGGGAGGTTGCCCTCTCCGTGAAGCATCGACGCTACAAAACGCAAAAGGAAGAACACTAAACACGACGACTAAACATTCCTAAGGGAATGGTGTCGAATTCGGTACACAAGACGGCAAGCCGCCCAATTCTATAAATAAATTCAGGAATAAGCATCAAGTTCGGTACACCAGACGTCACGTCGCCTAAATCGATTTCACGATAAACAGCTCCCACGCTAGCGTTGTACCATTAGACTCAGCAAGCGTCGCTGTCACCATCGACGCCCAAAACCAGAGGCTTGATACAAACATAATCGATCTACACAATTCAGTCTTTAACCCGAGTACAACTTGTAACATTGTTAGAGCTCCGCGATCTTAGTTCAGTTTAGTTGTCACAAAAGTCAGTCAGTAAAAGAGATAGATTTTGTAAACGTGAAACTTAGTAAAGAATAAATAAATTTTTTTTTTTTTTGTACAACTAACTAAAAAAGTATTTAAACACGCCTTTAAACGATTACCGGAATAAACGCAATAAAAACTTTGCTAAGTTCAGACGGGGTCAACATAAAAAATTCGGACATATCCGTTCGGAGGAAAATTGGTACAACAAGTGTTTGGATCCGGAGCGTTAGTACCTCTACATGGGAAAAGTGAGTACCCCTATCAACCAACCAATAAGAGCACCGAAATGAAGATAATTTTAATGTAAGTTAAGTTAAAAATAAGTAATACCAAAAAAAAAACCGTTAATTACTTAAGCAACATCAAAGAAGAAAAATAAATAGTACTTAAGATTAATTAGAAAAACGAAAAACGAATTAGGAAGCGAACAAAAATTTTAAAAAGAAAACGAACTAGTATTGTAAGAAACGAAAAACGAACCAACTAACACTTAAAGTAGTTAACTTTACTAACAAATCCCGTTAATCGAAAGCCATTTCCATTCAAAATTTTTTGTCTCTGAAACGGTATCGCGACGCGAATTTGCTTATTTTTCGAATAATTTTTTGACGGTATTGCATTACGTACTTGTTTTTTTTTTTTTTAATGAATAATTCCCCTTTAAAACCGGAAACGACTAATAATAGTTGGATGAAGGACGCAGTCCTTCAATCAGGAAAAACATCACCTACAGAGCCACAAAATGCATTAACCTCAGTTTCAGCAAACAGAAGTATAGAAGCCATATCCATACAAGGTTTAGATGTAGCCATCGATGGGTTATTAGCAGCTAGAATGGAGACCTATATCGAGCGTTTATAGCTCAACCTTGACTTGACCTTAAATTTGCAAGAAAATTAGAGGGAGCTAGATAAGGTTACAGATTTAGTGAAAGGTCTTAAAAAATTCTCAGGTAACCCAGCAGAATTTAAAACCTTGTTCATTACAGTTTCGCGTGTAATGGATGGTTTTGCTCCTTTACAAGGAACACCGAATCGCGATCTTATTGACATTCAGGGATAAAATTACCGGCCATCCAAATATAGAGCTAAAAGTGAATGATACCGCATTACATTGGGAGGCAATCTCGAAATGCCTTTGGGAAGAGTATTCGGATAGACGAGATTTGGGTACATAAGAATATCAGTTTGTAAGGAAGCTCTGGCTGGGGTACAATTCTCAGTCCCAGAGTCCAGTCTACAGAACATTTATTTGATCTGGAGACCTTGATGAGTATTAGGATTGGGGACTGAGACCACATGAAGGGTGGAAAAGGGAAGGGAAAGGAGTAGGAGGGGAGTCCAAGAGGAGTAGCAACGACTGATCTCGTCTGCCAAGCGAAGCTCGATTAGCCAAGATCCGTTGCCTCTTGGACGGGAAAGGGAAGCGGGAAAGGGAATGTTAGTGTGGTTATGGGAAAGGGTTGTTGAAGAGGAACTGCAACGACTGATCTCGTCTGCCAAGCGAAGCCCGCTTGGCCAAGATCCGTTGCCTTCTCACTTTGAGTGACTGAGCCTAGAGACCAGCGACTGACTTCGTCTGCAGGAGAATAACACATCCTGCCGAAGTCCGCTGGTCCTTCGGCTCCACTCAAATGGTTAGGTGGCCAAGGAGAAGGGAAGGGAAAGGGTACACATAGATTCAGTGCCGAATAAAGAAATTATGCCGGGTGGGTTAAATGATCATATTATAATGTTTATTAATAATTAATTAATCCTAAACATATTTTTGTAATCTGGGTCCCTAACGCACTCAAGCAAAAATAAAGGGGAATTTTGGTCATGGGCTCACCTGCTAATCCTGAAGGATCTCTTTAGGGTACTCTGTCTTTTGTCTTCTGCTACACTTGGTTACACTTGTTGATTTTTCACTGAGACTTCTCTTGTTTGTTTCACTGGACAACTAATCACTCTCGTGATTATCACAAAGTGATTTTCTCCTAATTCTAACTCGCTGTCGAAACCCACCCATGCTCTGCCTACTTATGTCCTAACGGTGAAAACATTAGATGCGTCTTGTGCTTTGGCACGCGTCACGATCGCCGTCTCTCTCTCTCACTTTCAATTTTCTCATGGGCTCTTTGGCGTCGGCATGCAGCGCAGCGTCCGCTGTCGGGAAGTTGTTCTGTCCGCAACGCGTCGACGCTGCAGCCGCTCAAAACGGAACAGATGATCTTCCGCCCACATGAGGATCCGGTGGTTTCGGCGGGGTCCATCGTGACGGATTACCTCCACCCGATCTCGGATCTCAGCGGGTACTCGTCTATCCGGGGTGTCGACGATCCATTCTGGTGGTGTGAGGACCCAGTTAGAAGCTGCGGGGGTGGCCTCCGACACATAGGTTGCCGTAGATCGGTGCAAAGGGCCTCGAGGCGTTAGCCCAAGGCTGGCGTGAGTTGTTGTATCAGCTGTGTCGTTTGCTGGGCCGAGCGCTGGTCGAGGGCGGGGCCCAGGGAGATCTAGAGGCATCTCCTCGTTGTCAGGTGGACTCTCACTGACCCTGACGGTTGTCAAGCGAACGCCATTGTTCGCTGGAGGGCTTATAGGCTCATACACGGGCCGCAGAGGGGTGTCCGGCATGGCTGCTTCCACTACTCTTGGGGGTTGGCGTCTCTCAAGACACTCGCACACTGGCCTCGAAGGGGTGTCCGGTACACGGGGAGCCGGCGAATTAGACTCGAATCCACAGTCAGCAGCGGCGGGGGCTCTGTAGTCCTCTATCGGGACGGCGAGTACTTCACCAGGGTCCGGCCCTGGGTAAGGCAAGACGAACGCGCTCTGCCAGCCAGACAAGGGGCTCCGTTTGGTGGAGCGGGGGTGTAGCCATATCTTGCCGATATTGTGCGAGGGCCATGTCCGGTGGGCATACAGGCACTGGAGCTGACCCAAAGAGCGTGGATGCAGCCGAGATGACTGTCTCTTCTGGGCAGGTTTGCCTCACCGGACCAGTAGATATCATCAGATCCTCCAAACAAACAGGGCCGGCCGACTCCGAGGGTCCGAAGTTTTGTGCCGAGGGGGAGAGTTCGACCACCGACAATATTACCGCGCGCTCCGGTCGAGTCGAGTCTACAGCTTGTTGAGCCTCGTCGGATGATTTCTCGTAGCTCGCCTGTTCCTTGCTCCCTGACGGTCTCTCGGTCGGGATGTCAGTCGGGGCTAACTCAACGCGGCAGAGCAAGACTGGATCTTCCGGTGGGCTACCGCCTATGGTGGGGCCGAACGTGACCGGGCCGTGTTCTCTTTCCCACACCGCAATCATTTCTTCAACGATCCGGGCTATGTCGGCCTCGCGATCGCCGTGGTCTTCCCCTTGCTGTGACATACCGCTGTGAAATATAAAGCGTGTTAAAACTACCCTGAACTCTGAATGTACTAACGAGGCCCTATGAGTGCGGTTTACAAAAGTGCTATGGTTAAAGCTAAGATACAATGGTTTTAGATAATTTTTGCCTAGCATCGGTGCGAAGAGCCCCTCTTTACGGGGACGTTGGGCAGGCGCACCCACCAACAAGTGGTCCCCCTTGAAAGTTCGTTAATCAGTGGGATCGTGCGGGCCGTGGATACGAGGTGTCCCGAGGCCGATGTCTTCAGAAAGACCGAGTTCTGGTGGTTCGCTGTCGTCACTATTGAAGGCCTTTAAGTCAGCCAGACCGGCGGTACGTCGTTCACGCCCCTGGGCTTCTTGTAGTCTAACGACGTTGCTGGAAAGAAACTTGATTATTTTATACGGGCCTTTATACTTAGGCGCCAGTTTGGCATTGAACCCTTCTTTGGCATTAGACAGCACATGTTGCTTGAGCATGACCATGCTCCCGATGTTTGGGAGCGTCGTCTCAGGTCGTAGTATTTCTTTTGATTCTGGGTAGCGTTCAGTTGATTCTCATGTACGAGCTTGAAACTATCTTCCATTCGTCGGATGCGCTCATCAGGGCTAGGGGGTTCGTTACCGGCGATATCCGTTACTTGGTCATAAAGAACGCCGGGCATACGGGGTTCCCGATCTAATATGATGTAGGCTGGACTGAATCCGGTGGTGTCGTTGAGGCTTGAGTTGATCGCTAGTGTTATTTCTGGAAGCCATTGATCCCAAGTGTTTTGCCCATTCTCCAGGTATTGTGCAATCATAGTCTTGATGGTTCGATTTGCGCGTTCGGTAGGATTCTGCTGTGGAGAATAGGGAGCGTTATGCTGGAGTATAATTCCGGACGTTTTGCAGAAGTTTTTGAAAAGCTTGCTAGTGAACTGGGTACCGTTATCGCTCACGAGGGTGCGAGGGTTGGCGAATCGGGCCCAGATCCTTTCACGAAATGCCTTCTATAAAGCGGCTGAAGTGGCCTTACGAAGTGGTACCATCTCGACCCATTTACTATATAAATCCAAGAAAACTAGTAACATCGTATTACCTTGCTTAGAACGCGGCAAAGGCCCGATAAAGTCAGTGCACACGGTATCGAACGACTCCGCGACTTGACGGGTGAGCATTTTACCCGCTGGTTTCATTTGCGCCGGTTTAAACTGCGAGCACACGAGGCAGCATCTAACGTAACGAGCGACATCTCGGAAGAGGCCAGGCCAAAAGTATCTTTGGGTCACTCGCAAAGTGGTTTTCCTGATTCGCAAGTGTCCAGCCGTCACCACATTGTGACATTCCTTTAGTACCTGGTCTCGAAATTCTAGGGGAACGCATAGTTTCCAAGGTGTAGAATCGTGGTCATCGGGATGGGGGTCTGCGATAAATCTGGCCGTTTTCGAATATATAGTCTGAGAAATCCGCAGGGTGTTCCGTAACGTACTGCCGCATCTTTAGCCACCATTTGCACTCCGGTTCTACTAGTTGTGCTCAGTGGAGTACATCCATAGGTTGACGCGATAAGGCATCGGCAATCACGTTCAGCTTACCTCCTCTATAATGTACCTCGAACTCGTATTGTTGCAACTCCAGCGCCCATCTGGCCACACGCCCCGTGGGATTTTCTTTCGACTTTAGCCATTTGAGAGCCAAATGGTCCGTGATCACGTCGAAGCAATAGCCTTCCAAATAGCAACGATATTTCCTGATGGCCCAGACTAATGCTAGGCATTCTTTCTCAGTAGTCGAGTAGTTTTCTTCCGCCTTCAAGAGACGTCGACTAGCGTAAGCAATGACTCTTTCTGCACCGTCGATACTCTGAGTGAGCATTGCGCCGAGGCCAACATCGCTGGCATCAGTCTGTAAGCAAAACTTTACAGCGAAATCTGGACAAGCTAGGAAAGGGGCAGTGGTGAGACGTGTCTTGAGTGCATCGAACGCCTGTTGTTGCTCTACGTTCCAAAACCAACTCAAACCTTTCTTTAACAAACTTGTGAGAGGTTGTACGATAACAAGAGGCGATACCGAGACATCGATGTAACTCATTGACATTGGTTGGTGGCTGAAGGTAACGGATAGCTGCTACCTTTTCAGGGTCCGTATGGATACTATCCTCGCTGATAACATGACCTAGAAATTGGATCCGTTTCTGGAAGAAACGACATTTGTCTCGGTTGATCCTTAAATTGGCTTCTCGTAGACGTCGAAAGACTTCAAGCAGGTGTGAGAGGTGTTCCTCGAGCGTCTTTCCGATTACGATAATATCGTCTAGGTACGCGAAGGCATGTGGTTCTATTTCGGGTCCAATCACACTATCCAAAGCCCTCTGGAACGTGGCGGATGCGGAATGTAGGCCGAAGGGCATGACTTTCCAATGGAATAACCCGCGTCCGGGCACTGTGAAGGCTGTATGACATGTTGTGCTATTTGGGTAACGCCGTTGAGGCGGTCGAACTTAGTGATTTCCGCGTCAAGAACCGCTTGAAGTTCCGGCTCTAGTGTCTCCTGTTCCATACTGGATGATTGTTCTGGCTTTAAGTCCAACTCGGTTACCGGTTCCTTTTTGCTGCCGGGCTGGCGGAATAGTTCCGAAGGAAATCCACTCCCAGAATAAGAGGGTCCATCATCGATGGCATCGCTAACAATGTCATATGTACGGTCTGTGCCCCGAGGCTGATGGTTGCCCTAGGAGAACTTTTGATTGCTGCCCGAGTATTATCGGCAAGGTTAATATTAGTATTAATGTCTCGCAGAAGGAACGGGGCGAAGTGCTGAAAAGCCTCATTTATGAAACTCTTGTTCGCTCCTGAATGCAAGGTAGCTACCATTGGTTTCCTATTGACGAAGACATGGAGTTGGATGCGGTCTTTCTTTAGGAGGAGGGGGTTACTGGGCTGAAGTCCTTGTCTGGTCCCTCCGTCTGGCCCAGATTGAGACGAAGGTTTTACCCGTTTACCGAACGGAGTACGTACCCCCCTTCGTCCGCATTGCCAACACAACAACACACGGGGCTTCGTACATTCTCGTGCGAAGTGACCAGTTCCCGCACATTTGCGGCAAGCTGTACTGGTATCCACGAGTGCTTTTTGAGAGTTGGCATATAGCAGTCCCGTTTAGACTGGAAGGCATATGATCCAAGGGCTTATTTTGAACGGCGTTGCTCCTTTTCCAAGAATGTGCTGAGTACTCGCTGCCTTGCTCCAATCGAATTGTCTCATAATTTACCACCAACTTGGTTAAGCCGGGTAACGTTTGGAAATCATTTCGTCGCGTATACAGCTTGTAGTCTGGTAAAAGATTTTCGTAGATCCTGTCGAGTTCCTGTACCGTCGAGTAATGAGCTCTCTTCATCATCAATCGAAGGTCTACTAGATACTCCTTGTATGGTTCCTGATAGCGTTGCTTTCGAGCGCGTATGCTATCCTCTAGTTTCTCAAAATAACGTGGGGGTAGAAAGAACTCTAAGAATTCGGACTTGAAGTCGACCCACGTCATCTCCGGATAGCCGCTGGTTTGCCACCAGCTTTCGGCCCGTCCGATCAATAGGATGGCTATCATCGGAGGCAGTGTCTCCAAACTCAAACGGTAAGTCGCTGCTCGAGCCTCTATTTGCTCTATGAATAGATCGGTAGATCCGCGAAAGGCATTTCCCCATTTAGTTATACGTTCCGCGATCGCGGCATAGCTCCCAGTAGTACGGCCTACCATAGATTCATGGACTCGATTCCGCTCACTGGGCTCGATGTTAATCTTTAAGCCAGGCATGCCGAAAGGTGTCGGAGAACCGGAACGAGAACCAGAATGCGATTCAGAACGATAGTTAGTGTCTTGTGGCACCGGTAGTTGAGAAACAATTCCTTCGGGAGTAGGCGACGGTGCTCTAGACGGTGGCTTTACATCTAATTTCCTGTCCCCGGCATTAAATTGGACTTCGATTTCTGCGAGTCGACTCAATACCTCAGGATGATGATCCTCCCTTGAGGCGAACCCACGGAACCGATTTCTTAGGTCTTCCACTATTCCAGGTGGTTTTTGGTTTAAATATTTTGAACAAAATCTTTGCAATGGTTCAAATATATATAAGAAAGATCTATGCCTGTGGGTAGATTTCGATCCAGTTTGTTTATTTGAAATAAGTATATCCTTGAATGTAGGATATAGTTATTGGAGACGGGGTAGCTCCTCTCTCGATGTTGTCCAAAGAAAATAAACGTTTACTCCGATTACTGTTTAGAATATCCTTCAGAAAATAGTGGTCCTTGCTGCCGAATTTCCTGATGTCTTTTGCATTAATCTCCGTTGTATCCTTGAAGCTTAATTCTCATTGGCGATGAATATCCTTGTCCTATGTCCTTGTGAATCTTTCCGTTGTTAATCCGTGTATTGGTGAGTAGTCCTGTTAATGATCCTTGTCCAGTTGTTATTGAAGCAAATTTTTCCCTCGATGTTTTCTTGTTGAGTTCCAAACACTGACTGCCCTTTACTCTTCTGTCTCTTTCACTCTGCTGCTGCTGCTAATGCTAGTGGATTTTTTGGTTACCCATGCCCAGGTTCCGTTCAACTCATAATGCGGTAGGTTACAACCTCACTAATGGCTCTCTGAGAGGCACCTAAACTCGTTCTATCTGCTTCTGGTAACTTTAGCTCTTTTTCTCCTCTGTTGTAAAAAAAAAAAACTTTTAATAAAACTAATTTCGATATGCGACTCTGTCGATGGCTCCGTTGATTACTCTATGGCTAGCTCTGTCGATAACTCAGTAGCTGACTCCATTCATAATTCTCTCTGAGATATGCTGTTGATGAGATTATTAATCCTGTCGAAAACTCTGTTGATGACTCTGCTGATCATTCTGTAGAAACCCTGCCGGAGACTCTGCCGATATTCTTTTTTAAAACTGCTTTCCTGGTGTGACTCTGTCGACGGCTCCGTTGGTGACTCTATTGTTAGCTCTGTTGGTAACTCAGTAGCTGACTTCATTAATAATTCTCTCTGAAATATGCTGTTGAGATTATTAATCCTGTCGAAAACTCTGTTGGTGACTCTGCTGATAATTCTGTCGAAATCCTGCCGGAGACTCTGCCGGTTTTCTCACCTAGCATGGCATGACTGTGTGCGTGTTATATATATATTTTTGTTTAATTTGTTGCTCTCATTTCACTGTACTCAACATAAAAAAAAATCATACGAGTCTTCACAAAACGAATAGTTTTTTTTTGCTCATGTGTGTGTTAAACATAGGTGATATACCCATGCATACCCTTCCATACGCATACCCATAAGAATGTGTCCAATGTCTATGAGTCGCCTCTTCACGCATATGTACATACGTCACGAGTGAAGCAGAAATTTTTCTGCCTTGGAGGAAATGTGTGACGTAAGCATCACACACTGACACTTTCAGGCTAATCTCTGCAGTTCGTATCGTGAGCGCACACATGCACGAGAGTCAGCGACGCTCAAACACACTCACACGATCGGATGCGGCATTACACATGTGAGAGCCAATGCACACGAGCATCATCGTTTTTTTTTTTTCACACCCACGTGCATTTTGAAAACTCTTTTCTGTTTTTTTTCCACAACTTTCGCACAATAAAAAAAATACGCTAACACGAAACCCAACGCGCGACTGACAAAAAACGGTTGAATCAAAGCTGTGTGTAAGAGTGAGACATAAATGGCAAGAGAATGTTCGTAGCTCACACACACGCCCCGAATCAAACGGTGAATTGTCTATTCCCATTCTTACTGGACGCTCGTGTGTCCCTGTCTCTTTCTCGCATTTAACTGTCGCTTACACAGAAAACGCATTTAAAAGCGCGTGGCACATATAAGCTGTAAGGAAGCTCTGGCTGGAGTACAATTCGCAGTCCCAGAGTCCAGTCTACAGAACATTTATTTGATCTGGAGACCTTGATGAGTATTAGGATTGGGGACTGAGACCACATGAAGGGTGGAAAAGGGGGTGGTGATCTCGTCTGCCAAGCGAAGCCCGCTTAGCCAAGATCCGTTGCCTCTTGGACGGGAAAGGGAAGCGGGAGAGGGAATGTTAGTGTGGTTATGGGATAGGGATGTTGAAGAGGAACTGCAACGACTGATCTCGTCTGCCAAGCGAAGCCCGCTTGGCCAAGATCCGTTGCCTCCTCACTTTGAGTGACTGAGCCTAGAGACCAGCGACTGACTTCGTCTGCAGGAAAATAACTCATCCTGCCGAAGTCCGCTGGTCCTTCGGTTCCACTCAAATGGTTAAGTGGCCAAGGAGAAGGGAAGGGAAAGGGTATACATAGATTCAGTGCCGAATAAAGAAATTATGCCGGGTGGGTTAAATGATCATATTATAACGTTTATTAATAATTAATTAATCCTAAACATATTTTTGAAATCGGGGTCGCTACCGCACTCAAGCAAAAATAAAGGGGAATTTTGGTCATGGGCTCACCTGCTAATCCTGCAGGATCTCTTTAGGGTACTCTGTCTTTTGTCTTCTGCTACACTTGGTTACACTTGTTGATTTTTCACTGAGACTTCTCTTATTTGTTTCACTGGACAACTAATCACCCTCGTGGTTACTGGCGAAGTGATTTTCTCCTAATTCTAACTCGCTGTCGAAACCCACCCTTGCTCTGCCTACTTATGTCCCAACGGTGAAAACTTTCGATGCGTCTTGTGCTTTGGCACGCGTCACGATCGCGGTCTCTCCTCACTTTCAATTTTCTCATGGGCTCTTTGGCGTCGGCATGCAGCGCAGCGTCCGCTGTCGGGAACATGTTCTCTTCGCAACGCGTCGACGATGCAGCCGCATCAAGACGGTAGCTAGAAAGAGAGGGAGACGTCGATCGTAAGTATTGACTATTAGAAAAAAAAACTACAGTTAGTTTTCATGTTGAGGTATTTAATGTGCTCTCCATGGGCATATGAAAAATAGAAGTAACAATAATGAGGGGCCCCACATGGGCCTAGTTTAAACTGCAATGAAAATTTGACTCGTCACAAGTTGTTTACCAGGAGCCAGAAGAATAGTGTAGTATATTCATACAAATAATCATTTCATACAATGTGCTCAACTTGTAACACTTTGTTGCAAGTATAAACAATTAAACATATACGCATTAAAATATAATTGTGAACTTGAATATGTTCATATGTATACATTGAAGTATTTACATAAACATATTCACATAAACATACAATTAAGTATGAACATATATGTATGTACATTTATATATGCTCATACATATATTCACATAAGCACTGTATGCACAAGCGTAACATGAGCTAGAGCCAGGCCAACGTGTGACCGCTGACCAAGCACTTTGATGTATGCGCTCCAACAGTATGTATGTATGAACTGACATTCTCCTCGCAGTCGCAGCATAAGAATAAATATGTATAAATATGTAAAATGAATATTTTTTGAATAAAATCAATCTGAATATTACCACAAAGCAACACCGACTTGTTATTTATTTCAAAACTCTGAACCAAAGGAACCCGGTCATTACATGGCGACCGTGACAGGACACGAACTCTAAGCGGTGGATCACTCGGCTCATGGGTCGATGAAAAACGCAGCAAACTATGCGTCATCGTGTGAACTGCAGGACACATGAACATCGACATTTTGAACGCATATAAAAGCTTCTGCTCTCTGACGTGACGGTCGTGATGTTATTTTGTATATTTTTTTACAATTCCGTTAATAATTCGTTTAATAACATCTCAAATTCTCGTCGTAGATGTTTTCGTAAAACAAATTTCAATCTTCTTAACAGCCACATTTTCTCTTTTGATTGGTCATTTCTATTTGAGTGCTGTGATATAGATTGTGCAGTGAATTTTTTCTACTCTGCTCTTAATTATGTGAATGTCTCTACCGTCTCCAGTGCGCCAGTCTGGTTCACACGTAGGCCCTCTAATCTCCGTAACATTAAATCGAGATATTTTAAAAGATTTAAAAAAACTGGTTCACGACTTGACTATGCAAATTATTGTGTAGCCAAATCTCAATTTTGTCTTTTAAATACACAATGCTACAATAATTATATCGTTCGCTGTAAGGTTGAATTTTATAAGAACTCCAAAAGGTTTTACAACTTTGTTAATTCCAAAAGACGCTCTAATTTACTACCTTCCACCTTCAGACTTAATGACCAGACTGCTAATAATGATTCAGATATTGCAGATCTATTTGCTACATTCTTTTAGTCGACTTATTCTACTACTGATTCGGATCCCACACCTTATCCCTTCTCAATTCCACATTTAAATTGTATGTTTTTTCCTAGTATTACTGAAGACTGTATTATCTCTAGCTTGTCATATATGACGTCTTCCTTCGAACCCGGGCGTGATAATATACCTAGTTGCATCCTTAAAATGTGTTCGATTTCCCTATCTAAGCCTTTATCCCGGTTATTCTTTATATCGAGTGAGACTTGTAGCTTTCCTGATATTTGGAAGGAGTCTTTTATTATTCCGCTTTTTAAAAAGGGTAGCAAATCGGATATTTCTAACTACCGGGGCATTGCTAAACTTTCGGCAATACCTAAGCTGTTTGAGAAAATTATTACGTCTTCCCTTCAACACCTATCCAGATCCACTATTTCTCCTTGTCAGCATGGCTTCATGAAAGGTCGTTCGTCGGTTACCAACCTTTTAGAATTGACTACCCTTGTACACCATGGCTTCCGTAAAAAGTGTCAAACTGATGTTATTTGTACTGACTTTAGTAAGGCTTTCGATACGGTTGATCATTCTATGCTTCTTATGAAACTTAACTTCATGGTTAAACTATTGGCTTGGTTAAAGTCGTATCTTATTGGCAGAACCCAAAAAGGTGTCTTTTCGTTCCTCGATATCTAAAACTGTTCGAGTTACGTCAGGTGTCCCCCAAGGCAGTCATGTGGGCCCACTGTTATTTACCTTGTTTATAAATGATTTGCCTTTGGCCTTGGCTCATTCACGCGTGCTCATGTTTGCTGATGACGTCAAGATTTGTTATTCATATAATGATCCTTCTTTCCAACAGTACTTGCAATCAGATCTCGATGCGTTCTGTGATTGGTGTCACGTTAATAAATTTCACCTTAATGCCTCTAAGTGCGCTTTTATGACTTTCAGTCGTTTGTCGCCGTTCCTAGCTCATTACTCTATTAAGTCTGTTCTGATCCATATGTGACAAAGCTTTTATACACTTCGTTAGTTTGCCCTACTCTAGAATATTGCTCGCCAGTGTGGAACCCTCAATATGATGTTCACCAGCGTAGTATTGAATCGGTACAGCAATTCCTTAAGTTCGCGTTACGCGGTCTTAATTGGGACCCGAGTCTTCGCCTACCTTCTTATTCTGATAGACTTCTTCTTATTAATCTTCCTTCACTTTACATCCGTAGGCACGTATTTGACATTCTCTTTTTCCATAAAGTAGTCAACGGTGAAGTCATTTCTACCAATTTACTAGATACGCTATATTTTTGTGTTCCCTCACGTCGGACCAGAAACTTTTTTCCTCTTCACCTTAGTAGATGTTTGACTAACTACTCTCTTCACGAACATTTTCGTGTTCTTTGCCAATCTTTTAACAACCTTTCTCACCATATTTCTCCTCATCTATCTGTCACTTCTCTTCGCGCTATACTTTTTAATTATCTACAGCGAAACCACTGAAAATATTCTGGACTGGATATTGGATTGGCTGCAACTCATTCCTGACCACAAATAAAACACCTCCACCGGGTCGAGGATGTTTAGTTGTGCAGAAAGCTAAGCTACCTTCGTGAATTAATTATTATATGTATTTTAGTTTAGGTTTTTTGTCGACTGCTGATTTAGTTGACGTAAATAAATAAATAAATAAATAAAAAAATAAATAAAGAAATATCGCAGTCCATGCTGATAGCCCAAACCGACCTTGTTGACATTGTTGATCTTGGCGCGAAGGCTGGCATCATCACCCAATTGATATTTAGCACCAATGGCAAACTTGGTGTTGCTGGTGCCATTGATCCATGACAATTGCACGCCCACATCCAATTTGTCCGAAGTGCCTTTTTGTTTTCCAAGTCGATAATACAACAACAGCAACGACATCAAAAAGAAACGGAAAACAAAACCAACAAGAAAAATACGAATGAACAACAGTGAAGATATTCCCTTTGCGGAATCTGCTCCTATCGAGCAAAGGGATGCACCGACGCTAAAAGAAGCGTTAGAGCTGTATCCCAACGATGAACCGCGCCCACTCACAATAGCTGAGTACCGGGCCCGCAACACAAAATCTACAAAGCCAAAGAAGACCAAAAGAGGAGGCCAAGTACGTAAGCTGCTCCAGCAGAAGAGGCTGGAAGTAGACTTACTGGCCACTCTGAAGACGGAGGAAGACCGACAACGCTGCATAGAGCGTATTGACATCCTAATAGCTGAACTTCGCCCAAGAGCGAAGAAACGCAAGGGGGCCGCAGAAATGCGCAACCCTTAACTTGCCTTTAATTTAATAATTATAATTATAAGCTTAATAGCAAGTTGAAGCACGAAAGTGCAACTTGCGAACTACTACCTTTCTGCTAGGCTATTACTAACAATGTGGTTGGAGAATTTTTTTTTTTAAAAATCCATGAATTGTGAGCCAACCACATGCTCTTTAATTTTTCCACGTCTCTG
Organism: Drosophila paulistorum; assembly: GCA_018152135.1. Classification (NCBI taxonomy): domain Eukaryota; kingdom Metazoa; phylum Arthropoda; class Insecta; order Diptera; family Drosophilidae; genus Drosophila; species Drosophila paulistorum. The sequence goes on from JAECXG010000635.1 coordinate 388,175, forward strand.
GATCGCTGTGCAAGACACAGTTCAGATAAATTTATTTTCTTTTCTTTTGTTTTCAAAAAAAAAAAAAATTTTTTTTAAATAAAAAAAATAATCCTCAAATATGCATGAATCCATAACAATTATTTTTATATTTCAAATAATATTCGTATTGAAGCAAATAAGACCAAAGCTTAAAATACTTATAAAAAAATGAAGTAAGTAAGTCGTCTCGCCGACTTAGGTATACCATACACCAGCAACAAAAATATTTCAAATTTGTAATAAGAAATGCATTTGCCTATTTTAAAAAAATTCTGTTCACATGCTTTTTTACAAGCATATCTTAGTATCTCGCTCACTCATGCCTATGAGCACCCTTGCGCCCCCACCAGCCAACGGCCAACTCCGGCCCTATGAAAAAAACGTTTATATGCAAAACTTGGATATTTTTAGTAAGATTTTGATCAAATTTGGTATCTTGCTGGGTATTAGTATCAAATTTAAGTGTGCCAAATTTGATTCCACAAGCTAGAAAATTACGGGAAATAATCGAGTTTTTCAATCTTCGGGGGCGGAAAGGGGCGTGCCCTTTACTCTTCTGTCTCTTTCACTCTGCTGCTGCTGCTAATGCTAGTGGATTTTTTGGTTACCCATGCCCAGGTTCCGTTCAACTCATAATGCGGTAGGTTACAACCTCACTAATGGCTCTCTGAGAGGCACCTAAACTCGTTCTATCTGCTTCTGGTAACTTTAGCTTTTTTTCTCCTCTGTTGTAAAAAAAAAACTTTTAATAAAACTAATTTCGATATGCGACTCTGTCGATGGGTCCGTTGATTACTCTATGGCTAGCTCTGTCGATAACTCAGTAGCTGACTCCATTCATAATTCTCTCTGAGATATGCTGTTGATGAGATTATTAATCCTGTCGAAAACTCTGTTGATGACTCTGCTGATCATTCTGTAGAAACCCTGCCGGAGACTCTGCCGATATTCTTTTTTAAAACTGCTTTCCTGGTGTGACTCTATCGACGGCTCCGTTGGTGACTCTATTGTTAGCTCTGTTGGTAACTCAGTAGCTGACTTCATTAATAATTCTCTCTGAAATATGCTGTTGAGATTATTAATCCTGTCGAAAACTCTGTTGGTGACTCTGCTGATAATTCTGTCGAAATCCTGCCGGAGACTCTGCCGGTTTTCTCACCTAGCATGGCATGACTGTGTGCGTGTTATATATATATTTTTGTTTAATTTGTTGCTCTCATTTCACTGTACTCAACATAAAAAAAAATCATACGAGTCTTCACAAAACGAATAGTTTTTTTTTGCTCATGTGTGTGTTAAACATAGGTGATATACCCATGCATATCCTTCCATACGCATACCCATAAGAATGTGTCCAATGTCTATGAGTCGCCTCTTCACGCATATGTACATACGTCACGAGTGAAGCAGAAATTTTTCTGCCTTGGAGGAAATGTGTGACGTAAGCATCACACACTGACACTTTCAGGCTAATCTCTGCAGTTCGTATCGTGAGCGCACACATGCACGAGAGTCAGCGACGCTCAAACACACTCACACGATCGGATGCGGCATTACACATGTGAGAGCCAATGCACACGAGCATCATCGTTTTTTTTTTTCACACCCACGTGCATTTTGAAAACTCTTTTCTGTTTTTTTTTCCACAACTTTCGCACAATAAAAAAATACGCTAACACGAAACCCAACGCGCGACTGACAAAAAACGGTTGAATCAAAGCTGTGTGTAAGAGTGAGACATAAATGGCAAGAGAATGTTCGTAGCTCACACACACGCCCCGAATCAAACGGTGAATTGTCTATTCCCATTCTTACTGGACGCTCGTGTGTCCCTGTCTCTTTCTCGCATTTAACTGTCGCTTACACAGAAAACACATTTAAAAGCGCGTGGCACATATATATATATTAATATTTCCCCCATAATACTCATCAAGGTCCCTGCTCGCCGCCATCTGTAAGGAAGCTCTGGCTGGAGTACAATTCGCAGTCCCAGAGTCCAGTCTACAGAACATTTATTTGATCTGGAGACCTTGATGAGTATTAGGATTGGGGACTGAGACCACATGAAGGGTGGAAAAGGGAAGGGAAAGGAGTAGGAGAGGAGTCCAAGAGGAGTAGCAACGACTGATCTCGTCTGCCAAGCGAAGCCCGCTTAGCCAAGATCCGTTGCCTCTTGGACGGGAAAGGGAAGCGGGAGAGGGAATGTTAGTGTGGTTATGGGATAGGGATGTTGAAGAGGAACTGCAACGACTGATCTCGTCTGCCAAGCGAAGCCCGCTTGGCCAAGATCCGTTGCCTCCTCACTTTGAGTGACTGAGCCTAGAGACCAGCGACTGACTTCGTCTGCAGGAGAATAACTCATCCTGCCGAAGTCCGCTGGTCCTTCGGTTCCACTCAAATGGTTAAGAGGCCAAGGAGAAGGGATGGGAAAGGGTATACATAGATTCAGTGCCGAATAAAGAAATTATGCCGGGTGGGTTAAATGATCATATTATAACGTTTATTAATAATTAATTAATCCTAAACATATTTTTGAAATCTGGGTCGCTACCGCACTCAAGCAAAAATAAAGGGGAATTTTGGTCATGGGCTCACCTGCTAATCCTGCAGGATCTCTTTAGGGTACTCTGTCTTTTGTCTTCTGCTACACTTGGTTACACTTGTTGATTTTTCACTGAGACTTCTCTTGTTTGTTTCACTGGACAACTAATCACTCTCGTGGTTACTGGCGAAGTGATTTTCTCCTAATTCTAACTCGCTGTCGAAACCCACCCTTGCTCTGCCTACTTATGTCCCAACGGTGAAAACATTCGATGCGTCTTGTGCTTTGGCACGCGTCACGATCGCGGTCTCTCTCTCTCACTTTCAATTTTCTCATAGCTCTTTGGCGTCGGCATGCAGCGCAGCGTCCGCTGTCGGGAACATGTTCTCTTCGCAACGCGTCGACGATGCAGCCGCATCAAGACGGTAGCTAGAAAGAGAGGGAGACGTCGATCGTAAGTATTGACTATTAGAAAAAAAAAAACTACAGTTAGTTTTCATGTTGAGGTATTTAATGTGCTCTCCATGGGCATATGAAAAATAGAATTAACAATAATGAGGGGCCCCACATGGGCCTAGTTTAAACTGCAATGAAAATTTGACTCGTCACAAGTTGTTTACCAGGAGCCAGAAGAATAGTGTAGTATATTCATACAAATAATCATTTCATACAATGTGCTCAACTTGTAACACTTTGTTGCAAGTATATACAATTAAACATATACGCATTAAAATATAATTGTGAACTTGAATATGTTCATATGTATACATTGAAGTATTTACATAAACATATTCACATAAACATACAATTAAGCATGAACATATATGTACGTACATTTATATATGCTCATACATATATTCACATAAGCACTGTATGCACAAGCGTAACATGAGCTAGAGCCAGGCCAACGTGTGACCGCTGACCAAGCACTTTGATGTATGCGCTCCAACAGTATGTATGTATGAACTGACATTCTCCTCGCAGTCGCAGCATAAGAATAAATATGTATAAATATGTAAAATGAATATTTTTTGCATAAAATCAATCTGAATATTACCACAAAGCAACACCGACTTGTTATTTATTTCAAAACTCTGAACCAAAGGAACCCGGTCATTACATGGCGACCGTGACAGGACACGAACTCTAAGCGGTGGATCACTCGGCTCATGGGTCGATGAAGAACGCAGCAAACTATGCGTCATCGTGTGAACTGCAGGACACATGAACATCGACATTTTGAACGCATATAAAAGCTTCTGCTCTCTGACGTGACGGTCGTGATGTTATTTTGTATATTTTTTTTACAATTCCGTTAATAATTCGTTTAATAACATCTCAAATTCTCGTCGTAGATGTTTTCGTAAAACAAATTTCAATCTTCTTAACAGCCACATTTTCTCTTTTGATTGGTCATTTCTATTTGAGTGCTGTGATATAGATTGTGCAGTGAATTTTTTCTACTCTGCTCTTAATTATGTGAATGTCTCTACCGTCTCCAGTGCGCCAGTCTGGTTCACACGTAGGCCCTCTAATCTCCGTAACATTAAATCGATATATTTTAAAAGATTTAAAAAAACTGGTTCACGACTTGACTATGCAAATTATTGTGTAGCCAAATCTCAATTTTGTCTTTTAAATACACAATGCTACAATAATTATATCGTTCGCTGTAAGGTTGAATTTTATAAGAACTCCAAAAGGTTTTACAACTTTGTTAATTCCAAAAGACGCTCTAATTTACTACCTTCCACCTTCAGACTTAATGACCAGACTGCTAATAATGATTCAGATATTGCAGATCTATTTGCTACATTCTTTTAGTCGACTTATTCTACTACTGATTCGGATCCCACACCTTATCCCTTCTCAATTCCACATTTGAATTGTATGTTTTTTCCTAGTATTACTGAAGACTGTATTATCTCTAGCTTGTCATATATGACGTCTTCCTTCGAACCCGGGCGTGATAATATACCTAGTTGCATCCTTAAAATGTGTTCGATTTCCCTATCTAAGCCTTTATCCCGGTTATTCTTTATATCGAGTGAGACTTGTAGCTTTCCTGATATTTGGAAGGAGTCTTTTATTATTCCGCTTTTTAAAAAGGGTAGCAAATCGGATATTTCTAACTACCGGGGCATTGCTAAACTTTCGGCAATACCTAAGCTGTTTAAGAAAATTATTACGTCTTCCCTTCAACACCTATCCAGATCCACTATTTCTCCTTGTCAGCATGGCTTCATGAAAGGTCGTTCGTCGGTTACCAACCTATTAGAATTGACTACCCTTGTACACCATGGCTTCCGTAAAAAGTGTCAAACTGATGTTATTTGTACTGACTTTAGTAAGGCTTTCGATACGGTTGATCATTCTATGCTTCTTATGAAACTTAACTTCATGGTTAAACTATTGGCTTGGTTAAAGTCGTATCTTATTGGCAGAACCCAAAAGGTGTCTTTTCGTTCCTCGATATCTAAAACTGTTCGAGTTACGTCAGGTGTCCCCCAAGGCAGTCATGTGGGCCCACTGTTATTTACCTTGTTTATAAATGATTTGCCTTTGGCCTTGGCTCATTCACGCGTGCTCATGTTTGCTGATGACGTCAAGATTTGTTATTCATATAATGATCCTTCTTTCCAACAGTACTTGCAATCAGATCTCGATGCGTTCTGTGATTGGTGTCACGTTAATAAATTTCACCTTAATGCCTCTAAGTGCGCTTTTATGACTTTCAGTCGTTTGTCGCCGTTCCTAGCTCATTACTCTATTAAGTCTGTTCTGATCCATATGTGACAAAGCTTTTATACACTTCGTTAGTTTGCCCTACTCTAGAATATTGCTCGCCAGTGTGGAACCCTCAATATGATGTTCACCAGCGTAGTATTGAATCGGTACAGCAATTCCTTAAGTTCGCGTTACGCGGTCTTAATTGGGACCCGAGTCTTCGCCTACCTTCTTATTCTGATAGACTTCTTCTTATTAATCTTCCTTCACTTTACATCCGTAGGCACGTATTTGACATTCTCTTTTTCCATAAAGTAGTCAACGGTGAAGTCATTTCTACCAATTTACTAGATACGCTATATTTTTGTGTTCCCTCACGTCGGACCAGAAACTTTTTTCCTCTTCACCTTAGTAGATGTTTGACTAACTACTCTCTTCACGAACATTTTCGTGTTCTTTGCCAATCTTTTAACAACCTTTCTCACCATATTTCTCCTCATCTATCTGTCACTTCTCTTCGCGCTATACTTTTTAATTATCTACAGCGAAACCACTGAAAATATTCTGGACTGGATATTGGATTGGCTGCAACTCATTCCTGACCACATTGACTGTGAATCGGGGCATAGCTGGCACCTTGTTGCAAATAAAACACCTCCACCGGGTCGAGGATGTTTAGTTGTGCAGAAAGCTAAGCTACCTTCGTGAATTAATTATTATATGTATTTTAGTTTAAGTTTTTTGTCGACTGCTGATTTAGTTGACGTAAATAAATAAATAAATAAATAAAAAAATAAATAAAGAAATATCGCAGTCCATGCTGATAGCCCAAACCGACCTTGTTGACATTGTTGATCTTGGCGCGATGGCTGGCATCATCACCCAATTGATATTTAGCACCAATGGCAAACTTGGTGTTGCTGGTGCCATTGATCCATGACAATTGCACGCCCACATCCAATTTGTCCGAAGTGCCTTTTTGTTTTCCAAGTCGATAATACAACAACAGCAACGACATCAAAAAGAAACGGAAAACAAAACCAACAAGAAAAATACGAATGAACAACAGTGAAGATATTCCCTTTGCGGAATCTGTTCCTATCGAGCAAAGGGATGCACCGACGCTAAAAGAAGCGTTAGAGCTGTATCCCAACGATGAACCGCGCCCACTCACAATAGCTGAGTACCGGGCCCGCAACACAAAATCTACAAAGCCAAAGAAGACCAAAAGAGGAGGCCAAGTACGTAAGCTACTCCAGCAGAAGAGGCTGGAAGTAGACTTACTGGCCACTCTGAAGACGGAGGAAGACCGACAACGCTGCATAGAGCGTATTGACATCCTAATAGCTGAACTTCGCCCAAGAGCGAAGAAACGCAAGGGGGCCGCAGAAATGCGCAACCCTTAACTTGCCTTTAATTTAATAATTATAATTATAAGCTTAATAGCAAGTTGAAGCACGAAAGTGCAACTTGCGAACTACTACCTTTCTGCTAGGCTATTACTAACAATGTGGTTGGAGAATTTTTTTTTAAAAATCCATGAATTGTGAGCCAACCACATGCTCTTTAATTTTTCCACGTCTCTGGATCGCTGTGCAAGACACAGTTCAGATAAATTTTTTTCTTTTCTTTTGTTTTCAAAAAAAAAATTTTTTTAATAAAAAAAAATCCTCAAATATGCATGAATCCATAACAATTATTTTTATATTTCAAATAATATTCGTATTGAAGCAAATAAGACCAAAGCTTAAAATACTTATAAAAAAATGAAGTAAGTAAGTCGTCTCGCCGACTTAGGTATACCATACACCAGCAACAAAAATATTTCAAATTTGTAATAAGAAATGCATTTGCCTATTTTAAAAAAATTCTGTTCACATGCTTTTTACAAGCATATCTTAGTATCTCGCTCACTCATGCCTATGAGCACCCTTGCGCCCCCACCAGCCAACGGCCAACTCCGGCCCTATGAAAAAACGTTTATATGCAAAACTTGGATATTTTTAGTAAGATTTTGATCAAATTTGGTATCTTGCTGGGTATTAGTATCAAATTTAAGTGTGCCAAATTTGATTCCACAAGCTAGAAAATTACGGGAAATAATCGAGTTTTTCAATCTTCGGGGGCGGAAAGGGGCGTGGCAAAATCTTAGTACATACAAAATGTGCGTATTCACTAAGCAAATATACATACCAATTATGGTGTCTCTCTCTATAATAGTTTTTGAGATAAACGTTTTTTTCAATGCGGGGGCGAAAAGGGGCGTGCCAAAAATTTGAAATAAACTCGAACACTCTACATACTACATGAGCCTACATACCAAATTTGGTGGCTCTATCTCTTAAAGTCTCCGAGATTTAGGCGTTCACACGGACGGACAGCCAGACAGACGGACGGACGGACAGACAGACGGACATGGCTATATCGACTCGCCTGTTGATACTGATCAAGAATATATATACTTTATTGAGTCGGAAAAGCTTCCTTCTGCCTGTTACATACATTTTGGCGACTTTAATATACCATTTCACCCTATGGGTATGGTATAAAAAATTATTTTAAAGTAATTTTTAAACAAAAGGTTTTGAGCTGTATTTATGGGCTTTTGTTCCCTATTTTTTTCCCGTATTTGTCATCTTCATTTTATTAAATTAAAATAGTCTCATATAGGATCGTTAGTCAGTGAGGTCATTATTAGAATTATACAAAAAAATATTTAAGAAGCTAACTTTGGCAATGCCGAAGTTTTTATACCCTTGCAGTCCTTGGCAATAATACTTTTACGTTTTAAAATTTGTTTCCCTGCAACTCAATTCATCAATGCACAAACAAAACATTCAAATTATTACTCTTTTTACTACAAATTTTTTTTTCTTCCATCATTCCGTAAGCAAAGCACAACACGCACACACAGTTCGTGTAGCGCTGCGTCTGTGAACCGATTTGTATTGACATAACTTGTGTTCTATTTATACGATCAGATTCAAATTCTCTGAGATTTTATCTCCAATACTATCATATTGCTAAATTTCATGGGGATACTCCAATTTTTGCAAAAATTTTTGTTGTAGAGCTATGTGATATAGTAGTCCGATCCTGAGTGATTTTCATACTTTATCATCTCCGGCCTAAAAGTAGGTCAAATATCAAATTTCATTTCGATAGCTCTTAAGATGCCAGCGTGAAGTTGATTTGCACAGACGGACGGACGGACGGACGGGCAGACGGACATGGCTATATCGACTCAGCTTCTCATGCTGATCAAGAATTTATATACTTTATGGGATCGGAAACGTCTCCTTCTGTGCGTTACAAACATCTGACCAATTTTATAATACCCTCTGCAAGGGTATAAAAAACAAAAATTTGTTTAATAAACTCCATATGTTCGATATACCATGAGTAAATTTGATGATATATCTCTTATACCCACAATGGGGTTAATAGAAACAAAATCAGTGAACTCCACTGCTAATGTTATAAATAAAATAGAATCATCAAATACTGACTTGAAATTAACAATCATATTGTTATTGATATGTTTTATATAAAGCTTACCTATTACACAATAAAAGTGTAACTAAAAGAGCCATAGGCCAAGCTAATGACCTAGATAAGGTCTAAAGATTAAAAAAAAAAACAAAAATTTTTTTTTTGGAAAACAATGGCCACTCTTGATAATTATTTTGCAAGAATAAACGCTAGGATTCCAGTATTGTTCAAGATTTAATTGAGGTTTTTAGAAATGAGCAAATCAATTCACCACAAACTCAATAAACTTGGTACAAATTAGGTCAGCTTACCTTAATATAACGGGAGATGATTTCCCAGTTCAAGGAGGCTCTAGGGTACAGATGAGTTTCGTCCACACAGTACCATATGTATGTTGTTTTTCCAATGCAGCAGGCACATATCGTTTCTACCGAATGGAGGAACCGAGGCAGTAAGCCTAAACGACCCTTTTTATACATACATCCATATTAATAGGCCTAACAAGTTAGTGTAGAATATGAATAAGATAGAAACAAAAAAGCTACAAAAATATTTACCTTTCCTCGATTTCCTGATACAACCAGGTGAAACAAATCACAAATAGCCCACAACTACAAATTTAAAAAAAATATTGTAGATCTTATGAAAAATCCATAAAAGTAGCTTATAGTAGATTGTTAGCTAAGATTCCTTTACGTAAAGACGTGCCCGGATGAGTCCACGAACTTTTCAAGGACTCAATCGCGCTGATAGACATATCAGAATCTAGTACAGTACAATAGATTTAACAGACTCAGATGTAGAAATAATAGATATAGAATAATAAAAAAATGAACATTTTCGAAAATTTTGTTATTTTTAACAAACTATATTCACTTGGGATGATATAATAGGAAAAGCTAGAATACACGCACAAGAATTAACTAAATCTTGTAAGTGCCTCTCGCAGAATAGAGAAACATCCCAAAACAAGGTAACCAAAAACACGAAAATAATAACTGACAAGCTCCAAGCTATTAGAGAAGTATTAACTGAGCACTATAGCAAACTAAAGGCAGGGCAAAACACAGCCGCAAATGCGTTCTACAGTGATTGCAAACAAAAAGCAATAACTGTGCTAAACAGACACAATATTGAATTTAAACAAACACCTGCTTTGGAAACTTCAATAGTACTGGAAGAAAAAACGCAACTAATGGCTGATGAAGAAATAGGTCAAGAAGAACCATCAGTGAGCTCTGATCAATCAATCATAAGTCATATTAAACCAGCAATTCCAAAAGGAAGCAACAAAATGACTCAAACAGTGGTAGAATTCATAAACACAACCACCAGGCTGCTACCATACTTCGATGGTGATATTAAAAACGTACAAGGTTTCATTGAGGCGCTTCGCGTACTTGACACCATAAAAGAAACGCATGAAGCAGTAGCCATCGAAATCATAAAATCAAAATTCAAAGGTCAAGCGGGTAATACTCTAAGCTCTGAAACAACGATTGATGAAGTAATACGAAAACTATCAACAATCTTCAAGGGTGAATCAGTGGATCTTTTAACAGCAAAAATTAAAAATCTGAGATTACTGAGTTGACCGCATATATTTCGGATGGTCGGATGGTCTTCCAACTGAACAAGCAATAAAATACACTACCAAAGTGGCAGTAAATGCTATTGTAAGTCATACCAAAAGTCAAAGAGTCCAGATATTAATGGAATCAGGAAACTTTGATTCAGCTAAAGAAGCCATCACTAGATTTACCACTCTTTCAGTAGAGTCGGGTTCCACAGAAAGTACCCAAAATAATACCATTTTTTATGCCCAGCATAATGACCGCGGTAGACGCCGCTACAGCAATAATGGTAACTGGAGAAACAACTCGAATTGGAACAATAACAATTCGAGTTGGAGCAATAACGATGCCCACAGAGCCCAACGAGGCCGAAATTATTCACGCTACCGAAGAGGCGGCCGTGGAGGTGGATAACAAAATAATAATAGACAAAACACAAATAACCAACAGAATGGTTATAACAATACAAATGTCCGAATTACCCAAAGCGACCAGGGAAACGGACAAGCTCCTTCAAATGCTCAGAATTAAAAAATAAAGTATACTCTATTAACCTAAGTCTTAATAATTTCGTATCATTTAAGAATGTTAAAACCAATAAGAAAATAACATTCTTAATTGATACCGGTGCAGATATTTCAATAATAAAAGAAAATTCTGATGTATTTCATGACATCAAAGTAAACAAAACTGTAGACATTCGAGGCATAGGAGAAGGAGTAATAAACTCCAAAGGCCTAGTCTCAATAGAATTGCACACAGCTAAATATATTATTCCATACGAATTTCATCTGCTTCATTCAGATTTCGCAATCCTATGCGATGGAATAATAGGATTAGATTTCATAAAAACTTTTGATTGCAAATTAGATTACAGCAATTCAGAAGATTGGTTTATACTTAGACCACAAAAATTAACGTACCAAATTTCTGTTCCAATAACATACAATTCTGGTAATAACTCAACACTTCTACCAGCAAGATCCCAAGTGGTACGCAAAATAGAACTATCTTCAGCAGAAGGTAACATTTTAATTCCGAATCAGGAAATTAAACCGGGAGTTTATGTTGCAAACACTATTGCAACAGCCCAAAGTACTTTTGTTCGATTTTTAAATACCACAGATAAATGCCAAATATTAGGCTTTAACAATTTAAAGTTTGAATCACTTTCGAACTACGATATAGTTGAAAATACCAAAGATATAAGAAAAGAAACTGTAATTCATAAATTGAAGAAAAATTTCCCAACACTATTCAAAGACAAACTCGAAAAATTGTGTACTGAGTATAGTGATGTGTTCAGTGATGTGTTGACACCGAACCGATCACAACAAATAATTTTTATAAACAAAAATTAAGACTTAAGGATGATGAACCGGTACATGTGAAAAATTACCGGAGTCCGCATAGCCAAATAGACGAGATCGAGCGACAAGTTGGAAAGTTAATTGAACAGGGTATTGTTGAAGCAACTGTTTCGCCTTATAATAGCCCACTCTTACTAGTCCCAAAGAAAACACTTTCGGGATCTAAAGAAAAAAAATGGCGATTAGTAATTGACTATCGTCAAATAAACAAAAAATTGCTGTCAGATAAGTTTCAGCTCCCCAAAATTGATGATATTCTTGATCAATTGGGAGGAGCAAAATATTTTTCTTGCCTTGACTTAATGTCAGGTTTTCATCAAATAGAACTAGAAGATAGAACGAGCAATGGCTCATATCGCTTCACGCGATTACCTTTCGGTCTAAAAATAGCACCTCACTCATTTCAGACAATGATGACAATAGCATTCTCAGGGCTTGAGCCCAGCCAAGCTTTCCTCTATATGGATGATTTAATCATTATTGGTTGTTCTGAACAACATATGATTAAAAATTTAGTAGATGTTTTTAAACTGCAGAAAAAACAATCTAAAACTGCATCCAGAAAAATGCTCATTTTTTATGCATGAGGTGACATTCCTAGGTCACAAATGCACAGACAAAGGAATCTTGCCAGACGACACAAAATTTGACGTCATCAAGAATTATCCAGTCCCACATGATGCAGATAGTGCTAGACGTTTCGTTGCATTTTGCAATTATTATAGACGTTTCATAAAAAATTTCGCCGAATATTACCGGCACATAACAAGATTATGTAAAAAGAATGTTCCATTCGAATGGACAGCAGAATGCGCAAATGCATTCCAATACTTAAAAGAAAAGCTCGTTCAACCTAATATATTGCAGTACCCAGATTTCAGCAAAGAATTTTGCATAATCACAGATGCAGGCAAACAAGCATGTGGATCAGTTTTAACACAAAACTATAATGGACTCCAGCTTCCAGTTTCATATGCATCAAGAGCGTTCACTAAAGGTGAAAGCAACAAGAGTACTACAGAACAAGAGCTAGCAGCAATACATTGGGCAATAACATATTTTCGACCATATATATATGGAAAACATTTCACAGTGCGAACAGACCATAGACCATTAACATATTTATTCTCCATGGTCAACCCGAGTTCAAAACTAACACGCATGCGGCTAGAATTGAAAGAGTACGACTTTACAGTAGAGTATTTGAGAGGTAAAGATAATTTTGTGGCAGACGCCTTATCGCGGATAACTATATCCGAAATAAAAGATATGAGTACAAAAGTCCTGAAAGTCACAACCAGGCAACAAGGTAGACAGAAAAACTGCGCAGTTAATAAAGAAGAGCTTTTGCCAAGGCAAAAACTTCAAAATGCTTCTAGGCCCAAAGTATAAGAAGTCATCAATAATGACGAGGTACGGAAAGTAGTGACCTTGCGAATAACAGAATCTAAATGTTCATTGAAACATGGAAAGAAAGTTATGGCAAGAATTGAAGTTAGCGATTTGTATACCAATGGAATTCTCGACCGGTATACTTGAAATCAACTAAAATTGGCACCGAGCGAAAAGATCTTTGAAATTATTTCAATAGATTCTGTTAAAAATATGGGCAGTAATATATTGAAAACATTAAGAGTAGCGCTACTTCAGCCGGCGACCCTAATAGAAAATGAAAAAGAAAAAGAAGCAATACTCTCTACATATCATGATGATCCAAGGTCATACTGGCATTACCAGAACCCTGGCAAAAATCAAAAGACACTACTATTGGAAAAATATGGGACGCCATATCAAAGAGTACATAAGGAGATGTAATAAATGCCTGGTGCCAAAAACGACGACACATACGAAGACTCCCATGATATTAACAGAAACACCAGCGAAGACTTTTGATAAAGTTATAGTGTACAATAGGTACGCTACCAAAATCAGATAATGAAAATGAGTATATTGTCACATTGATATGCGATCTAACAAAATACCTAATAGCCATTCCAGTTGCATCTAAGAGTGCAAGTAATGTACCTAAAACTATATTCGAAAATTGTATACTACAGTACGGTCCAATGAAAACACTCATTACGGACATGGGAACTGAGTATAAAAATCAGATTATAACAGATATATGCAAGTACATGAAGATTAAAAATCTGACATCTACAGCATAGCACCACCAGACTTTAGGGACAATAGAACGAAGTCATAGAACATTCAATGAATATATTCGTTCATACATATCAGCGGATAAGTCCGATTAAGATGCTTGGATACAATATTTCACTTATTGTTACAACACAACACCCTCGGCAGTGCATGAATATTGTCCATACGAACTAGTATTTGGAAGACTACCAAATCAGTTCATTGATTTTAACAAAATAGATAGAATAGATCCAATATACAATTTAGACGACTACTCTAAGGAAATAAAATTTAGAAGAGAACTAGCATATAAAAGAGCTAGGATAATGTTAGAAAACCATAAGTTAAATAATAAGAAATACTACGACGAAAATATTGCCGATTTCGATTTAAACATAGGAGACAAAGTTTTATTAAGAAAAGAAATAGGTCATAAACTAGATGCTAAATATATAGGGCCTTATAAGGTAGTGATTATAGAAGAAAATGACAATATATTAATAGCAGATAATAAGAATAAAAACCAGAAGGGTCATAAAAACAGATTAAAACCATTTTCGGAATGAACAACCGTAAAAATAATAACATACATTTTATAATTTTCATAATACTTAAGTAATTTTAAAAAAATACAAACAAAAAAAAAATATCAAAGAAGCTAACTTCGGCAATGCCGAATGCCGAATGCAGGCCTTGGCAATAATTTTTTTACATTTTGAAATTTCTTTCCTTGCAACTCAATTCATCAACACACAAACAAAACATTCAAATTATTTCTCTCTTTACTACAAATTTTTAAGCAAAGCACAACACGCATACACATACATACATACATACGTGTAGCGCTACGTCTGTGTGTGCGTATGCATATGCTCTGTTTGATTTGCTGATGGCGTAGAACCGATTTGTATTGACTGTAACTTGTGTTCTATTTATCCGATCGAACTCAAATTTTGGGATCTGAGATTTTATGTCAAATTCTACTATATTGGTAAATTTCATGGGGATACTCCAATTTTTGCAAAAATTTTTGTTCTAGAGCTATATGATATAGTAGTCCGATCCTGACAATTTTCATACTCTATTATCTCCCGGCTAAAAGTAGCTCAAATATGAAATTTCATTCCGATAGCTCTTAAGATGACAGCGTGAAGTTGATTTGCACAGACGGACGGACGGACGGACGGACGGACAGACGGACATGGCTATATCGACTCAGCTTCTCATGCTGATCAAGAATATATATACTTTATGGGGTCCGAAACGTCTCCTTCTGTGCGTTACAAACATCTGACCAATTTTATAATACCCTCTGCAAGGGTATAAAAAATTTTCCTAAGATACACAAAGGTGTAAGTAAAGACTTTACCTTTATTTTACCTTTACTATTATCAATCATCATTGCAATAACTCCATAATATGACGTTATTCTTTAAAAAGGGGAGGTGTAGTATATTCATACAAATAATCATTCAATACAATGAGCTCAACTTGTTACACTTTGTTGCAAGCATAAACAATTAAACATATACGCATTAAAATATAATTGTGCACTTGAATATGTTCATATGTATACATTGAAGTATTCACATAAACATACAATTAAGCATGAACATATATGTATGATAAGGGACAGAGCCCTAGATACTTTTATTAGGGGCCTGAATGGTAACCTATTGTCTGGACGTTGACGAGTACAATGCGAAGTACGTTCAAGTGGCCCTTACGACACCAGGACATAGGCTGTTTCGCGCGAGCCCAAGCAGTGCGCTGTCCACCTCCCGCACGACCGACCGTGAGCGCAGCCGTATATCGGACGGCACGATCGCGTGGACAAATACAAGTATAACGGACAAACAATTAAAAATTAGATTAACTACAGCTAATTACGAGCAAAATGTGCTAAAATAGAGGTTTTCACAAGAGAAAGAGAGGCTTCTGAACTGATTACGGGATACAGAAGATTGTAATCAGAACATAGGACTCGAAAAAGTTCATGCAAAGAATAGTTAGAACTACAATGTTTTAAAGATAGAGGAATAAAATTTCTAGTAGGTCTACGGGGTACAGATAGGTTTAACTGGTTCAATAGCTCAGGAGAGTCTATTTCACCTATTAAAAGTTTATGAATAAAGATAGCACCAAGCATTACTCTACGATTAATTAATGAAGGAAAATTGATTAAAAGAAGCCTACTGGAGTATGATGGCATATTGACATTGCGATCCCAATTTAGACCACTAAGAGCAAATAGCAGAAATTGCTTTTCAACAGATTCAATTTTACTTCGGTGCGTCTCATATTGAGGTGACCATATGCAAGATCCGTACTCTAAGATAGGACGGATTAATGAAGTATACAGAAGTTTGGTTGTGTACGGATCGTCAAACTCTTTTGACCATCGTTTCACAAACCCAAGAACATTCATAGCTTTACTAACTGTAGCAGAAATATGAGGATTAAAGGTTAATTTATGGTCCATAAGAACACCTAAGTCATTGACAATATCTAACCGCTCTAAGGCAGTGTCGTTAAGATAATAAGTTGCTAAGTGTGGAGTGCATCTATAAAAAGACATAACTTTACATTTAGAGCCGTTAAGGTTTAATAGGTTGGTTTCACACCAACTCTGAAGATCATTAAGATCCGATTGAAGTAGGCAAGAAGACGATATGTCTTTAAAACTGAGGTAAAGCTTAACATCATCCACGTACATAAGCACCCGAGAATGTGACACTACCAATGGAAGATCATTTATAAAAAGAGTGATTAGCAATGGACCCAAATGAATACCCTGAGGTACTCCAGAAGTCACTTGGATGATCTTAGAAAATGAAGACTTAAAGACCTTTTTGTGTACGCTTAGAAAGATATCGAAAAATCCAATCTAGCAAAAGGCTGGGGATGCCAAGTGCATTTAACTTATATAAAAGTAGAGTGTGATTAACAGAGTCAAAGGCCTTGCTGAAGTCAGTATAAATGACATCGGTTTGCACGGCAGTCTTGAATCCTTTGATTGAGTGAGATGTAAATTCTAATAGGTTAGTAGTTGTCGATCTACGTTTTTTAAACCCATGTTGGCATGACGAAATGATTGAGCTACAAAAATGTTGCAATTGAGACGTTATTATTTTCTCAAATGCTTTGGGTATGGCAGACAATTTAGAAATACCCCTATAATTGGAGGCTTCGGACTTTTTCCCCTTTTTATGAAGAGGAATAATATATGATTCCTTCCAGATGGACGGAAAAGCGGAATATGTAAGGGACAGTGTAAACAACTTAAGTATTGGCTTACAAAGGGCCTCTGCGCAAAACCTTAATACGCAGCCTGGTATTCCATCAGGGCCAGGTGAATATATTGGTTTGACGGAACTAAAAACGCTAAAAATCGAACTTTCTTCAAACACAGAGTCTAAAATGCAATTAGACGATTGCAAGTGATAAGGATAAGGAGGATTTGCTTGATAAATTGAAGAGGAATAAGTTGTTTTGAAAAAATCAGCAAACATATCAGCAATTGCCTGATCATTGTCAGCTTTATTGTTTTCGAAAGACAAGTAAGACGGATGCACTGATGTTTTACGTTTTCCATTGACGAATTTTTAAATTTTTTAGGATAGCGAGAAAACCTAAGTTTACATCTCTGAAGATAATCTTTATAGCATTGTGAATTCAGCACCAAAAAATTTGATCGAGCAACTACGTATAGGGAAAAATCCGATGCTTTACCGGATTTTTTAAATTTTTTATAGCTTCTTGATTTTACGTTCTTCAAGTTACATAACTCACTTGAGAACCAAGGAGGTTTATCAGACCATCCTTGAGTCACACGCGGGACACAAACGTCAAAGAACGACTCAAGAGTTTTATAGAAGACAGAAATGGCAGAGTCAATATCCGTGCAAGTATACAGATATGTCCAATCATTAGTTAATAGGAGTTTTTTAAGTTTAGTAAAGTTTGTCTTGCGAAAACATCGGGTTGGAGGCATCGAAATATTATATCGAGTCACCCCAAAAGGAAGGTCAATGGTTACATCCAGAGTTGGATGAAAGTTGTCTTCAGGGATAACTTAGGGATCAGTCCTGGAAATATCGCAGTTGGAAGACTCCAACACAAATACCAGATCTAGTGATCTGTTCCGACTATTTCGGACAGGATTTATTTGAGTTAGGGACAACTCAAACAGACCATCAATGAAACAATGTGACGAGGAGGGCAACAATAATAAAGAATCATATGAGAGGGTCTAGGCAATCTGAGGTAAATTAAAATCTCCCAGAACAACAAACAAGTCTTCGTCAGAGATATATGAGGAAACAAGTTGAATAGCTTCCAAATGGTGAATGTATACTGCCAAGTCGGACTGTGGTGGAATATACGAACAAGTAATATAGGCAGAAAATGAATTAAGAGAAATTTTAACACAAACAAGTTCAATCTCCTGATTGGAAGTCTGTACAATTTCAAACGAGAACGCCGAATCAACAGCGATCAAAACACCACCACCATTACGGATAGTCCGATCATTTCTATATATTACATATTTTGAGGGGAGAATTGAAGCATCGGCAATATCAGGCTTCAGCCAAGTCTCAGTAAAGGCAACAATATGAAAGTCAAAAGCTAAACTATCTACATAGAGTCTAGCGAGTTTAGACTTTAGTCCCCTTACGTTCTGATAGGCCAGAGTTAGGGACGAAATTAGTTTTTTGACTCGCCAACAGGTGCAGACGAGCCGGAAGGAACGTTATTCACAGAAGCAGGTAGCAGGCTAATCGGAGGCTGATTCTTCTTTTTTATTGTATACTCTTTTACAATGAGGTGTTCCGGCCAAAAGTCTTTATAACATATTTGCCCGAAAAGATCTGGGGAGACACTTATTTTAAAGGACGAAATGTCCCGAGTATGTGAAAAACGGAACTTTTCCACAGCAATATTTGGTGCTTGAACTTTGCCCTGGATGTAGGCTATGACTTCTTCAGAAGTAATATTGGGATCAAGCCGCGAAATAAAAATTTGCTTTTTGGGTGGAACTACAACAAGGGAACTAGAAGTGCCAGGCACAGCAGTAGCAGCAACAGCAGATGCAGCAGCAGCTGAAGCAGCCAACACTTTACTAGCTCCTCTTGTAACTACTTTATTGGCAATATTCCTGGAAACGGATGTATCAGACAGGATACAAATGATGGAAGACTTGAATAATAAGCATACTAAAAATTCGATTGGTCTCGTCTACCAGCACCCTCGTCCGTATACAGTACATAAACCAGTACAGTATACTAGAACCAACATTCCCCGACAATAGTCGTACCTTCCGGTACTTCCCACGCAACAACACCAACTGGTACAACCCCAGACAAACGCAATACACGTTTATAGCCCAGAATAACTTTCCTCAGAATTATAATATTCCCCAGAATATCCCATTCCAAAACAACAATCAAGCATTCTTTAATGCACCACCTAGGCTTCCTTCGCACCTAAGCCCCAACCAAAACCTATACCAGTGGAAGTAGATGGTTCCATGATGACTCCACAACCAGTTTTACTGAAAAGAGTAAATCCGTTTAACGCAAATTTCCCAAATAAAATCCAAAGGCAGTTCCACATTGGAGCTGAAGACCAAAATGAGCAATACATGCTCCACAACAACCAGAGCTTGAAATCAATACAACCGAAGTTCAGTCCGAATGCCAAGAACAAGAGGACTACTTCCAAACAGTCCCATACTCGCAATTTTCAGAGTATGAACAACAGCAAGAATATTTCATCACTCAGGGTGACGTGTCCGAGTGAATTACGCAAAATATGGAGGTATCACAAACTGTAGTACAAGATCCTCAACCACAAATCGAGGATACTGTCAATTTTTTAGGATGAAGTGTTCCTCTTTGCCGTACTCCGGGACAAAGACGGAACAGTATACAACAGTATACAATTTTCTAATAGATACCGGTTCAAATAAAAATTACATCCAACCTGAAATAGTTTGAAATATAAAACCAAATGAGCATAAGTTCTATGCGAGAACTGTAAGTGGGCGCATCCTAATTACGGAACATGTCCACTTGGGCCTTTTCAATGAACCCAATAAACCTATAATTTTGTTCTTACTACCAAATTTAAAATCGTTTCATGGAATCTTAGGCAATGACACATTAAAAGAACTTAACGCCATTATAGATGGGGGAAAAAAACTATTACATGTCAACAACTCTCATGTTGTTAAAGTTAGACAAATGCAAACGCAGCAGGTCCACACGATCAACTCAGATCAACTATCGGGTGATCAAAAATTAAAGCTAGAAGCACTTCAAGAAAAGTACCAATCGCTATTTGCGAGTCCAGATATGAAGTTGACCTATGCTACTAACGTCCAAGGAGAAATTCGAACGACCCAGCTTCATTGAAAGAAATATTCGAAGAGCAAATTCAAGAATTACTAGAAGATGGAATAATACGACCCTCACGGTCGCCCTATAACTCTCCCTTATGGATTGTCCCAAAGAAAAGCGACAGTCTGGGACGAAAGAAATATACATGCTCATTGACTACCGAAAATTAAATACAGTCACCATTTCGGATAAATATCCTATCCCAGAAATTGGAGAAATGATTGCTCAAGTTGGGCAACAATAAATACTTCCCCATCCTCGACTTAAAAAGTGGATTTCATCAGATTAAAAAAATCTGATATTGAAAAAACAGCATTCGCTGTAAACGGAGGAAAATGCGAGTTTAACAGACTCCCCTTCGGTCTGAAGAAGTCGCCATCTATATTCCAAAGAGCTCTTGACGACATTTTAAGGGATCATATAGGGAAAATATGATCTATATCGATGATATCATAATATTCAGCAAATCCGAGGAAGAACTATTCCGCCATTTAGCTGAGGTATTCTATACCCTATCAGAAGCAAATATTATAGTAATATCAAAGGAAGGCGTCAAAACCAACCCAGAGAAAGTGCAGGCTATTAAAAACTTCCCCACACCAAAGAACCTAAAACAAATGAGGTCTTTCTTGGGTTTAGCCATCTACTATAGGCGGTTCATCAAAGATTTTGCGCAACTAGCAAGACCCTTTACAGCATTATTGCGTGGCGACCATGGGAGAACAAAGAAGAATGTCTCTAACAAAATTGAAATTCGTTTCGGCAAGGAAGAGTTCGACTCTTTCAAAAAAGTGAAGAACGCGCAAGTTTCAATAGATGTGGTATTAGCATATCCCGATTTCAATCGAGAATTTCATCTGACCACAGATGCCTCGAACATAGCAATAGGTGCATCACTGGAACAAAATGGGAGACCGATCACATTTATATCCAGAGCGTTTTTTACAATAGAAGAAAATTACGCTACAAACGAAACGAAACGAAAAATTGAGGATGTACTTTTACGGCAAGTCAAAAGTGACAATTTTTACAGATCACCAACCGCTTACCTATGCACTCAGTCCGAAAAATAATAATATGAAACTGAAAAAGTGGAAAAACTACAACTAAAGTACAACTACGAGTTGAAATATAAGCCGGGCAGCTCAAATGTAGTAGCAGACGCACTTTCGAGAAATCCCACTAGCATAAATGCTAGCAGTACGTCAGCAGCTACAGTGCATAGTGACGAAAGCTCAGGTCACGAACTTATACCAACAATGGAAATCGCCATTAACGTCTTTAAGAATCAACTAATCTATCCTCACGGGCGATAACGAGCCCACGACATTACCATTCCCCACATATATCACAGACATACGGTAGTACGAAGAGATTATTCAAAACGCGATCTTGTAGCAATTTTAAAAGCAAAAATGGATCTTCGAATAGAAAATGGTATTTTCACTTCCGAAAGCATCATGTAGAAAATTCAGTCAATATTCCCGGAAAATTTTAGGAACTACAAAGCAAGATTCACGCAGATTCGAACTACAGATATCCATGACAATAGCAAGCAACAAGAAATCATAACTAAGGAACATGTTAGAGCTCATAGAAATGCAATAGAAAATAAAAATCAGACCCTTTTAAAAGTTTTTTTTCCCAGGCATGGAAAAGAAAATAGAAGCGGTGGTAAAAGCGTGTCAAACATGCAAACTTGCGAAATATCAAAGGCACCCCCCAAATTCAACCAACACCTATCCCAAGTTATCCAGGGAAAATAATACATATAGACCTCTACTCCACACACATTAAAATCATCTTAACAGCAATAGATAAGTTCTTAAAGTATGCACAAATAAAACTAAAAAAGTAGTAATGGATAACGAAAAATCCTTAAACTCCGCGTCGATAAAATTCCTTTGAATAATCAGCTAGGTATAAATGTACGGTCAGGTGGAAAGATTTGATTCCACATTCACAGAAATGATGAGATGCCTAAAGATTGAGCATCCGGAATTGGATTCTCCGCATTCTCCATAGGAATTAGTATCGGAAAAGGAAAAAATTTCAAAAAATATTTCAGACAAGCAAACGTACAATACCATAATAAAAATAAAGAGCCTATAAGAATTTATGACCCAGGTGACCTAATTTACGTAAAAATCAATTAAAAATATGGGCTATAAATCACCAAGACCATAAGATTGTAATCGGTAAAACTAACGAACAGCTAAAGAATAATAATAAGCAAGTAATAATTAACAATTTGGTAGAAAATAAGATAAATCACTTAATCAAAATAACTAATACTTTATTGCATAAAAATAAACCCGAAACAGATGAAAAAACAAAAGGAATAGCGATGACAAAATTCAAATTAAGCCTATTAAGAGAAAAAATTACTAATGCTATTTCTGCAATAGATTGGGCAAAGGCCAACACAATAAATTCTTTAATTTCATCACCAGCAGAAATTAACATTATCAATTGCTGAAGGAAGACTAACAATTGTAAATATCGAAGAGCTGATAGAATTTGCTGAAGCAGCATTGCTTCCGACGTCAGAGCTCTCCTTTATATCGTCAGCATACCTAGAGTAGTTAAAGAACAATGTTAAAATCTTGGCATTACCTATAAAAAATGAAATAACAATTGGAATGAAGTAAGTCGTCTCGCCGACTTCGGTATACCATACACCAGTAAAACAAATATTTCAAATTTGTAATAAGAAATGCATTTGCCTTTTTTAAAAAAATTTTGTTCACATGCTTTTTACAAGCATATCTAAGTATCTCGCTCACTCATGAGCACCCTAGCGCCCTCACCCGCCAACGGGCAACTCTGGCCTTATGGAAAAAACGATTATATGCATAACTTGGCTATTTTTACGGACGGGAGATAAACTTTTTTTTTAATTGCTTGGGCGGAAAGGGGCGTTGCAAAATCTTTATACATACCAAATGTGCGCACTTACTAAGCAAACATACATACCAACTATGGTGTCTCTAGCTGCAATAGTTTTTGAGATAAACGTTTTCTTTTGAATTTCGATCACTCTACATAATACATGAGCCTACATACCAATTTTGGTGGCTCTATCTCTTAAAGTCTCCGAGATCTAGGACATGGCTAGATCGACTTGGCTGTTGATACTGAATATATATACTTTAAGGGGTCGGAAAAGCTTCCTTTTGCCTGTTGCATACATTTTGGCGACTTTAATATACTATTTCACCATTTACGATTTCCTATGGGTGTATGGTATAAAAATAGATTATGGTCACATTTTGAAATGCAATAAACAATATTTCGGGCTAGTTAATAAGAATAAATGTAAACATCAAAATTTCCTATGGGTGTATGGTATAAAAATAGATTATGGTCACATTTTGAAATGCAATAAACAATATTTCGGGCTAGTTAATAAGAATAAATGTAAACATCAAAATAACAAAATATTATGTAAACTGGAAGATTTATTTATTTTTTTTTTTTCCTATGGGTGTATGGTATAAAAATAGATTATGGTCACATTTTGAAATGCAATAAACAATATTTCGGGCTAGTTAATAAGAATAAATGTAAACATCAAAATAACAAAATATTATGTAAACTGGAAGATTTATTTTTTTTTTTTTTTTAACGTTTAATATATATTTGTTAAATCTACTCTTAAATTAGAGCCTACCAACAAGTTTGAGATATTTTTCTTAATCTAGTACTTAAAATATATACAGGGGATATTGCAGGCGGCCCTAATCATTTATTATTGGGTTGGTCTGTCATTTATTTTAAGACGAGTTCTATTATTAGTTCGCGTAAGGCAATTGGCAAGAACATTAGGGTGTACATCTAGTTTCGCAGAATACTTTAGTTGTTGACTACCAATTTCAGATTTTACGCTAGGTATATTTAGATCATTTTGAATGTTGTCGTTCCATATGTACCACGGAGCCCCAGTGATTGATCTTAAAATCTTCAACTGCGCCCTTTGTATAATGTCGACATTGCTGGTGTAGTAGGCTAGATATAAATCCCCTGGTCTACGTATATAATACTTACATATTTCCTTAACTTTATAATAACGCTAATCCAATACATATATAAAATAACCCTATTATATAAGCGATAACCTGTATTATGTAGCGATTAAGTTATATCGATATCAACGCTGTGATATCGATGAATTTTAAAAGAAACAACGCTGACACCGCTCCTCCTATTCTAAGGCTTCCAGCGACTAGACGTGTTTGTGAAAAATCGTAAAATAATTATAATTGGAGAATAAAACTAAGAATACAACAAACTATTATACCTCTTACAATCTCAGAAGTGGTTCTTACTCGCCATGAACAAAGTTAACTTTAATTTGTGTTCCGTAGTGCTTTTAAAGCAGTGGCTACAGAGTCTTGGTCAGCCAACAACGGGCACTAATGCAAATTTCAGGATCGCAAGTGGCTAGCCAGCGAGAATTTTGATTCTTATTTCGATGAAAAGATGAGGCTGGCTGATGACATCAACATCGATATGGAGGAATTATTGGAGTGCATCATTGACGGGATATCACCCAAAAGTATACGCGATCAAGCACGTATCCAGCGTTCTTCTCATCCAAGGCAAATCCTTCAGGCGTTTTCATCGGTGCGTCTACCGGAGCTAAAGAAACATCCTATTCCAACACAAGAGTAACCAATATGTAAGAATATTCAATATATATTTTTGTCAAAGATCTATATCTCCATTAATTACAGCGTGCCTCCTAGAGTCTGGAAGTTCCGTATCTTTTGTTAAAAAAGTTATATATTAAGTCACCTAACACTTGAGCCAGTATTGAAAGAATATTTCGGTTTAAATCAAAGCCGATTAAACATATTTGGAAAAACTTTATGTTATGTATTGAAAGGATCATTAAAATGTTATTTTTATTTAAATGTAGTAGAAAATGAGTCTATGAGTCACGATGTAGTTCTTGGAAGAGACTTTTTAACAGCATGTAATTTAAAATTTAATCTAAGCGCACTGAAATTGGTTACAGTAAAAAAAGTGGAGACTGAAAACAGAGAAACTACAAATAATTCTAATTTAAACTATAATAAACAGGTAGATGAAACAGTTAGTAAACAATTGGAAGTAGCAGTAAATAATCGGTTAGACGAAACAGTTAGTACAAAATTAGATGAAATAGTTAGTAGATGGTTGGATGAAACAGTTAGTAAGCAATTAAATAAATCAGTTAGTACAGAGTTGGATGAAACAATTAGGATACAGTCAGATATGATATTAAAAAACCAGACACAATTAAACCAAAATTCGAGTGAGGAAGAATTAGAAAAAGTCGTCAATGAATTATCAAATATTAATTACACTGAAGACAAAATTGATGATTATAATTGGGACGAAAAACTGAATTATGATACCAAATGTAGATTAAGACAAATAATTAAAATTTATTCCTTAAATGCGACAATCCCAGAAGAGCCAATGACTAGATGTGAAATCAAATTAAATTTAGAAAAATCGAAACCCTTTAGTTGTTCTCCCAGACGCCTTTCATATACAGAAAAAGATAAATTGCAAATATTATTAGACGATTATGTAAAAAAAGGAATTATACAGCCGAGTGAGTCGGAGTACGCGTCACCAATCGTTTTAGTAAAACAGAAAACAGGAGATATTCGTTTGTGTATTGATTTTAGAAAGCTAAATAATTAAATTAATTAATTAAAGACAATTATCCATTACCACTTATAGATGACCTACTTGACAAATTAGTAAATAAAACAATGCTCACGAAATTAGATCTTAAAAATGGATACTTTCATGTGTATGTAAACAAGGAATCTATTAAGTACACCTCGTTTGTCACTACGTTAGGACAATACGAATTTTTAAGAATGCCCATGGGATTAAAGAATTCGCCAGCTGTGTTTCAACGCTTTATAAATAAAATATTTTGTGATATGATTAAAGACAACAAATTAGTTGGGTATATGGACGATACCATGGTCGCCAGCAAGGATATAAATGAACACTTAGAAACTCTAAAGAAAGTTTTTATAAGACTAGCTGAGAATAAATTAGAGCTACGTTTGGACAAATGTGAATTTATGAAGTCTTGTATCAAATATTTAGGTTATCAAATATCAAGTGAAGGTATAAGAACAGATGATAAAGGTATAGAAGCGATCAAAAATTTTCCAACACCTGAAAAAGCACAAGCGGTTCAAAGTTTTCTTGGATTATGTTCGTACTTTCGTAGATTTATTAAAGATTTTTCTATTTTGGCTAAACCATTATATGATCTTTTGAAAAAGGAAAACGAGTTTTTGTTTCAAGAAAAAGGATTAAATTGTTTTTTAATGCTCAAAGAAAAACTTATAAATGCACCGGTGTTAGCAATTTACGATCCCAAGGATGAGGTTGAATTGCATTGCGATGACAGTGCTTTAGGATTCGGAGCAGTGTTACTTCAGAAAAAAGTAGACAAATTGTTGCATCCTATATCCTATTTTTCAAAGCGAACAACCGGAGCAGAAGAAAAGTATCATAGCTTTGAGTTAGAAACTCTTGCAATTATTTATGCTTTACGCAGATTTCGTATTTACCTTCAAGGTAAACGCTTTAAAATTATGACAGATTGTAATTCTTTAACACTGACATTAAACAAAGTTGAACTTAACCCTAGAATTGCTAGATGGGCGTTAGAGCTTCAAAACTATGATTATGAATTGATTTATAGGCCCGGAGTCAAAATGCAACATGTAGATGCTTTGAGCAGATGTACAAATGTTATGGTAGTTGAAACAACAAGTTTTGAAGATAACCTAATAATTTGCCAATCAAAGGATCCCAAAATTCAAAACCTAAAGAAATTATTAGAAAAGGCTGAACACAAATTGTATAAATTGAGAAATGGAGTGATTTATAGAAAGGCAAATGATGGTAGACTGCTCTTTTATGTTCCAGAAAATATGGAAGATCAGGTGTTGTATAAGTATCACAATGAAATAGGACATATAGGGAGAGACAAAATGATTGATTTAATTAATAAAAGTTATTGGTTCGCAAACCTCAAAGACAAATGTATTAGTCATATTGAAAAGTGTCTTAAATGTATTGCCTATTCTCCACGATCTGGAAAAGAACAAGGTTTCTTGCATTGTATACCTAAAGACAATAGACCACTCGAATTAATTCACATTGATCATTATGGGCCAGTGAGTGCTGCTGGAGCAAAAAAGCATATATTCGTGGTTGTAGATGGGTTTACGAAGTTCGTACGATTATATACGATGAAAACAACCAGTACTAAATAAAATTTGTCAAGTCTTAGAGATTATTTTAGAACATATAGTAAACCAAAGTGTATTATTTCGGATAGAGGTAGTTGTTTTACGTCAAGTGAGTTCGTGGAATTTATAGAAAACTATAGCATTAAACATATTAAAATCGCGACCGGATCTCCACAAGCAAACGGACAGGTAGAAAGAATTAACAGAAGTCTAGGCCCGATGATTGCAAAATTAGTTGAACCTCAGAAAGGATTGCATTGCCCCATATCAGGGCGTTTGGAGCGTTCAAAATATAAGACACTGGATCAAAAATTGAGGATCAAATGTAAAGAGTGAAGAAAAATATAGAAATATTAAATTTATTGCTATGTTACTTAATAAGAAGAAAATATACATATGTATCAATGAGTAGAAATAAGTTGAAATCACGTGATTGAGATCCAAATGTCAGAATGGCCGAGTTGTAGTAGACTACATATAAATCCCCTGGTCTACGTATAATACTTACATATTTCCTTAACTTTATAATAACGCTAATCTAGTACATATATAAAATAACCCTATTATATACGCGATAAACTGTATTATGTAGGGATTAAGTTATATCGATATCATCGCTGTGATATCGATGACTTTTAAATGAAACAACGCTGATACCGCTAAAGCTTACAGCGACAAGACGTGTTTGTGGCAAATCGTAAAATAGTTAAGCCACAATACAGCAAACTATTATACCTCTTACAATCTCAGAAGTGGTTCTTACTCGCCATGAACGAAGTTAACTTTAATTTGTGTTCCGTAGTGCTTTTAAAGCAGTGGCTACAGAGTCTTGGTCAGCCAACAACGGGCACTAAAGCAAATTTCAGGATCGCAAGTGGCTAGCCAGCGAGAATTTTGATTCTTATTTCGATGAAAAGATGAGGCTGGCTGATGACATCAACATCGATATGGAGGAATTATTGGAGTGCATCATTGACGGGATATCATCCAAAAGTTTGCGCGATCAAGCACGTATCCAGTGTTCTTCTCATCCAAGGCAAATCCTTCAGGGGTTTTCATCGGTGCGTCTACCGGAGCTAAAGAAACATCCTATTCCAACACAATCGGGCAGAGAGTCTTATAACAGCGTCAATAAGGATGTGCGTTGCGTAAATTGCAATTTCAAGGGTCATCTAGCGATTGATTCGCATAAACCAAAAAGGCAGCGAGGATCTTGCTACGCTTGTGGTGTTTTTGGCCATTTTGTTGCCCAATGTCCGGAGAGGAAGAGTGCGAAGAGTAACCAATATGTAAGAATATTCAATATATATTTTTGTCAAAGATCTATATCTCCATTAATTACAGCGTGCCTCCTAGACTCTGGAAGTTCCGTTTCTTTTGTTAAAAAACGTTATATATCAAGTCACCAGTATTGAAAGAATATTTCGGTTTGAATCAAAGCCGATTAAACATATTTGGAAAAACTCTATGTTATGTATTGAAAGGATCAATAAAATGTTATTTTTATTTAAATGTAGTACAAAATGAGTCTATGAGTCACGATGTAGTTCTTGGAAGAGACTTTTTAACAGCATGTAATTTAAAATTTAATCTAAGCGCACTGAAATTGGTTACAGTAAAAAAAGTGGAGACTGAAAACAGAGAAACTACAAATAATTCTAATTTAAACTATAATAAACAGGTAGATGAAACAGTTAGTAAACAATTGGAAGTAGCAGTAAATAATCGGTTAGACGATACAGTTAGTACAAAATTAGATGAAATAGTTAGTAGACAGTTGGATGAAACAGTTAGTAAGCAATTAAATAAATCAATTAGTACAGAGTTGGATGAAACAATTAGGATACAGTCAGATATGATATTAAAAAACCAGACTCAATTAAACAAAAATTCGAGTGAGGAAGAATTAGAAAAAGTCGTCAATGAATTATCAAATATTAATTACACTGAAGACAAAATTGATGATTATAATTGGGACGAAAAACTGAATTATGATACCAAATGTAGATTAAGACAAATAATTAAAATTTATTCCTTAAATGCGACAATCCCAGAAGAGCCAATGACTAGATGTGAAATCAAATTAAATTTAGAAAAATCGAAACCCTTTAGTTGTTCTCCCAGACGCCTTTCATATACAGAAAAATATAAATTGCAAATATTATTAGATGATTATGTAAAAAAAAGAATTATACAGCCGAGTGAGTCGGAGTACGCGTCGCCAATCGTTTTAGTAAAAAAGAAAACAGGAGATATTCGTTTGTGTATTGATTTTAAAAAAGCTAAATAAAGAATTCGCCAGCTGTGTTTCAAGGCTTTATAAATAAAATATTTTGTGATATGATTGAAGACAACAAATTAGTTGTGTATATGGACGATATCATGGTCGCCAGCAAGGATATAAATGAACACTTAGAAACTCTAAAGGAAGTTTTTATAAGACTAGCTGAGAATAAATTAGAGCTACGTTTGGACAAATGTGAATTTATGAAGTCTTGTATCAAATATTTAGGTTATCAAATATCATGTGAAGGTATAAGAACAGATGGTAAAGGTATAGAAGCGATCAAAAATTTTCCAACACCTGAAAAAGCACAGGCGGTTCAAAGTTTTCTTGGATTATGTTCGTACTTTCGTAGATTTATTAAAGATTTTTCTATTTTGGCTAAACCATGATCTTTTGAAAGAGGAAAACGAATTTTTGTTTCAAGAAAAAGAATTAAATTGTTTTTAATGCTCAAAGAAAAACTTATAAATGCACCGGTGTTAGCAATTTACGATCCCAAGGATGAGGTTGAATTGCATTGCGATGCCAGTGCTTTAGGATTCGGAGCAGTGTTACTTCAGTAAAAAGTAGACAAATTGTTGCATCCTATATCCTATTTTTCAAAGCGAACAACCGGAGCAGAAGAAAAGTATCATAGCTTTGATTTAGAAACTCTTGCAATCATTTATGCTTTACGTAGATTTCCTATTTACCTTCAAGGTAAATGCTTTACAATTATGACAGATTGTAATTCTCTAACACTGACATTAAAAAAAGTTGAACTTAACCCTAGAATTGCTAGATGGGCGTTAGAGCTTCAAAACTATGATTACAAATTGATTCAAATGATGGTAGACTGCTCTTTTATGTTCCAGAAAATATGGAAGATCAGGTGTTGTATAAGTATCACAATGAAATAGGACATATAGGGAGAGACAAAATGATTGATTTAATTTATAAAAGTTATTGGTTCGCAAACCTCAAAGACAAATATATTAGTCATATTGAAAACTGTCTTAAATGTATTGCTTATTCTCCACGATCTGGAAAAGAACAAGGTTTCTTGCATTGTATACCTAAAGGCAATAGACCATTCGAATTAATTCACATTGATCATTATGGGCCAGTGAGTGCTGGTAGAGCAAAAAAGCATATATTCGTGGTTGTAGATGGGTTTACGAAGTTCGTACGATTATATACGACGAAAACAACCAGTACTAAATAAGTTTTGTCAAGTATTAGAGATTATTTTAGAACATATAGTAAACTAAAGTGTATTATTTCGGATAGAGGTAGTTGTTTTACGTCAAGTGAGTTCGTGGAATTTATAGAAAACTATAGCATTAAACATATTAAAATCGCGACCGGATCTCCACAAGCAAACGGACAGGTAGAAAGAATTAACAGAAGTCTAGGCCCGATGATTGCAAAATTAGTTGAACCTCAGAAAGGATTGCATTGCCCCATATCAGGGCGTTTGGAGCGTTCAAAATATAAGACACTGGATCAAAAATTGAGGATCAAATGTAAAGAGTGAAGAAAAATATAGAAATATTAAATAAAAACCCCTGAAGGATTTGCCTTGGATGAGAAGAACACTGGATACGTGCTTGATCGCGCAAACTTTTGGATGATATCCCGTCAATGATGCACTCCAATAATTCCTCCATATCGATGTTGATGTCATCAGCCAGCCTCATCTTTTCATCGAAATAAGAATCAAAATTCTCGCTGGCTAGCCACTTGCGATCCTGAAATTTGCTTTAGTGCCCGTTGTTGGCTGACCAAGACTCTGTAGCCACTGCTTTAAAAGCACTACGGAACACAAATTAAAGTTAACTTCGTTCATGGCGAGTAAGAACCACTTCTGAGATTGTAAGAGGTATAATAGTTTGCTGTATTCTTTATTTTATTCTTCTATTAAACCGGATGGCTTTACTATTTTACGATTTGCCACAAACACGTCTTGTCGCTGTAAGCTTTAGAATAGGAAGAGCGGTATCAGCGTTGTTTCATTTAAAAGTCATCGATATCACAGCGATGATATCGATATAACTTAATCCCTACATAATACAGTTTATCGCGTATATAATAGGGTTATTTTATATATGTACTAGATTAGCGTTATTATAAAGTTAAGGAAATATGTAAGTATTATACGTAGACCAGGGGATTTATATGTAGTCTACTACAACTCGGCCATTCTGACATTTGGATCTCATAATCACGTGATTTCAACTTATTTCTACTCATTGATACATATGTATATTTTCTTCTTATTAAGTAACATAGCAATAAATTTAATATTTCTATATTTTTCTTCACTCTTTACATTTGATCCTCAATTTTTGATCCAGTGTCTTATATTTTGAACGCTCCAAACGCCCTGATATGGGGCAATGCAATCCTTTCTGAGGTTCAACTAATTTTGCAATCATCGGGCCTAGACTTCTGTTAATTCTTTCTACCTGTCCGTTTGCTTGTGGAGATCCGGTCGCGATTTTAATATGTTTAATGCTATAGTTTTCTATAAATTCCACGAACTCACTTGACGTAAAACAACTACCTCTATCCGAAATAATACACTTTAGTTTACTATATGTTCTAAAATAATCTCTAATACTTGACAAAACTTATTTAGTACTGGTTGTTTTCGTCGTATATAATCGTACGAACTTCGTAAACCCATCTACAACCACGAATATATGCTTTTTTGCTCTACCAGCACTCACTGGCCCATAATGATCAATGTGAATTAATTCGAATGGTCTATTGCCTTTAGGTGTACAATGCAAGAAACCTTGTTCTTTTCCAGATCGTGGAGAATAAGCAATACATTTAAGACAGTTTTCAATATGACTAATATATTTGTCTTTGAGGTTTGCGAACCAATAACTTTTATTAATTAAATCAATCATTTTGTCTCTCCCTATATGTCCTATTTCATTGTGATACTTATACAACACCTAATCTTCCATATTTTCTGGAACATAAAAGAGCAGTCTACCATCATTTGAATCAATTCATAATCATAGTTTTGAAGCTCTAACGCCCATCTAGCAATTCTAGGGTTAAGTTCAACTTTATTTAATGTCAGTGTTAGAGAATTACAATCTGTCATAATTTTAAAGCATTTACCTTGAAGGTAAATAGGAAATCTACGTAAAGCATAAATGATTGCAAGAGTTTCTAAATCAAAGCTATGATACTTTTCTTCTGCTCCGGTTGTTCGCTTTGAAAAATAGGATATAGGATGCAACAATTTGTCTACTTTTTACTGAAGTAACACTGCTCCGAATCCTAAAGCACTGGCATCGCAATGCAATTCAACCTCATCCTTGGGATCGTAAATTGCTAACACCGGTGCATTTATAAGTTTTCTTTGAGCATTAAAAACAATTTAATTCTTTTTCTTGAAACAAAATTCGTTTTCCTCTTTCAAAAGATCATGGTTTAGCCAAAATAGAAAAATCTTTAATAAATCTACGAAAGTACGAACATAATCCAAGAAAACTTTGAACCGCCTGTGCTTTTTCAGGTGTTGGAAAATTTTTGATCGCTTCTATACCTTTACCATCTGTTCTTATACCTTCACATGATATTTGATAACCTAAATATTTGATACAAGACTTCATAAATTCACATTTGTCCAAACGTAGCTCTAATTTATTCTCAGGTAGTCTTATAAAAACTTCCTTTAGAGTTTCTAAGTGTTCATTTATATCCTTGCTGGCGACCATGATATCGTCCATATACACAACTAATTTGTTGTCTTCAATCATATCACAAAATATTTTATTTATAAAGCGTTGAAACACAGCTGGCGAATTCTTTATTTAGCTTTTTTAAAATCAATACACAAACGAATATCTCCTGTTTTCTTTTTTACTAAAACGATTGGCGACGCGTACTCCGACTCACTCGGCTGTATAATTCTTTTTTTTACATAATCATCTAATAATATTTGCAATTTATATTTTTCTGTATATGAAAGGCGTCTGGGAGAACAACTAAAGGGTTTCGATTTTTCTAAATTTAATTTGATTTCACATATAGTCATTGGCTCTTCTGGGATTGTCGCATTTAAGGAATAAACTTTAATTATTTGTCTTAATTTACATTTGGTATCATAATTCAGTTTTTCGTCCCAATTATAATCATCAATTTTGTCTTCAGTGTAATTAATATTTGATAATTCATTGACGACTTTTTCTAATTCATCCTCACTCGAATTTTTGTTTAATTGAGTCTGGTTTTTTAATATCATATCTGACTGTATCCTAATTGTTTCATCCAACTCTGTTCTAATTGATTTATTTAATTGCTTACTAACTGTTTCATCCAACTGTCTACTAACTATTTCATCTAATTTTGTACTAACTGTATCGTCTAACCGATTATTTACTGCTACTTCCAATTGTTTACTAACTGTTTCATCTACCTGTTTATTATAGTTTAAATTAGAATTATTTGTAGTTTCTCTGTTTTCAGTCTCCACTTTTTTTACTGTAACCAATTTCAGTGCGCTTAGATTAAATTTTTAAATTACATGCTGTTAAAAAGTCTCTTCCAAGAACTACATCGTGACTCATAGACTCATTTTGTACTACATTTAAATAATAATAACATTTTATTGATCCTTTCAATACATAACATAGAGTTTTTCCAAATATGTTTAATCGGCTTTGATTCAAACCGAAATATTCTTTCAATACTGGTGACTTGATATATAACGTTTTTAACAAAAGAAACGGAACTTCCAGAGTCTAGGAGGCACGCTGTAATTAATGGAGATATAGATCTTTGACAAAAATATATATTGAATATTCTTACATATTGGTTACTCTTCGCACTCTTCCTCTCCGGACATTGGGCAACAAAATGGCCAAAAACACCACAAGCGTAGCAAGATCCTCGCTGTCTTTTTGGTTTATGCGAATCAATCGCTAGATGACCCTTGAAATTGCAATTTACGCAACGCACATCCTTATTGACGCTGTTATAAGACTCTCTGCCCGATTGTGTTGGAATAGGATGTTTCTTTAGCTCCGGTAGACGCACCGATGAAAACCCCTGAAGGATTTGCCTTGGATGAGAAGAACACTGGATACGTGCTTGATCGCGCAAACTTTTGGATGATATCCCGTCAATGATGCACTCCAATAATTCCTCCATATCGATTTTGATGTCATCAGCCAGCCTCATCTTTTCATCGAAATAAGAATCAAAATTCTCGCTGGCTAGCCACTTGCGATCCTGAAATTTGCTTTAGTGCCCGTTGTTGGCTGACCAAGACTCTGTAGCCACTGCTTTAAAAGCACTACGGAACACAAATTAAAGTTAACTTCGTTCATGGCGAGTAAGAACCACTTCTGAGATTGTAAGAGGTATAATAGTTTGCTGTATTCTTTATTTTATTCTTCTATTAAACCGGATGGCTTAACTATTTTACGATTTGCCACAAACACGTCTTGTCGCTGTAAGCTTTAGAATAGGAAGAGCGGTATCAGCGTTGTTTCATTTAAAAGTCATCGATATCACAGCGATGATATCGATATAACTAATCCCTACATAATACAGTTTATCGCGTATATAATAGGGTTATTTTATATATGTACTAGATTAGCGTTATTATAAAGTTAAGGAAATATGTAAGTATTATACGTAGACCAGGGGATTTATATGTAGTCTACTACAACTCGGCCATTCTGACATTTGGATCTCATAATCACGTGATTTCAACTTATTTCTACTCATTGATACATATGTATATTTTCTTCTTATTAAGTAACATAGCAATAAATTTAATATTTCTATATTTTTCTTCACTCTTTACATTTGATCCTCAATTTTTGATCCAGTGTCTTATATTTTGAACGCTCCAAACGCCCTGATATGGGGCAATGCAATCCTTTCTGAGGTTCAACTAATTTTGCAATCATCGGGCCTAGACTTCTGTTAATTCTTTCTACCTGTCCGTTTGCTTGTGGAGATCCGGTCGCGATTTTAATATGTTTAATGCTATAGTTTTCTATAAATTCCACGAACTCACTTGACGTAAAACAACTACCTCTATCCGAAATAATACACTTTGGTTTACTATATGTTCTAAAATAATCTCTAAGACTTGACAAATTTTATTTAGTACTGGTTGTTTTCATCGTATATAATCGTACGAACTTCGTAAACCCATCTACAACCACGAATATATGCTTTTTTGCTCCAGCAGCACTCACTGGCCCATAATGATCAATGTGAATTAATTCGAGTGGTCTATTGTCTTTAGGTATACAATGCAAGAAACCTTGTTCTTTTCCAGATCGTGGAGAATAGGCAATACATTTAAGACACTTTTCAATATAACTAATACATTTGTCTTTGAGGTTTGCGAACCAATAACTTTTATTAATTAAATCAATCATTTTGTCTCTCCCTATATGTCCTATTTCATTGTGATACTTATACAACACCTGATCTTCCATTTTTTCTGGAACATAAAAGAGCAATCTACCATCATTTGCCTTTCTATAAAACACTTCATTTCTCATTTCATACAATTTGTATTCAGCCTTTTCTAATAATTTCTTTAGGTTTTGAATATTGGGATCCTTTGATTGGCAAATTATTAGGTTATCTTCAAAACTTGTTGTTTCAACTACCATAACATTTGTACATCTGCTCAAAGCATCTACATGTTGCATTTTGACTCCGGGCCTATAAATCAATTCATAATCATAGTTTTGAAGCTCTAACGCCCATCTAGCAATTCTAGGGTTAAGTTCAACTTTGTTTAATGTCAGTGTTAAAAGAATTACAATCTGTCATAATTTTAAAGCGTTTACCTTGAAGGTAAATACGAAATCTGCGTAAAGCATAAATGATTGCAAGAGTTTCTAACTCAAAGCTATGATACTTTTCTTCTGCTCCGGTTGTTCGCTTTGAAAAATAGGATATAGGATGCAACAATTTGTCTACTTTTTTCTGAAGTAACACTGCTCCGAATCCTAAAGCACTGGCATCGCAATGTAATTCAACCTCATCCTTGGGATCGTAAATTGCTAACACCGGTGCATTTATAAGTTTTTCTTTGAGCATTAAAAAACAATTTAATTCTTTTTCTTGAAACAAAAACTCGTTTTCCTTTTTCAAAAGATCATATAATGGTTGAGCCAAAATAGAAAAATCTTTAATAAATCTACGAAAGTACGAACATAATCCAAGAAAACTTTGAACCGCTTGTGCTTTTTCAGGTGTTGGAAAATTTTTGATCGCTTCTATACCTTTATCATCTGTTCTTATACCTTCACTTGATATTTGATAACCTAAATATTTGATACAAGACTTCATAAATTCACATTTGTCCAAACGTAGCTCTAATTTATTCTCAGCTAGTCTTATAAAAACTTTCTTTAGAGTTTCTAAGTGTTCATTTATATCCTTGCTGGCGACCATGGTATCGTCCATATACACAACTAATAAATTTAATCATATCACAAAATATTTTATTTATAAAGCGTTGAAACACAGCTGGCGAATTCTTTAATCCCATGGGCATTCTTAAAAATTCGTATTGCCCTAACGGAGTGACAAACGAGGTGTACTTAATAGATTCCTTGTTTACATACACATGAAAGTATCCATTTTTAAGATCTAATTTTGTGAACATCGTTTTATTTACTAATTTGTCAAGTAGGTCATCTATAAGTGGTAATGGATAATTGTCTTTAATTAAAACTTTATTTAGCTTTCTAAAATCAATACACAAACGAATATCTCCTGTTTTCTTTTTTACTAAAACGATTGGTGACGCGTACTCCGACTCATTCTGCTGTATAATTCCTTTTTTTTACATAATCATCTAATAATATTTGCAATTTATCTTTTTCTGTATATGAAAGGCGTCTGGGAGAACAACTAAAGGGTTTCGATTTTTCTAAATTTAATTTGATTTCACATCTAGTCATTGGCTCTTCTGGAATTGTCGCATTTAAGGAATAAATTTTAATTATTTGTCTTAATCTACATTTGGTATCATAATTCAGTTTTTCGTCCCAATTATAATCATCAATTTTGTCTTCAGTGTAATTAATATTTGATAATTCATTGACGACTTTTTCTAATTCTTCCTCACTCGAATTTTGGTTTAATTGTGTCTGGTTTTTTAATATCATATCTGACTGTATCCTAATTGTTTCATCCAACTCTGTACTGATTTATTTAATTGCTTACTAACTGTTTCATCCAACTGTCTACTAACTATTTCATCTAATTTTGTACTAACTGTTTCGTCTAACCGATTATTTACTGTTACTTCCAATTGTTTACTAACTCTTTCATCTACCTGTTTATTATAGTTTAAATTAGAGTTATTTGTAGTTTCTCTGTTTTCAGTCTCCACTTTTTTTACTGTAACCAATTTCAGTGCGCTTAGATCAAATGTTAAGTTACATGCTGTCAAAAAATCTCTTCCAAGAACTATATCGTGACTCATAGACTCATTTTGTACTACATTTAAATAAAAATAACATTTTATTGATCCTTTCAATACATAACATAAAGTTTTTCCAAATATGTTTAATCGGCTTTGATTCAAACCGAAATATTCTTTCAATACTGGTGACTTGATATATAACGGTTTTTAACAAAAGAAACGGAACTTCCAGAGTCTAGGAGGCACGCTGTAATTAATGGAGATATAGATCTTTGACAAAAATATATATTGAATATTCTTACATATTGGTTACTCTTCGCACTCTTCCCTCTCGGACATTGGGCAACAAAATGGCCAAAAACACCACAAGCGTAGCAAGATCCTCGCTTGTAGTATATCCATACCAAAAATCATTAACACAAAGAGCTCAACTTGTAACACTTTGTTGCAAGTACAAACAATCAAATATCTGCGTCTCCACTTGAGTATGTTTATGTATATACATTAATATATTCACATAAACATACTCACATCAATATACAGCTAAACATGTTCATATATGTATGTGCATATATATATATATATATACATATATACATATATTCATATGAGCAGCAATGCACAGGCGTAACATGAGCTAGGGCCAAGCCAGCGTGTGAACGCTGACCATGCACTTTGATGCAAGTGCCCCAATTAATATGTATGTATGTACTGACACTTCCTCTCTCTCTTTTGTAGCTGTCGCCTAAGTGGCGATAGGTTAAGTAAAAGAATATTGTTTGAATAAAAATCAATCTGAACATTACCACCAAACTGAACTGACGCGTTTTTTTTCTTTCGAACAATCAACCAAGTTGAACCCGGTCATTACATGGCGACCGTGACAATAGGTCAAAAATAGACCTTAGTACATCGGAAGGACAAGGGAAAAATTTTTGTGTATATAATGTGTGTGTGAAAAAAAAACAAGCTGATCAAGAATATATATACTTTATGGGGTCGGAAACGTCTCCTTCTGTGCGTTACAAACATCTGACCAATTTTATAATACCCTCTGCAAGGGTATAAAAATATATAAAAACGAGCTATGGAAGTTAACTTCGGCCTTGCCGAAGTTTATATACCCTTGCAGTTCTTTATTATATTTAATTCGATAAGAAAAGTGAAATTTCATACATCAACAGCATTAGTTGTCGTATTATGAATATGCTCAAATATTTTTCAAACTACTGAATTCAAAACACATTTAATGATTATTAAACAATATATGATATAGTAGTCCGATCCCGATGCTGATCATACTTTATCTCACACAGGTAATAAAGAGTCTCCAAAAAAAATTTCAACCCGATATCTCTTAAGATGGCTGAGTAAAACGCATACGCACAGACGGACGGACAGACGGACAGACGGACATGGCTATATCGACTCAGCTTCTCAAGCTGATCAAGAATATATATACTTTATGGGGTCGGAAACGTCTCCTTCTGTGCGTTACAAACATCTGACCAATTTTATAATACCCTCTGCAAGGGTATAAAAAAAGGGCACGAAAATGAGAAATGGCTACACTGAATAACTACTTTCAAAGAGTTATCAGACGAAGCCCGAGCATAAGAAATGATATAATTGAGGTGTTTCGTAGTGAGCAAAGCCACTCCCCTCAAAGCTCGCTAACTCTAGTGCAAATAAGAGCTGCATACTCAGATCTAACTAGAGAAGAATTCACAGTAAGAGGAGGCTCAAGAGTACAGATGTGCTTCCTGATTGAGGTACCAAATGTATGCTTCTACACAAATGCAACACACACACAAAAATAAATAAATAATAAAAACAAAAGAGGCTAGTGCTGATGACTAGCAACGAACCGTCACGTCCGAAGGACTTGGATTTCCTGACGGCTGTACCTACCGTACAAAGGGACGCACCACTCCTCGAAGAGGTATTAGAGGTGTGTCCAAACGAAGGACCACGCCTACTCACGATAGCTGAGTACCAGACTCGCCAAAAGAAACAGAAGGAAGACCCCAAACAGAAGTCAAGAGGAGGAAAATACGCCAGGCTAAGGCGTGAAAGGAAGCTCCTCCAGGACCTCCTCCACACAGGACTGGATGACAAGGACCGACTGCACTACACAGAGTGCCTCATGAAAAATACAGCTGAACTTCGCCAAAGAGCGAAGAAACGCAATGAGTAAATAATTCTCTTGCCTTTAATTATAATTGAAATTTTACATATATAAATATTAAGAACAAACACGTACAAGTTTGCACTTGTTGCACAGTACACCTACTAACCAACCATTGACAGGCTAATACTAAAAAACATGCGTAGGCATAGATTTAACTAAAACATTGTTCAAGCTGTAAGCCTACGCATGTCTACTCTTCTACCTTTCCACGTCTCTGGCTCACTGTGTGAAACACAGTTGAGATCATTTTTCTTTCTCCTAAAATTTCTCAAATTACATTAACCCTCTAAGGCTCGTGAGTTTTTTATCGATTGTCATAAAATATAAGAAACTATACAAAACTAATACTGTTTTAAAAATTTTGAAAATTTATTTAAGTTAGGAATAAACAAATTAAACTTTTTAACATGTAATAATTTCAGAAATGATTTGGAAAATGGTCAGAATTCATGATTTTATTATTTATCGATATGTGCCTCAAGGCATGCTTACGTCTTAGAGGGTTAAGGGAAAAAAATTTTTTATGTGACAATCGAAAAAAAAAGAGAATTTTTTTTTTCTTCTCTATCAAACAAATAGAAAACAGGTCTAAACGACCAAGAAAACAAATTTTTTTTTTTTGCTAGAAAGATGGGTTCGCAAGAATCCAAAATAGACCACCCAACGGCTAATGTCGTTAACAGCTTTAAAATAGTAGATCACAAGGAAAATTTAGAGGATATAGGGATATTGTTGTTAGCTATCCTAATTTTAGTAGCCTTAAACCTGGCTTTGAAATTATATGCAATGCATAATAAAATAATTAAGAAAAAATATCAGAGTAGAGCAGATGGCCTTAATACAGTATAAAAATGGGTCGAGTAGAACTTAAATATCTGAAAAAATACGTTCCATTCTTAGACTTCCTCTTTAACAGAGGTGAAACCAATCCGAAATATAAAGAAATCAAATACTGGATTGTGAATAATAGAAAATTTAAATCAAGGATAACTCACTTGATAATGACCGGGTTCCACTTGGTTGATTGTTCGAAAGAAAACAAACGCGTCAGTTCAGTTTTGTGGTAAAAGAGAAAATCTTCAGAGCTTCATGGACCATGAGGAAACAGCAGTGTGTCTCATAAAAACAAAACTAAAAGCTCACACAAGAAATTTGATAACCTCCGAACAGAAAATAGAAGAGATTATTAACAGTATTGCATCAAATGTAAAAACAGAATCAGTAGCGTCAATAACGGCAAAAATCAAAAGCCTACCCCAGAGAAACAAAACAGCAAGTCAGTATGCCCAAGAAATTGAAAAGCTTACTGAATCTCTGGAAGGTGCCTTTATACACGATGGCACATCTGTCGAAATAGCTAAAAAGTATACACTTTCAGTCGCTACAGAGGCAATAACAAAGAACTGCATAAACAATCAAGTACGTAGCGTACTAAAAGCAGGTATTTTCCGTGACATGAACTAACTAACAACAAAGTTCATAGACAGTAGTACAGCAGAAACTGGGCAGGCAAACTCTGTCATGCACTACCGTCAATACAATAGAAATGGACAAAATAATTACCGAAGTAGAGGCAATTACCAAAATAACGGTTATAGGAATAATAATACCGGTGGATATCGTGGTAACTCACGGTACAACAACCGAGGAAGAAATAATTCCAACCGAAACAGCTCGAACCGAGGTAATTCCAACCGAGGTAGCTCTAACGACGGAAATGGTAATGTACGACTTACTCAAAGTAATTCGGAAAACCAATAGATCCCTGCAGATATTCAGAAGAAACTGTAAATGTATACACATTCAATCTTAGCCTAAGTATTTTCATCAAAATTAAAAACGAAAATACACACAACACATATACCTTCTTGTTAGATACAGGTGCAGACGTATCAATAATAAAAGAAAAAACAGATTCTTTTGAACATATAGATACTTCAAACACAATTGAAATATCAGGAATTGGCGAAGGTTCAATTACTTCCAAAGGTCTAACCCTTATAGAACTAAGATAAAATGAATTCATAATTCCACACAACTTCCATATAGTAGACGAAAGTTTTCCAATTCCATTTGATGGAATTTTAGGACTAGATTTCTTCAAAACATTCAATTGCCAATTAGACTTCAGTGAACCAAACGATTCACTAATATTAAGACCAAATTTAAAGTTTGCAATAAATATCCCCATATTACACACTTGTGACAGCAATACCACAATCCTCCCAGCGAGATCTGAAGTAATCCGACAAATAAATATCCCAAATGAAAACTCAAATATCGTCATCTTAAATCAAGAGGTCGAAAATGGAATATTTATTGGAAATTCGATCTCAAGCCCGACCAAAACATTTGTCCGCATTTTAAACACAACAAAAAGAGTAAAAATTTTAAATTTAAAGAGCATAAAATATGAATCATTAAAGAATTACGAAATTGTACAGACAACTGATGACCAAAGAAGTCAATCAGTAATACACAAACTAAAGCCAAACTTTCCACCTATGTTCAAAAACGTACTTGAAAAGCTCTGCACCGAGTATACAGATGTATTTAGTTTAGAAAACGAACCAATTACTACGAACAACTTTTATAAACAAGAACTCAGATTGAATGACAACCAGCCAGTATACACAAAAAATTACAGAATACCACACATGCATAAAGAAGAAATAACTAGACAAGTCGATAAACTCATTAAAGATAAAATAGTCGAACCATCAGTGTCCGAGTATAATAGTCTGTTACTACTGGTACCGAAAAAGGGTTTACCAGGATCAGAAAAGAAACGATGGCGATTAGTAATAGACTATCGTCAAATAAACAAAAAACTGTTGTCCGATAAATTCCCATTACCAAGAATAGACGATATTCTTGATCAACTAGGAGAACCAAATATTTTTCATGCCTAGATTTAATGTCCGGTTTTCACCAAATAGAACTAAAGGATATATCGCGATGCATTACGTCATTTTCCACTAGCAATGGATCTTATCAGTTTACTAGACTACTGTATGGTTTGAAAATTGCACCAAATTCCTTTCAAAGAATGATGACAATTGCTTTCGCTGGATTAAATCCGTCACAAGCATTTCTTTACATGGATGACTTAATAGTCATCGGCTGTTCTGAGAAACACATGCTCAAAAACCTAAAGGATATTTTTGATATATGCAGAAAACACAACCTAAAACTGCATCCAGAGAAATGTTCATTCTTCATGCACGAAGTGACATTCTTGGGTCACAAGTGTACCGGCAAAGGAATATTGCCAGATGACACCAAATATGACGTCATTGAAAAATACCCAGTACCAACAGATGCTGATAGTGCTAGAAGATTCGTAGCCTTTTGCAACTATTACAGACGTTTTATTAAAAACTTCGCAGAACATGCACGTCCGATAACACAACTGTGTAAGAAAAACGTAGAATTTGTTTGGTCTGAAGAATGCCAAAAAGGATTTGAATTTCCGGAAAAAGCCCTAATAGAACCCACATTGCTACAGTATCCAGATTTTAGCAAAGAATTTTGCATTATAACAGATGCTAGCAAATATGCATGTGGAGCAGCACTAACTCAAACTTATGGCGATAAGCAGTTGCCAGTAGCATCCGCATCTCGTTCGTTCACTAAAGGTGAAAGTAATAAAAGTACTACTGAGCAAGAACTAGATGCGATACACTGGGCCATTACACACTTTCGCCCATATATATACGGCAGACATTTCAGAGTCAAAACAGATCACAGACCTCTAACGTATTTATTCTCTATGATAAATCCGAGTTCAAAATTAACAAGAATGAGACTTGATGTAGAGGAATATGAATTTACAGTAGAATATCTGAAGGGAAAAGATAATTTCGTTGCGGATGCATTATCCCGCATTACAATACAGGATCTAAAAAACACAAAAGCAATGTCCTGAAAGTCACTACCAGGCAGCAAAGTAGACAAAATAATCTCTGGCCAGATGATAAAAATGAAAATACAATTAGGCACGTACCTAATGATGCTTCTAAGCCCAAAATATATGAAGTACTCTGCAATGATGAAGTACGAAAAGTAGTGACCTTGCGTATAACACACGGTTTATGTTTCCTCAAACATGAAAAGAAAGTTATAGTAAGAATTGAGATTGGAGATCTGTACACCAATGGAAATCTAGACTTAGGTCAGTTTTTTCAAAGGCTTGAAAAACAAGCCGGTATACTCGAAATCAAACAACTCAAGTTGGCACCGAATGAAAAGATCTTTGAAACATTTTCAATAGAGTCTTTTAAGGAAATGGGCAATAAAATATTGAAAACATGAAGAGTAGCGCTACTCCAACCGGTGACCATTATAGAAAAAGATAAAGATAAAGAAGCAATATTGTCTACATACCATGATGATCCGATACAGGGTGGCCATACAGGCATTACAAAAACTTTGGCCAAAGTAAAAAGATATTATTATTGGAAAAACATGACACGTCATGTAAAAGACTACATT
This sequence comes from Drosophila paulistorum, assembly GCA_018152135.1. Classification (NCBI taxonomy): domain Eukaryota; kingdom Metazoa; phylum Arthropoda; class Insecta; order Diptera; family Drosophilidae; genus Drosophila; species Drosophila paulistorum. Next base: position 433,103 of record JAECXG010000635.1, read on the forward strand.
AATAAATGTGAAAAATGCCTAAAGTCAAAAACGACAAAGCATATAAGAACACCCTTAGTTATTACAGAAACCCCCATATATGCTTTTGATAGGGTAATAGTGGACACCATTGGTCCATTACCAAAATCCGAAAATGATAACGAATATGCAGTCACTCTAATATGTGACTTGACGAAATACTTAGTAGCAATACCAGTTCCCAATAAAAGCGCTACAACAATCTCTAAAGCTATTTTTGAATCTTTCATTCTGAAGTACGGTCCAATGAAGACGTTCATTACGGACATGGGAACAGAATACAAAAATTCAATAATAAATGACTTGTGCCAATATTTAAAAATAGACAACATTACGTCTACTGCACACCATCACCAGACCTTTGGTACCGTTGAAAGAAGTCATAGGACATTCAATGAGTACATTCGATCATATAGATCAGTAGATAAAACTGATTGGGACACATGGTTACAATATTTTGTGTACTGTTTTAACACAACCGCGTCAGTAACACAAAAATACTGTCCCTATGAACTTGTATTTGGTAAACAAAATAATTTACCAACGCATTTTAATAGCGTAAATAGAATAGAACCATTATATAACGTAGATGATTATGCTAAAGAAGTTAAGTTTAGATTAGAACTAGCATACAGTAGAGCTAGATTAATGTTAGAGAAACGTAAGAAAAACCAGAAAAATTTTCATGACAATAAGTCAGCAGATTTAAAAATAGAAATAGAAGATAAGGTTTTTTTAAAAAACAAAGCTGGTCATAAGCTTGACTCAGCCTATATAGGACCATTCGAAGTTGTAGAAACATCTAAAAACAACAACATAAAAATTAGGAATAATAAAAATAAGCTACAAACAGTACATAAGGATAGGTTAAAAATTTGCAAAAATAATTTAAAAAAAAAATTACAAAAAAAAAACGAAAAGAAAAATATAAAAATTTTTTATGGATTCAAACTTCATTTTATTAAAAATACATAAAAAAAATATCAAAGAAGCTAACTTCGGCAATGCCGAAGTTTATATACCCTTGCAGTCCTTGGCAATAATTTTTTTACATTTTGAAATTTCTTTCTCTGTAACTCAATTTATCAATACACAAACAAAACATTCAAATTATTACTCTTTTTACTACAATTTTTCTTCTTCTACCATCCAAAGCATCGCACGCATACACATACAGTTCGTGTAGCTTTGCGTCTGTGTGTGTGTATGCATGTGCTCTGTTTGATTTGCTGATGACGTAGAACCGATTTGTATTGACTGTAACTTGTATTCTATTTATCCGATCAAATTCAAATTTTGGGATCTGAGATTTTATATCAAATTCTATTATATTGGTAAATTTCATGGGGATGCAAAAATTTTTGTTCCAGAGCTATATGATATAGTAGTCCGATCCCGATGATTTTCATACTTTATCTCACCCGGGTAAAAATAAGCTCCCAAAAAAAATTTCATCCCGATAGCTCTTAAGATGGCTGAGTAAAACGCGTACGCACCGACGGACAGACGGACATATATCGACTCAGCTTCTTATGCTGATCAAGAATATATATACTTTATGGGGTAGGAAACGTCTCCTTCTGTGCGTAACAAACATCTGACCAATTTTATAATACCCTCTGCAAGGGTATAAAAAAAAAAAAAAAAAAAATTCTTTTTGGAGAAAGAAAATTTGTCTGGCCAGACACAAATAAAACAATCTTCCTAACAAACATACATACATTACTATTAATCAATCATTTATTATCATTATTAGTAATTAACAAATAACTCCATAATATTACGTTATTTTCTAAAAAGGGGAGGTGTAGTATATCCATACCAAAAATCATTAACACAAAGAGCTCAACTTGTAACACTTTGTTGCAAGTACAAACAATCAAATATGTGCGTCTCCACTTGAGTATGTTTATGTATGTATATACATTAAAATATTCACATAAACATACTCACATCAATATACAGCTAAACATGTTGATATATGTATGTGCATATAAGTATATATATATATATATTCATATGATATATATATATTCATATGAGCAGCAATGCACAGGCGTAACATGAGCTAGGGCCAAGCCAGCGTGTGAACGCTGACCATGCACTTTGATGCAAGTGCCCCAATTAATATGTATGTATGTACTGACACTTCCTCTCTCTCTTTTGTAGCTGTCGCCTAAGTGGCGATAGGTTAAGTAAAAGAATATTGTTTGAATAAAAATCAATCTGAACATTACCACCAAACTGAACTGATGCGTTTGTTTTCATTCACGCTCATTACACGCTCCCTTTTTGGTTTATGGCAATCAATCGCTAGATGACCCTTGGAATTGCAATTTACGCAACGCACATCCTTATTGACGCTGTTATAAGACTCTCTGCCCGATTGTGTTGGAATAGGATGTTTCTTTAGCTCCGGTAGACGCACCGATGAAAACGCCTGAAGGATTTGCCTTGGATGAGAAAAACACTGGATACGTGCTTGATCGCGCAAACTTTTGGATGATATCCCGTCAATGATGCACTCCAATAATTCCTCCATATCGATGTTGATGTCATCAGCCAGCCTCATCTTTTCATCGAAATAAGAACCAAAATTCTCGCTGGCTAGCCACTTGCGATCCTGAAATTTGCTTCTAGCCTCAGCTTTTGACATTTTATTTCCAAATGCCAAGTAAAGTTGGTCAAACAGCTGATCGACCGGCTCGAGAATACGTGTCGCACTGTTGTGCAGCCACTGTTGTGCTTTACCCTTTAGCTTAGCGATAAACAGCATCCGCATGCATACAACGTCCAAGTTATATATTTGCGAAATATTTTGCATCTGAGAAATCCAAGCACGAACACAAGTGTCACCATTATAATACATAGCGACTTCCTTTGCTAGCGACAGAGCTGCTGCTGGTGAATCCAATAACTTGTTTATCATTTGGTTGGGTCGCTGTTCAACACTACTATTTTTGGCGGTGCCAGTGTGGTCGTTAATATTTCCAGCGTTGCCACTGCAGTGGTTGTCTTTTCCATCGTTGCCACTGTAGTTGTCTTTTCCAGCGTTGCCACTGTAGATGTTGACGTCATTAATGCTGTGAAGGCAATCGATTGTGAGATCGCCCTGTGCTCGATCTGAAACCTCCAGACACAACTTCTGCAGCATGATTTTGGTTGCATTGAGTTCTTCACGTAACTGTACCACTGTTGCAGACTCATCGTTTGATGCTTCCATTTGTTCTGGTTGAGCGCTGATTTCTTGTTCGACAGCTTCAGTCTCCTCTTCATGCTGTAGCTCCGCATCCACATGTTGAACTAGGGGCTGATGACGGTTTCCCTCCTGCTCAACGTTCTCAGTTTGCTGATATTCCGGTGGACTTCCACGCTGCTCTAGAGGAATTTCAAGCAAACGGGCAATAATTTCGGCTTAAGTGCCCGTTGTTGGCTGACCGAGACTCTGTAGCCACTGCTTTAAAAGCACTACGGAACACAAATTAAAGTTAACTTCGTTCATGGCGAGTAAGAACCACTTCTGAGATTGTAAGAGGTATAATAGTTTGCTGTATTCTTTATTTTATTCTTCTATTATAACGGATGGCTTAACTATTTCACGATTTGCCACAAACACGTCTTGTCGCTGTAAGCTTTAGAATAGGAAGAGCGGTATCAGCGTTGTTTCATTTAAAAGTCATCGATATCACAGCGATGATATCGATATAACTTAATCCCTACAAAATACAGTTTATCGCGTATATAATAGGGTTATTTTATATATGTACTAAATTAGCGTTATTATAAAGTTAAGGAAATATGTAAGTATTATATACGTAGACCAGGGGATTTATATGTAGCAAACTACAGTATCAATGAGTAGAAATAAGTTGAAATCACGTGATCAGGGGATCCAAATGTCAGAATGGCCGAGTTGTAGTAAAATAATTAAGCCATCCATTATAATTGGAGAATAAAACTAAGAATACAAGAAACTATTATACCTCTTACACTGATAATTGCATTTCCCCATAGTACAGCACCGTAAGTCCAGGTGGGTTTCAGTACGGAGTTTGTATAGGAGGACTTTATACTCCAGACGTAGAGGGTCCGAGCATTGATGATCTAATGTAAGCTACTCGCTTTCAGTTTAAGCTGTGACTTTTTTGCCTCGATGCGCCAAGTTAGTCTTCTGTCTAGGTGGATACCAAGGTAAGTGACATCTACGGCTTGAGGAATTGGTACGTTGTTTAGCATTATAGCTGGACAGTTTCTTCTGTTAAGCGTAAATGTAACATGTTTGCATTTCTGCTCGTTGACCCGGATTCGCCAGGTTGCTAGCCATTCCTCTACCATCTTGAAGTGTTCCTCTAATTTTGCAGAGGCTTGTATTGGGCATTTGGATCTGCTGAGGATTGCCGTGTCATCGGCAAAAGTGGATGTTGTAAGTCCTAAACTCGTTGGTAAGTCTGCAGTGCACAGCAGGTAGAGCAATGGGCCGAGTACACTGCCTTGCGGTACACCAGCTTCGATTTCAAAGTCAGCCGAGACGAAGCCATTACATCTTACAGCGAAATTCTTATTGTAAAGGTAAGATTCCATGAGTTTGTGGGTGTACTGTGGGAGTTTCTGTCGGATATTGAACATTAGACCCTCCAGCCAAACTCTCTCGAAAGCCTGGGCAACGTCGAGAAAGGCAGCCTTACAGTATTATTTTAGTTCGAATGCTGTTCGTATTTCGGATGTTATACGATGTGGCAAATACGGATGCCCTCTCTTCGTCACGGCGGGCCCATCCACCGGTTGGGCCCCTTATTGGTGAAACTGTCTCTGTAGGAGCGCTTAAAGTTGTGTGGGCTTTCCACAGAGAATTTTTAGTGGTGGATGGACTTAGCTTTTCTATGTATTTCCCTTGAGCAAAGATTTCCTCTTGTCTTAACTCCTTTGAGAGGTTGCGGCTGGCATGCCTTAGGCGAAGTTTTGCTGCTGGTGATCGAGTAATCTGCCATTCTCTTCTTAGACATCGTTTTTCCGTTACTAATTGTTTTATCCGCCGGTTCGTAGGCCTGACAGCAGGTTTAGCGTAAGTAGAGGCATGTGGAGTAGATACTCCCTCCCTCTGCAGCTCCCAGCATCGACTCAAGTGCAGAGACGCACATGTCAATGTCCTCTGCAGCGTCCAGTTTCGGCGAACAGTCAATGTGGGCACTCATGTACATTTTTAATTTAAGCTAATTTGTTTTGTTGTTTGTAAGCATATATGGGCGAACAAGTACTTGAGGTCTTGAATAGCACTGGAGAGTGATCGGAGGTTAAATCTAGCAGTGTTTCCGCAGTGATCCGATTACGCGGAATCCTCTTGGTTACAAATATCAATCAACTCAGGCACTTTCTGTGGATCTGTGGGCCAATAAGTAGGCCGGTGAGACGCAATCCATCTTATTGAGTGGGTTGACTATTGTGTTGTACAACTGCTTGCCTTTAGGATTTACCAGGCGAGATCCCCAGTGCGTATGTTTGGCGTTATAGTCCCCTGCTGCAATGAAGCGTTCTCCGAGTGCATTAAAGAAACCTGGGAATTCCTTTTCAGAGATTGAGAAGCGTGGTGGGCAGTACAGAGCAACCAACGTAGTGTTGCCGCAGCTGGTTTGGATGGTTACAGCAGTTGCTTCTAGGTGCTGTGTTTCGAATCTGTTGAGGAACGAGTGTTTTATACGGTTTTTGATTAGGATACCAGTCCCGCCATGAGCTTTTCCGTCTGGATGTTTTGTTGCGTAGAAGGTATATTTTGGTATTTGAAAATTATTTTTTGATGTTAAATGTGTTTCTGATATCAGCAAGACGTCGATTTCACTTGACATTTTTGATCCCGCATCAGTTCCTGCATACAGTTTTGCATGAACGTCATAAAAGCGGTCATGTTTTGATTAAGTGAGATCAATAGGGCCTCTAAATCACTTGGAGTTTGCTGGTGCGCTAGGTTGCGGATTCTGTAGATGGAGTGACGGGGTCTCTTTCGCGGGCTCCGTCTGTCCAGTTCGGAGTACACTAGCGAAGGATACACTAGGATTGGTTGTAGCAGGCATGTTAGATGATCTAACAGCCTTGGCGAAGAATACCTCCGGTGTAGTTTTGGAGGCGTTGAAGATGATTTTTGGTCCAGCTGGGGGTTTACGCCCGTTTAGGTGCGATTTAAGATCCTTGAAGATAGAAAATCCCCTGTAGTTGGCTGTGTGGTTCCCTCCACAGTTACTGCATAGTCTTAGTGCGACGTTGTTTCTGTCCTTGGTGCAAATGCCATCTTTATGATGTTCGCCGCAGCCAACACACATTGACCTAAGATTGCAATTGTTAGAGGTGTGGTTGTATTCCTGGCAGTTTTTACACTGAGGTGGTTGGTATCTCTTATGGGGCTATTCTACGGTGATTCTTCTGTGCAATAGGAGCTGAAGGTTGTAGATTGGATGCACTTCATTTGGCTTCGACCGCTTTGCATCTGGTTGTGCGACTTTATTCCTGTTGATGAGGTTGACAACGGACTTAACCGCAAACCCTTTTTCGGCCAATGCGTCTGCTATTTCTTGAGGTGGGACCGCTGGCTCGATCCCCTTTAACACAATCTGGAGCCCTTTACTGCTTTTTAGTTTGTAGGTATAGAAGTTGATGTTAGCATTACGGAGGTACTTTTCGATGATGCGGAAATTGTCCTCAGTTTGGGTTTGACATTTAATTTCTTTTATGTTACCCCTGTTGAGAGGGGTTACAACAAAGTTATTTGCCCCTACTGTTTCTACTAGCTTCGAAATCAGGACGCTGCAATTGGCTCCACGGATGTATAAAGGGGTCTAGCCGATTTAACTTTATCTGCAGAGCCGGCTGCAACGCCGGCAAGAATTTTAAAACGATTCCCGCTTAGAGGTGCTAATCGTTCAGGTTGTTTTGGTTATTTTCGGCGTATTGCCACTTTTTTTCTTTTGCGGTCTTAGCTTCTGCTTAGTTATTTTAATATATCTATCCATTCCAGTTTGGACAGAAGGCGTTGGGTTTCTTGTCGTAGCTGACTCTGGGTGACTTGTCGTTGAAGGCTTGAGGCAGGTCAATACTTCGGCAGACGTTGCAGTAGTTGCTGTCAACGAGCTGACGGTGCTGGTCGGTGCAATCGGTGACCCAGTTATCGATATTGATGGAGAAGCACACTGCTCTCTTGACGGTAAACTGCTGTTGATTGCTGAGTGGCTTGCACTTTCGGTGTTATTGCTTACGGTAGCATTCAGTGGGGTCGGCGACACCACCGAAAAGTACGCGTTGTTGCGTCGGACCGAGAGTCGACGCTCACGTTGTTGTTGTTATACAAGTAGTTCGTGTAGCTGTTGCTGGTGGGGATCGAGAGAGCTTGGGCCCGAATTGGTGGACATGGCTTTTCCAAAAAAAAAGTGCTCACTTTGTTGTTGCAACTTAGTATTTATTGCTATTAGAACCAACTAATATGATTGTAAATAGGCGTCTCTGAGGCGACTGAGAGCCCTACACAATTTTTGCAAACGCGGTCTTTTTATTTTTTACACTAAATTTTGCGGAGTGCATTAGAAAACACGTCTGCACGCGGTGGCGGTTGAATTTGGTATGAAGATTTAATTGACTTAAAAAATGGCAAATATATAGGAGCATGTTTCTACAGAAAAAAAACAATTTGCCAAACTACAAACAACCAACACCTGAAATCACATTCAGAAGTGGCTTCCGGCACTATCTTGCAAAACCAATTTAGGGGAACCATTAACATCAACGGTGAAAACCTCAAGTTGGGCGGAACTTTTATAATTCAATCGCAAAACGCAACAATCAACATAGAAGACTCTTGGTATATTATGAAGACCAAAGCTGAAGTTGAAGCCCAACCCCCACTACTACAACTCCTATCGGACAAGCAACACCAAGGCGAGATTCTATCTTTAGAAATGATTAAGGAACTTCACTTGAACAATACCGACAACTTAGAAAGAATTCAAACCAACAACGTCATTATTTCATCATCCTATTGGATTGTCTTAGCACCCTTGGAGATCGCAGCAATTATCTAATGGGTGATTAAAAAAGAATGCAACCACAGATCAGAGGGGAACAATCCAACAACAGTGATGCCGATTACACCAGTACAAAATGTGGTAGCGACCGAGGACGCCCACACTTAAGAAGGGAGCAGATAAGACCAGGCGTACTCTATCACTATAGTCACACTCATTCCATACCCATCATACTACAATAGAGAACAGCCAAGACTTGTAATAAAAAGCAAAGACTCAATCATAGAAGGCACCGCCAAGAATGTCACCCGATAACCCTGAAACGCATGATCGCCTACAAACAGTCACCAGTACACCAGACGGCAAGCCGCCCAATTCTATAAATCAGTTCAGCAATAAGCATCAAGTTCGGTACACCAGACGTCACGTCGCCTAAATCGATTTCACGATAAACAGATCCCACGTTGGACCAATGGACTCAGCAAGCGTCGCTGTCACCATCGACGACCAAAAACAGAGGCTTCATCGATCTACACAATTCAGTCTTTAACCCGAGTACAACTTGTAACTTTGTTAGAGCTCAGTTCAGCTTAGTTCAGTTTAGTTGTCTCAAAAGTCTTCCAGTAAAAAAGATAGATTTTGTAAACGTGAAACTTAATAAAGAATAAATTAAATTTTTTTTTTATACAACTAACTAAGAAAGTGTTAATTATATATTTATATATAATTATATTAAAGTAATCTAATATTCGAATTTTTTTATTCAACGGATTAGTTTTTATATTTTTTACGAGCGTTGCGTCTTGTACGGGGCAGAAACCGGAAAAGAGCTACACTCTACTCATTGACTCTTATATTTCACAGACTCTCCTCGACAGACTGACTCTCTATCTGACAGACTCTCTTCTCGACAGACTAGCTGCTAGACTCTATTCCACATGCATCGTCTATTGTTTCTTATCGATATTCTATAGATACCGATTCTTACTTGTAGTGCCCAGTTTCTGCCGTTAGTTTTATTTTAAATTTTAAGGCGTTAGTTTGAATTTCAGAAAGGGGGGTTTGTGTCGATAAAAATAATCGCTCGAGCTTAGAAGTTCGATTACATTATGCGCGATCGCATGCATTGGTCACACGCTTTTCTGACGAACTTCCGCCCTGGATAGACGCCTAAACCACGTCGCTCCTCCAGAAAAATACAAAAAAATATAATCTGGAATTTTCTCGGCCATTAAGCCGAATAATTAACTTAATACTAATCCGAAGTTTATGGGACAACATTTATTGAGCAGTTATGTGAATCTTTTCAAAGTTTTCAAATGAACTTATTAGAAACTTCCAAAAACTTAAATATCCATTAAACAATAACTTATAATCATAAGTTATTGTTTGTGAATCTTTTCAAAGTTTTCAAATGAACTTATTAGAAACTTCCAAAAACTTAAATATCCATTAAACAATAACTTATGATATATAAGTTATTGTTTAATGGATATTTAAGTTTTTGGAAGTTTCTAATAAGTTCATTTGAAAACTTAGTTACAATTAATGTAGGAATTTGTTTTATTCAGTATATTTATTTGTAGTATTTTAGTTTATTTTGACGTAAAACTATTTATTTGATTATTTTAATTAAATTTAGTTGGAAATTAGTCGTCTTTACTGCTCTGCGTCGTTTCGTCTTTCGTCTTTTTTGCAACCGTGCTCGATCGTCTCTTCAGTTCGACTGACCATCTTTAGCTCAATTCGCCCCGCTCACCAGAGTTGCCAGACCCAATCCCACAACTCGTCCATCCTAGTATGCATTCGCCTCGAATGCATCCTGGTTGTCTATGTCACAGGGAACCCATGGCTTCATATAGGCAGCGCAAGTCGTAGTTCGCCAATGTATCTTTGATTACGTCTCTGGCCTTTACCATGGTAATGCGGTACGGACCTAAAAATTTGGGCTTCAGCTTCAAACCTCCTCCAAGTTGGGTTCTTTTAACAGCTACCAGATCACCGACTTTGTATATAGAAGCAGGTCTGCGACGTAAGTTGTAGGTCTTTTTATTTTCTTCTTGCATACGAAGGATCTGCTGCTTCGCTATATTCCGTGGATCATCTCTGTTGTCGTTAAAAATCTGAATCATCTCGTCGTGAAATATTTCTTTTAGCTTAAGGTCGTCTTTTGGGTGCATCTTTATACCAATCAGTAGTTCGAACGGCGTTGAATGTGTGCTTCTGCTGTACGTTGAGTTAATCGTTTGTTGCACTTTGCCGACTTGTCCGTTCGCTTGTGGAAGACCAGTCGTATCTGCGTGAAGTTCGATATTTTCTGCCTTGCAACACTCTTTAAACTCGTCAGAAGTAAACGCAGAAACTCTGTCAGAAATAATTTAAACTGGATTTCCAAAAATTAAACTTTGTTGTTGTAGTCTTGTGATTACTTCCTTCGTAGATGTCGTTTTCGTCGGGTACAACCAACAAAATTTTGTAAAGCCATCGATAACTGCAAGAATGTGCTTATACTGCTTGTGAGTTGACTAAGGGTCCAAGAAAATCGATGTGGAACGTCTGAATGGGCAGTTCTTCTTTCGGCAGTGGATGCAGTTCTCCTTCTTTTTTTCCAAGCTTTCGATTAAGTGTTAGACATGGAATGCAGCATCTTATTTGGTGTTGTATTTTCTCATCTAATTTTGGGATATAATACTCCTTTGCAATTATTTATTTCGTCTTTTTCACAGAAAAGTGACCTCTTTCGTGAGCATGTTTAATAATTTCCCGTTGCAGAGTAGAGGGAACTACAATTAGTTCTTCATCATCGACCAACTTATAAAGTATGTCAGCTTTCATAAAATAGTTGTTATGAGAAGTTTTCTGAGCAAGGATATCGATTATGGCCTTCAAATGGTCGTCTTTTGCTTGGACATTCTTTAATTTACTGTGTATGTAATCTTCTGATATAATCATAACGGGGTAGCGACTAGGCGCATCTGCATGGCGTATACGATTTCCTGCACGGTGCTCAACATCAAAATCAAATTCTTGGATCGCAAGAATCCATCGTGCGACTCTAGTGCACACATCTTTTTTATCCATCGTCTTTGCAAACGCATTACAATCGCTTATGCATAACTAGAAGGTAAACTCGGAACTTACGAAATGCTTAAACTACCGCCAAAATCTCTAATTCGTAGCTAGTGAATTTCCTTTCCGCTTCAGTCGTCTTTTTGCTCATGTAGTATACAGGGTGCAATTCTTTATCATCAGGTAACTTTTGTAATAAAATTGCTCCGAAGCCATCAATCGATGCGTCTGTATGTACTTCTGTTTCAAACTTGGGGTTAAATATTTGTAAAACAGGTTTCTGGCTTATCAATTCTTTAAGCAAATTAAAAGATTTTATCTGACTCTCGTTGAATATAAATTTTACATCATTTTTTAATAAATCAGTAAGAGGTTTGGCTATAATCGAAAAATCTGCAATGAACTTGCGAAAATAACCAACCAGGCGAAGAAAACTTTGGAGCTGCTTTTGATTCATCGGCATAGGAAATTTGTTTACAGCTTTCGTCTTTGCGTCTGAGATACATATCTTCTGATTCTTTATAGTATGCCCCAAAAATTCTATTTCTCTCTTCAAAAAACAACATTTCTTTAAGTTAATGATTAAACCATATTCTTCACATCGCTTCAAAACATTTATCAGATTGGAGACGGCTTCCTCCTCAGTTTTCCCAGGTGAATAGGGATTTAGAACCACAACTAAAAAACCCAATCTTCATTCGTTGAATTCAAAATATGAACTCATTTTATTTACAAAAGTACGGAGTTTATATAGGATTATCTTAGGCTCTAGTAGGTAACAATTGTTCTTAGAAGATCTTATTTTAGACTCAGACCCTCGTATTTGGGGGTTGAAAAATTATTATTTTGGGCACGGCGTCGGCCACTTGACATCCTGTCGTTGTGATCTTTTGGGTTAGTTTAGAATTACAAGTGTTTTTCCCACACCGCGTGTGGCAGATTGTATTTCTAGTCATATGCTAGGTTAGTTGTTTGGTACAACAGTACAGTTGTATTGTATTTTCTTTACTGCATCTGATTTGGTGAAGCCAGTTCAGATGAACACTATGTTTATTCTGAAACATTCTGCGAGGGGCCGCCAAATAGGGCGATTGGTATTCTTATATTTTTATTACGTTGTCTTAAACAAATTATTATTAATATTATCATTAGTAAGATGACTAATATTAAGGAAGCATGACCAGCTACATGATGGAAGTTTAAACCTAATAATTCAATATGATGTTTCTTTAAGGATTGTAATTGACTTCCTATTCTTTCTAATTCTGCCGTATGGTTTACTATGTTTGCTTCTCCTGAATTCCATGATATATTTGCTATGTTGCTAAATTCGCCTATGTGCGAATTTTTAATAGCTATGTACGACTCTGACTGAACGCTATGATGAGCTACTAAAATTTTATCTTCTGCCCTAGCTGTGCAGCCTGATCTGAGGCTCAAAATTCCTTGTTCTGGTATATCCAGCACCTCCTGTTGTTCGTTACCGCATTGGACTCTGGTCTTAGTTCTAGGCGGTACCTTGAATAACCAACTGCTACTGCTATCTAATTCTACCCAGTAAGATCTTGTCTCCACAATCGTTGTGTATAAGCAGCTAGGTTTGTTATTCTGTTTAAAGGGTGTGAGCTCGCAGGCATTATCATTAGCACTACTCCATGGCCAACTTCCTTCACATGTTCTCCTGTTTGACTGCCAGCTCCGACATCTTTGCATAGCTGATTCAGACATTAAATGATACGAGTCTATTTCAAAATTATATATTAAGTACTGGCTTTCTATATGGACCATTACCATTTGATTATTATTTAATCGTACAGGTACTGGAATAACTTTATAGAGAAAAGACGGATGTCTACCAAAAAGTGGTATTTTTGCATTTATTATTATTTTGCTGTCAATAAAAATACCCTTAGCTGTCAACAGAGTATATATTTCTTTTAACTCAGTGCCTGTCCTTTTACCTGGTAGTACTAATGCTTCGGACAACTTGTCCTTTATTTTTGTTATTTCCAATTTCATTTGACTTGGTTTTAAAATATTAGGGTTCAACCTACCATGGTTAATGTCTATTAAAAGATTTATAATTCCTGTCTGAATTTTTTCACATTCATCAACTACGGAACTTAATTGCCTTATAATCATGAAGAACTGGATGGATTCTCTATATACGTAATAGCTTTCTTTAAGTAATTCTGTCATATTTTCAATCCGGTTGTTCATGTTGCGAAAATTGTCATTTAATTCATTTATAGTTGTCTTAAGAATGTTTGCCGTGGAGTCTACTACCGATGTCTGCTTTTCTTCTAGGTGTTTCAAGTTTTGCTGATTTGTAAGTAAATTTTTCATGTTTTCTTCCATTTGTACTCTGTCATCCGCATCCATGATGCCAAATAATATATGGTACAGTGAACCCATGAATTCAAACGGTGCACGCTTGCTTCTTGGCTTATTTTGACTCATGAACAATCTATTATTTTCTTCGATTTCCGTAATTCGTTTTACCGTGCTGTTTAGTAAAAAATGGCACTGGTCTTCGAAATTATAAAACTTTTGACATAAATCCCTCATTTTAGGAATCATTTTGTCACCTTGACTAAGCATTTCAAAATATGCCGACATGTCATAGTATATTACCAGATCCCATGAGGACGCTACAACTTCCACTTCACCCATTGGATCTAAGTACAACGCGGCTGTTGCGTTTAGTTCTTTTACCGTAATTTTTGGTCGATTATCTTTAGTGCTTGCTGCATTTGAAAGTTGACAAAGCAGCATCAACATTGCTAATATCATTACGGTTCCTACTTTGGAAAGATGACCGAATCTGGTACTTTTCCGATATTGATTCTCCTCAACGTTTTCGGATGATTTTACCCCAACAAGTGGACAGATTTTATTTATAGGTCTTGTAATTGACCCTTCCTGCAATTTGACTTTGACCACTCTTACTTTGTCGTCCCTGCCTTTGTGAATTTCTTCAATCTTGCCCAGAGGCCACCTAGCTGGGTGACAATTTTCATCTTTAATCAGTACGACCTGTCCATTTTCTAAATTTTCTGTGGTTTGTCGCCACTTGTTCCTTTGCTGGAGAGTATATAGATACTCGTCTTTCCATTTCAACCAGAAATCCTTTTTCATTTTTTGAATTAATTTCCATCTGTCTAAATTTCCAATTTTTTCCTCTGATATGGACTCGGCTGCTTCTAATGTTGGTCTTCCAATTAGGAAATGACCGGGAGTTAACACTTCGTTGTTGTCCATATCTTCACCTGTCGTATACAACGGCCGTGAATTTAGTACCGCTTCTATCTGGCACAATAAAGTGGCCAATTCTTCATATGTAAGGTTACTATCTCCTATTACTCTTTTTAAATGATACTTGACCGACTTTACTCCAGCTTCCCAAATACCTCCGAAGTGAGGTCCTGCCGGGGGGCTAAAATGCCAGCTGATCTGTTCTCGCTCTAGAACAGGGGCAACCTGTACGTTATCCTGAACTGCTTTTTTGAAGTCTCTATCGAGCATTCTAGCCGCGCCCACAAAATTTGTACCATTATCGGAATATATGTTAGCGCATTTAACCCGTCTCGCAACAAATCTTCGAAATGCTGCTAGGAAGGCATCAGTTGTCAAATCACTAACAACTTCTAAATGAATTGCCTTAGTTGACAAGCACACGAATACTGCTATGTACCCTTTGAATGTTTTTTGACCCCGGGTTTTTGAGCATCTTATGTGATATGGACCGGCAAAATCAATCCCCGTGTTATTAAATGGAGGTGACACCGTTACCCTGTTTTTGGGTAGGTTACCCATAATTTGCTCCGCAGTTACTTGGCGGTATCTGGCACAAGTGACGCATTCCCTCAGGTATTTTTTAAGTGTATTTCTTAAACCGAAAATCCAGAATTTCCTTTGAATTTGGTTTCTCATAAGATTAATTCCTCCATGTAAGGTTTCCTTATGAGCATCTTTAATCAATAGCATTGTTAAATGTGACTTATCTAAGATCACTGGATGTTTAGTATTAAAGCATATATTGGCATTTTGTAATCGTCCCCCCACGCGTAATATTCCATCGTTATCTAAAAATGGATGTAGGCTTAGAATTTTGCTTTTCATATCAATTTGTTTGTTCTGAGTAAGATATGATATCTCTCTGCTAAATTGACGTGCCTGTTGGTGTTTAATAATCAGATTTTTAGCATTCTTAAGCTCATCGACGGTTAAATATGATGGATACACTTTATTTCTTTTTTTAATGCCAATAAATCTTAATACATATGCGGTTATTCTGACTATCTTATTCATACAGGAATACTTTTCAATTAGTTCCTGTATAATACTATTTTCTGTATTTAACACTGCGGTATTTACCATAATCTCGTCAGCACCCGTTTTTTCTCTAGGCCATTTTTCTTTTGACTTACTGAGCCATTTTGGCCCATTCCACCATAAGTTACAAATTTTTAATTTAGTTGGACAAATCCCTCTTGAAGCTACGTCTGCAGGGTTATCCTCAGATTTTACATGGTTCCATGTTATTGCTTTTTATTTCGGATATCTTCTATGCGGCGCCTTACGAATTTCTCCTTATTAGTGCCGTTTTGTATCCAGCACAGTGTTATAGTAGAGTCGCTCCAAGCATATGTTTCAGCTGGAACAGCAATATTTTGCTGGATTCTTTGTAGTAATTGTGATAACAAATGTGCTGCACATAACTCCAACTTCGGAATAGTCTTTCTATTTTTTATAGGATTGACTTTGCTTTTACTGGCTATTAAGGTAACTGTCTCACCTATTTTGGCATATACCACCGCTGCGTAGGCCTTTTCTGAAGCGTCAGCAAAACCATGAATCTGTAACAACATATTAGGCTGTGTCTTGATCCATCGTGGTAATCTGATTTCTTCCAAGCACACTAAATTGTCCCTAAAGGATTTCCATTCTGTTGTATCTTTATCGGACAACTCTTGATCCCAATTTTGTTCTGCTAACCACAATTTCTGCATGAACAATTTTCCTATTACCGTAACTGGTGCTAGCCAACCTAGCGGATCATATATCTTGGCTAGTGTGGCTAGAACTACTCTTTTATTTATTTTTTGGTTCGTGTCACAGTGTACCTTAAACTTAAATTCGTCTTTAAATGGCTCCCACTGCAACCCTAAGGTTTTAATTGCTTCGTTCTCGTCAATTTTTAGTACTTTATTATCGCCTGTATCAATTACCCCTTCAACAATTTCGGATCTATTCGAAATCCATTTTCTTAAATTCATACCTGCCTTTTCCAACTCTCTGGAAACCTGCTGAACTTTGTGTTTAGATTCTTGTAAGGTATCACCTCCTGTCATTAAATCATCCATGTAGAATTCATCTCGGATAATTTCACTAATCATTTTATCTTTGCATTTGTTTGCTATTTCCTTAAGCACCCTTGTAGCTAAATAAGGTGCTGATGCAGTACCGTACGTTACTGTTGTCAATTTATATTTTCTTAATTTTTTCTGTGGTGAATTCCTCCACAAAATATGTAAATATCTCCTTTTGATTTAGTACATCCTGACACGATCCAGCCAAATTGAGTGTTTTGTCCCAGCAAGCCATTAATCTTGGCAACTCCACTTTTTAAGATGTGGGTATATACGTCTACCCCTATTATCATATCAACCCTACCAGGTTTATTAAATGTGGGGTCAGCTAGCTCGTAAGTTTGCCATTTTGACATATCCACGTTTGCTATTTTTAACGGAAGAGCTTTCATTAATTGCGGTAATACAATTGCTTCAACCTTAATAAGTTCCTTCTCCGAATCACGTGTCTTCATTTCAATATTTACCTTATACTTCGACGTTCTACTTTTTGTTGTAGATACGCCACTTATTTCTGTTTGTTTCTTGATCTTAGGTAATTTTAACATTTGAGCGGCTTCTTCAGATAAAATAGTGCTCTGAGAGCCATTATCAATTAAGGCTCTTAATGTTTCATACTCTCCATTTATTTTTTTAACTTGTATTAGAGCTGTGGCCAACAGTTTTTGTTGTTCCGTAACACAAGTATTTACCTTCGCCTGTTTTTCCCCAAAATGTAGCATGGTGTGGTGCCCTTTACTGCACATTGAGCAGACTATTTCATTAGTGCATCTCTTGTTGCTTGAATGCTTCAAGCATCGTATACACAATTGTACTTTTTTGGCTATTTCCACCCTTTCATTAGGTGTTAGCGCTTTAAACTTATAGCACATCTGTGCGCTATGCCAGGGACCTTTGCAGATCGGACAACTATCTTTAAACCCCGCCACCGATGTTTTTTGTAATGGTTTTTTCTCTTCCTTTCTCATGGCACTTAGCGAGCAATATCTTTGCTCTAAGTATTCCATGACATCAGATAGCATCTGAACTTGCCTGGTTTTTCTAATCTGACTCTCATACAGTTGCAGAGCCTCTCTGTCAAATTTCCGAAGTATGAGTTGTGCAAATATTATGTCAACTTCATCGGACAAATTTGTTTTAATTTTCATTAAGTGTATTGATTCATTAATTATGTCAATCACTCCTTTTATACTTTTTGCGGATTCATTGTTGATCATCGGTAAATCAACGATCCGACTTAATTGTTCGGAGAATACCCTCCGATTATTTTCATACCGCTTGGTTAATAATTCCCAAGCGGCACTATAATTGTCAGCTGAACCTGACAATAGATGGGCTACCATGCTCTTGGCTTCGCCCTTTAACGCGGATTTTAAATAATTGAATTTAAGAGCAGGACTTAGATCCTCTCTTTTTTCAATCAGTTCCGTGAATAATTCTACAAACAAGTCCCATTCTCTTTGCTCTCCAGAAAATGTGGGTACTTGTATTTTTGGCAACACTGGTAGTTCACCTCTCACGGCAACATTCTCAACTTTTAAATTTTTCTGATCATTTATTTTCTCTTCTAATGCTACCAAGGTATTTTTGAAGATCGAATTCTAATTCTTCTATGACCTCTTTAAGCGCTTCATTATGTATAAGTTCACCTGTATAAGCTTGGCACATCTGTACCTTCTTGAACAAGAATTTAATTTTTTTAATATACATTTCGCCTGTTCTATTGTCTATCGTACGTAAATCTTTGCTCACCATGTCCAAATATATCTGGAGCTGACGGACCTTTTCTTGAAATTTTTCCTGGCTAACATTAGTATTCTCATTACTAGAGGTCGCGTTTCCCCGCGACTCCCCGATGCTGACCTCAACATTTTCTGACATCGTTGCATCTGCTTCACTGCTCTCCGACTCAACAGTGCCCTGCCTACTTGACTCTCCTTTGGCTATTAATCTGGCTGCCATCTCTAAACCCTCCTCATACTTTCCATCTGTAAAATAGTAGTGTTCGGTTACACCACTCTGTATCATTTGGCTATGGTAACTAATCCATTGCTTCTGAATCTCAGTTACCTCATTAAGAATCTTGCTAGTTAACTTACTAGCATCTAACTCTTCTATTCTTTTTAATCTTTTGTGCAACTCGTGTTGCTTCCCTAACAATTTTTCAGTTTTGGTAGGAAACATTTTTGACTTATGCGTATATTAGGATATCGATATAAGTATATTATAATAAAAATAGATAGATGTACTTATAACTATCTTAATTTATATCTTATCTGATGATCCTGTTGATACCGTTCGCCACCGTTGTCCGCCAAGTAGAGTTTGCCAAGTAGGCTTTGCCGATAGTCTGCTGCTGCTTGTCTGCCAATGGGTCGGTTTTGCCGTTTCTTTATATTTGCCTCGCCTCCAGTCGCCTCTTCTTTGCAACTGTCTTGTTGCTCTGCTGCTATTTTTAGTTGCCGACTTGCAATTGTATATCGTGTGTATGTACTAGTGTAAATTCTTTTTTTTTTTTTACTTTCGATATTAGGGCTTCGAATACGCCACACACAAAAACTCCCGCCGCCGAAATTACTACAGTTGCTCCACTAGCCAAACTGACTTTAAAATCGGACGCACGCACTTTTTATTTATTAAGCAAAATTTTGCCTTTTTATATTATTCTCTGTCTCTTACCACTGGTGGGGGAAAACAAGAGTTATTTTATTTTTGCTACCTTTAGCTGATCTTAGCATTTATACTTGCATAAGAATTCAGACTGACAGGCGCTGATTTACCCTCTGAGTCTCTTACCACTGGTGGGGGAAAACTACAGAGTTCCTTTTTTCTCGAAGGACCAAAATGAATAGGGATTTAGAACCACAACTAAAAAACCCAATCTTCATTCGTTGAATTCAAAATATGAACTCATTTTATTTACAAAAGTACGGAGTTTATATAGGATTATCTTAGGCTCTAGTAGGTAACAATTGTTCTTAGAAGATCTTATTTTAGACTCAGACCCTCGTATTTGGGGGTTGAAAAATTATTATTTTGGGCACGGCGTCGGCCACTTGACATCCTGTCGTTGTGATCTTTTGGGTTAGTTTAGAATTACAAGTGTTTTTCCCACACCGCGTGTGGCAGATTGTATTTCTAGTCATATGCTAGGTTAGTTGTTTGGTACAAAAGTACAGTTGTATTGTATTTTCTTTACTGCATCTGATTTGGTGAAGCCAGTTCAGATGAACACTATGTTTATTCTTAAACACCAGGGATTATAATGTCGTCGACGTATGGGATAGCACGGATCAAATCACGAAAAATGGCATTAACGTGTCTCTGAAATACCCCAGGGGAGTTCGTCAATCCAAAAGGAACTTTTAAAAACTGGTACTGTCCGTTGTGTGTAACGAACGAGGTGAATCTTCGACTCTCTTTTTCACATGGAAAAATCCATTCTTTAAATCGATTGTGCTGAAAACCGTTGCTCCTTGTAGCCGATCCAATTGATCTTCAATCAGAGGTAATGGAAAATGGTCTTTTACTATTACCTTGTTTAGTAGTAGTAGTAGTCAATGCACAGCCGTGGAGTGCCATTGCGTTTTTTTACTAATACGACCGGACTGCTGAATTCAGACTCGGATTGTTCTATTATTTCTTCTTTCAGCCACTGGTCGACTTGATCATCGATTATGCACCATTCAGCATTGGACTATCGTCTTTTAGAGCAATACGCATTTCAACATTTGTCCATTTCAACTTTTCCGGCTTATAGTGTTTGATAAGTTCGTTCACTTCGCACTTTGTACTTTTCGATGCATTTGAGTCAATGTCAATATCGTCGTTTTCGACTTTTATTCTCATTACCGAACTTAATTCCGTTTCATCATTATATTTCCCGATTTGTACGCCATCACGATTGATTTTTATTTCGGCTTGCTTACAAAAGTCTTCTCCCAAAATCACTTCAACATCCAGGAATTCAGATGATACCACTAAAAAAACCAAATCAAACTGGTCTTGGCTTACGAAAAGCCTTCCCGTAAACGAACCGATAGGTACGACTCTCTTTTTATCTCCGAAACCGTATAGAACTTTATCAACTTTAGCGAGCTTAGGTTTTTTCAAACGATTATAAATTGTTTCGTTTACAATATTATATTTTCTACCAGTATCAAGCAAGGCTATAGACTTTTCGTTGTTAATTGATACTTCTTTACACATAAACATATGAGCAGCTGATATTTTATTAGTATTACGAACATCTGTGCAATTTTCAGGCTTTTTATTTGGACAGTCTTTTGCTATGTGACCAAAATTATTGCAACCAAAACACATTCTTCCTTTACTCTTATTGTCACAATTCTCAGATATATGTCCTTTTTGCCCACAGTTATAGCATTTTATACCACTTTCTTTATTTTCGTATTTCATTACACTTTCTTTTTTGATTTGAACGTTCTTAGACTCACTTTTTTGATTACTCGACTTTTCCCGCATTTTTTCATAACATTTTATTTTCTCTTTAAACTCTTTTAGGTTATTAGCATTGTACAATATTGCTTTGTTCATAGTCAAGTCATTAATTCCGTCAATCACATACTGCATAAGAGCACTGTTCTCTATATTACCCCGTGATGCCATCTCTTTCATTTTCAACAAATATTCTTGAACACTTTCACCTTTTTATAACCTTGCAAAAAGGGTATATTAATTTTGGTCAGAACGCATAGAAGGAAGCATCTCCGAGCATATAAAGTATATTTATTCTTGATCAGCACGACGAGATGAGTTCAAATAACCATGTCCGTCTGGATCGATGCGAACTCCTCCTAGACCGTAAGAGCTACAGAGCTGAAATTTTGCACATATGCTTGTATATGCTTGTACTGCAGGGTTTGTATATCTCGGATTCAGTCGGATCGGAGCACTATATCATATAGCTCCCATACAAACGGCAAAGTCACGAACAGTGACTTTTCTCAATAATTTCTCGTTATTTTATCAGCAATTGCCATAAAAGTTGGTATTGGTCAGTTCTGTGTTCTTATTAATAATTGTGCCAAATTTGATCAAGATCGGGTGACTATATCATATAGCTCCCATACAAACGGCAAAGTCACGAACAGTGACTTTTCTCAATAACTTCGTTACTTTTTAAGCTATTGTCGTGAAATTTAATATAAATAAGTTTATTGTAACTATAAACCACTGTGCCAAATTTGATCAAGATCGGGTGACTATATCATATAGCTCCCATAGGAACGATCGGTCAAAAACAGTGACTTTTGTCAATAACTTCGTTACTTTTGATGCGATTGATTTCAAATTTAACATTTGTCAGTTTAATATATCTGTTAATGACTGTGCCGAATTTGGTAAAGATCGGGTAACTATATCATATAGCTCCCATAGGAAGGATCGGTGGAAAACAGTGACTTTCATCAGAAAGTTCGTTATATCCTATGCTAAGATTGAAGGCCGTTCTTTCGCAAACATTACCCTTTCTAGATAAAACAGTTAGTTTAGATAAAAGAGTTACCAACAAACTTGCAAGGGTATACAAACTTTGACGCGGTCGAAGTTAACCCCGGCCCTCTGGTTTTTTTTTCCGTTCTGACAATTGCTTATGTAACTCCGCGCTATTTATTACTGTTTTAAACCCATTTAAAAGTGATTCTTTCAATGTCGACCAATTTTTAATTCCGCGTTCACTCAGAATAAATATTTTAGCAAGTCCTTTAATAGCTCTTTTAGCAAAAATAAATTTTTGTAAACTATCCTATTGCATCAAATCAGCCATGTCTTCGAAATCCTCAATCCATATTTCAACTGATAAAGTTTCATCGCCATGGAAAGGTCGTAAAGAGTCCTCAACGTCCCGAAAATTCAAAGCGAACCTCGGTGGTAGCATGTTGACATTTACTGCACTTTGCGTATCAATATTGTTGGCCACGACTGTGGAGTTTGCCCTATTCGTTTTGTTTCGCATATTTTCGTTTGTTGCAGCTGTTCTAAAATTCGTTTCGTCGCTCACTACTGACAACATTTCGTCTTCGTCTTGCATATTGCCTACATCGCCATCAATTTCGCGGTCATCTTCATCATCTTCGTTTTGATCATTCTCTGAGTCAAGGTCAGCTAGCAAATTTCCAGCTTGCAAATTGCGAAATAAATGGGAAGTTAGATTCGATTTATCATGCGATATGCCCAAAACGTTACAAATAATCACTAAATCGTTATTTGTTAAATTCTTTTCCACATAAGACACTTTACTTTTATACAAATCGCTGTCGTAATCAAAATTAAACCCTTCAAACTTTCTTAGTCTTTGGCGATTTGCACGATCGCCTTCTTCTTCGTATATAAACTTGTGAAACAATGTAATATTAGATTTCTTTTCAGTTTTCAGTGCCTCTTGCACATTTCCAAAGTCTTCAAGTTTGCTCATAGTTCTTTCTCTTACGCACACACACTAATATTGTATATGTATATATACGTCGTTTGCCACCACAGTTATCGTCGTATTCAAAAACTTTCTCGTCGTTCGTCGAAAACTTTTTCACCGTTTCTTTGCCGCTTTTTCGTCGTTAGCCGCCAATTTTTCGTCGTTTGATGCTAATTCTTATTTGTTTTTGCGCTGTTTTTTCGTCGTTTGATTCCACTGTTGCGTCGTTTTGTGTATGTTTGTCTCTTTCTCACTCACTGATATTACTTTTTTACTTCTTTATACATAAGTTGAATCATGCGTATTTTGTAGGTTGAGCCACCATATTTGTAGGAATTTGTTTTATTCAGCATATTTATTTGTAGTATTTTAGTTTATTTTAACGTAAAACTATTTATTTGATTATTTTAATTAAATTTAGTTGGAAATTAGTCGTCTTTACTGCTCTGCGTCGTTTCGTCTTTCGTCTTTTTTGCAACCGTGCTCGCTCGTCTCTTCAGTTCGACTGACCGTCTTTAGCTCAATTCGCCCCGCTCACCAGAGTTGCCAGACCCAATCCCACATTAATTTGTATTGTGGAAACCTGAGCGAGGATATTGAGGATATTATTGAGACATCGTGGGTCAAAAGCTGCACACCGTGAACGGCATAGAGACAAACAGATAAAGTCATCTAGATACGGGAAGTGAATGTTTCGACATTACGGATTATGAGCCCACCTGATCGACTGTATTAAATAGGGCTTGACAAAAAAAACATGCTCGTTCTGGCATTTCCCTGTTTTTTATGCAAAAATAAAGTGAGTTCTGCGTTAATTAATCTGCAAATATAAAAAAAATTCTCTCTAGTTCAGTAATGTCAAAAGAAAATTGTTACTAAGTAACTCGGCAATCGTTGTTTTAAAACTAAAACGCCCTTAATAATCCCCTTTGACTGTGTGAGCGAGTCTACATTTATAATTTAAATAATAATTTAAGTTGGAGACTTCCAAATTCCATTTGACCATTTTATTTTTAAATACCTATAAGTTTATATATATCCACTTAATAATTAAAATTCAACAAAACATAACAATATTATCCCTGATTTAGCTTAATTTAAGTTGGAGACTTCCAAATTCCATTTGACCATTTTATTTTTAAATACCTATAAGTTGATATATATCCACTTAATAATTAAAATTCAACAAAACATAACAATATTATCCCTGATTTAGCTTTTGGATGCCCGAGATAATCCAATTATTTAATTCGATTACCTTTTGTGATAATAATCATAATTTTAGTCTCTAAAATTCGGATTATGTTTCCGACTTATTGAAGTATTTTGGTATTCCGTAAATATCATTTGTAATGTTTGAGTAAAAGTTGAGTGATCTTACTTGTGAAACCGAAACGTGAGCGATGAACTAAATTATGTTGGGATTTTCCATAATCTAGCGACAAGAAATTGGTTGGGAGGTTTTAGACGCGAAGCTATAATAATATCCTTATAGCTTCCCTATTCGTGTGATACTGATATAATCCTTTTCTCTATCCTTCTAGTTAATTTCTTTTATTATGTTAGACTGTTTGCTAGCTGACAGCAAGAAGTCCCACCCGGACCCAACTTCTCGATACATTCAGCCCGTATGTGTTGGCTTTGGCCTGATTTGTGGTGCTCTTGCCCATCATAACATCTGATAAATCGGGACTGCGAGAGATACTACATATATAGGCCGAACCTGACCTCCTCTTGGATCAAATGACATTCTTTGACTAAGAGGGGATGTACATGATCTGGATTCATTCCGGATTGTGTACATTACATAATATTGGGGCCCAACTAGAAGGCTTGTTAGACTTTTATACAGTTTTTTGGTTTAGCTATTTGGGTGACTTATTCAGAATGAAGACATTTGGAGAATCCGAGCGAGTGATGAGGCGCTTAGGCATGAATCGGTGAATAGACTTAGAAACATATACAAACTCTACAATATAGTAACAGACTTATATTATGGGCTGTGTTTTTCTTGGAATTTTCTCGTAAATTTGATTGTTTCGATTTTACGACCAGTAAAGCATAATAGGCTTGTGATGTCGGTGTTAGCATTGTAGTTTATTGATTCATCCATTTCTTGTAATTACAATAGAACCAATGTTTCAGCGGAGATCAATGAATTGACTGCTTAATCATCTGGAACTGAAAATATTTGGAGAGGCCCGAATTCTGACCGATGAAACAAGGGGATTTCAGTTTAAAATATTGGTTGAAATTAGTCTTTTCGATTTGGATTTGATATAAATGATAAGGTCTAGGACGACAAGATTTCTCTATCCCTTCATATATAAATTTTTTGGATTGAACTATCGATTAGCAGTTCAATTCTCCCTCTATTTTAGGCACTACTCTATAGTAGTCGAGCATCTGATATAATTGCTGATGCCATTTTTAAAAGATTTGAAAATCTAATTGATCAGAGATTTGGAAATTTAAATTTAAATAATTCAGTTGGACAATCCAGCAACCACAAGCAGCATCGCGTTCCAACCTTAAGATCGGATTCAACATCTCACCGTTACATTTATCCTGGAAAAACCGGCCAATTAGTCCAAAGTTTGGGTATTAAATTTGATGTATCTCCTAAAGGAGTTTCTTTACAAAATTAAAGCATTAACTGTAGACAATTTTTAGAGTAATTTTACACCAGTATGTAGGAATTTATAATTACTGTTAGCGTGAAGAACCAAGGAATGGTATTGACGCTATCGAAAAGAACGACGAAGTCATTTGGGAAGTATTTTGTATGGATTTGTAACAAGAATACGACGATTTTAAGGATGATGATTTGATGCTTGAAGAAATACGAAACCGAAAACAGAGGATTTGGGAAGTATTTGATGTCTACTATGAAGACAATGACTTTGGTGTCTACCGCCGAATGCAATTTCTCCGTGAAGAATTAGGAAAACGAATTACGAAATATACGAATGTCAGGAAGAATATCGCTTTACTTGAAGAGACAGACGAAAATTCCGATGAAGAAGATATTCAACCGGAGTTAAATGCAATTCTTGTCAAGGAATTGTGACGTGGAAGGACACAGATGGGACATGTGCTTAGAAAAGCGCAGCATATTCTGCTACGGATGTGGAAAGAAAAATGTCTACAAACCACAATGTGATGTAGGCCTAACCAATTTGAAAAATCAGTAGAAGTCAACGATAATACAGCGACAAACAACAAAACACCAGATTCGTCAGATAATACTGGTACGAATCATCAAGAGAATAAAATACAGCCAGATCCCAAACTACCATATCATCAACGGCTGTAAAATTTATTTAGAGATTCGAGATAAAATCCTTGCACGTCTGCGTCGCTTTTGGAAAAAAGATTCCCAAAAACTCATAACAGCGTCTATGATTAACGAAGCCGCAGATGCCCGTTTTCACGCGCCAGTAAAGTTTTTGGAATTTCCTGAGCTTGGTCTATTGGATACTGGAGCCATTATCAGTTGTATCGGTTCAGATTTAGCAGCACAAGACTGAACGAATTATCCCTGATTTTAAACTATTATTTCATTTGTAGTCACAGCAGATGGAAAATACATCCAGTTACCAAAAGAATAAGAACAGAAGTGCAATACGAATGCAAGCGAAAACATCTTTCTCTTTTTATTATCCCGTCTTTGTCGAAATGACTTATTTTAGGAATTAATTTCTGGAAATCTTTTAAGTTGTGTCCAGAACTTTCATCCCGTTGTAAGACTCCTACATTAGATAAAAAGCAGAGGGCCGGGGCTAACTTCGACCGCCCCGAAGTTTGCATACCCTTGCAAGTTGTTTGGCACTCTTCCTCACTTATAGCCGTCAAAGTGGAAAAACGTTTTATCTAAACAAAATAATGTTACGAAAGAACGGCGCAACATCTTAACCAGGGTTTGCTAAAACTGCTGTGTAGTAGCAAGAGCAATGAAAATTTAGCTATACCTACCAACTAAAAAGCAGTAAAGGGCTCCAGGTTGTGTTAAAGGGGATCGAGCCATCGGTCCCACCTCAAGAAATAGCAGACGCATTGGCCGAAAACATCAACAGGAATAAAGTCGCACAGCCGCTCTTTAAAATCGAGCTCCAACCAGATGCAAAGCGGTCGAAGCCAAATGAAGTGCACCCAATCTACAATCTTCAGCTCCTCTTGCACAGAAGAATCACCGTAGAGGAGCCCCATAAGAGATACCAACCACCGCAGTGTAAAAACTGCCATGAATACAACCACACCTCTGACAATTGCAATCTTAGGTCAGTGTGTTTTAGCTGCGGCGAACATAATAAGATGGCATTTGCACCAAGGACAGAAACAACGTCGCACTAAGACTATGCAGTAACTGTGGAGGGAACCACACAGCCAACTACAGGGGATGTCCTGCCTTCAAGGATCTTAAATCGCACCTAAACGGGCGCAAAACCCCAGCTGGACCAAAAATCACATTCAGCGCCTCCAAAACTACACCGGAGGTATTCTTCGCCAAGGCTGTTAGATCATCTAACATGCCTGCTACAAACAATCCTAGTGTATCCTTCGCAAGTGTACTCCGAACTGGACAGACGGAGCCCGCGAAAGAGACCGTCAATCCACCATCTACAGAATCCGCAACCTAGCGCCAGAGGCCTTGTTGATCTCACTTAATCAAAACATGACCGCTTTTATGACGTTCATGCAAAACTGTATGCAGGAACTGATGCGGAATCAAAACCTGCTTATCCAGAAGCTTATCGAGAATAAATAATGGCTTCCCTACGCCTATGTCTTTGGAATGCTAACGGCATCGACGTTTTGCTGATATCGGAAACACATTTAACATAAAACCAGAGGGCCGGGGTTAACTTTGACCGTGTCGAAGTTTGTATACCCTTGCAACTGTTTTGGTAATTCCTTCCTTACCCATAGCCATCAAAAAACGTTTTATCCAAAAAGTCTAATGTTTGCGAAAGAATGGCCTTCAATCTTAGCATGGGATATAATGAACTTTTTGATGAAATTCACTGTTTTCCACTGATCGTTTCTATGGGAGCTATATGATATAGTTACCCGATCTTTGCCAAATTCGGCACAGTCATTAACAAGTATATTTAACTATCAAATGTTTAATTTGAAAGCAATCTCATTAAAAGTAACGAAGCTAATGACAAAATTTTCATTAGCTATTTTATCACTATTTTCGACCGATCGTTCCTATGGGAGGAATATTATATAGTCACCCGATCTTGATCAAATTTGACACAATGTTAAATTTCATGACGATAGCTCAGAAAATAACGAAGTTATTGAGAAAAGTCACTGTTCGTGACTTTGAAGTTTGTATGGGAGCTATATGATATAGTGGTCCGATCCGGCTGAATCTGAGATATACAAACCCTGCAGTATATACAAGCCTGCATGCAAAATAACAGCTCTATAGCTCTAACGGTCTAGGAGGAGTTCGCATCGATCCAGACGGACGGACAGACGGACGGACGGACGGACGGACGGACGGACGGACGGACATGGCTATTTGAACTCGAGTCGTCGTGCTGATCAAGAATATATATACTTTATATGGTCGGAGATGCTTCCTTCTATGCGTTGCACACTTCTGACCAAAAATAATATACCTTTTTTGCAAGGGTATAAAAATAATTTTCAAATACCAAAATATACCTTCTACGCAACAAACTATCCAGGCGGAAAAGCTCATGGCGGGATTGGTATCCTAATCAAAAACCGTATAAATCACTCGTTCCTCAACAGATTTGAAACACAGCACGTACAAGCAACTGCTATAACCATCCAAACCAGCTGCGGAAACACTACACTGCTTGCGCTGTACAGCAGCAAAACTTCGCCTAAGGCATGTTAGTCGCAACCTCTCGAAGGAGTTAAGACAAGAGGAAATCTGGGATCAAAAGAAATACATAGAAAAGCTCAGTCCAACGGGCACTAAACATCCTCTGTGAAAAGCCCACCCAACTTTAAGCGCTTCTACAGAGACAGTTTCACCAATAAGGGGTAAGACCGGTGGATGGGCCCGCAGTGACGAAGAGAGGGCGTCCGTATTTGCCACACATCTTAAAATGGTTTTCCAGCCAAATCCAACATCAAACTCATTTGTACTTCCCCATTCGAGCACATTAACGGATAGTGAGTACTCGGAACTCCAATCGGATGAGATAACTGCAGTTATTAAAAATCACATAAAACCGAACAAAGCCCCTGGCCATGACCTAATCACACCGAAAATGATCCTAGAACTCCTTACCATCGCCATACAATACTTTTCCAAAATGTTCAACGCTATAATAAGAATTGGCTACTTCCAAAGAGCATGGAAACGGTCTACTATCATCATGATTCCTAAAGTGGGAAAGGACAAAACCCAACCATCATCCTATAGGCCAATTAGTTTGCTGCCATGTCTTTCGAAGCTTTTGAAAAGATTCTGCAGATCCGACTAAACTTATTTCTGGCATCGGAGAACACAATCCCTTCACACCAGTTCGGCTTCCGCGCAAAACATGGGACAATTGAACAAGTCCATCGCATAACATCCGAAATACGAACAGCATTCGAACTAAAAGAATACTGTACGGCATGTCTTTCTCGACGTTGCCCAGGCGACAGAGTTTGGCTGGAGGGTCTAATGTTCAAAATCCGTAAACTCCCACAAGATGTAATGGCTCCATCTCGGCTGACTTTGAAATCGAAGCTGGTGTACCGCAAGGCAGTACTCGGCCCATTGCTCTACCTGCTGTACACTGCAGACTTACCAACGCGTTTAGGACTTACAACGTCCACTTTTGCCGATGATACGGCAATCCTCAGCAGATCCAAATGCCCAATACAAGCCTCTGCAAAATTATAGGAACCCCTCAAACAAACATGTTACACCTCAATGCAAACATGTTACATTTACGCTTAACAGAAGAAACTGTCCAGCTATAATGCTAAACAACGTACCAATTCCTCAAGCCGTGGATGTCACTTACCTTGGCGTCCACCTAGACAGAAGACTAACTTGGCGCAAGCACATCGAGGCAAAAAAGTCACAGCTTAAACTGAAAGCGAGTAGCTTACATTGCATCAACAATGCTCGGTCCCTTCTACGTCTGGAGTATAAAGTCCTCCTATACAACTCCGTACTGAAACCCATCTGGACTTACGGTGCCGTACTATAATATAATGCAAGCAAAAAAGTAAGGCATACACATACAGTTCATCTAGCATGCATATGCATGTGCTCTGTTGATTTGATGATGACGTAGCATGCAGCAAGCAGCGCTGCTGGCAGCACTAGAACCGATGTACAGTGGCGGACACGAATTTAAGACGTTTTTTTTGACTTTAGTTCTGATTTTTTCAGCTTCTAAATAACCTAATGCAATTCTATAACAAAAATCTATTTAAAAGATGTCTACTGGGGCAAATTGACCTTTCAGAAAAATCCAAGCCGATCCCAGCTTTTACAATACCCGGCCGCCCCCTGTACCAATTCACCGTAATGCCATTCGCATTATGCAACGCATCGAAAACCATGGCGCGTTTGATAGACGATCTAATCCCAGCAGATCTAAAATACTGTGTGTTCGGATACTTCTTCTGGTGTCAGACGATTTTAATACTCATTTGGCAATTCTCATTCGTATGACTCAACAATTTAGAAACGAAAATCTAACTTTAAATATAGAAAAACCTAAGTGTTGGTGTTTAGATTATATAAAATAAGGTAACAATAATACAATCATAATATACAACAAATGAAAATAAATGTTAAGATTAGTATGTAACCCGATTATAGATGTGAATGGCTCATCAGACATAAGTAGATCTGATATGGTCAGCAGTTAACAATAAAGACCTAGTTCATGAAGCTGATATTAGCCATTATCAATAAAGACGTATTTTGCTGACCTAACACTATGTCGAACTATGCACTGCTGAGCTCTCTAGTTTTAATATAAAAGAAATGCATTATTCTTTGTAAGATCAGATACCAATTGTAGCTACATCGGGTGTGCATCGCTGTGTCTTTGGCCCTCATCTCTACCTTTGCAATCTCACTCCGAAGTCCACCCAATTTATGGTTGCGACGACCATTAGTCACTGGTTTATGTACACTGCAGACTTACCAACGCGTTTAGGACTTACAACGTCCACTTTTGCCGATGATACGGCAATCCTCAGCAGATCCAAATGCCCAATACAAGCCTCTGCAAAATTATAGGAACCCCTCAAACAAACATGTTACACCTCAATGCAAACATGTTACATTTACGCTTAACAGAAGAAACTGTCCAGCTATAATGCTAAACAACGTACCAATTCCTCAAGCCGTGGATGTCACTTACCTTGGCGTCCACCTAGACAGAAGACTAACTTGGCGCAAGCACATCGAGGCAAAAAAGTCACAGCTTAAACTGAAAGCGAGTAGCTTACATTGCATCAACAATGCTCGGTCCCTTCTACGTCTGGAGTATAAAGTCCTCCTATACAACTCCGTACTGAAACCCATCTGGACTTACGGTGCCGTACTATAATATAATGCAAGTACCAGCAATGTCGACATTATACGAAAGGCGCAGTCGAAGATTTTAAGATCAATCACTGCGGCTCCGTGGTATATACGGAAGACAACATTCAACATGATCTAAATATACCTAGCGTAAAATCTGAAATAGGTAGTCAACAACTAAAGTATTCTGCGAAACTGGATGTACACACTAATATTCTTGTCAATTCCCTTAAGCGAACTAATAACAGAACTCGTCTTAAAAGAAATGACAGACCAGCCCAATAATAAGTGATTAGGGCCGCCTGAAATATCTCCTGGATATATCTTAAGTACTAGATTAAGAAAAATATCTCAAACTTGTTGTTAGGCTCTAATTTAAGAGTAGATTCAACAAATATATATTAAAAGATAAAAAAAAAAAATCAACATTTATTTATATTTATTTATATGTATGTATGTATAAATATATATAGATGGGGAAAAAAATGATTGTAAGAAATATATATTATGAAAGGCTGTAAATAAATCTCGATGGGTTGTGACTTTGCTAAAATATAAAGATTAATTTTATTCGTGCACCAACGTGCGTCTAGCTCGTTCAGGCGTCACCGGAAGAAGAGGGAAGCTCACTTCTAGTGTGGCCTTAGGCTACATCTCGATATTCGCACATACTGACTTAATACTAACAACCGATATTTCACCAGATGGCCGGGGCTAACTTCGCGCAAGCTCGACCTTTTTGCAAGCTTATAAATATCAAAGAAGCGAACTTCGACAATGCCGAAGTTTTTATACCTTTGCAGTCCTAATTTTTTTACATGTTGAAATTTGTTTTCCTGCAACTCAATTCATCAATACACAAACAAAATATTCAAATTATTTATCTTTTTACTTCAATTTTTTCTTTGCTTCCATCATTCCCTAAGCAAAAAAGTAAGGCATACACATACAGTTCATCTAGCATGCATATGCATGTGCTCTGTTGATTTGATGATGACGTAGCATGCAGCAAGCAGCGCTGCTGGCAGCACTAGAACCGATGTACAGTGGCGGACACGAATTTAAGACGTTTTTTTTGACTTTAGTTCTGATTTTTTCAGCTTCTAAATAACCTAATGCAATTCTATAACAAAAATCTATTTAAAAGATGTCTACTGGGGCAAATTGACCTTTCAGAAAAATCCAAGCCGATCCCAGCTTTTACAATACCCGGCCGCCCCCTGTACCAATTCACCGTAATGCCATTCGCATTATGCAACGCATCGAAAACCATGGCGCGTTTGATAGACGATCTAATCCCAGCAGATCTAAAATACTGTGTGTTCGGATACTTCTTCTGGTGTCAGACGATTTTAATACTCATTTGGCAATTCTCATTCGTATGACTCAACAATTTAGAAACGAAAATCTAACTTTAAATATAGAAAAACCTAAGTGTTGGTGTTTAGATTATATAAAATAAGGTAACAATAATACAATCATAATATACAACAAATGAAAATAAATGTTAAGATTAGTATGTAACCCGATTATAGATGTGAATGGCTCATCAGACATAAGTAGATCTGATATGGTCAGCAGTTAACAATAAAGACCTAGTTCATGAAGCTGATATTAGCCATTATCAATAAAGACGTATTTTGCTGACCTAACACTATGTCGAACTATGCACTGCTGAGCTCTCTAGTTTTAATATAAAAGAAATGCATTATTCTTTGTAAGATCAGATACCAATTGTAGCTACATCGGGTGTGCATCGCTGTGTCTTTGGCCCTCATCTCTACCTTTGCAATCTCACTCCGAAGTCCACCCAATTTATGGTTGCGACGACCATTAGTCACTGGTTTATGTGCTAGTGCCTATTTGCTTATAAGGAAATAAATTGGCAGCTCCAAGTTGAAAGAGTAACAGACTTGGTGAAACCGTCATCAAGTGAGAATATTTGGTCAACTCAGGCGACTACTATCTCAACAACAAGGAAACTGGTCAACTAGGCGACTACTTTCTTTGCACACTTTGGACACAAGCGAGGGCACAAATTGATGAACATTTCACATCAATCTGGGGTCCCGACTAAAAACATCGCAACTGATTAACTTGGCAATCATTGCGTAGTCACCTTGGTGACTAAAAACAATTTGTTGGGAAAACTAAGAGTCAGTTTTTTCGCGACGGGGTAGCAGTGCATACCCATTGAATGAAAGGTTGATCAACTAGGCGATCACTTTGTCAAAAACAGTTAACATCGATTTGTGTCAACAAGTCGACCAAATCATTAAAAATTTGTTATAAAAAAAACACAAAAAAAAAAGTTGATTAACTCATAAACTCTGTTGCATTCCCTGACGTCAGCAATATCTGACCTACTCTATACCTAGAGTATAGAGTTTGGCATTGGTCCGCAATTTTTGAAAATATATAACAAAGAAAATAAATTAAAAAACTGGTTTCACTGTCGTGGCGTGTTTCAGTGTAGAAGAATAGGTATATTGGAAATAAAAATTAACTATTGTTAAAACACTAATCAAAAGGCGACTTCGATTTGTTTCTTATATAATTTGTGCTACACTTGACCAATATTAGGAACGAGCCGGAGCGTTCCCTGTCTTTAACAAAATAAATAAACTCCCATCGGGTCAAGTACTAGTACTAATAAGCAATTACAAAAGAATATAAAAAATATCAAAGAAGCTAACTTCAGCTATGCCAAAGTATATATACCCTTGCAGTCCTTGGCAATAATATTTTTACATTTTGAAATTTCTTTCCCTGCAACTCAATTTATCAATACACAAACAAAACATTCAAATTATTACTCTTTTTACTACAATTTTTCTTCTTCTACCATCCAAAGCATCGCACGCATACACATACAGTTCGTGTAGCTTTGCGTCTGTGTGTGTGTATGCATGTGCTCTGTTTGATTTGCTGATGACGTAGAACCGATTTGTATTGACTGTAACTTGTGTTTTATTTATCCGATCAAATTCAAATTTTGGGATCTGAGATTTTATATCAAATTCTATTATATTGATAAATTTCATGGGGATGCAAAAATTTTTGTTCCAGAGCTATATGATATAGTAGTCCGATCCCGATGATTTTCATACTTTATCTCACCCGGGTAAAAATAAGCCTCCAAAAAAAATTTCATCCCGATAGCTCTTAAGATGGCTGAGTAAAACGCGTACGCACCGACGGACAGACGGACATGGCTATATCGACTCAGCTTCTCATGCTGATCAAGAATATATATACTTTATGGGGTCGGAAACGTCTCCTTCTGTGCGTTACAAACATCTGACCAATTTTATAATACCCTCTGCAAGGGTATAAAAATACATGGAGGAGTTTTATAAGCAGCAGACAGAACGAGGAGAAGCAAGTCAGGCTTTCATTCGGAATACCAAAAAGGATTCCTTCGCCAGGAAAATGAAGCCATCTTATTTCGAGGAGAAACTTGAGCTCCTGGAATACATGTGGGAGAACTTCGAGAAAAGTCATCAGGAGTTCATGGAAAAATTAAACAACGTGGCAACAGAAGATGACTACATTGTAACGGCAAAGCTGTTTTATCACCCAAATGTGGGAAATGACGCAGCTTCTATAAAGAATTTGCATGATAACATTTATGAGTCATTGCAAGCTTTAAAAAATGTATGCGTCAATATGGAATCGTCAGATGCTGTCATAATGTTCCATATGACAAGGAAATTTGATAGATTCAACCACGCACTATATATATGAGCGATCTCTTTCAAACACAAGGGAGCTACAGGAAGTAAAGGATTTCCTATTATTCTTGGCGATTGGGAAACCAAGAAACGAAAATCGCAGCATTGAAAAACTAAATCCAAGGAAGACATGCGCAACAACATGGGACAAATAGTTCCATATGTCCTTTCTGCGAGAAGGCAAAACACAAACTCTTCCAATGTGAAAAGTTTAAAATAAAATACACAGCAGAGCGGCTTTATTGGGCGTAGAGACACAATTGCTTCAAACCGGACCACATGGCAAAAAATTGCTCTTGGAAGGGATGCTTCAATTGCGATAAAAAACATAACACAATGTTGCACTTGGTAACAGGCAACCAAGTTGCTACATCTGCATCTGCAGCTTCTGCTTATGGAATTAGCAGAAAATACACTCTGTTGGCAACGGCCAAGGTAGTGGTAAAAGGGATCCCTGAAAGGAAAGGAGAGTTTCGAGCACTCTTAGATAGCGGCTCACAAGTAAACCTCGACTCAGAGATGCTGGTAAAGAAGTTGTCGTTAAAAATTAACAAGACTCATGTGCACATAAATGGACTGCTTGGTCAACCACAGATAAGCAAGGCACGAGTAAGCTTGGTTGTAAGGTCAAGATACAACAAGTTCGCAATGCTAGTTGAGGCATTTCTATTGCCACACATAATAGGTGACCAACCTACAGAACAAATAAAGCAGAAAGTCACATGACAACATTCAATTAGCTGACCCAACATTTGATAAACCAGGAAAAATTGATATGCTGTTGGGAGCTGATGATCACTATATGCTATACTGCTACCAGAAAGAAGAGGGTAATCGAAACCGTCCAACATTACAAAATTCAGAGTTTGGATGGATTATTGCTGGCAGTATTAATATGTCAACATCAGCTTCAATTACATGTATGGTAGGCATGACGAATCCAGAGGAATCTCTAGAAAGATTCTGGCAGCTAGACACACTAGAGGAGTCCGGAGGAAGAGTATTGTGAAAAAAAATTCTTCCTCGATAACCTACACACGTAGCGGACGATCGACTAATTGTAAAGCTTCCATTTGCTGAAGAGGCTTCATCTCTTGGAGAATCTCGGGAAGTAGCCATAAGAAGATTCATGCCGTTAGAGAGGCGAATGAGCCCTGACATAAAAAAGGAGTATGTAAAATTTATGTCAGAATATGAACAGCTCGGACATATGAAGCAGGTGATGGTAGAATAAATTCCCAAGAACCATTACTTTATACTGCATCACTGTGTACTAAAGTCAGAAAGTACCACCACCAAGTTAAGAGTGTTATCGTCAAGTTTGGATAAACCCTGCCGATCAATTGAATCAGATAATTGTGTGGAGAGAGGATCCAAGTCAAGAACTAATATTTTATCGTTTAAAAACGGTAACTAATGGAACCACAGCAGCCCCATATTTAGCGACGAAGTGTTTGAAATATTTGGCACTGAAAAACATGGAAAAATTGTCGTCTGGAGCATTAGCATTAAAAAATGACTTGAGACCTAAGGGTTTCAACTTTCGAAAATGGTGTTCAAACAGCAGTCAACTTCTAAAGGAAATTCCAAAGGATGATACCATTGCTGACATCAATCTCGGTGACACACTGGAACAAACAAGTGTCAAAACATTGCGAATGATTTGGGCACCCAAAGAAGACCAATTATGTGGAAAGGCTCAAAAACATACAAAATGAATAACCAGACGAGTGGTGCTATCTGAAGTCGGTCAAATCTTCGATCCTCTAGGACTGTTCGCACCGGTAGTGGTAAGAGCGAAAATGTTTCTTCAATATGTTGCTACCGAACGAATTGAGATGGATGGTGACCTACCGCCGTATTTGGAGAAGCAATGGGAAGCCTACCGAGAGGATGTACAGGCATTAAACCATATGGAAATTCCAAGGCATATTTTTGATGACAAGGCCCCACTACAAAGGAACTGCATACATTTGTTGATACATCAGAAAAGGCGTATGGAGCGGCAGTTTATGTCCGATCAACCTATAAAAACGGCCAAATTTCGGTTAGGTTGTTGTCCGCCAAGTCGATTGTGGCTCCCCTTGAAAAGCAGACACTGCCCCGGCTGGAACTATGTGCAGCTGTACTTGGAGCTGAACTCACGGATAGAGCACGACAGGATCTACAATTAGGATCAGAAAGTGTTGAATCATTTCTCTGGTCAGACTCAACAGTGGTACTCTCTTGGATTAATTCACGGGCATCACATTTCCACACTTTTGTGGCGAATCGGTTGACCAAAAAAACATGCAGTATCACATCCAAGGCAATGGCGTCATGTGTCATCAGCGCTCAACGCAGCAGATGTTCTGTCTCGAGGAATATCAGCAGCCTAGCTTAGCACACATACCTTATGCCGATGCCAACAACACGAGTGAATGGATTGTAACGTACAAAGCCTTAATGTAGCCGATGAGCAGCAAAAAAAATTACTAAAAAAATATAGCTCGAAATTTTAACATAGATCGATTTATATTCAAAGATAATTAAATCAAAATCAAAAAAAATTATTCTAAATACTCGGCATAATTTCATAAACATTAACTTCTCTTTTTTTTAAAAAAAACTTTGACCCACTGTGCAAAAGCAAAACGCAACGCCTACATATGCAGCGTATAAAAATTAACCGTTAAATTTTTTTCAAACTCTTCACATACAAAACGTTTCAATAAAACAATTATGCATATTTATTCACTCTTTCCTTTTTTCTTTTGATTCTTTTCACTTTTCAGTTCATTCTCTTTTTTGATTTTACTTGAAACAACATTAGAAGTATATAAAATATATAGCGGGGCAAACGGAGTGGAGATAAGCAACGACAATTGTTTTCGCTTTTGTCTTTGCATTGAATACTCTTGCTTAATGTATCCGACTTTATGTACAATTTGGTAACAAAAAAATGTAGTAAAAAAACTCACCCTTGTAGCGTCCGACGAAGGCCTTCGAGGAATTGCTGTAGAGGCTATAGATTTAATTTAATTTTTTTTTTAATTAATTATGTTCACATTTTTTTGTTTTGTTACCAAGTCTTGTAAAGCAATTGCTTATGCTTGTTTTTAATTTTTTTTTTCTTTTATATTTTCACTTTCTTCTTTCTCTGTTATAGATTTTTTTGACCTTTCAATTTTGCATTAGATTTCATTCTTTTTCTTTTTTTGTTTTTGCTTAAATTTTTCTTAATTTATTTATGTCTTCATTTTTTCCCATTTTCAGTGTATGTTACCTTGCGTTTTCTTCTTTGAATACTTTTTTTTGTTTCACTTGCTTCACTCCTTCTGCTTTTTTCTTTCTTATTACCAATTATTAGTTGTACAATAACTTATTCTAACTTTCGATTATAGAATATTACCTAGATTTAAACAAAAAGAAGAAGTTAAAATTTTTCGTTTTCACTCGTTTTCACTATTCTTCATCTGGCTTAAATCTTTTTGCTTGCTTTTCACTCTGGCTAGACTTTTTCCACATAGGTTGTTTTTTTATTTCTTATTTTCTTGCAATTTTTTTTTCACTTTTTAACTCGGATACAATTTTTTCTTTGTGCTGCGTGTTTTTGCTGTTTTTCACTTCTCACCGCTTGCCCTAGCACTTGCCGGTGTCGTATCGAAATTTGACTGATCAGTTGGTCGCCAATGTAATTGCTTCGTCCCCTTTGGTGAATAACTTCTTCGCTGCTTGCACTATCCAACATAAATATCTTGGAATTCTGGCTTTGGAAATCATCGATACCGAAATTTGGGCTTTACATTTGTCTAACAAAAAAAATTATATACGTATATATGGTAAATATGAATGTCGTTAATGCGTTTTTTTTTTCTTCTTTCTAGAGCTGTATAATTACCTTCTGCTTAATCAAAGCAATACATTTTAATTTCCTTTTTTGGCATTGTTGCTCGTTCGACTAGTTAATCTAGCTCCGCCAGTGCCTTTGAAATAATTTTACTCCATTTAATCCATTTAAGGTCAGCGTAAGCTTTTTAATTCTGTAAGTAATTTCAGGTTATTTTTACAAACTTTCTTATAACTAATAATTGTATAATCTCATTTCACTTACTCTAGTCTTGGCCTCTTGGCTACGAAAAAACAACTGAACACGCGGTTCTTATGTATGTACTTAGATCAATGCAGCTGCGTATTCGCGCTTATGTGCCTACTTATATATAATAAAGTACCGCAAGAGTAAGATGAGAGAGAGTCATTCTGTTTGTTCGGACAGAGTTCCGTTTTGTGCTACAGTGGTACAAAGTTTATTCGCAGGCCCGAATTTCGGCAACATTCCCCTCCCAGCAAGCGAGCCACTGGAGCTTGCTTCATCTTTTCCGACATCGAGGACTGCTAACTTTACTGCTGGTCTGGAGAGGACACCTAGTTGTGTCTGTACCTTCGCCTGGCGGACTTGACCATCCTCTGCGGTGGTCACTTCGACCACTCGACCCTTTGTCCAGGTATTACGACGCTGATTTTCGTCCACTATAAGTACGATGTCGCCTACACCAATTGGCTTTACTTTTTTATGCCACTTGGACCTTCGTGTTATGTTTGGTATCATCTCTTTGACCCAGCGCTTCCAAAATAGGTTGGCGAACATCTCACTCTGGCGGAACGACCATTTATAGTCGATTTGTTCCGGATCGCAGATCGGTTTTTCTCCATTTGATGAGCCAAGCAACAGATGATTTGGCGTAAGGGCTTCTTGATCTTCGTCGTCCAGGGACACGTATGTCAGGGGCCTGGAGTTGACCGTCATTTCCACCTCTGCCATGGCGGTAAGAAGACTTTCATCTGAGAATTTTTGATTTGGTGTTATACGGTATAACACGGTTTTGACGGAACGCACCAAGCGCTCCCAGGCTCCTCCCATGTGTGGAGCTGACGGTGGGTTGAAGTACCACGATATTTCCTGCTGCGACAATTCTCGATGCATCTTTGCATCATCCAGTTGAAGTTTGTCTCTAAGAAAGGCATCGGTCCCTCGAAAATTAGTCCCATTATCGCTATATATTTCTTTTGGTGTGCCTCGGCGCGATATATGGCGTCTTAAGCCCATTAGGCATGAGTTTGTGGTTAGACTATGCACGATCTCAATGCTTATTGCTCGCATTGTGAGGCAGGTTATCAGCATGCCCCATCTTTTCAATGACTTTCTTCCATCGATAACTGTTAGCGGCCCAAAATAATCAACTCCTACATACGTAAACGCTGGCTTGAATGCACCCAGTCTAGCCCTCGGTAGGGGCGCCATTAAGGGTGCAATGGGTCGAGCACTACTCAGCTTACATTGTTGGCAATTTCGACGAATCCCTTTAAGGAGAGGTCTTAGTTTTGGAATAAAATATTTTTGCCTCACCTCATTTACTGTAGTCTCATGATTCATGTGATAGTATTTTTCATGGTAGTGCCGAACTATCAGCTTTGTAACCCAGTGTTGGGTGGGTAGAGCGATTCGTCCTTCAGGGATGCCAGCGAAGCGACTGGCTCGATCGCGTACACACAATACTCCATGGTCATTTAGGAAGAGTTGTAACCTCCATAGTGGACTGCTCCGGCAAACGTGGTGGCCGTTTTCGATGGCTGTGTACTCTTCGTTGCAACATTCTTGTTGTATGTTCCGGTATAGAAACATTCTGGCTTCAGTAATTTGGGATGCCGGTTGGTTTGTATTCTCCTTTGATTTACGTATTTTCATGATCAACTTCCTCTTATAGGCAAGCCAACATGTAATTGCCCTTGTCAATCGATTCCATTTTGAAAAGTACTCGTAATTGATTCTTGCTGGTTCCTTTCGCATGTGAAGGAAACGAGGACGCAGTTCCTCAGTGACTGTCCTTTCATTGGTAGTTTCCGTCGGCCAATCTGCTGGCGGTAGTTTTAGAAAACTGGGTCCTTCGAACCATTGTGTATATGTTTCAGGCCTATGTTGTCGTTTGGTGGCGATGTCCGCAACATTTAGTTTGCTTGGTACCCATCTCCAGTTTCTGGCCTCTGTGAGCTCACATATCTCAGCTATCCTAAACATTACATATTGTTGATATCGTCGTGGGTCTCCATCGAGCCACGCTAGTACCGTTTTCGAGTCGGTCCATAAGTAACATTCCTCAAAGTCGATTTCATGTTGTGCTATTATGTTTTTCATCAGTCGCGCTCCAGTTACTGCTGCCTGTAGCTCCAAGCGAGGTATCGAGAGCGGCTGCAACGGAGCTACCTTGGATTTGGCTGAAACGAGACTCAAAAGTATTTGGTTATTTTGTTCGATACGGAAATACGCAACGGCAGAGTAGGCGTCTTCTCCCGCATCCACGAATACGTGAATTTGAACTCGGCAGTCTTGTGCATGCCAATTTTTAAAATAGCATCTCGGAATTTGCACGTTCTCTATCAAGGGTAAGAAGGACAGCCATGATTGCCACATATCCTGCAGATTAGGTGGTATTTCCTCATCCCAATCAATCTTCGAGCGCCAAACTTGTTGGAGCAGTATTTTGAGATACATCATTATACAGGATACAAAACCCATGGGGTCAAAAACTGACATCAAAACTTGTAAAATTTCCCTTTTGGTTGGTGCGACTTTTGTCGCTATTATGTTGCGCTTCAGGCGTACAAACTTTAGTGCATAGGTGAAGGCATCTTGACGTGGGCTCCACCGCATGCCCAATATTTTCTCATAAGAGTGTATCTCTTCACTGTTAAAGAACTGTTTTTCTTCGTAGGTTGTTGGGTCGCAAAGTGCAGCGAGTACCCGTTTGGAGTTCGAACACCACTTGCGCATATGAAAGCCCCCGCGTGCATGGACTTCTCTAACTTCCTTCGCTAATGTAATGGCTTCTTCTTCTGAATGGCATGAATCGATGTAGTCGTCTACGTAGTGACTTCTCTGAATAGCTTTAGCTGCCGAAGGAAACTCGTCTGCGTGTTTTTTAGCGTTCAGGTCGCGCACATAGTGCGCTATACAGGGTGAGCACGTGGCTCCAAATGTCAACACATTTAATTGGAAAGTTTCTACGACGCCTGTTGTCCGATTTTGCCATAGGAATCGTTGTGCTTTAGCGTCTTCTTTTCTTACTGCTATTCGATGGAACATTTCGGCGATGTCACCGCTCACGCCAATTGCTCTCATTCTAAAGTTATACATAATCTGCAGCAAAGGCACGAGCAAATCGGGTCCCTTTAGAAGAAAGTCATTTAGGGCTACTCCCGATGATTGAGCTGCCGCGTCCCACACCAATCTGACCCTGTCGGGTTTATGTGGATTTCGTACAGTAAAAATGGGCAAGTACCATGCATTTTCTGGTTTCTCCACGACTTCTTCCTCTGCCAACTTTCTTGCATAGCCTTTGGTTATCAGGTTTTGTATTTGACTATGTAGCTCATTTGCAAAACAGGGGTCTGCTGCCATTTTCTTTTGCATGCATAAGAGTCGTCGTTTTGCTACCGGCAGGCTATTTGGAAATACACGGGGACCATCTTTCCAAAGCAATCCCGTGGTGTACGTCCGCGAGTTGTAACTAACAGTGTCCTCCAGAATCTGTAGCGATCGCTCTTCATCAGGGGACTTGGTAAACATCGGCGGTGATTTTTCCTCCGTTAGCAAATGTTTTTTAACCATCTCATGTAAATCCAGATCGCATTGACACCGATGCAGGTTGAGTCCTCCACCAGATCGTCCCGATCCTCCATATATAGTCCATCCTAGTCTCGTTTTTGCAGCAATTGGTTGCTGCCATTTTCCTTCGCGCAGCTTTAGCGAAGCTATGAGATTCGGATTATTACTGCCAATTATCATTTGAGGCATTGCGTTAATAAAGCTCGGGATAGGCAAGTTTTTTAAGTGCGGATATCTTTGTTTTATCCTATCTGCTATCATCGTCTCGGCTGAGAGACCAATGGACTTAACTGTGCAGACTTCATTTACTTTAAATAATTTATTACCCTGCCCTTGTTTTGAGATTCTCAAGTTCAGCTGCTTGGATTCCGGCTCCTGCCGACTAACATCGCCGGTCCATCTAATGCATAAGGGATTGGCGAAACCTTTCACTTCGAGCGCATCAGCCAATTTTTCTTCTACAAGTGTTAGAGTCGATCCGTCGTCCATAAATGCGTAGATATCGACGGATTTCGAATTGGAGTGTAAAGTGACTGGAACGATTCGAACATAGCATTCTGGCTGGTTGGTTAGTGACCCACGATGATTATGCAGGACGCTTTCCGCCGCCTCCTTGTGAAGAAGACGATGATGTTTTGCTTTGCAACCATTTATGTCGCAAGCTACGCGACTCCAGCAGGATCCCTTGTGGTTTTTGAGGCACTGAGCACATAGGTGATGGTTATTTATCGCGTTCCACCTGGCTTCGACTGACATCCGCAACAGCTTCTCGCAAGACACTGGTTTGTGGTGTCCTTTGCATATCGCACAGAATGTGTTTTTATGGTTATCTGTAGGCGCTGCGGTATGGGTATGCATCACTCCTCTGTTGGTTCTCTTCTTATCGCTTTCTAGTAATAT
This sequence comes from Drosophila paulistorum, assembly GCA_018152135.1. Taxonomy (NCBI): domain Eukaryota; kingdom Metazoa; phylum Arthropoda; class Insecta; order Diptera; family Drosophilidae; genus Drosophila; species Drosophila paulistorum. The sequence continues at coordinate 476,801 of JAECXG010000635.1, forward strand.
GTTGGGCGTCGATACACGACTCGCTGCTTCAGCCAACTCAAACAACCAATCCGCTAGGTGCTGTATGTTCGGGTAGGGTATGGATTTTGAATGTAGGGCCCAGTTAAGCATCATATCAGGTCCCGTCTTCTCGATAAGCTCTTGTAATAACGTAGGGTTGTTCAGGTGCGCATCTAGCTTGCTTGCTTTAATGGTAGCGCACATATTTTTCACCGCAAATGCAAACTCGATCAGCGGTTCTAGCTTGCCCTTTGGAGGAGGTAAATTTCGCACTTTCTCCATCAACAGTTTTATTATGTGTTCCGGGCGTCCAAAGTACATTCTTAAAGTACTTATAACGCTCGGCAGCATTTCTGGGAATAGTAAGCTGTCTCTCACGGCTTCAAGTGCCTTACCTTTCAGACATCTCTGCAGCCGCATAGCGTTCTCCTCGTTGCTGTATCCACCGATCCGGGTGCTGGTTTCATAGGTGCTTATAAAAAGTGGCCATTCTCTTGGATCTCCTTTGAAAACTGGTAATTCCCTCGGCATTGACTGTCGAGCAGCTACTTGTTGTGGTGTTATGCCATTGGCTTTGCACGGCATGCTCTGCGCTCTGGTACTCGTCGCCTGTGGAGTGTTGGTGGCACTATCATCCGTCATCATTATGTATCGAGGTATTCCAGCAGCATGTTGTGGATGGTCCTTCGCTTCTCCGTTTGACTGTACTCTCTGGTGGAGTAAGGCGTACTTACGGCGCAGATATTCCCTTTCGAGGCACATTTCGTCCTCTAATTGTTGCAAAAGTATTTGCTGATCTTCCGGCATTGCTTCATCTTCCACGTGCTGATCTTTGTTGCCTGGGTGGTTAACCTTGAAATGTGATTCAGTTTCGAGGTTATGTTCGCCTTCATCAGGCACGTGGCGACATGTCTCGCACATCCAGGAACTCGAGGTGGCACTGTTTTTCGATCCGCAGCAGGTGCAGTGGAATTGAGATGCACACCTGGAGCATGTGAGCATTTTCTGGTTGGCCGGCTCCTGGCACATACCACAGTTTCCAGACGTTGCCATGTCTATACGTAATTTTACGCGTGGTAAAATTAATATTTGTTCTTTCCTTGGGATTTGTGTAAGTCCCTCCTCTTTAGGTCTCCGTAGCTCTACTACACCGTAGGAATTAAAGAATTTGCTCAAAATTCTTTACGAAAGAGTAAATTTAATTTGCGTAGAAATTAAAAAGAATTGTTGCTCGTTCGACTAGTTAATCTAGCTCCGCCAGTGCCTTTGAAATAATTTTACTCCATTTAATCCATTTAAGGTCAGCGTAAGCTTTTTAATTCTGTAAGTAATTTCAGGTTATTTTTACAAACTTTCTTATAACTAATAATTGTATAATCTCATTTCACTTACTCTAGTCTTGGCCTCTTGGCTACGAAAAAACAACTGAACACGCGGTTCTTATGTATGTACTTAGATCAATGCAGCTGCGTATTCGCGCTTATGTGCCTACTTATATATAATAAAGTACCGCAAGAGTAAGATGAGAGAGAGAGTTTTAGAGTTTTTAAAGAGCGTCATTCTGTTTGTTCGGACAGAGTTCCGTTTTGTGCTACAGTGGTACAAAGTTTATTCGCAGGCCCGAATTTCGGCAACAGGCATTATGAACGAACATACCGAGACTTAAAAAATCTGCGTGCAAAATTTTATTTGCAAAATTACCAAATTTTACTTACACTTACTCAAAAAGTATATCTTGAAATAGAGAACACCAACATCATTGGTTTCTTTTCGGATTTAAAATTTACTTGTGTTATTTTAACCACAAAAAAAATGAAATAATAATTTTTTTCACTTTCTGCAAAGGACTGTTCCGCTCGGTTGCCAATTTGAAAAGAATTTATCAAGATCTTCGTTTAGACCCGAAGTCAATTGTCAAAGTGACATTATCCGCTATTGGCATAATGGGAAAAAGAAATGTACCACTGTGGTGAACTTTCTTTCTACAATCAAGCAGTGCATTCGCGGATCTTTTAAATGCTGCCTTCCTTTCTTTTTTTCCTTTTTTTTTCTTTTAATTCTTTTTTTTTCTTTTGAGCTGCAAGTTTTACTCAAGACACCTCCACAACCATAGACGAATTCTAGAGTTTTCTCGGGGAATTAGTCTGAAAACCTCATTGTTTAATATCCTTGGCATGATATGTTCCTTGTAATTTCCCTTGAAGGTCTTCTAAAACATAATAACAATTCCCTAAACGTTCCCTGACTCTAGATTTCACCCATTGAGGATTGAATTTCGCATTCGTATTTTTCTGAAAATTACTCTGGCTGAAGTTTCTTCTGAATACTTCTTGGCCTATCCTAAAATGAATTTGCCGAGTGCGCAAGTTATACTGCTTGGCGTTTTTATCTGCTGCTGATGCAATTTGCTGTTTTATTTCTTTTCTCAACAACTGCAATTGATCGTCTTTCCTAAGAGGATTAAGTGATTCATCTAATAAATTGAACTTACTTAGTAGACTATAATGAGACCCATGTGTGATCATATCAAAGCCAAAAACTGCATGATATGGAGAACAATTAATGCTCGCATGATGACCATTCCGCAGAGCACAACTAATTGCTGGAAAATGTTCATCCCACTCTCTATGATCATCGTTAAGATAAGCTCTAATCGCTGCTATGATTGATCGATTCACCCGTTCTGAGGCGTTGGCTTGAGGAGAATACAACGCTGTATTTGTGCTCCGCTTTGAATTGTGCTCCGTTATCGCTTACTAGGATTTCCGCAATACCAAACATAAAGAAAATATGATGATGAAGAAACTCCTGTATTAAACGAGATGTCAACTTTTTCAATGGAAAAAGCCAATGAAATTTGGAATAGTGATCCAAAACTATTACCAACCCAATATGCCCTCGCTTACTGCGTGGATATGGACCGAGTAGGTCTATGTATAACCTTTGAAAAGGACGCATTGAAACTGTTAGACTTGCAAATATCACAGTTACGTACATAATATCTCACTTGTGACACCATGACTGGCCAATAAAAAAATCTCCTTATTAATTCTAGTGTCTTAGCCATTCCTCCATGTGCTGATATAACACTATTATGAGCACTGCCTATGACTTCAGTCGTCAAACCAGATGGAATCCACAGTTTCCATCTCGATTCTTGATTTTCTAAATTTCCATCATCATGTTCAGTTCGTATATAGACAAAACCATCTTCTACTCGTATATCTGGATACTCTCCTAGACTATCTAAAAACTTTTTTTTAAAATTCTGATATTCACTATTGTAGTAATATTTAAGCTAAGTATAAGTATCCCTAATGATAAACTCGAATAACACCCATTGTGCAATACATAGATCTTAAGATAAAGATAAGCTCACTCTCTCACAAAGAGAGAGATAATCTTGATCCACCAGATAAATGAAATAAAGAGGCATTCTGTGAGTGACAATCGAAGTGAACAGACGTATTTAATATCCATCCTAAAATTCAGAAGTGGGATAAAACCTGAAAAAATTTTGTTTTTTTTGATCGCAACCACTCACAACTAAATAAAATAAACGATAAAATTAACATTGGTAACTTAAATCTGCCAGAATTAAAATTAGTGTGTGAAAAACTTGGAATTACAAGCCATGGAAATAAAACAGCTCTAATTGCTGCTATTATGCAGGCTTTACCATCCTCTTCATACACACATGCGTTTTACTACGAAAAGTCTTCGATGGAAAACAACAACGAAAGTACAGTCAGTGGTGAAATACCAGAAACTGACGCCAATGAAAACGGCGGCAATCGTGTAACGGCAAGCACGAGTCGGCAATTCTTGGAAAACAGCGACGAAGAGGGAGACAACAACAACGCATTAACGGACATCGCAGCGAGCTTCGCCAACATAGAAATCGATGACGTCATGACAAATATGCTGGAGAACAATACTTGTGACGATCCTCATGGCAACATTGAAACTAGTGGCAATGCTGAAACTGGTGGCAATGCTGAAATTAGTGGCAACAATGGAGCGGTTAGCAAGGCTGAAACTAGTGGCAACGATGGAGCGGTTGGCATCACAAAAGCAGCTAACAAAAGTGGCTACACTGCACTAATGAAACTTGAATTCAAAGTCTTAAAAGAAATATTACCTGAAAATGATGGGCAAACTAAATTTGACGAATGGTTAACAATTCTAATTACCATCAAGAACACTTTTGAGATAGATGATCAAAACTTACGCACACTCATATGCGTACGACTTAAAGGAAAAGCTAGTCAATGGCTTATGACACGTGGCTCTCTTTTAATGGGTCCAATTGACGAAATATTGATGCAACTCAAAATGGGTTTCGGTGAAAAAGAAAACATTTTAGAAAATCGTCGAAAATTTGAGCAACGGAAGTGGCAAAAATCTGAGATGTTTGCTGAGTATTACCACACCAAATCGGCATTGGCAAACAATTTGCGCATGGGGGACGAGTTGGTCCAGTATTTAATTGATGGAATTCCGGATACTCAATTGAAGAACCAAGCGAAACTCCAGCGCTTCAAGCTACCTGATGAAATGTTGGAGGCGTTCAACGATGTTACATTAAAGATCAAGCAGAGAGAGAGTAAAACTAACAACAAAATGATCCCGGAACAGAGGATTATTACATGTTACAATTGCCATAGCAAAGGGCACCTGGCGAAGGACTGTCTGAAACCAACACGTGCTAATGGAGCATGCTACGCTTGCGGAGAACAAGGACATCAAGCAAAGGAATGTACCCAATATAAAAAATGAAAGAAGAGCAATGAATTTGTAAGATATTTTAATGTAAAATTCACAAAAGCATAAAGTAATAAGGAAATTTTTATTCCCATTGAATAGGGATTTAGAACCACAACTAAAAAACCCAATCTTCATTCGTTGAATTCAAAATATGAACTGATTTTATTTACAAAAGTACAGAGTTTATATAGGATTATCTTAGGCTCTAGTAGGTAACAATTGTTCTTAGAAGATCTTATTTTAGACTCAGACCCTCGTATTTGGGGGTTGAAAAATTATTATTTTGGGCACGGCGTCGGCCACTTGACATCCTGTCGTTATGATCTTTTGGGTTAGTTTAGATTTACAAGTGTTTTTCCCACACCGCGTGTGGCAGATTGTATTTCTAGTCATATGCTAGGTTAGTTGTTTGGTACAAAGGTACAGTTGTATTGTATTTTCTTTACTGCATCTGATTTGGTGAAGCCAGTTCAGATGAACACGATGTTTATTCTTAAACATTCTGCAAAAGGGCCACCAAATGCGGCGTTTTGGACTTTATTTTTATACTTAGTTGTCTTATACAAATTATTATTAATATTATCATTAGTAAGATAACTATTGTTAAAGAAGCATGACCAGTTACATGATGGACGTTAAACCTAGTCAATCTGATGTTCCTTTACCATTGTCACTGACTTCCTATTTTTACCAATTCTCCCGTATGTATAACTGAGTTGGCTTTTACTGGTTTTTATAATATTTGGCAATTTACCTAATGATTTATGTTTCGGGATATCTACCCACTCCTGATGTGTATTACTGTGCTGACTTCTAGCCTTTTTATAAGATGGAGAATTTAAAAAATAACTACCTTCACTTTTTGAATTGTTCCAATGTGATTTTCGCTCCATCATTTTTAAATATCGCTGACTGCTAAAACTTGAGTGGTTATTCTGGCTATCATTAAATGTTGTCCTTTTATAAATATTTTGCCATATCTGCCTTTTTGGTAGTATAGTTTCGGACAATTTGTTACCGAAATCTATTTTGATATTATTTTTTGACCCATTGCCTTCTGAATATTCTCATTTTGTACTGGCTCTGGGATATATACTTTTTCTTCCCCAATTTTCACTTTACTTCCAATGTGAGGTCCTGCCGGGGGCCATAAATTTATTTTTTGAGTTTTGATGTTGCATTTCTTTGGAATTGTGTTGTTTTTCTCTTGAAATTTACCTTTCCTCTCCCAACGTTGTTCAAAACCTGTGACATCTATTGTTGTTGCCACTACAGATTTATTCTGATTTGATTTGGTGCATCCCGAGACGATCCAACCAAATTGAGTATTTTGGCCTAGCAGGCCATCAATCATTGTAATTCCCCTTTTTAAGATTTGGGTATATACGTTTACCCCCATTATTGTATCAACCCTACCAGGTTTATTGAAGCTAGGATCAGCTAGCACGTAAGTTTGCCATTTTGACATATCCACGTTTGCAATTTTTAATGGAAGAGCTTTCATTAACTTTGGCAACACAATTGCCTCAACCTTTAGATGTCCTTTCCAAGGATTTCTCGTCTTTACATCTATTTTTACCTTATATTTTGATTTATTAGATTTTATTGAGGACACGCCAGTTATTTCTGTATACTGTTTAATTTTAGGTAGTTTTAATATTTGAGCGGCCTCTTCAGACAAAATGGTGCTCTGTGAACCACAATCAATAAGGGCTCTTAGAGTCTTATATCCTCCATTTACATTTTTGACTTGTATTACAGCTGTGGCCAACAGTGTTGGTTGTGCGGTTACACAAGTATTTACTTTCTCCTGTTCTTCGTCAAAATGAAGTAAAGTATGGTGTTCCTTACTACACAATGAACAGACCATTTCATTAGTGCACACCTTATTGCTTGAATGGTTCAAGCATCTTTTTTGGCTGTCTCATATCGTTCAATAGGTGCCAAACCTTTAAACTTATAGCATTTATATGCTTTGTGCCCGGCAATTTTGCAAATCGGACATTTATCTTCGACTTCCGCATAATTTAATACAGTTTGTAGTGGTTTTATCTCTTCTTTTCTCATGGCACTTAGCGAGCAATATCTTTGCTCTAAGTATTCCATGATATCAGATAGCATCTGAACTTGCCTGGTTTTTCTAATCTGACTCTCATACAATTGTAGAGCCTCTCTGTCAAATTTCCTTAGTAGGAGTTGTGCGAATATTACGTCAACTTCATCGGACAAATTTGCTTTTATTTTAATTAAGTAAACTGACTCATTAACTATGTCAATCACTCCTTTAACATTTTTTGCGGAATCATTGTTGATCATCGGTAAATCAACGATCCTACTTAATTGTTTGGAAAATACCCTCCGATTATTTTCATACCGCTTGGTTAATAATTCCCAAGCGGCACTATAATTGTCAGCTGAACCTGACAATAGATGAGCTACCATGCTCCTCGCTTCCCCCTTTAAAGCGGATTTTAAATAATTAAACTTAAGAGCAAGACTTAAATCCTCTCTTTTTTCAATAAGTTCCGCAAATAATTCCACAAACAGGTCCCATTCTCTAGGTTCTCCAGAGAATGTGGGTACCTGTATTTTCGGCAACACCGGTAGTTCGCCTCTCACTGTTACATTCTCCATCTTACTTTCCTTATTGTTCATTTTCATTTCTAGCATTGACAATGAATTTTGGAAGTCGAATTCCAAATCCTCCATAGTATTCTTAAATTTTGCATCACTTGTTTTTTCTTGGCATGCCCGTACCATCTCCCATAAATAATTTATTTTATTAATATACATTATCCATGTCCCATTGCCTGTAGATTTCAACTCTACTAGCTCCAAATATTCCTGAAGCTGTCGAACTCTATCCATTAATATCTCCTGATTACCATTACCGTTTTCATGACTGGAGGTCGCATTCCCGCACGACTCTCCTTTGCTATCATCAACCATTTCTGACATATCTGCTTCTGCTTCGACTAACACTGACTTACTAGTGCCTGGTTTTTCTGACTCTCCTGTAGCTATTATTTTGGCAACTATCTTTAAAACTTCTTCATGTACTTTATCTCTGTAGTACTGATGATCGAAAACCCCTTGCTGGAGCAATTTCTCATGGTTAGGCATCCATCGGCTACTAATCACTTTTACTTTCTCAATCTCCTTGTTAGCAATGTTTCTGGAATTTAGTGCTTCCAACTGCCTTAACCTGGTATGCAACTCTACCTGCTTCTCTAACAATTTCCCAGTCTTATTAGTGAACATTTTATCTTGTGCGAATATTAGGATATCGATATAAATATATAATAATAAAAATAGATAGATGTACTTATAACTATCTTAATTTGTATCTTATCTGATGATCCTGTTGACATCGTTCGCCACTGTTGTCCGCCAAGTAGAGTTTGCCAAGTAGGTTTTGCCGATATTCTGCTGCTGCTTGTCTGCGAATGGGTCAGATTTGCCGTTTCTTTATATTTGCCTCGCCTCCAGTCGCCTCTTCTTTGCAACTGTCTTGTTGCTCTGCTGCTATTTCTAGTTGCCGACTTGCAACTGTATAATATACAGTGTATATAGTGTGTATGTACACTAGTAAATTCTTTTTTTTTTACTTTCGATATTAGGGCTTCGAATACGCCACACACAAAAACTCCCGCCGCCGAAATTACTACAGTTGCTCCACTATCCAAACTGACTTTAAAATCGGACGCACGCACTTTTTATTTATTAAGCAAAATTTTGCCTTTTATATTATACTCTGTCTCTTACCACTGGTGGGGGAAAACAAGAGTTAATTTATTTTGCTACCTATAGCTGATCTTAGCATTTACACTTGCATAAGAATTCAGACTTTAAGGAGCTGATTCACACTCTGAGTCTCTTACCACTGGTGGGGGAAAACTGCAGAGTTCCTTTTTTCGAAGGACCAAAATGAATCCAACTTGAAGGACCAAAATGAATCCGGTTCGAAGGACCAAAATGAATAGGGATTCCCGGAGAGAAGGAAAATAACCCAATCTTCATTCGTTGAATTCAAAATATGAACTGATTTTATTTACAAAAGTACGGAGTTTATATAGGATTATCTTAGGCTCTAGTAGGTAACAATTGTTCTTAGAAGATCTTATTTTAGACTCAGACCCTCGTATTTGGTGGTTGAAAAATTATTATTTTGGGCACGGCATCGGCCACTTGACATCCTGTCGTTATGATCTTTTGGGTTAGTTTAGATTTACAAGTGTTTTTCCCACACCGCGTGTGGCAGATTGTATTTCTAGTCATATGCTAGGTTAGTTGTTTGGTACAAAGGTACAGTTGTATTGTATTTTCTTTAGTGCATCTGATTTGGTGAAGCCAGTAGATGAATACGATGTTTATTCTTAAACACCCATAGAGTGCCTTATAGATTCAGGAAGTGAAGTCTCATTCGTAAAAAAATCAACGTTACCACAAAATTTAGAAATTCAAAAAGAAAACATAAACCAAAATTACTTTGGAATTAATGGAAGTAAATTGAATACAATTGGAAAAATATATTCTGTTATAAAAAATAAAAGTAAAAATATTGTATTAGAAACTTTGATTGTAACTGATGAAACTACAAGGTACTCAATGGTTCTAGGCAGAGATTTTTTTAAACAAAGCAATTTAAAACTTGTCGAAATTGCTGAAAAAGAAGAAATTCTTACTGTAAAATAGGATAAAAAAGTAATTGAATGCAAAATGAATTATCAAAACGAAAAAGATGCGAAAAATGTAAAGAATAATCAAAATCAAAAAGCAAAAATTTCGGAAAATGTAGAGAATTATCTGAATGAAAAAGATGAGAAAAATGTAGAGAACTATCTAAATGGAAAAGATGCGAAAAATGTAGAGAATTTTCAAAATGAAAAAGTTTCGAAAAATTACCGGTATAGAAAAGATGCGAAAAAGGTAGAGAATTATCTAAATGTAAAAACTGAGAAAGATGTATATAATTATGTAGATGGAACAGATACGGAAATAGAAGGAAATGGAAAATGTGCGAAATTAGTACAGAATAATAACAATGTTGCAATGGAAGAGTTCGACAAGCAAATGCTTAACATCAATGTAGTAGAAGATAGTAAAGTAAACTATATATAAAATAGGTAGTGAAATCAATAGAAATGTAATGTTGAGATTCGAAAATTTTTTTGTAAAGCATTATGTAGCACCGCAAAGACCAGTAGAACCTAAGGAAAAGGGTGAAATGAGAATCATAGTTGAAAAAGAAAAACCATTTAGATGTACACCACGTAGATTATCATATGCAGAAAAAACGCAAGTGGAAAAGATTTTAGAAGAAAATTTAGCAAAAGGATACATAAGACCAAGTGAGTCAGAATTTGTTTCGCCTATTGTATTGGTACCTAAAAAGACAGAAGAAATCAGAATGTGTGTCGACTACCGTCGATTAAACAAAATAACATGCAAAGACAATTACCCGATCCCATTAATAGATGATTTGTTAGAACGATTAGTAAATAAGAAGATTTTTTCCAAATTGGATCTCAAAGATGCATTCAACCATGTAGTAATGGATGAAGATTCAATCAAATTTACGTCATTTACAACGCCAATAGGACAGTTTGAATATCTTAGAATGCCGTATGGCTTGACAAACGCATCTCGCACTTTTCAAAGATATATTAACAAAATATTTTCTGACATGATACGCACAGGAAAAGTCGTAATATATTTAGATGACATAATGATCGCAACTGAAGACATAGAAGAGCATTTTTCAATTTTAAAAGAATTCTTCAAACGAGTAGTAGATAACAAATTGGAACTGAGAGTAGAAAAATTTTTAAAGTCATCAATAGATTATCTGGGATATACTGGGAAAAGGCATACAAGCCAGTAAGGCAGGTGTTGAAGCAATAAAATGTTATCCGACTCCAACAAAAGTTCATGAAGTCCAGAGTTTCTTAGGACTTTGTTCATATTTTAGAAGATTTGTCAAAGATTTTTCAATAAAGGCAAAGCCTCTATATGATCTGTTAAAAAAGGACAAAGAATTTAAGTTTGGAAAAGAGGAACTCGATGCATTTAATACACTTAAAAGCAAGTTAGTAGAAGCACCCATTTTAGCAATTTATGATCCAAGAGACGAAACAGAATTACATTGTGATGCAAGTGCTTCAGGCTTTGGAGCAATATTATTACAAAGGAAAAGTGATACAAAATTTCACCCAATGTTTTATTTTTCAAGACGAACTAGTGAGGTAGAGTCAAGATATCATAGCTTTGAATTGGAAACATTAGCAATCATATATGCATTAAAACGCTTTAGAGTCTATTTACAAGGAATACAATTTAAAATAGTAACGGACTGCAATTCACTTACACTAACATTGAACAAGAGAGAATTAAATCCACGTATCGCAAGGTGGGCATTAGAATTGGAGAACTACAATTATAGTCTAGAACATAGGGCTGGAAAAAGAATGCAGCACGTTGATGCCCTGAGTCGTAACAACAACATCCTTACGATAGAAGCGAATACATTTGAAGAAAATTTAATCATATGTCAGGGAAAAGACGAAAACATTAAAAAGATAAAGGAAATGTTAATGGAACAAGAAAATGAATTTTATGAAATGCGAAATGGTGTCATATATAAGAAAAAAGAGGGTAGAATTATGTTTTTAGTACCAGGATCAATGGAAGAAAATGTAATATTTAAGTATCATGATGAAATGGGGCATGTAGGAGTAGACAAAGTAGTTGACTTGATAAGTAAAAATTATTGGTTTCCAACCATGAGAAAGAAAATTGATAAGCATATAAAAAATTGTCTCAAATGCATAGCGTTTTCAAATAAATCAGGAAAAACAGAAGGATTTATTCACTCCATACCTAATGGAGATAACCCATTTGAATATTTGCATATAGATGACTATCGACCATAACATAGTAAAGATAGCAAAATGAAACATATATTAGTCGTAATAGATGCATGCACTAAATTTGTGCGGTTATTTCGTACAAAGACGATGAAATCAGTAGAAACAATCGAAGCACTGAAAGAATACTTTAAAGTATATAGTAGACCCAAGAATATAATATCAGATAGAGGCAGTTGCTTCACTTCGAAAGAGTTCGATGATTTTACTAAGGAATGTAATGTTAATCATATAAAAGTAGCGACAGCATCACCACAGGCTAATGGACAAGTGGAGAGAGTCAATAGAGACCTAGGACCCATGATTGCGAAGTTAATTGACAATGAAAATAATAAGCAATGGCATAAAGTATTAGATAAGGTAGAGTTCACAATGAATAACACCAGAAATAGATGCACCAATGAATAACCAAATGTAATGCTATTTGGTATAAGACAAAGAGGTACTATAATAGACAGTTTAAAGGAAAATGTAATAGAAGAGAGTCAAGTTAAAGAAAATCGGAACTTAACAGAAATACGGGAAGTCGCAGCTATCAGGCAACAAAAAGCACAACAGTATAATAAGCAATATGTAGACTCCAAACGACAGAAACCAATGCTTTTCAAGGTGGGAGATTACGTTGTAGTCAGAAACTTCAACTCACAACAAGGTGTATCGAGTAAATTAATTCCAAAATTTAAAGGTCCATATGTAGTTTCAAAAGTTCTTGCAAATGATCGATATTTTATAAAAGATGTGGAGAATTTTCAGCAATCTCAAATTCCGTATTCGGGTATATGGGCAATACAGAATATGAAACCGTGGCTTACAGAAAGACATAAAGAAAATATAGAATTAAATGAAAACATAGAATTAAATGAAAACATAGAATTAAATGAAAACATAAAATTGAATGAAAATATAGAATTAAATGAAAATTCTTAGTTAAACAGACAAGTAGAACTAAGTGAAAATACAAAAGTAGACAAAAAGGAAAAGAATAAGAATAATTATGTACCAAGTAATATTATAACCAGAAGTAAAGCAGCGAGTATCAGGGGATACTCAGGGTCAGGACGGCCGAATTGTAGTAATATTTAAGCTAAGTATAAGTATCCCTAATGATAAACTCGAATAACACCCACTGTGCAATACATAGATCTTAAGATAAAGATAAGCTCACTCTCTCACAAAGAGAGAGATAATCTTGATCCACGAGATAAATGAAATAAAGAGGCATTCTGTGAAAGACAATCGAAGTGAACAGACGTATTTAATATTCATCTTAAACTATCACTAAAGCAGTTGGAATTTAAATCAACACCAGGATAAACTTCTTCTAGTGCACTTATTTCATCTGAAAACATTCTCGAAAGCGCATCAGGTACGACATTGTCCCGACCTCTTCTATGGCTTATCGTGAACTAGTAACTTTGCAATTTCATGGCCCATTTAGCCAACCGTCCCTACAAATTAGGTTGCTTCATCAGCCACAAAAGGCTCGCGTGATTCGTAATCAATTCAAACTCCTGCATCTCAATATAGCATCTAAACCTGTCGATTGCTTCTAATGCTGCTAAACATTCCCGCTCCGTTACACTGCAGTTTCTTTGAGCTGAACTCAGTTTCTTGGACATAAATACAATTGGTTTTTCTTCTCCTTCATCTGACACTTGAACTAACGTAGCGCCTATGCCGGCAACGCTCGCATCGCAATGCACATAGAACTTCCGTTCAAAGTTCGGGTTCTGCAACACTGGAGCTGAAGTCAACGCAGACTTAAGCTTTTCAAAGGATTTCTGAGCTTGCTCGTTCCAGACAAATTTCTTTTTCGACGACAGAAGCTCGGTGATTGAAAAACTAATATCTGAAAAGTTAGGTATAAATCGTCTATACCATCCGACTACTCCCATAAACGCTCTTACTTGTTTAACTGTTTTCGGAATTGGCCATGTCTGAATCGCGTCTGTTTTTGTTGTGTCAGTTGAAATTCCACCATTGCCTACTATATATCCTAAAAATGCAACTTTTGTGTCACAAAATTTGCTCTTTGCCACATTTAAAGTCACATTCGCAATTCGAAATTGCTCAGCTAGCTTGGCTAACACAATAAGAAGTTCCTCAAAGCTTTCTGATACTACACATAAATCGTCTAAGTATCCAAAAGTACAATATTTTAATTCAGGGGGTATTATTTCATTCATTAGTCTACAGATTGTTTGCGGGGCATTACATAAACCAAATGGCATAACCACAAAATGATACAATGGACGACCGGGTACTGTAAATGCTGTGATTGCTTTTGATTCCTCACTCAAACCTATTTGCCAAAAAGCATCCTTCAAATCTATCTTCGAGATTTTGGTAGTCTTGCGAAAATTCCATTGATGCTGGGCAGTGGGTATGCTTCTTTCTTTGTAACCTCGTTAATACGTCGTGCATCTAAGCATAAACGAACTTTTCCGAGTTTAATCACCAAACGCATGGGCGAACTCCAAGGACTATTTGACTTCTCAATAACTCCTAGCTCTAACATTCTATCGATCTCCTAAAACATAACTTTTTCAACTGCCGGCGAAACTGGGTAAAATCGCTGTTTCATCGGGGTGGCATTGCCTACCTCTATATGATGTTGCAGAAGCTTTGTTCTTCCGAGGCCTTGCCTTTCAAAGACTGGAAATAGACTGGAAATAGAATAATTCCGCCTAAATGTTTTTCTTTTTCTGCGGAAACTTTTCCTCACCGTCTTTCTCTGGTAATCTAGGCACGTTGCTATTTGAATTTTCAATCGGGGAAATTACACCCGGGGCCAATTTGAAAGCTTTCCAAAAATCTGTTCTTAATACTACCCTATGCTTAATCGAAGGGATTATAAAGAAATTAATGTCCTTCATCTGCTCCCTATATTTTACGTTCAGTTGTATGGATCCAATAACTGTTTGTGGCTGTCCATCAGCCGTTTTTACTGAAGAATTAATTTTGCAAAATTTTGAATTGTTCGACCAGTCTATTTTAGCCAGGTCTGCACCAATGCATCTAATATTTGCCCCTGTTTCTAATAAGCCTAATTCTAAAAATTGTAACAGCGATGTCCTTCTACGTCGCAATTCCAACAAACCAAAGAATTCGCCACTCGCTGAACTGCATCTACCTCTTTCACCGACAACTCGTCTTCTGACTGTTCTGTGGCGTCTAGTACTGCAGCTACGGATTTGTAAACGGGTTTAGAAAAATTGATCTCTTGATCGGACGCTTAATTAGTGTCTCTCCCAATAGATTTTCTCTTCTTTGTACTAACGGTCGTAGATGTGACACCGAAACAACTGATATATATAACAATGCTTCACGCACTTCCGGTATCAAGTTACGCTGCAACTGCTGCACTAGTCTATCCTCTTCCAATGGAACCGAAAGCCTACTAACAATGGATATTACATCTTCATAAAAATTACCAAATCTTTTGCTTACTACTTCTTATTTCTTCAAAAATTAAATCATCACCCTTGTTATCACGATATTGTCTTTTGAGTTTGTCACAAAAATCTGTTCATTCTATTTGAGTAATCTCTTTACGGTATCTCCAATACCAATCTCGAGCTTTTCCAGTTAGGAGAATTTACAATATTCTTACAGACTACTGAAAAGTCTCCATCTAAACTATCCATAGTTAATGCACGCACTCTGTACAAGAATTCTTGCAGGGTACTGCCTTTTTGTGATCCCTCGAACTTTATACCCCAACTCTGGATAATCTGTGTAACCTTTTCGCTCCTAATACTTGATGTATAAATCGGCGAATTTCTGGGTGATGATTGTGCTCTAGCCTGCGTATTTAATTCTTGTATGATGGCTGCTGCTTCATTCGTCTGCAAACTCTCAAACTTCTGATTTATAAGATTCTCTATTCTTTCAAACAATCTTTCGTAGTCGACCGCTGGTGCCGATGTACTAGCTGCGGCGTTGACTCTTGTCTGATGTCTCTCAAAATTTTCTGGTTGAGCGCGTTGTACTCTTCGCTTAGGAGGTCTTCGCTGTCGTTTCGCTGTTCGTAGTGGTTCTACCTCGTCTGATGAATTTATCACCGTATTTTGCGGACTAGTGTCATCATAAAAGGTGTGCTTGCCTCTGCTGTCGCGTATTATGGACTTTAGGAACTGCTCCTCGTTTTTGACTGGCTGATAACTCAGTTCTAACTTGTACATCTCTAAGGTGGCATAAAGACTTGCATACCGGACACTCTTGATTTGTCGAAACATAAGTAATTATACAATTTCTATGAAATGAGTGCAGACACTTTGTCGTTGCCCATTCGTGTACGTCTGAAATAGATTGTGAACAAATGCTACACACTTGTGATGAGGATGATCGTGGTGCCTCCTCGTAATCTCTATCACTATGTATTACTGGCATTTTTAAATATTTGATTGCGTTTTCAATTCAACAAAATGCAAATTCTTTTTTTTTTTTTTTTTTTTGAATAATAATTTTGAATAATTTTTCTTTTCGGGTTACTCTAAGTGAATTCAGGTGTAATAATTTACTTTATCACTAGGGACTACTCTTGAAATCTGCGTTAAGTTATATTTTTTATACCCTTGCAAAAAGGGTATATTAATTTTGGTCAGAAGTGTGCAACGCATAGAACGAAGCATCTCCGACCATATAAAGTATATATATTCTTGATCAGCACGACGAGACGAGTTCAAATAACCATGTCCGTCCGTCCGTCCGTCCGTCCGTCCGTCCGTCCGTCCGTCCGTCCGTCCGTCCGTCCGTCCGTCTGTCCGTCCGTCTGGATCGATGCGAACTCCTCCTAGACCGTAAGAGCTACAGAGCTGAAATTTTGAACGTAGGCTTGTATATACTGCAGGGTTTGTATATCTCGGATTCAGTCGGATCGGACCACTATATCATATAGCTCCCATACAAACGGCATAGTCACGAACAGTGACTTTTCTCAATAACTTCGTTATTTTATCAGCAATTGCCATAAAAGTTGGTATTGGTCAGTTTTGTGTTCTTATTAATAATTGTGCCAAATTTGATCAAGATCGGGTGACTATATCATATAGCTCCCATACAAACGGCAAAGTCACGAACAGTGACTTTTCTCAATAACTTTGTTACTTTTTAAGCTATTGTCGTGAAATTTAATATAAGTAAGTTTATTGTAACTATAAACCGCTGTGCCAAATTTGATCAAGATCGGGTGACTATATCATATAGCTCCCATAGGAACGATCGGTCAAAAACAGTGACTTTTGTCAATAACTTCGTTACTTGTGATGCGATTGCTTTCAAATTAAACTTTTGATAGTTAAATATATCTGTTAATGACTATGCCGATTTTGATGAAGATCGGGTGACTATATCATATAGCTCCCATAGGAACGATCGGTCGAAAACAGTGACTTTTGTCAATATCTTCGTTATTTCCGAAGATTGTAAACTGTTCTTTCGCAAACATTGTATTTTTTAGATAAAATGTTGTTTGCTTTGATGGCTATAGGTAAGGAAAGAGTTACTAAAAAAGATGCAAGGGTATACAAACTTTGACGCGGTCGAAGTTAGCCCCGGCCCTCTGGTTTTTTTTTGTATTTTACTTACCTACATAAATGAATTTAAAAAGGGATTCGTTACCTGTCTTAATATAGTCTCTTGCAATGCCAATTATGATCTGGGGTTGGCTGATTAAACCATTAATGTTCTCACCAATGTCCTGACCACTCACAATTAAGCTGATACGGGCTATACTAAAAGGGATAACAAAACTATAGTGACTTGTCTGTGTACTCTCTACAATACTAGCGGTTGCATTATCCTTGGATGATGTTTCAGCCATGTGTCACAATCATAATTCCAGGTAATACGCATTCTATAGTAAAGCAAGAGGTACAGAGTCTAGGCCGACATCACGCCTTCGTCTACTCAACGCTTTTCAATCCAGAGTCTAGTTTTCGGTCACTTGCCAAAAGTTGGTAGTTTCTGCTGTTTTGGCAGTTATTGTTTGACTTGGGTTCATGTTGGCAGTTAGCTTTACAATATTTGAAACAATTTGTAACCTAGTTGAATATCCGGACCAGATCTCTGGGCATTGCCGGAGACGGTAATTCCAATAATAGTTAACTTTACGATTTTAATTGTTGATAGTATAGAATAAAAGATTAGAATGCACAAAGAAATTAAAAGAAGAAAAGGGGTATATCTACCAAATGAATTATCTACCTGAGAAAACCTTAAAGAGATAATTATTATCTAATTAGAATCGGGCCTATCTTAGTTGGGCCCCAAACATTTCTTTGTAAATTCATTTTACCGCCTACAGCGAATTGTGGCGTATGTGCTACGGTTTTGTCACAAGCAGAACAGGAAACAAACGGCTCAGAGTTGGAAGAGTTGGACCAAGCACGTATAGTAATCATTAAGCAAATTCAAGTTACAAGATTTGCTTATGAATTACGGCACTTAAAGAAACGACCTGATCAACCACTAGATCGCAAAAGCACGGTGGCAACATTGCCACTATTACTGGATGAACATTCAATCATACGAGTAGCAACTCGGCTACAACAAGCACCAGTATCAACGGAAACAAGGAATCCATATCTCTTGCCGTATAATGATCCGGTGGTAAAAATGATACTACGGAAACTTCATGAAGAGAATCTTCATTGTGGACATGAGGCACTACGCGGAATAGCTCGGCAACAGTACCACATCATCAAGGTGAAATCGATGGTCTGGAATGTGATCCGAGGCTGCGTAGTATGCACCAAACACCGGCCTCAGTTCTTTAAACAATTCATGGGCGACTTACCTGAGCATCGAGTGTCTCAGAATAGACCCTTTCTCAACGCCGGAGTAGACTATTGGGCCATTCTGGATCCACCATAAGGTTCGAGGAAAACGTCCCGACAAAGCTTAGATTACAGTATTTGTATGCGTTGCAACCAAGGCAGTACTCTTGGAGTTGGTCGGAGACCTGTCCAACTCCTCTAGACATTATACTGCGATAATGCAACAAACTTTGTTAGAGCAAACAACCAACTTAAGGAGCTAACCGATACAATACACTCAGAAACGGCAGCAGGTAGTATCAAGGAATTTTGCAATCAAAAAGGAGTGCAATTTAAGTTCATACCACCACGGTCTCCACATTTCGGAGGATTATGGGAAGCTGCGGTAAAGTCCGCTAAGCATTTACTGTTGAAAAACGTATCGACAGCAAACTTAACGTTTGAACAACTGTCTACCATCATTGTCAATGTTGAAGCAGTGTTGAGCTCTCGTCCGTTAACCCCAAAACTCAGACGATCCCAACGACTTGACAGTTCTAACCCCAGGCCATATATTGATCGGTAGTAGCCCAACCAGATGCAGAGCCAGTAACAACAGCGATCGATTGAAGAGCAATGGGAATTAGTCCAACGGCTTAAGCATATATTCTGGATACAATGGTCTCAAGACTACCAACAAGAATTGCAGGGTACATCTAAATGGAAAAAACCATATAACAATGTCAAGGAAGGCATGATGGTAATTCTAAAGGAGGATAATGTGCCAATCCTACAGTGGACAATTGCACGAATTGTCAGATGTCAGGCACAATGCGGTAAAAGCATTGCAATGGTACATCACGCTAACTACTCAGATGACAGTTATTGCAGGGAATTTGCAACGAATTCAAACCGAAATTTTCCTAGTATTTACAGATGCCCAACATAGCAAAATAAGCCCGTTACTGCTATCACCAGGCCAGCTTCGGGAACATTTGAACCAACTTAACAGATATCTTCCATTTGGTTTGGATTTGCCAGCTCCAGATAACGATGTCTTGCAATTATATGGTTTCCATTAGTGGCAACGCAGGCAGTGCAACTGTATAACCTGGTACGCATTCCAGCAATTGGAACTCATGGGACTGTCACGAACATTAAAATTCCCATCATTGCTGTTAACAAGGAACACTATCAATACATTGGACTCTCAAGAGCCGATTTGACATAATGCCATCAGCTCAACAACGAGCAATATATTTGTTTTGATAAACAAACGACGTATACAGCTAAGAGCAACTGTGAGTTCCAGCTATTCAAAACCACAAAATCATCAACTTGCCAAATACAATGAAATTGTCATATGTTCGATTTGGCAACTTCAGCACTGGCCCAACAAAAGTAGCGCCAACAACAACACAATTCACGAAGACGCAGCTAAGCTACGACGAACTAAGCAACATTCAAGGAAAACTGGAAACCAAGCAAAACTGGAAGTTACCAGAAGACGCCAGCCAGCCGGCACACCATGTTATCGTCTCCTACGTAGCGCTAACAGTAACATTGGTTCTTGTGATGGTATATGGAATCAGGAAATGCTCCCAACCCCCAAGACACAATGGTGCAGAGCAGACAATCGTGAGGATCGTCAATCCTATGCTGACTTCCGCTGCAGCAAACCTAGCCCCCAGCAATTTTGCGGTCAACGTTCGATAACGTTGAACAGGTGTTCAACGGCTGGGAGTATGTTGGTGTTTAGATTATATAAAATAAGGTAACAATAAGACAATCATAATAAAGAAATATATGTCAAGATTAGTATGCAACCCGATTATAGATGTCAATGGCTCATCAGACATAAGTAGATCTGATATGGTCAGCAGTTAACAATAAAGACCTAGTTCATGAAGCTGCTATAGTTAGCTATTATCAATAAAGAAGTATTTTGCTGACCTAACACTATGTCGAACTACGCACTGGTGAGCTCTCTAGTTTTACTATAAAATAAATGCATTATTTTTTGTAAGATCAGACACCAATTGTAGCTACATCGGGTGTGCATCGCTGTGTCTTTGGCCTTCATCTCTACCTTTGTAATCTCACTCCGAATTAATCCGGTCCAGTACCAAAAACCATTTCCATCCAAAATTAGCGGTCATACCGCTATCTTTTTAAATAACTGTATTACATTTCTTGAAATGAACTTAAGATAAAATATTTTTTTCCAACATGACTAAACACAGCTGGGTTAAAGCAGCAGTCCTCCAGCAGGGTGGTAATCAGGCAGAAACTTTCGATGCTCAGGCAGCATCCACCTCAAATGCACCAACCCCAAACAGAATAGAGGCAATGTCAATACAAGGATTAGATGTAGCTATTCAGAATATTTTGTCGTCTCAGCTACAGGAAATATTTAAGCAACTAAATTATTTTCAGCCAGGACATACTCTCTTTACGGACCAGACAGCTAGTGTCGTATACTTTTTGGGATAGCATTAGGCCACATACTTTTAGGGATAGATTATAATTAATTAGAACTTAAGCACAATGTTAAGCTTTAAGTACCGTTAATGACACTAGCTATATGACCAATGTAAATGCTCCCCTATAAATACAGGGCTTGCGGCCCCAATTAATTACTTCAAGTCAAACCTTGCCTTCGCCTGTTTCATGGCGATCCTGCCTACTATCGGCAAAAACTACACAGGCAAAGCAGACAAATCATTGCCACAAATAAGAAAAGGCAAAAAAGGAAACCCACAAAAACAAATGCCAAACGACAATATAGAAGCACTCCAGAAGGCATTGGAGGATTGCCCGCTGGACGGACCTCGGCCTTTGACCATAGAGTAGTACCGCAAGCAGCAGAACCAATAGCAGCAGATGCAGCACATAATTAAAATAATAAATAAAACAAGAGGGCCGGGGCTAACTTCGACCGCGCCGAAGTTTGTATACCCTTGCAAGTTGTTTGGCACTCTTTCCTCACTTATAGCCGTCAAAGTGGAAACGTTTTTATCTAAACAAAATAATGTTACGAAAGAACGGCGCAACATCTTAACCAGGGTTTGCAAAAACTGCTGTGTAGTAGCAAGAGCAATGAAAATTTAGCTATACCTACCAACTAAAAAGCAGTAAAGGGCTCCAGGTTGTGAAATAGCAGACGCATTGACCGAAAAAGGGTTTGCGGTTAAGTCCGTTGTCAATATCATCAACAGGAATAAAGTCGCACAGCTGCTCTTTAAAATCGAGCTCCAACCAGATGCAAAGCGGTCGAAGCCAAATGAAGTGCATCCAATCTACAACCTTCAGCTCCTATTGCACAGAAGAATCACCGTAGAGGAGCCCCATAAGAGATACCAACCACCTCAGTGTAAAAACTGCCAGGAATACAACCACACCTCTAACAATTGCAATCTTAGGTCAGTGTGTGTTGGCTGCGGCGAACATCATAAAGATGGCATTTGCACCAAGGACAGAAACAACGTCGCACTAAGACTATGCAGTAACTGTGGAGGGAACCACACAGCCAACTACAGGGGATGTCCTGTCTTCAAGGATATTAAATCGCACCTAAACGGGCGTAAACCCCCAGCTGGACCAAAAATCACCTTCAACGCCTCCAAAACTACATCGGAGGTATTCTTCGCCAAGGCTGTTAGATCATCTAACATGCCTGCTACAACCAATCCTAGTGTATCCTTCGCTAGTGTACTCCGAACTGGACAGACGGAGCCCGCGAAAGAGACCCCGTCACTCCACCATCTACAGAATCCGCAACCTAGGGCACCAGAGCTTGGCCAGCAAACTCCAAGTGGTTTAGAGGCCCTATTGATCTCACTTAATCAAAACATGACCACTTTTATGACGTTCATGCAAAACTGTATGCAGGAACTGATGCGGAATCAAAACCTGCTTATCCAGAAGCTTATCGAGAATAAAAATTGGCTTCCCTACGTCTATGTCTTTGGAATGCTAATGGGAGAGACGGCATCCGTGTTTGCCACACATCTTAAAATGGTTTTCCAGCCAAATCCAACATCAAACACATTTGTACTTCCCCCTTCGAGCACATTAACGGATAGTGAGTACTCGGAACTCCAATCGGATGAGATCACTGCAGTTATGAAAAACCACATAAAGCCGAACAAAGCCCTGGCCATGACCTAATCACACCGAAAATGATCCTAGAACTCCCTACCATCGCCATACAATACTTTTCCAAAATGTTCAACGCTATAATAAGAATTGGCTACTTCCCAAGAGCATGGAAAAGGTCCACTATCATCATGATTCCTAAAGTGGGAAAGGACAAAACCCAACCATCATCCTATAGGCCAATTAGTTTGCTGCCATGTCTTTCGAAGCTTTTTGAAAAGGTCGTGCAGATTCGTCTAAACTCATTTCTGGCATCGGAGAACACAATCCCTTCTCACCAGTTCGGCTTCCGCGAAAAACATGGGACAATTGAACAAGTCAATCGTATAACATCCGAAATAAGAACAGAATTCGAACTAAAAGAATACTGTACGGCTGTCTTTCTCGACGTTGCCCAGGCTTTCGACAGAGTCTGGCTAGAGGGTCTAATGTTCAAAATCCGGCAGAAACTCCCACAGTACACGCACAAACTCATGGAATCTTACCTTTACAATAGGAAATTCGCTGTAAGATGTAATGGCTCCGTCTCGGCTGACTTTGAAATCGAAGCTGGTGTACCGCAAGGCAGTGTACTCGGACCATTGCTCTATCTGCTGTACACTGCAGACTTACCAACGAGTCTAGGACTTACAACGTCCACTTTTGCCGATGACACGGCAATCCTCAGCAGATCCAAATGCCCGATACAAGCCTCTGCTAAATTAGAGGAACACCTCAAGGTGGTAGAGGAATGGCTAGCAACCTGGCGTATCCGGGTCAACGAGCAGAAATGCAAACATGTTACATTTACGCTTAACAGAAGAAACTGTCCAGCTATAATGCTAAACAACGTACCAATTCCTCAAGCCGTGGATGTCACTTACCTTGGTATCCACCTAGACAGAAGACTAACTTGGCGCAAGCACATTGAGGCAAAAAAGTCACAGCTTAAACTGAAAGCGAGTAGCTTACATTGGATCATCAATGCTCGGTCACCTCTACGTCTGGAGTATAAAGTCCTCCTATACAACTCCGTACTGAAACCCATCTGGACTTACGGTGCCGTACTATGGGGAAATGCAAGTACCAGCAATGTCGACATTATACAAAGGGCGCAGTCGAAGATTTTAAGATCAATAACTGGGGCTCCGTGGTATATACGGAAGACAACATTCAACATGATCTAAATATACCTAGCGTAAAATCTGAAATAGGTAGTCAACAACTAAAGTATTCTGCGAAACTGGATGTACACACTAATATTCTTGTCAATTCCCTTAAGCGAACTAATAACAGAACTCGTCTTAAAAGAAATGACAGACCAGCCCAATAATAAGTGATTAGGGCCGCCTGAAATATCTCCTGGATATATCTTAAGTACTAGATTAGGAAAAATATCTCAAACTTGTTGTTAGGCTCTAATTTAAGAGTAGATTCAACAAATATATATTAAACGTTAAAAAAAAAAAAAACACCAAAATATACCTTCTACGCAACAAACTATCCAGGCGGAAAAGCTCATGGCGGGACTGGTATCCTAATCAAAAACCGTATAAATCACTCGTTCCTCAACAGATTTGAAACACAGCACCTACAAGCAGCTGCTATAACCATCCAAACCAGCTGCGGAAACACTACACTGCTTGCGCTGTACAGCAGCAAAACTTCGCCTAAGGCATGCCAGTCGCAACCTCTCGAAGGAGTTAAGACAAGCGGAAATCTGGGATCAAAGGAAATACATAGAAAAGCTCAGTCCAACGAGCACTAAACATCCTCTGTGGAAAGCCCACCCAACTTTAAGCGCTTCTACAGACAGTTTCACCAATAAGAAGAAGAGAGGGCATCCGTATTTGCCACACATCTTAAAACGGTTTTCCAGCCAAATCCAACATCAAACTTATTTGTACTTCCCCCTTCGAGCACATTAACGGATAGTGAGTACTCGGAACTCCAATCGGATGAGATCACTGCAGTTATTAAAAATCACATAAAGCCGAACAAAGCCTCTGGCCATGACCTAATCACACCGAAAATGATCCTAGAACTCCCTACCATCGCCATACAATACATCTCCAAAATGTTCAACGCTATAATAAGAATTGGCTACTTCCCAAGAGCATGGAAAAGGTCTACTATCATCATGAAAGTGGGAAAGGACAAAACCCAACCATCATTCTATAGGCCAATTAGTTTGCTGCCATGTCTTTCGAAGCTTTTGAAAAGGTCCTGCAGATCCGACTAAACTTATTTCTGGCATCGGAGAACACAATCCCTTCACACCAGTTCGGCTTCCGCGAAAAACATGGGACAATTGAACAAGTCCATCGCATAACATCCGAAATACGAACAGCATTCGAACTGAAAGAATACTGTACGGCATGTCTTTCTCGACGTTGCCCAGGCTTTCATTCCTCACTTATAGCTGTCAAGTTGGAAAAACGTTTTATCTAAAGAGAGTAATGTTTGCGAAAGAACGGCCTAAAATCTTAGCAATTGAAATAACGAAGATATTGATCAAAGTCACTGTTTTCCACCGATCGCTCCTATGGAGCAATATGATATACTCACCTGATCTTTATCAAAGTCAGCACTGTTATTAACAGATATAATAAACTAACAAATGTTATAGCTTATAGGTGTAATAGATATTAAATTTTAAATATAAAATATTAAATTTCACGACTGAGAAAATAAGGAAGTTGTTGAGAAAAGTCACTGTTCGTGACTTTGCTATTTGTATGGGAGCTATACGATATAGTGGCCTGATCCGGCTGAATCCGAGATATACAACCCCTACATGCGAAATGTCAACTCTGTAGCTCTAACGGTCTAGGAGGAGTTTGCGTTGATAGACGGACGGACAGACGGACAAACAGACGGACAGACGGACGGACGGACATGGCTTGATCAAGAATATATATACTTTACCAAAATTAATATACAGTTTTTGCAAGGGTATAAAAAAAGAGTTCTAATATAGGCACCGTTTGAGGCAAGAGGCGATCTTCGTGCTGCCACCATAAAACTTGTTTCCTCATATCTCTCTGACAAAGACTTGCATTCGTTGGAAGATTTTAATTTACCTAAGATTGCCTGGACCCTCTCATATGATTCTTTATTTCTGTTGCCCTCCTCGTCCCATTGTTTCATAGATGGTCTATTTGAGTTGTCCCTAACTCAAATAAATCCTGTCCGGAATAGTCGGAACAGATCACTATATCTGGTATTTGTGTTGGATTCTTCCAACCGCGATATTTCCAGGACTGATCCCTTAGTTATCCCTGAAGACAACTTTCATCCAACTCTGGATGTAACCATTGACCTTCCTTTTGGGGTTATGACTCGATATAATAATTCAAAGCCTCCAACCCCATGTTTTCGCAAGACAAACTTTACTAAACTTAAAAAACTCCTATTAACTAATGATTGGACATATCTGTATACTTGCACGGATATGGACTCTTCCATTTCTGTCTTCTATAAAACTCTTGAGTCGTTCTTTGATGTCTGTGTCCCGCGTTTGACTCAAGGATGGTCTGATAAACCTCCTTGGTTCTCACGTGAGTTATGTAACTTGAAGGACGTAAAATCGAGATGCTATAAAAGACTTTAAAAATCCGGTAAAGCATAGGATTTTTCCCTATACGTAGTTACTCGATCAAATTTTTTGGTGCTGAATTCACAATGCTATAAGGATTATCTTCAGAGATGTAAAATTAGGTTTTCTCGCGATCCTAAACAATTTTATAAATTCGCCAATGGAAAACGTAAGTCATCAGTGCACCCGTCTTACTTGTCTTTCAAAAACAATAAAGCTGACAATGATCAGGCAATTGCGGATATGTTTGCTGATTTTTTCAAAACAACTTATTCCTCTTCGATTTATCAAGCAAATCCTCCTTATCCTTATCACTTGCAATCGTCTAATTGCATTTTAGACCCTGTCTTTGACGAAAGTTCGGTTCTTAGCGTGCTTAGTTCCGTTAAACCAATATATGCACCTGGACCCCATGGAATACCAGGCTGCGTATGTTAGCCAATACTTAAGTTGTTTACACTGTCCGTTACATCTTCCGCTTTCCCGTCCATCTGGAAGGAATCATATATTATTCCTCTTCATAAAAAAGGGAAAAAGTCCGAAGCCTCCAATTATAGGGGTATTTCTAAATTGTCTGCCATACCCAAAGCATTTGAGAAAATAATAACGTCTCAATTGCAGCATTTTTGTAGCTCAATCATTTCGTCATCCCAACATTGGTTTAAAGAACGTAGATCGACAACTACTAACCTATTAGAATTTACATCTCACTCAATCAAAGGGTTCAAGACTGCCGTGCAAACTGATGTCATTTATACTGACTTCAGGAAGGCCTCTGACTCTGTTAATAACACTCTGCTTATATATAAGTTAAATGCACTTGGCATCCCCAGCCTTTTGCTAGATTGGATTCTGCATTATCTTTCGAAGCGTACACAAAAGGTCCTCTTTAAGTCTTCATTTTCTAAGACCATCCAAGTGACTTCTGGAGTACCTCAGGGTAGTCATTTGGGTCCATTGCTATTCACTCTTTTTATAAATGATCTTCCATTGGTAGTGTCACATTCTCGGGTGCTTATAGCTTATAGCACATTTAGCTCGTAATTAGCTGTAGTTAATCATATTTTTAATTGTTTGTCCGTTATATTTGTATTTGTCCACGCGATCGTGCCGTCCGATATACGGCTGCGCCCCACGGTCGGTCGGGCGGGGTGTGGACAGCGCTCTGCTTGGGCTCGCGCGAAACAGCCTATGTCCTGGTGTCGTAAGGGCCACTTGAACGTACTTCGCATTGTACTCGTCAACGTCCAGACAATATAATAATTTGTTTACATTTTCAAATTTGTTTCCCTGCAACTCAATTCATTAACACACAAAATGTGAAAAAATTAGGACTGCAAGGGTATAAAAACGACGGCATTGCCGAAATAATCTTCTTTGATATTTTTTTTTATATAATAAATAAAAAAAAAAAATTATTTAGTATGCCATAAAGATAAAACCAAAAGTAAAAGATTTTCAAATGGACCAGAACAGATATACTAAAAGAAAAGTTTCAGGAATCGTACGAGTGCATAAATAGGACAATTTATATACACCCTCAGACCATTAATAAGCACCTTGAAACTATCATTGAGAGTTTCAATAAAATAAAGAATAGCAATACAGACATATGCAATGAATCAAGTAGTAAAACCTTCACTGAGCTAATATATAGTTTAAAAAAACAACTAATAAGTATAGCAACAAAACATAATATATAATTCATAATACCGGTAGATTCGAATGTAGAAGCAACTTTTTGAACCTCTAGTAGCAAAAGACACAGAGAAGCCAGGTGTAGAGAATAACCCAGAAGACATTCAAGATACATGTACAAAACCAAAGATGATACAAACAAAGATTTAATTTCTTAATACAGCTTCTAAGCTGATTCAAGAGCATGATGGTGGAGTAGAAACACTTCAAAGTTTCATAGATTCATTAGAATTAATGAATGAAATAAAGTCAGAACACGAAGAAACAGCTAATAAAGTCATAAAAACAAAACTAAAAGGGGACGTTATCCTACTAGTAACAAATGAAAACTCTATAAATGGTATAATACAAACATTAAAAAAGGAAATTAAGGGTAAATCAGTTCAGGTAGCAGAGGCAAGATTAATGAATTTAAAACAAAATGGCAAGAACGCAAGTTTATGTCAGAAATATAAAATCTTACTTAATCATTAAAACGCGCGTTCATAACAAACAACGTAAACCCTGAAACAGCAAAGAAATATGCAACTCAGACAGCAGTGAAACCAATTATAAAGAACTGCGAAAATGAAAAAGTCAGAACAATAATAGAAGCAGGCAATTTTACTGAATGAATGATGTTGTAGCTAAATTTGTAGATACATTTACAAATATGGAACAGGATCACAACAGCGTGTTTTATAGTAAAAGAAATAACTACACAGATAGGCATTTACAAAAGGCGAAAGCAATAAGTCAACAATAGATCAAGAATTAACAGCAATACATTGGGCAATTCAATATTTCAAACCATACATAAAGGAAAAAATTCCTAATTAGAACTGACCATCAGCCATTAATATATATATTTTCTCTAAAATACCCATCGTCAAAGCTTACTAGAATAAGGTTAGATTTAGAAGAGTTCGATTTCACTATAGAACACATCAGGGGACAAGAAAATTTCGCAGCGGATGCTCTCTCCAGAATTGAATTTGAAAATATAAAAAACATATAAACTAATAAAATGCTTAAAGTAGCATAAAGATCAGAAACACAAAAATTAACACATAAGGAAAACAACATTAACAATAAAATATGCGCAACTTAGATTCAAAAAATTCAAATGTTTTATTACCAAAAATAAAGAAAAGTTACTCTCCTTCAACATAGGTGATTTGATCATTAATGGAAGTGTTTATGAATAAACATCGGGTTCATCTGAACTGGCTTCACCAAATCAGATGCACCAAAGAAATATACAATTCGAAACAAAAACATAAACCAAGAAGAAGTCGTAAAGATTCATATGACAATTATTGCCTAATACCAAACAAAACATGCATCCACACTCTGTGGAAAAACACTTAAGATGATAACAGCAGTGCGAGAACGTGGGGCATTAGAATAAGTATTTTTATACCCTTGCAGAGGGTATTATAAAATTGGTCAGATGTTTGTAACGCACAGAAGGAGACGTTTCCGACCCCATAAAGTATATATATTCTTGATCAGCATGAGAAGCTGAGTCGATATAGCCATGTCCGTCTGTCCGTCTGTCCGTCGGTGTGTACGCGTTTTACTCAGCACAGAAGGAGACGTTTCCGACCCCATAAAGTATATATATTCTTGATCAGCATGAGAAGCTGAGTCGATATAGCCATGTCCGTCTGTCCGTCTGTCCGTCGGTGTGTACGCGTTTTACTCAGCCATCTTAAGAGCTATCGGGATGAAATTTTTTGGAGGCTTATTTTTACCCGGGTGAGATAAAGTATGAAAATCATCGGGATCGGACTACTATATCATATAGCTCTGGAACAAAAATTTTTGCAAAAATTTGAGTATCCCCATGAAATTTAGCAATATAATAGAATTTGATATAAAATCTCAGATCCCAAAATTTGAATTTGATCGGATAAATAGAACACAAGATACAGTCAATACAAATCGGTTCTACGTCATCAGCAAATCAAACAGAGCACATGCATACACACACACAGACGCAAAGCTACACGAACTGTATGTGTATGCGTGCGATGCTTTGGATGGTAGAAGAAGAAAAATTGTAGTAAAAAGAGTAATAATTTGAATGTTTTGTTTGTGTATTGATAAATTGAGTTGCAGGGAAAGAAATTTCAAAATGTAAAAATATTATTGCCAAGGACTGCAAGGGTATATAAACTTTGGCATAGCCGAAGTTAACTTCTTTGATATTTAAAACAACAATTGTTACCTCCTAGAGCCTAAGATAATCCTATATAAACTCGGTACTTTTGTAAATAAAATCAGTTCATATTTTGAATTCAACGAATGAAGATTGGGTTATTTTCTATTCTCTTCGGAAATCCCTATTCATTTTGGTCCTTCGAGCCGGATTCATTTTGGTCCTTCGAGCCGGATTCATTTTGGTCCTTCGAAAAAAGGAACTCTGTAGTTTTCCCCAACCAGTGGTAAGAGACTCAGAGGTTGAATCAGTGCCTTTAAGTCTGAATTCTTATGCAAATGCTAAGATCAGCTATAGGTAGGTAGCAAAATAAATTAACTCTTGTTTTCCCCCACCAGTGGTAAGAGACAGAGTATAAAAACAAAAAGCAAAATATTGCTTAATATATAAAAAGTGCGTGCGACCGAGTTAAATAAGGCAGTTTGGCTAGTCGAGCAACTGCAATAATTTCGGCGGCGGCAAAAAAAAATAATTACAGAATTGGTGTGTTGCGTATTCAAAGCCCTAATATCGAAAAAAAAAATTAAAGTTAAAGTTAAAAGTGTATATGTAGTTGCAAGTCGGCAACTACAAACAGCAGAAGAGCAACAAGATAGTTGCAAAGAAGAGGCTGCTAATACGAGAAAATCTGGTGCGATGACCCGCACCGAGGACCGACAACGCTGCATAGAGCTTGCTGACCAACTGAAAGCTGAACTTCGCCGAAGAGCGAAGAAACGCAAGGGGGCCGCAGAAATGCCCAAGCCTTAACTTGCCTTATTTAATAACAATGTGGTTGGAGATTAAAAAAAAAAAACTTCTTTTCTTGAAAAATGAAATGTATATCTGAATTGTGAGCCAACCACATACGCTAACATTTTTTCCACGTCTCTGGCTCACTGTGCAAGACACAGTTGAGATATTTTTTTTCTCTCTTTCTCAAAAAAAAAAGCGGATGAATATATCGAATTAAAAAAAAAATCAATTGATTGTCAAACATACACCATACAAAATGTTTCTTAACAAAACTGAAAAGTTGTTAGGGAAGCAGTTAGAGTTGCATACCAGTATAAGACAGTTAGAAGCACTAGATCCTAGAAAAATAACTAGCAAGGTGATCGAGGAAGTAAAAGAGATTAGGAATCGATGGTTACCTAATCATAACAAATTGCTACAGCAAGGGAATTTCGATCATCAGTATTAAACAGATAAAATACATGAAGGAATGTTAAAGATAGTTGCCAAAATAATAGCTGCAGGAGAGTCAGAAAAGCCAGGCACTAGTAAGTCGGTGTTAGTGTAAACAGAAGCAGATTGGTCAGAAATGTTTGAGGATAGCAAAGAAGAGTCGCGCGGGAATGCGACCTCCAGTAATGAAAACGCTAATGTTAGCCAGGGAAAATTTCAAGGAAAGGTCCGTCCGCTCCAGTAGTATTTGGACATGGTGAGCAAAGATTTACGTATGATAGACAATAGAACAGGCGAAATGTATATTTAACCAGAGGGCCGGGGCTAACTTCGACCGCGTCAAAGTTTGTATACCCTTGCAAGTTTGTTAGTAACTCTTTTATCTAAACTAACTGTTTTATCTAAAAAGGGTAATGTTTGCGAAAGAACGGCCTTCAATCTTAGCATAGGATATAACGAACTATCTGATGAAAGTCACTGTTTTCCACCGATCCTTCCTATGGGAGCTATATGATATAGTTACCCGATCTTTACCAAATTCGGCACAGTCATTAACAGATATATTAAACTGACAAATGTTAAATTTGAAAGCAATCGCATCAAAAGTAACGAAGTTATTGACAAAAGTCACTGTTTTTGACCGATCGTTCCTATGGGAGCTATATGATATAGTCACCCGATCTTGATCAAATTTGGCACAGTGGTTTATAGTTACAATAAACTTACTTATATTAAATTTCACGACAATAGCTTAAAAAGTAACGAAGTTATTGAGAAAAGTCACTGTTCGTGACTTTGCCGTTTGTATGGGAGCTATATGATATAGTCACCCGATCTTGATCAAATTTGGCACAATTATTAATAAGAACACAAAACTGACCAATACCAACTTTTATGGCAATTGGTGATAAAATAACAAAGTTTTTGAGAAAAGTCACTGTTCGTGACTTTGCCCTTTGTATATACAAGTATATACAAGCCTACGTGCAAAATTTCAGCTTTGTAGCTCTTACGGTCTAGGAGGAGTTCGCATCGATCCAGACGGACGGACGGACGGACGGACGGACGGACGGACGGACATGGTTATTTGAACTCGTCTCGTCGTGCTGATCAAGAATATATATACTTTATATGGTCGGAGATGCTTCGTTCTATGCGTTGCACACTTCTGACCAAAATTAATATACCCTTTTTGCAAGGGTATAAAAATAGAATTCTTATTCAAGAAAGTACAGATGTGCCAAGCTTATACAGATGAACTTATATGTAATGAAACGTTAAAAGAAGTCATAGAAGAACTAGAGTTTGACGTTCAGAATATCTTGTCAGCACTAGAAGAGAAAATAAAAGATCAGAATAATTTGAAAGCTGACAATGTTACCGTAAGAGGCGAACTACCGGTGTTGCCGAACATACAGGTACCCACATTTTCTGGGGAACCTAGAGAATGGGACCTGTTTGTAGAATTATTCGCGGAACTGATTGAAAAAAGAGAGGATCTAAGTCCTACTCTTAAATTCAATTATTTAAAATCCGCGTTAAAGGGCGAAGCAAGGAGCATGGTAGCCCATCTATTGTCAGGTTCAGCTGACAATTATAGTGCCGCTTGGGAATTATTAAACAAGCGTTATGAAAATAATCGGAGGGTATTTTCCGAACAATTAAGTCGGATCTTTGATTTACCGATGATCAACAATGAATCCGCAAAAAGTTTTAAAGGAGTGATTGACATAGTTAATGAGTCAGTTTACTTAATTAAAATAAAAGCAAATTTGTCCGATGAAGTTGAAAAAAGTGCAGCTTTGCATAAGATGCTTGAACCATTCAAGCAATAAGGTGTGCACTAATGAAATGGTCTGTTCATTGTGCAGTAAGAAACACCATATCTTACTCCATTTTGAAGAAAAACAGGAGAGAGTTAATACTTCTGTAACCGCACAACCAACACTGTTGGCCACAGCTGTAATACAAGTAAAAAATGTAAATGGAGGATATAAGACTCTAAGAGCCCTTATTGATTGTGGTTCACAGAGCACCATTTTGTCTGAAGAGGCTGCTCTAATATTAAAACTACCTAAAATTAAACAGTATACAGAAATAAATTGGCGTGTCCTCAATAAAATCTAATAAATCAAAATATAAGGTAAAAATAGACGTAAAGACGCGAAATCCTTGGAAAGGACATCTAAAGGTTGCTGATGCATCGGTTTTTTCCAAAAACTTTTTTATATTCAGACGTGACCGGATTTCTCGCATAGGTGGTGGCGTTCTGATAGCTGTTGATGCTGCTTTATCATCTGAAATGATTCAAATTTCAAGTACCCAGGAGATTGAGTTTGTCGGTGTTAAAGTAAATTTTAAATCTTTTAATGCTTTCATTACTTGTTCCTATATTCCACTATTGTTAGACATGGTGGTATATTTAAATCATTTAGAAGCAATTCAGTTTGTCTCCTCTTTAGTTTCCAGTCAAGACATGCTCATAGCTGTTGGTGATTTTAATTTACACGCTTTAGCATGGTCACTAACAGATGAATCTACCATATTGCTGCCCTCTTTGTCACATGACTTTATTGACGACCTTCTAGGCTTATCTTTATCCCAAGTCAATCCTGTCTTAAATTCTAATGGAAAATCGTTAGATCTTATTTTAGTATTGGATTCTTCTTACTGTGAGGTTTCTAGGATCGAACCATTTGTTCTTCCAGAAGACAAATTTCATCCTACATTGAATTTAAAAATTGATCTGCCCTTGCTTTCACCATTACTTGGTTCAAATGAGTTACCTCTAACTAGGTGCTTTCGTAAGACTGACTTTGCCAGCCTTAATGAAAACATTACTACTACCGATTGGTCTTATCTGTACAATTGTAGTGATATGAACTCAGCTGTTCGATTTTTCTATGATACTCTGAATTCACTCTTTGATATTTGTGTGCCTCTTGGTAGGCACTTTTATAATTTTGTCAATTCTAAACGTAAGACCTCCGTGCACCCATCTTTGTTGTCTTTTCCAAATTAAAAAGCGAGCACTGATCAGGCAATTGCCGATATGTTTGCGAGTTTTTTCAAAACAACTTATTCCTCAACGGAATATCGAGCAAGTCCGTATCCTTACCATTTAAAAAAAGGCTAATTTCATTTTCAATTCAGTGTTTGATGAAAGTTCTATTCTTAGCGAACTTAAATTAGTTAAACCTGTTTATTCTCCGGGGCCAGATGGTCTTCCTAGATGTGTACTCAGGTTCTGTGCAAACGCAATTTGTAAACCCATTTTAAAATTGTTTCTATTGTCTGTCGAATCTTCCTCTTTTCCATCTATTTGGAGGGAGTCGTATATCATACCTCTGCATAAAAATGGCAAAAAGTCCGAAGCCTCTAACTATAGAGGTATCTCAAAATTGTCCGCTATTCCGAAAGCTTTTGAGAAAATTATAACTTCCCAATTGCAACATTTTTGAAGCTCTATTATTTCGCCATCCCAACATGGGTTTGTGAAACGAAGATCTACAACCACTAACCTTTTAGAATTTACATCAATAATTATCAAGGGGTTCAAAAATGGTAAACAAACTGATGTCATATACACTGACTTCACCTCAAGGTAGTCATCTTGGCCCTCTGCTTTTCACACTATTCTTTAACGATCTTCCATCAGTCATTGTTCATTCGCGTGTGCTTATGTATGCTGACGATGTCAAGCTTTGTCTTACTTATAAAGATACAGATTCATTTAGTCGGCTACAAGCTGATCTTAAAAACTTTCAATCCTTGTGCCAGTTTAATCTACTAAATCTTAACACTACCAAATGTAAGGTAATGACTTTTTTTCGTAACTCTCCTCAACTGGTCACTTATTTTCTAAACAATTGTCCTTTACAACGTCTAAATAATATGAATGATTTGGGCGTACTTATGGACCATAAGTTAAATTTTAACACCCATATTTCCACCACGGTCGCAAAGGCCATGAGTGTCCTGGGTTTCATTAAAAGATGGTCAAAAGAATTTGATGACCCCTATACAACTAAAGTTCTTTTTACTTCACTTGTCCGTCCTATTTTAGAGTATGGATCTTGCATTTGGTCACCTCAATTTGAGTCGCACCAGATCCGTTCAAAAGCAGTTCTTGCTATTTGCTCTTCGGGCTTAAGCTGGGATCGCAATGTCAATTTGCCTTCGTATTCTAGTAGACTTCTCTTGATTAACCTTCCTTCCCTAACTAATCGTAGAATTATGCTTGGTGTTATTTTTATGCACAAGCTCCTAATTGGTGATATCGACCCGCCTGAGTTATTAGCTCAGGTAAATCTGTCGGTACCATGTAGACGGAGTAGAAATCCTTTAATACCTTTATCCCTAAGTCGTTGTTCTTCTAACAATGCCCTGCATGAACATTTTAGGGTCCTCTGCTCTGATTACAACCTTCTATTCCCTGTAATCGGCTCAGAGCTTTCTCATTAATATGATTAAAACTTCTATCCTATCCCATTTAGTTAATAGATAGATATAGTATAATTTATTTATTTGTTTGTCTGTTTTTTCTATTGTGTATTTGTCCATGCCGTGCGTTATACGGCTGCACCCCTCGGTCGGTCGGGTGGGAGGTGGGCAGTTATCTGCTTGGGCTAACAGGCATTGTTCTGGTGTCGTAGGGGCCACTTGAACGTACTGCGCATAGTATCGTCAACGTCCGCTAAAAATTGTGTTGCCAAAGTTAATGAAAGCTCTTCCATTAAAAATTGCAAACGTGGATATGTCAAAATGGCAAACTTTCGTGCTAGCTGATCCTACCTTCAATAAACCTGGTAGGGTTGATATAATAATGGGAGTAAACGTATATACCCAAATCTTAAAAAGGGGAATTACAAAGATTGATGGCCTGTTAGGCCAAAATACTCAATTTGGTTGGATCGTCTCGGGATGCACCAAATCAAATCAGAATAAATCTGTAGTGGCAACAACAATAATGTCACAGGTTTTGAACAAAGTTGGAAGAGGAAAGGTAAATTTCAAGAGAAAAACAACACAATTCCAAAGAAATGCAACAGCAAAACTCAAAAAATAAATTTATGGCCCCCGGCAGGACCTCACATTGGAGCTAAAGTGAAAATTGGGGAAGAAAAACTATATATCCCAGAGCCAGTACAAAATGAGAATATTCAGAAGGCAATGGGTCAATTAGATAATGATTATCTAAAAAATAATACCAAAATAGATTCCGGTAACAAATTGTCCGAAACTATAGTACCAAAAAGGCAGATACGGCAAAATATTTATAAAAAGACAACATTTAATGATAGCCAGAATAACCACTCAAGTTTTAGCAGTCAGCGATATTTCAAAATGGTGGAGCGAAGATCACATTGGTACAATTCAAAAAGGAAAGATAGTTCTTTTTTAAATTCTCCAGCTTATAAAAAGGCTAGAAGTCAGCACAGTAATACACATCAGGAGTGGGTAGATATCCCGAAACAGAAATCATTAGGTAATATGCCAAATATTATAAAAACCAGTAGAAGCCAACTCACATATGTATTAACATACGGGAGAATTGGTAACAATAGAAAGTCAGTGACAATGGTAAAGGAACATCAGATTGATTAGGTTCATCGTCCATCATGTAACTGGTCATGCTTCTTTAACAATAATTATCTTACTAATGATAGTTTAATAATAATTTGTATAAGACAACTAACTATAAAAATAATAATAAAGTCCATAACGTCACATTTGGCGGCCCTTGGCAGAATGTTTAAGAATAAACATCGTGTTCATCTGAACTGGCTTCACCAAATCAGATGCAATAATAAAAAAATATAAAATATACAATTCGAAACAAAAACATAAACCAAGAAGAAGTCGTAAAGATTCATATGACAATTATTGCCTAATACCAAACAAAAATCAGTTCATATTTTGAAGGTAGACATGTCAGAAAAAATATTTAGGTCACTTACACTTAATGAATTAAAACAAAAAGGAAATGCACATTAGAAAATTTAGCAGTTCCGCCGCAAGTAAAAGTAATAACAAATAAAGAGAAAGTAAGAGATACGTCTAATAAATATCATAATGACCCAATGCGGGGTAAACAGAACGCTAGTAAAAAGGGATTTTTTTGGAAACACTTGTCTCGAGACGTTGCAACATACATCAAAAATTGTAAAAAGTGCAAACTAGCCAAAACAACCAGACACAACCACTCTCCATTGATACTGTGCTGTATACTTAGCACGTGTTAAAGCTTACATGTGAGTGTACAGCATGTGAAAGCTTTACGATCGCTAATGAGTGGCAATTGAGTCAAAGTTTGAGTGGAAATTGATAATGTAAATTTGCACACTCAAGTTGACTTAGGTTATGATAGGGCTCCAATGTAAATGTCCCACGATGATATATCTCGCAAAGGCCAATGATGAAGAAGTCCGATGACGACTATCCAAGATGATTAATTAGATGTAACAGAAGCTTTTAGAACATGTTAATGTAAATACAGTGGTAGAAATTCCAATAGTCTTAAACATATAATATAAGAAATTTTAAGATATACAATCTAAGTTAACGATGACGTCTCCTCCAACAATATAAATATTTTTATTTATAAAAAAAAGGAGGTGTAGAATACTTTTAGGATGCATACTTTAATGTATACATTATAATTAATTAGAACCTAAGCATATTGTTTAGCTTTAAGTACCGTTAAGGACACTAGGACATAAGACCAATGCAAATGCTCCCCTATAAATACCGGGCTTGCGGCCCCAATAAATTACTAGTTCTCAACATGGTTTGCTTCTGCCACGCGTTTGATGGAATTGTACGCTCCTACGGATGCAAACTGTCAACCAGCTTTCGAATATTTAAAAAATTCCACAAATATTCCAATACCGGACTTAAAAAAGAAAATCTATATTACAACTGATGCAAGCAAGATCGCATGTGGAGCCGTCCTCAGCCAAGAATATGACTCCAATTACCCATATCATATGCATCTAAGGCATTTACAAAAAGCGAAAGCAATAAGTCACCAATAGAGCAAGAATTAACAGCAATTCAATATTTCAAACCATACAAAACGAAAAAAAATCCTAATTAGAACTAACCATCAGCCATTAATATATCTATTTTCTCTAAAAACCCATCGTCAAAGCTTACTAGAATAAGGTTAGATTTAGAAGAGTTCGATATCACTATAGAATACATCAGGGGACAAGAAAACTTCGCAGCGCATGCTCTCTCCAGAATAGAATTTGAAAATATAAAGAACATAGTAACTAATACAATACTTAAAGTAGCATCAAGATCAGAAACAAAAAAATTAACACATACGGAAAACAACATTAACAATAATAGAATAGAAATACCAAGAATATATGAAATAATAAATCCTAAAGAAGCAATAAAATATGCGCAACTTAGATTCAAAAAATTCAAATGTTTTATAACCAAAAATAAAGAAAAGTTATTCTCCTTCAACATAGGTGATTTGATCATTAATTGAAGAATAGATCTATATCTAGATCCAAGGCTTGAAAAAGAAGCCGGTGCTCAAAGAATCTATAAACTGAAGTTAGACATGTCGGAAAAAATATTTAGGTCACTTACACTTAATGAATTAAAACAAAAAGGAAAGACACATTAAAAAATTTAGAAATAGCAGTTCCACCGGAAGTAAAAGTAATAACAAATAAAGAGGAAATAAGAGATACGTCATATAAATATCACAATGATCCAATGGAGGGAGGTCACTGCAGGGTAAACATAACGCTAGGAAAAATAAAAAGAGATTTTTTTGGAAACACTTGTCTCGAGACGTTGCAGCATACATCAAAAATTGTGAAAAGTGCAAACTAGCCAAAAAAAACCAGACACAACCACTCTCCATTGATACTAACACCAACCCCTGCAGCCACTTTTGACACAATAATAATAAATACAATTGGACCATTACCAAAAACAATGAATGGTAACGAATACGCAGTTACTATTATCTGCGACATGTCCAAATATCTCATATCAATACCAATACCAAACAAAAGTGCAAAAGCGATTGCATGGAAATATTTGAAAAATTTATTTTAATTTACGGCTAAGTTAACAGACATGGGAACAGAATATATGAATTCAATACTTTTAACATAACTAAAATTAACTCCACGGCGCACCATCTTCAAACTCTTGGAACAGTAGAAATTCGGCATAGAACTTTCAATGAGTACATCAGGTCATATATATCCTTTAATAATGACGATTGGGATGAATATCTAGCATACTTCACATATTGTTTTAACACCACTCCATCCACCGTACATGGTTATTCACCTTTTGAACTAGTCTTTGCGACACATCATAAAACTGTCCCTTTCTTATCTGAGACTGTAGAACCTATTCACAACATTGATGACTTCAATAAAGAAATAAAATTTAAAATACAAATAGCACAAAATAGGGCAAAACTGCTTATGGAAAAATTTAAAGCATTACAAAAATAAACATATGATAAAACCACAAAAACAGTATCACTAACTGAAGGACAAGAAATACTTTTAAAAAATGAGACAGGACATAAATTAAAACAAATAAACGGGCAAATATAAAATACAGAGCATAGGTCCTAATAATAACTGATGGATTTAGATAGAATAAAATTAATATTAATAGGACATAAGAAAATATAAATATTTTTTTTTTTTTTAAAAAGAAGGTGTAGTACTTTTAGAGATAGCATTAGGCCACATACTTTTAGGGATACATTATAATTAATTAGAACTTAAGCATATTGTTTAGCTTTAAGTATCGTTTAGGACACTAGCCATAAGACCAATGTAAATGCTCCCCTATAAATACCGGGCTTGCGGCCCTAATAAATTACTTCAAGTTAAACCTTGCCTTCGCCTGTTTCACTAGTGTCCAGTTCTCAACATGGTTTGCTTCCGCCACGCGTTTGATGGAATTGTACGCTCCCATTCAGGGAACACCCAAATACTTTGCAATCCTTATGACCATTCGAGGCAAAATTACAGGCCATGCCAACGCACTGTTGAAAGTCTATCGCACCGCCTTACATTGGGGGCAATCTCACAGTGTCTGTTATCTGAATACTCAGACAAAAAAGATTTGAGCACTTTATAATTCCAGCTATTCACCATGTCCCAAAAGAACACTTCCATTCAAGACTTCTACTGCACCTCTTACTAACAGATGTCCGGAATGAGTTTATCGACTTGTCTTGTTATTTCCTTCTTATGAGTGTGTGGTATTCTATAATTTTTTGTGTTTACAGGCTGTTTATCATTCAATCTTAATTCTTGTTTGTAAAAGTTGTTTGTTATCATTGCTTCGTTTTTTAGACCAAATATATCTGTATACTTGGTGCAGAGCTCTTTTAGTATGTTTTTGAACATAGGTGGGAAGTTTGGCTTTAGTTTTTGTATTACTGATTGACTTCATTGGTCATCCGTTTTCTGTACTATATCATAATTCTTTAATGGTTCATATTTTATGTTTTTTGAATTTTAAATTCTTACTCTTTTTGTTGTGTTTAAAATTCGGACAAATGTTTGATTCGGACTTGAGATCGAATTTCCAATAAATATTCCTTTTCGACTTTTTGATTTAAGATTACCATATTTGTATATTCGTTTGGAATATTTATTTGTCGGATTACTTCAGATCTTGCTGGGAGTATTGTGGTATTAATGTGTAATATTGGTATGTTTATCGGAAAATCTAAGTTATTCGATCATAATATTAGGGAATCGTTTGGTTCACTGAAGTGGAATTGGCAATTAAAAGTTTTGAAAAAATCTAGTCCTAAAATTCCATCGCAAGGAATCGTAAAATAGTCATTTACTATGTGGAAGTTATGTGGAATTATGAATTTGTTAATTTTCATAAAAATACTAAGGCTAAGGTTAAATGTGCATATAGTTTCACCTGAAATCTGTAGAACTTATTAGTTTTCCGAGTTAGTTTGGGTAATTCGTACATTACCATTTCCATTACTGAAATTACCTCGGTTGGAGTTATTTCGGTTGGAATTGTTTTGGTTTTAATTGTTTCTTCCTCTGTTATTGTATCCTGAATTATTATTAATCCTATATCCTTTATTTTGATACTTACCTCTGCTTCGTTAATTATTTCTGTTATATTGTTGCTGAAGGTAGTGCAGGACTGAGTTTGTCTGTCCTGTTTCCGAAATCCAACTGTCTACGAACTTTGTTGTAAGTTTATTCATGTCACGGAATATGCCGGCATTTAGTACGTTATGCACTTGATTGTTTATGCAATTCTTATTACTCTTTGGCGTATTGCCTTGCTGTTTTTTTCTCTGGGGAGCGTTTTTTAGTATAGCGGTTATTGACGCTACTGATTCTGTTTTTTCATTGTGGCAATACGGTTAATTATTGCTTCTATTGTCTGTTCAGAGGTTATCAGATTTCTGGTGTAGCCTTAAAGTTTTGTTTCTATATGGAATACTGCTGTTTCTTCATGGTTGCCTTATAGTGAATTTACCAAATTCAAAGATCCATGAACCTCTGCAGATTTGCTGTTTTGTCATCAAACTCTGGAATTAGGTTTGAGGCCATTTTGAATTAGGTCGTCTCGCCGCCTTAGGTATTCCATACATCAGTAAAACAAATATTTCAAATTTATATTTACAAATGCATTTATGTTTTTTAAAAAAATTCTCATCACATGCTTTTTACAAGCATATCTCAGTATCTCGCTCACGAAAGCTTACGAGCACCCTAGCGACCCCACCAGCCAACGGCCAACTCCGGCCTTATTGAAAAACGTTTATATGCATAACTTGGCTATTTTTAGTCCGATTTTGATCAAATTTGCAATTTGCTGGGTATTAGTATTAAATTCAAGTGAGCCAAATTTAATTGCTCAAGGTAAAAAACTAAGGGAGCTAATCGAATTTTTTAAATTTAGGGGGCGGAAATAGGCGTGGCAAATTATTTGCAAATACAAAATGTGCGCATTTATAGAGCAAATATACATACCAAATTGGGTGTCTCTAGCTATTATCGTCTTTAAGAAAATCGGTTTTGATTGAATTGCGGGGGCGGAGGAGGGCATGGCAAAATTTTTCACCAACAAATGTCTGCGCGCTTAATAAAGTATTAATCATGCCAAACTTGATGTCCATTCATACGGACGGACAGACGGATGGACAGACGGACATGACTATATCGACTCGGCTGTTGATACTGATCAATTATATATATACTTTATAGGATCGAAAAAGCTTCCTTCTGCCTGTTACATTCATTATGGCGACTTAAATATACTATTTCACCCTATGGGTGTATCGTATAAAAATCGGTTTTTTTTTGGAATTGCTGGTTTGTTAAGAATTATGTTTGATTGATCAGAGCTCGCTGAATAGGGATTCCCGGAGAGAAGGAAAATAACCCAGTCTTCATTCGTTGAATTCAAAATATGAACTGATTTTATTTACAAAAGTACGGAGTTTATATATGATTATCTTAGGCTCTAGTAGGTAACAATTGTTCTTAGAAGATCTTATTTTAGACTCACACCCACGTATTCGGGGGTTGAAAAATTATTATTTTGGGCACATCGTCGGCCACTTGACATCCTGTCGTTGTGATCTTTTGGGTTAGTTTAGAATTACAATTGTTTTTCCCACACCGCGTGTGGCAGATTGTATTTCTAGTCATATGCTAGGTTAGTTGTTTGGTACAAAGGTACAGTTGTATTGTATTTTCTTTAGTGCATCTGATTTGGTGAAGCCAGTTCAGATGAACACGATGTTTATTCTTAAACATTCTGCAAAGGGCCACCAAATGCGGCGTTTTGGACTTTATTTTTATAGTTAGTTGTCTTGTACAAATTATTATTAAACTATCATTAGTAAGATAATTATTGTTAAAGAAGCATGACCAGTT
The DNA here is from genome assembly GCA_018152135.1 of Drosophila paulistorum. Taxonomy (NCBI): domain Eukaryota; kingdom Metazoa; phylum Arthropoda; class Insecta; order Diptera; family Drosophilidae; genus Drosophila; species Drosophila paulistorum. The sequence goes on from JAECXG010000635.1 coordinate 519,979, forward strand.
ACATGATGGACGTTGAACCTAGTCAATCTGATGTTCCTTTGCCATTGTCACTGACTTCTCCCGTATGTATTACTGAGTTGGCTTCTACTGGTTTTTATAATATTTGGCATATTACTTAATGATTTCTGTTTCGGAATATCTACCCATTCCTGATGTGTATTACTGTGCTGACTTCTAGCCTTTTTATAAGCTGGAGAATTTAAAAAAGAACTATCTTTCCTTTTTGAATTGTACCAATGTGATCTTCGCTCCACCATTTTTAAATATCGCTGACTGCTAAAACTTGAGTGGTTATTCTGGCTATCATTAAATGTTGTCCTTTTATAAATATTTTGCCATATCTGCCTTTTTGGTACTATAGTTTCGGACAATTTGTTACCGGAAACTTTTTTGATATTATTATTTGAAATTTACCTTTCCTCTCCCAACGTTGTTCAAAACCTGTGACATCTATTGTTGTTGCCACTACAGATTTATTCTGATTTGATTTGGTGCATCCCGAGACGATCCAACCAAATTGAGTATTTTGGCCTAGCAGGCCATCAATCTTTGTAATTCCCCTTTTTAAGATTTGGGTATATACGTTTACCCCCATTATTATATCAACCCTACCAGGTTTATTGAAGCTAGGATCAGCTAGCACGTAAGTTTGCCATTTTGACATATCCACGTTTGCAATTTTTAATGGAAGAGCTTTCATTAACTTTGGCAACACAATTGCCTCAACCTTTAGATGTCCTTTCCAAGGATTTCTCGTCTTTACATCTATTTTTACCTTATATTTTGATTTATTAGATTTTATTGAGGACACGCCACTTATTTCTGTATACTGTTTAATTTTAGGTAGTTTTAATATTTGAGCGGCCTCTTCAGACAAAATGGTGCTCTGTGAACCACAACCAATAAGGGCTCTTAGAGTCTTATATCCTCCATTTACATTTTTGACTTGTATTACAGCTGTGGCCAATAGTGTTGGTTGTGCGGTTACACAAGTATTTACTTTCTCCTGTTCTTCGTCAAAATGAAGTAAAGTATGGTGTTCCTTACTACACAATGAACAGACCATTTCATTAGTGCACACCTTATTGCTTGAATGGTTCAAGCATCTTATGCAAAGCTGCACTTTTTGGCTGTCTCATATCGTTCAATAGGTGCCAAACCTTTAAACTTATAGCATTTATATGCTTTGTGCCCGGCAATTTTGCAAATCGGACATTTATCTTCGACTTCCGCATAATTTAAAACAGTTTGTAGCCGATTTTTCTCCTCTTTGCTCATGGCACTTAGCGAGCAATATCTTTGCTCCAAGTATTCCATGACATCAGATAGCAATTGTATCTGCTTTGTTTTTCTAATTTGACTCTCATATAACTGTAGAGTCTCCCTGTCAAATTTCCGAAGTATGAGTTGAGCGACTATTACGTCAACTTCATCGGACAAATTTCCTTTAATTTTAATTAAGTGTATTGACTCATTTATTATGTCAATCACTCCTTTTACGCTTTTTGCGGATTCATTGTTGATCATCGGTAAATCAACGATCCGACTTAATTGTTCGGAAAATACCCTCCGATTATTTTCATACCGCTTGGTTAACAGTTCCCAAGCGGCACTATAGTTATCAGCTGAACCTGACAATAGATGAGCTACCATGCTCCTCGCTTCCCCCTTTAAAGCGGATTTTAAATAATTGAATTTAAGAGCAAGACTTAAATCCTCTCTTTTTTCAATAAGTTCCGCAAATAATTCCACAAACAGGTCCCATTCTCTAGGTTCTCCAGAAAACGTGGGTACCTGTATTTTCGGCAATACCGGTAGTTCGCCTCTCACGGTTACATTCTCAATCTTACTTTCCTTCTTGTTTATTTTCATTTCTAACACTGATACAGAATTCCGAACATCGAATTCTAACTCCTCCATAGTATTTTTAAATTTTACATCTTTCAACGCAGCCTGGCACGCCTGTACTTTCTCCCATAAATAATTGATCTTATTAATATATATTATGCATGCCTCATTGCCTGTTGAATTATCTATAGTGCGTAAATCTTTGGTTACCCTATCCAAATATTCCTGGAGCTGTCGAACTTTATCCATAAATATCTCCTGATTACCACTAGCGTTTTCATTACTGGAGGTCGCATTCCCTCGCGACTCTCCTTTGCTATCCTCAAACATTTCAGACATATCTGCTTCTGCTCCGACTAACACTGACTTACTAGTGCCTGGTTTTTCTGACTCTCCTGTAGCTATTATTTTGGCAACTATCTTTAAAACCTCTTCATGTACTTTATCTCTGTAGTACTGATGATCGAAAACCCCCTGCTGGAGCAATTTCTCATGGTTAGGCATCCATCGGCTACTAATCACTTTTACTTCCTCAATCTCCTTGTTAGTAATGTTTCTGGGATTTAGTGCTTCCAACTGCCTTAACCTGGTATGCAACTCTACCTGCTTCTCTAACAATTTCCCAGTCTTATTAGTGAACATTTTATCTTGTGCGAATATTAGGATATCGATATAAATATATAATAATAAAAATAGATAGATGTACTTATAACTATCTTAATTTGTATCTTATCTGATGATCCTGTTGACACCGTTCGCCACTGTTGTCCGCCAAGTAGGATTGCCAAGTAGGTTTTGCCGATATTCTGCTGCTGCTTGTCTGCCAATGGGTTGGATTTGCCGTTTCTTTATATTTGCCTCGCCTCCAGTCGCCTCTTCTTTGCAACTGTCTTGTTGCTCTGCTGCTATTTCTAGTTGCCCACTTGCAACTGTATAATATACAGTGTATATAGTGTGTATGTACACTAGTAAATTCTTTTTTTTTTTTTTTTTTTTTTTTTTTTTACTTTCGATATTAGGGCTTCGAATACGCCGCACACAAAAACTCCCGCCGCCGAAATTACTACAGTTGCTCCACTAGCCAAACTGACTTTAAAATCGGACGCACGCACTTTTTATTTATTAAGCAAAATTTTGCCTTTTGTATTATACTCTGTCTCTTACCACTGGTGGGGAAAACAAGAGTTAATTTATTTTGCTACCTATAGCTGATCTTAGCATTTACACTTGCATAAGAATTCAGACTTTAAGGAGCTGATTCACTCTCTGAGTCTCTTACCACTGGTGGGGGAAAACTGCAGAGTTCCTTTTTTCGAAGGACCAAAATGAATCCGGTTCGAAGGACCAAAATGAATAGGGATTCCCGGAGAGAAGGAAAATAACCCAGTCTTCATTCGTTGAATTCAAAATATGAACTGATTTTATTTACAAAAGTACGGAGTTTATATATGATTATCTTAGGCTCTAGTAGGTAACAATTGTTCTTAGAAGATCTTATTTTAGACTCACACCCACGTATTCGGGGGTTGAAAAATTATTATTTTGGGCACATCGTCGGCCACTTGACATCCTGTCGTTGTGATCTTTTGGGTTAGTTTAGAATTACAATTGTTTTTCCCACACCGCGTGTGGCAGATTGTATTTCTAGTCATATGCTAGGTTAGTTGTTTGGTACAAAGGTACAGTTGTATTGTATTTTCTTTAGTGCATCTGATTTGGTGAAGCCAGTTCAGATGAACACGATGTTTATTCTTAAACACTCGCTGATGTGCTTCTTGACCTATTTCTTCATCAGCTTTTTTCTTCCAGTACTATTGAAATTTCCAAATCAGATGTTTGTTTAAATTCAATATTGTGTCTGTTTTTGTTTGCAGTCACTGTAGAACGCATTTGCGGCTGTTTTTTGCCAAATCTTTAGTTTGCTATAGTGTTCGGTTAATACTGCTCTAATAGCTTGGAGATTCTCAATTATTATTTTAGTGTGTTTGGTATCCCTAAGCATAGTTTGTTAAAAAAATCCTTTTTGTTTTGAATTCCCAGGCGGGTAGAATTATATTTTTTCAAATCCAGATTTATGGCTACTAGGATTAATTTCTATTTCTATTTAGGATTCTTGGGAACCCATATTACTAAAAAAAATGTTTTTGCTTGTTGGTCGTTTAGAACTGTTTTCAATTTAAGAAAATTTTTGAAAATGTTTTTGGATTCATCAGAGAAAAAAAATTTATTTAACTGTGTCTTGCACAGTGAACCAGAGACGTGGAAAAGTTATTAGATTATGTGGTTGGATCACAATTCTAGTATACATTTCATTTATTATTTTTGTTAAAAAAAAAAAAACTCTCCAACCACATTCTTAGTAATACCCTATCAAAAAAGTTAGTAGTTCGCAAGTTGCATTTTATATTTAGTTATTACATAAGGCAAGTTAAGGCTTGCGCATTTCTGCGGGCTCTTTGCGTTTACGTTGATTAACAAGCTCTGTGCAGCGTTGTCGGTCTCTGTTTTATAAGTAGGTACATATGGGTGTTATTTTTTTCTTTCGCCTTTGGTATAGACAAATCCGAATGGACATCTGAACTGGCTCAATTGATTGGAGAGGGCGGAGACGGCACTGGCGGGCGATTATTATTTGGCGAATCCTAAACAGATACATCTAAATTTTGATTTCCAGGAACCATCGGTGGTAGTGGCATTCCTAGACCTTTCTTTTTCTGGCTAGATGCGGTCGACATTGTCCTCGAGGTTAAATTAGCTAAATTAGCAATTAGGGATGCAATTGAAGACCATGTTGTCTTTTTGGGTGCTGACGTGACTGCTTGCCCTTTTTTGGTTTCATCCACAGATTCATTTGTATTGTATTTTATTTTAGTAGACGAGTGGCTATCGTCATTTCGATTCGACTTATTTGTGGTTGTATCACATTTCCAACATATCTTCTAGAACTTTCAAAATCAGAATCAGGATTTCCATGTAGTTATACCATATACCCATAGGGTGAAATGGTATATTAAAGTCGCCAAAATGTATGTAACAGGCAGAAGGAAGCTTTTCCGACCCCATAAAGTATATATATTCTTGATCAGTATCAACAGCCGAGTCGATCTAGCCATGTCCGTCTGTCCGTCCGTCTGTCCGTCCGTATGAACGCCTAGATCTCGGACACTATAAGAGATAGAGCCACCAAATTTGGAATGTAGGCTCGTGTAGTATGTAGAGTGATCGAGTTTGTTTCAAATTTTTGCCACGCCCCTTTCCGCCCCCGCAATTCAAAAAAAAACATTTATCTCAAAAACTATTGCAGCTAGAGACACCATATTTGGTATGTATATTTGCTTAGTAAATGCGCTCATTTTGTATGTACAAAGATTTTGCAACGCCCCTCTTTCGCCCCCGACATTTGAAAAAATCGATTATCTCCCGTAATTTTTAACCTTGTGGAATCAAATTTGGCACACTTGAACGTGATACTAATATCCAGCAAATTGCAAATTTGATCAAATCGGACAAACAATAGCCAAGTTATGCATATAAACGTTTTTCCATAAGGCCGGAGTTGGCCGTCGGCGGGTGGTGGCGCTAGGGTGCTCATATGCATGCGTCAGTGAGATACTAAGATATGCTTGTAAAAAGCATGCGAACAGAATTTTTTTGAAATAGGCAAATGCATTTGTTATTACAAATTTGAAATATTTGTTTTGCTGGTGTATGGTATACCTAAGTCGGCGAGACGACTTACTTGCTTCATTTTTTTTTTCATTTTTATATTTTAGATATGGTTTGGTTGCGTCCTTTTATATTATTGTGAGACTGGGTTCCGATTCCGTAGAAATAAGTAGTCCCATTTAGATTTATATTTAGTTATATGGTAATAGGTTTTATTTTAGATTATAATTAGGTTTTAGTAACTATAAAAATGGTTGAATTGAATGTTAATTGTTTCGTCTTTAGGTTTTTAATGAGAGCGTCGTTTCTCATTTGTCTATACACGTCTTTCGTCTTTAATACGTCTTTACATCTTTTATACGCGTCTTTCATCTTTTATACTTCTTTACTTCTTTAATACACGTCTTCTCGTCGTTGGCTCGTCTTAAAAAGTTCTTCTTCCTCGTCGTCTCGTAGCAGCCTTGCCACATCGTCGTTTTGTGGGTCGCTTGCCACCTCGTCTCATATGGATCGCTTGCCACATCGTCGTTAAACAGCTGTTTTGAGGTGGTCTGGCCATTCGGCGTTACCAACCCAACCCCACATCCGGCCGTCCTGACTAAGCATTCGGCCCGAATGCGCCGTCGTCATCATCATCATAGTCTGTTGACCATGGCTTCATATATTCAGCACACGTTGACGTATTCTTTGGACCATCTGAATTTCCCCTCTTTAGTACATCATATGCATTGTTTACTTTACTTTAACAACTTGGTATGGGCCCAAATACTTTGGCTTCAATTTTAGGCCGGCGCCAAATTGTGTTCGCTTTGTGGCGACTAGATCACCAACGTCGTAATGTTTGGCTGGTTTACGTCTCAAATTGTATGACTTCTTATTCTCGTTTTACATCCTCAGGATCTGCGTCTTGGCTTTACATCGTAGTTCGTTGCGGTCGTCTTTAAATTTAGCTATGGTTTCATCATTAATTAGTTTTATCAGCTGATCATCGTCTTTGGTTCGCATTTTCACTCCTATTAGCAGCTCGAAAGGTGTGGAATTAATACTTTTAGCATATGTGGAATTAATTGCTTGTTGGACTCTGAATACGTGTTTGTACCATTTCGTTGGATCGTCGATGCTGAGCTTAGAAAGTACTGAAATTATAATTGCATTCAACCTCTCGACTTGTCCGTTTACTCGGGGTAGACCAGTTGTCGTCTTCACCAATTTAATGTTTTCATCTCGGCCATACTGAATAAAGATATCTGCGGTGAAAGCAGCACCTCTATCTCTTTTCGGATTACTCATGATACACGGTACAAAGCAGCTTATGTATTTTTCGATTTTATCCTCGATGTTTGGTATGTAATAATCATAGCTCGCAAATAACTGTTGACACTTTTTCATTGTCTGCAAATTAGTGTTTTTCACTGACACAATAAAAAAGACTCAGACAGAAACTGTTTTTGTCGCGACTGACTTAGCTCGCTCGCGCTCTGATCGAGACAGTTATTTCTGTTTTCGTTTCGCTCAAGTCAAACACTGATCGATTGCTTGAGTTAAATGAAGCAAATTGTCTTTTGCGTATGTATGGGTACGCACACGCGATTGATGCGTTCTTTTTCGTTGCATGATACATCTATGTACATATACATACATATGTATGTATGTATTTACATGCACACGGAAGGCAAAGATTATTTCTGTTGAGTTTTTTTAGTCAAACTGTCTTTTGTTTAGACTCTTTGTGTGAGCAAAAATCGTATTACTCTTTACGCGACACTCATTTGAGAGCGTCACACGAATGAGTCAATGCAAAGCGCTTGACAAAAAACAATTCAAAACAAAACAAAGAGAGCCGCTCAGATCGAGATCATTTCTGGACAATCTTTTCGGTTATGATACGAAGCAGAGTATATAAGAAAAAACGATCAACTGTCATTTGCGAGCTATGGTAATAATCCTTGCAAATCAACTCCTTAGTTTTTCTGATTGCGAAGTGACCTCTGTCATGTGCTCGGCTAATTATTTGTTTCTGCATACTGTTTGGTACTACAATCAATTCGACATCATTTACAAGCTTGTACAAAATATCTGACTTTAAAAAATAGTTGTCATACGACTGCTTTTTATCGGTAAGTACTTGCTTAATAGCTTTAAGTTGTTCGTCTTTCATTTGAGCTTGCTTCAGTCCGATACTCATATTATCTTCAGTTATTGTGAATATTGGATATCTACTCAGGGCGTCTACATGCTTCATACGTGTTCCAGGACGATGTTCAAGTTTGAAATTATACTCTTGTAGAAATAAGACCCAACGTGCAACTCTTGTGCACGAACTGTGCTTATCAAGTGTCTTCGTAAAAGCATTGCAGTCAGTTATCAAACGAAAATTGATTCCTAAAAGGTAAAGTCTAAACTTGTTCAAGGCCTCAATGACTGCTAGAACTTTCAGCTCATAACTCGAGTACTTGCGCTGTGCATCTGTAGTCTTCTTACTCATAAAATAAACAGGGTGTAATTCGTTGTCTTCATCAGATTTTTGCAATAAGACTGCACCAAATCCATCTATTGAAGCATCTGTATGAACTTCGGTTTCGTACTTCTGGTTATATATCTTTAATACTGGATTTTCGGTCAACTTCTTCTTTAATAAATTGATAGCATACTCTTCAACCAGTCTGTTAATGGTTTTGCAATAATTGCGTAGTTGGGTATAAATTTTCTGAAATACCCACTTAAACCCAAAAAACTTTGCAATTGCTTAGGTGTCTGAGGAATTTTGAATTTAGAAACGGCTTCAATCTTTCCGGTTGTCGGATACAACATCTGATTTTCAATAATATGTCCTAAGAATTGGATTCGTCTTTTCAAAAAATGACACTTCTTAATGTTGAGTTCCAGTCCATAGTCTTTGCAGGTAGTAATAACTTCTTTTAAATTTAAAACATCTTCTTTTTCATCTTTTGCTGGAATTATTACGTCGTCTATGTAGGGAAGTTCAATACCTTGGCGAGTAAGGGGTCGAAATATTGCGTTAATGTGCCGTTGAAACACACCAGGCGAATTGGAGAGTCCAAAAGGTACTTTTTATACCCTTGCAGACGGTATTATAAAATTGGTCAGATGTTTGTAATGCACAGAAGGAGACGTTTCCGACCCCATAAAGTATATATATTCTTGATCAGCATGAGAAGCTGAGTCGATATAGCCATGTACGTCTGTCCGTCTGTCCGTCGGTGCGTACGCCATCTTAAGAGCTATCGGGATGAAATTTTTTTTGGGGGCTTATTTTTACCCAGGTGAGATAAAGTATGAAAATCATCGGGATCGGACTACTATATCATAAAGCTCTGGATCAAAAATTTTTGAAAAAATTGGAGTATCCCCATGAAATTTACCAATATAATAGAATTTGATATAAAATCTCAGATCCCAAAATTTGAATTTGATCGGATAAATAGAACACAAGTTACAGTCAATACAAATCGGTTCTACGTCATCAGCAAATCAAACAGAGCACATGCATACACACACACAGACGCAAAGCTACACGAACTGTATGTGTATGCGTGCGATGCTTTGGATGGTAGAAGAAGAAAAATTGTAGTAAAAAGAGTAATAATTTGAATGTTTTGTTTGTGTATTGATAAATTGAGTTGCAGGGAAAGAAATTTCAAAATGTAAAAATATTATTGCCAAGGACTGCAAGGGTATATAAACTTTGGCATAGCCGAAGTTAGCTTCTTTGATATTTTAAATTGATATTGGCCATTCTGAGTCACAAACGATGTGTACTTCTTACTTGATTTGGCCACTGGCACGTGAAAAAATCCGTTTTTCAGATCTATTGTACTGAATACCTTTGCACCTTGGAGTCTATCAAGTTGGTCTTCAATAAGAGGCAGGGGAAAACGATCTTTCACAGTTACCTTATTGATGCGTCTAAAATCAATACAAAGTCTCGGTGAGCCGTCACGCATTTTTGACAAGGACTACAGGGCTTGTAAACTCTGAATTAGATTCTTCAAATTTATCGTTGTTTATCCACTCTTCAATTTGTTCGTCGACTATTTTTGTTTCTTGAAACGATAGTCTGCGCGGACGCGAAAATATTGGGGTTTCGGCATTTAATGTTATGTTCATCTCGATTTGGGTTGACTTTGTTTTAACCGGCTTATAGTTTTCAATTATATCTCGAAGTCCAATTTTAGCTTTTTCACCCGCTTGATCCATATTTATTTCGTCATTATTCGCGATAGATTCAATTTGCATTATATTCAATTCCGAAATCTCGATCTCATTCTCTACATATTTACGCACTGTTAGACCATAACGATTAAAAATTAATTCGGCAAGAAGGCAAATCTGATTATTTTAATATCCATACACTTCATCGGAACAACGTAAAAGTCAAGAACATAGTCATCATTATCGATTTTAATTGATTTTTACAAATGCCCAATTGGTCTAATTTGATTCTCATCACGATCGCCGCCAAATCCAATAAGACTTACACTGCACGACAAAAGTATTTGCTCACTTAGTTCTTTGAATAAGTCTTCGCGAATAACATTGAATTTGCTACCTGTATCAAATAAAACCGAACAATTTATATTCTCTATTAACACTGTTTTACTCGTAATTTTACTTTGACATTGTAATACGCATTCACTTTTTGTTCATCTTTTTGTTTAACTTGACTGCATTTACTGGCAATATGCCCAAATTGGTTACAATTAAAACATTTTCGACCTTTTTCTTTATTGCTGCAATCATTTGCTATATGGCCTTTATGTCCACAACTATAACAGCTGACTTCGTTATTTTTGGATATTACCTTACTTGGCATCTTTTTAACAAAAACACTGCGGTCGACTGCTATGGAGTTTTCACACATTGTTTCATAGCTTCTTAGTTTTGATTTAAAATTCTTTAAGTCATTTGCACCGTATAAAACCGATTTATTTTATAAAAATTTTCATTTTATAAAAATATTCTTGCATATCTTCACTTTTGTTTCACTTTCTTTCGCTCAGTTGTTTATGTAATTCTTTGCTCGATACGGTCTGTCTAAACTCGCTTAATAGTGCATTTTTGAGTATTGACCAAGAATTAATACCTCTTTCACTGAAAACAAATAGCTTAGCATTGCCTCTTAGCGACTTTTTAGCAAAAACTAATTTTTGAAGGTCATTAAAGTCCATCAACTCCAATTGAATTTGTTCCACACTTTCGTTACCTTGGTCGTCAAATTCGTCGCCGCTTTCGTCGTTGCGCTCTTCGTTTTCACAAAGCAAACTGCGAAGTTCGTGGAATATATGTAACTGCAAATTCTCTACTTCGTGCCCTATACCGAGTATGTTACATATAGAAACGAGATCACGTTCAGACAAGTTCTGTTCAACGTATATTTTCTTGCTTTTGTACTGCGCGTCATTCTCATCGAAGCTGAATCGTTGCCGATTATTTCTGTCTCTCTCTCGCTCATATACATATTTATGCAAAGCAGTAGTGCTTGCCCTACTGGCGCTAGCAATTTCAGCATTAATGAAATTTTTTAAACACGGCATTTTGGTTATGATGGGGAAAAAAAATAGGGTTATTTTTTACAGCATTTATTATTTTATATTCTATTAGTCAGTTTTTCCTTTAACTTCTTTATACTTTTTTAGCAATCTTTTCACGGTTTTCTTTTCACAATTCACTTTTCACCAGTGTTGCCAACTTTTGTTGAGCAAAAAAAGCTGTTTTTAGTGGGGATACACTACGAAAAAAGCTGAAATGTTATGGGAAAAAAGCTGGAAAAAAGCTAATGTTTTCTGCCGTTTTTAAGGGCTTAAATTAGTAAATAATTTATTATATCGTCAATTTCGTGACAGTTGTTGTTTTTATCGTTTGCCTCCATGGTGCCAATCATGTTTACATTTTTTGGGCGATTCATAATCATGGCAACATTTGTTCAAACGACGCAAACCGTATCTGTAAATATATACATTTCTTAATTAACTTTTAAAAATTAGTTTTATGATATATTTTACGCGACGCTTAAAATTGAGTAAGGCGTTTGACCACGAAAAAAAAATCAAGGACATTGCAAAAGTGGCCAAGTCCTCAAATCGGCTATATCCTCCAGAATTCTTATAGGCAAACACTTCAACCCAAAAATTTTCAGTGTCCTCAGTATTTTCCCACTGAATTAGATGAATAACATTTTACCACGATTAATCGCTCAAAAATTATAAATTGTAGAAAAAGAGCGGAAAAACGCAATTTATATTTTAAAAAAATCCAGAATTCCCGCTGCCCGCTGTTTTGGAATTTTTCCCGCAATTGGACTTTCAAAAAAGCCAGATTTGACGGGAAAAAAGCTGATTTGGCAACACTGCTTTTCACCATTCTCTTTTTACCGATCGCGGGCGAGCGCCCAATTTTGTGGGACTGGGTTCCGATTCCGTAGAAATAAGTAGTCCCATTTAGATCTATATTTAGTTATATGGTAATAGGTTTTATTTTAGATTATAATTAGGTTTTAGTAACTATAAAAATAGTTGAATTGAATGTTAATTGTTTCGTCTTTAGGTTTTTAATGAGAGCGTCGTTTCCCATTCGTCTTTACACGTCTTTCGTCTTTAATACGTCATTACACCTTTTATATGCGTCTTTCGTCTTTTATACTTCTTTACTTCTTTAATACACGTCTTCTCGTCGTTGGCTCGTCTTAAAAAGTTCTTCTTCCTCGTCGTCTCGTAGCAGCCTCGTGGATCGCTTGCCACACCGTCGTTAAACAGCTGTTTTGAGGTAGTATGGCCATTCGGCGTTACCAACCCAACCCCACATTATTTATTTATTATTGTTGTAGGTCCTTTAGGACCATGTCACGATTGCCATGTAGTGACCGGGTTCCACTTAGATTGAATTATTTAAATAAACAAACACGTCAGTGTTGTTTGCTGTTAATATTCCGATTGATTCTTTATTCCAAAAATATTCCATTGCTTAACCCATGTTTATATATATATTCTTATGCTGCGACTTATGAGCTACAAATGAGAGAGAGAGCGTCATTACATACATATGTACATATGCTTCGTCACACGCTGGCCTGGCTCTAGCTTATGTTACGCTTGTGCATACAGTGCTTATGCGAATATGTGCATGTACAAATGTACATACCAGAGAACTGCAATGAGTAATAAATTTTACGGTACACTCAATCATTGAGTTCGATTTTGTTCGATTCGGTCCTATGTATTGGGTGATTGAGCTGTATCGGTTTGAATCGAACGCTCACAAAAGTATTGCTAGTAGTTCATTCTGTATGACCCCATATTTTCCTACAACTTGATTGAGCGGAACGAAGTTTTTGTTTAGGCAAATTAGAGTGACCGAAGATTTTTGTTTTGTTCGAATGATTTATCGTCTGTTTGCTCTCAATCACACTTTTCGATTGTGCGTGATTAATTTGAATTATTTATCAAATTTTTGACAACGCCAAAACAAAAAATATAAGCTCTTGGACAAAATGGAAGAAATTAATTCGAAGTTCGTAAAAGAGGAAATCGAAAATGGAAACTATACTCTGTCCACCAAACGCAAAGGACGCAGTGCGATTTAGGCGTGTTTAGCACATCTTTTTTTATATTACCTTAATCAGCAAAATTTAAATGCAGATTTCTTTATTAAAGTTTTATTTATAAAAGTTCTTCAATTTAAAAAGAGAAATAATAATAATTGTGCGGTACACAGTAATATCGCAATTCATATCGATTTTTTGAATGTCAAATTCTACACAAATTATTCATTTGTCTTGAATCGAATTTTACAAACGATCAATTCGCGTGAGCGTTCTTGCTACAACAATCAAGGTTGCGACTTGTTCGAGAAACTAATATTATAGCAATTGATTCAAACCAATTGGTTGCGACACCATGAATGATTTTTTCGGTTTAAGTGAGCGGAATGATTTGATTTTTTGAAGTACATACATATATCATCTTGCTTAGCTGAATATTTATGTAAATAGGTTTATGTGTATACAGGTGCACAATTATATTTTATTGTTGCAACAAAGTGTTACAAGTTGACCTCTTTGTATTAAATGATTATTGGTATGTATTTACTTAGTAAATGCGCACATTTTGGATGTGTAAAGATTTTGCTTAAAATCGGACTTATTTTTTAGAACTATATGATATGGTGTACCGACCCTTTTCTTATCCTGGTTATAAGTATCTCAATGCCAAGTTTCATCGCTATAGCTCTTAATATGGCTGATAAGACGTCTTAAGACGGACGGACAGACATATCTAGATCGACTCGGCTGTTGTTTCTGATCAAGAATAAATATACTTTATGGGGCCGGAAAAGCTTCCTTCTGCCTGTTTCTTACATGCGTTACATTTATGTAGTGTCATATGGGTACATATGTGCTGAGAGATGGCAGCTCTGGATACGGTGCGACAATGTGGCATCTTCAGTAGTAAGAAGAAGAGAACAAAAGAAGGAACGACAGAGACAAGACGTATAAGCAGAAGGTGTACAAAAGTTGCTTAAGTTGTATTTCAAGTTGTATTTCAAGTCGTAAAGTTGCTAAAAAATGTCACCTAAAGTTGTTAAGTCAAAGTTCTTTTTATTCTAATTTCAATTGACTATTTTGCTATATATTTAAATATTAATAAACAATAATTATTGTATAAACGCAATAATTCTTACATGGGGGCTCAACCGCTCAATCGTTGAAAAAAGAAAAGAACAGAACAGTAATACAAGTTGAAAAAAAAACGTGAAAAAAGTGAAAAAAAGAGACAGAATAAAGTTGAAAAAAAAAAAAAGTTGCGCTCAGGAAAAAAAGGTGCCAAAAATCAAAAAGAGTCTCATTACCAAGCTCAGATAGACAATTTAAACAGCACATTTACGTCAAATGGTGAAATAACGGAGCAAACCGATTTAAAAGTGGTAAGCGCAAGAGAGACAGATATAGTGCACCCATGTGCTTCCAGAAACGACGCAGACGAATCGCGGCAGACTGGCCCCGAAGAGACGAGGAGTGAGGATGGAAACGGTGAAAGTATGCACCCGAGTGTGCGCACCATCGAGTTGGAGACGCTGATCAGAATGTTGGCAGTTAAATTTGAAGACAACGGTTCGTAACGTAACGATAAATTTTCAAACGTAACAGTCGATAGTTTTGCATAATTGGTGCCGGACTTCGACGGGACATCAATTCCAATTGGACAGTGGCTAAAGTATTTTGAAGAAAATACGGAGCCATATCAGCTGAGCGAGAAACAAAAGTATGTCAATGCGCGTAATAAGATGATGGGCACTGCAAAGTTATTTTTGGAAACGATTATAGTTGGCAATTATGAAGAATTGTGTTTAGCCCTGATGGACGAGTTTGACCAAAAATTAAGTAGTGCAGAGATTCATAAACAGTTGAGAGATCGCAAAAAGTTGCAGTCAGAAAATTTTCATAATTATGTATTACAGATGCGTAAATTTGCTGCTCTTGGTGAAATCGAGGACGAATCGATTATTACATATATCGTTGACGGGCTAGAGGTACGGGAGGATTTGAAATACCCATTATACAGTTCAACTTCTTTTAAACAGCTAAGAAAGTGCTACGATCTAGTAGAAACGATAGAAAACTATAAAGGTAAACAAATGCATTGCTTCAACTGTGGAGCCACAGATCTTAAAAAATCTGATTGCAATGTGGGCACTAAATGCTTTAAGTGTAACGGTATAGGCCATATATCAAAGGATTGTCCTGAAAGGAAGCAACAATTATATATAGTACGGAAGTCCGATGAAGACAGCCGATTAAAGGAATTTTCGATTGATGGCAAAAAAGTTATTTGTTTGGTGGATACCGGCGCAGACGTTACTACGACGAGACAAATACGAGGACCTTTTTCTGGATCGTCAGATGCAAAGTAACGTCGAAAAATTGTTTGGTCTTGGAAATGTTGTTACAGAGGTTATAGGCGAGGTTACTAC
The DNA here is from genome assembly GCA_018152135.1 of Drosophila paulistorum. Taxonomy (NCBI): domain Eukaryota; kingdom Metazoa; phylum Arthropoda; class Insecta; order Diptera; family Drosophilidae; genus Drosophila; species Drosophila paulistorum. Next base: position 535,480 of record JAECXG010000635.1, read on the forward strand.
TACAGTCAAGGTAGATTGAGTACAGAACACAAAATACTGATCGACCCTAACTCCAAATTAGAAGCTACGACTTCGTCAAAAAGTTTACGGTGATGATGGATCATAACGGATGTACATTTAACCTCCACCCTGATGAGAAGAACCAATTGAACGTTTTAAATGTGGTAAGCTCTGTACATGAAATTGATGAAGAACCAAAATATGCTGATACAGTCGCTGCATTAATTAAGCCGAACGATAACCCGTTAAGTTGCCCAATAAAGTTGACTATACTGCCAAATTGTAATTAGCGGACGTTGACGATACTATGCGCAGTACGTTCAAGTGGCCCCTACGACACCAGGACAAAGCCTGTTACGCGCGAGCCCAAGCAGATGACTGCCCACCTCCCACCCGACCGACCGAGGGGTGCAGCCGTAATAATATAGTATTTAGAGAAATAATAATATAGTATTTAGAGAAAGTCCCAGTCGTCTATCGGCAAATGAACAGATAATTGTAAAAGACCAAGTAGAAGAGTGGCTAAATCAAGGAGTCGTTCGTCAGTCCAACTCAGACGTGGCAAGCAGAGTAGTGCTAGCAAAAAAGAAAGATGGATCGCACAGACTGTGCATAGATTATCGAAAATTAAACACGCTCGTATTGAAAGATAGATCTCCAGTTCCAATCGTTGAAGATGTCTTAGAGAAAATGCAAGAAGCAAAATACTTTACAGTCATGGATCTTAAGAACGCATTTTTCCACGTTGACATAGAAGAAGAAAGTCGTAAATATACAACATTCGTGACAAAGCAAGGGCTTTTTGAATTTAATAAAGCGCCTGATTTCGTAGGGGGGTTGAATTTCCTAAGTAGGCAGCTAAATGAATTTTTCCTTAAAATGTCTTCCTTCAAGAAATTGGGTACTGCAGCAATCTCACTTCAATGTTCTGTTTTATTCACTTGTAAGTTTGACACTAAACCTAGCTTAATTAAGAGCAGGGCACCAAGCCCCGCTTGGAGCGAAGTGTGGGGAGTTCTTTCGTGGGGAGAGCGATGGGCACCATCGGGAGAGCGGCGCGAGGTGAAAGCTTCCGCCTCCTTTAACCCTTGTGTTGCCCGGTTGGGCATAAACATGCTCCCCCCTTGCAGGAGTGCAAGACCCAGGCAGTTTAATGGCACGCTCCGGACAGGGTCCAGCCAAAAACTGTGCGCATCGCAATCGGCCGCCCGCCAACCCCAGGTAGACTCCCTTCTAGCATGACCTCCGTGATCACATCCGCGCCCAAGACCAGAGACACTGACGACGGTCGGTAGAACGTCTCATCCGCCAGGACGATGCCCTCAAACCTTTTGGCGATTTGTGGGTCCACCGGAGCGCTTGGAGTGCGGCAGCACAAGCCATCGACCACCTTCAGGATCGCCTCCAATCGCCATCCTTCACTGATTGGGGACCGGATCACTGCTGCCACCGCTTTCTCTGCCCCTATATTGACGGCTGTCAACTTGAAGGCCGTGGCCAATGACGTCGCCATCGACGATACCGCAGAACAAGGGTCCACCAGGGCCTTCACGTCGAAGGTTTTTCCCTCCGTCTCAATACGCACCATCGCCGTGGGCATCAGATGCGGATTGCGGTGCTGCAGCAGTGTGGTCAAGGTCAGTTTCGGGTCGGAGGCTGGCGTTGGCGCGACCCTTCGTCTGGAGGACTCGGGGGTGACTCGGCGGACGCCGGAGCTTGGAGTGCGTCGACGTGGCTGTTCATGGAAGTGAAGCAGCGTGTGGTGATCCTCCTCACAGATTCGGCACTTATCACCGCTTAAGCAGCTTCCTCCGGAATGTTGGTGGGCCAGGCAATTGGCGCAGTACTTATTCGCCAGCACTGCCCTCATCCTCTTCTCCACGTTCAGCCGCAGGAAGCGACGGCATCGCTTCAGAGGATGGATTCCGCGACAGACTCGGCAACGGAAGGACTCAGTTCCTCGCGAACATCTGCGCTCCTCTTTCGATGCCTGTACTGAACGCGGTCTCGGAGCCATGGAAACGGGATCTAGGTTGACGAATATCAGGAAGCTGCCGGGACAAATAATGAAGAAAGCGGATTAATGTAGGACGATAGAACACATATTACTACTGGCAGCTCGGCCCTTCTTACTTGGGAGGAAGGACCAAGTGCTGGACGCTACTGTAGTTTTACGTAATGGGTTTGAATTCTTTCTTCTGGAGGAAGAAAGATCAACTTTGCGACGGGACGCTTCACAATACCGCGAGCGGTAAGCAGTTCGACGACGCGGACATTGCCGTCACTGCCAGGGTGTGTCTGGTGGATTCGCCCGAGACGCCATTCATTAAATGGAAGATTGTCGTCTTTGAGTACCACCAGATCGCCCACTTCAAGATTTTTAGAAGGGAATCGCCACTTATTGCGCTTATGTAGCTCCTTCAGATACTCGTCTTTCCATCGGGTGCAGAAATGCTGACTCACGGCCTTCAGACGCTGCCACCGGTTAATGATAGACGGTACCTGATCCTTGATTTCAGGTTCCGTCACGGATAGCAATGGACCGCCAACTAGGAAATGGCCTGGGGTCAAAGCTAAAGAGTCGGTGGGGTCTTCAGACATAGGAGAAATCGGCCGCGAGTTCAAACACGCCTCTACCTTAGCCAGCAGCGTAGAGAACTCTTCAAAAGTATACCTTTGGTTGGAAGTGGCCTTGTAGAACAGAGTTTTAAAACTCTTAACTCCAGCCTCCCACAACCCTCCCATGTGTGGTGCCCCGGGAGGGATGAAATGCCAGGACAGATTCTGATGGCTGTAGTGGGATAATATTTTCTGCTGGGTAGAATTTAGGAAATCTTTTTCAAGCACTCTGGATGCACCTACGAAGTTTTTCCGTTGTCGGACTGCACTTGCTGGGGACACCCTCGCCTCGATACAAAGCGAGCGAATGCTGCCAGAAATGCTTCGGTACTCAAATCCGAAGTTGCCTCAAGGTGAATGGCTTTGGTGGAAAAGCAAACAAAGACACACACATATCCCTTTGATATGCGGCAAGCGCGGCCGGTGAAACTCTTGATGTCGAAGGGACCTGCAAAATCTATACCGGTGGTCGTGAAAGGACGTGCGAAAGTAGTTCGCTGGGCCGGAAGGGTGCCCATTAGCTGTGATTGCAGCCTTCTTTTATAAATCACACAGACTTTGCATGAATTGACCACCGATTTTACTAGATTCCGCAGTCTTGGAATCCAGTATCTCTGTCGGATGAGACGGACTACCAGTTGGCTGCCCCCATGGAGAGAGATCTGATGCGTGAAAAGCACCAACAGCCGGGACAACGGACTTACTACTGGCAACAGAATGGGGTTACGCTCATCGTAACTAAGGGCCGCTGCTTGTTGCACGCGCCCACATGCTCGGATCACACCTGATGCGTCAATGAAAGGATTCAAATTGAGAATGGTGCTAGACGTGGGCAGAGATTTCTTCTGCTGTAGACACCGATGTTCCGTCGGAAAGTAATCACGCTGAGTGACTCGGATCAACGCCTGGAGTACTTGATTGATCTCGCTAGAGGTCACCTCCCCGGAGTAATCGTTTGGCAGTTTACGACACCTTCTGCCGAAACGGATCACATATGCTATCACTCGTAAGGCACGTGCCAGATTGGAAAAACGAGATAATATCTCGTTGGCTGGCTTAGCGATCGCGACGTGGACCTTCACTACCCGCTTCTCCAAGGCAGTGTCTAGTGGGAGTGGTGTCGCTCGCTGCCAGGACTCTTGTGGTTCCCGTAGCCATGGTGGGCCGTGCCACCACAAATCCTTGTGTACCAATTCCTGCGCACTCAGGCCGCGGCTAGGGAGATCTGCTGGGTTGTCCTCTGAACGAACGTGATTCCATGGGGCGTCATTTGTTGCCGTCACAATCTTTGCTACCCGATTTGCGACAAACGTTGTCCATGTGCAGGGTGGCTTGTTTAACCACGACAGTACGACGGTGGAGTCTGACCAATAAAAAGCCTCCGCATTATCAACTGGAAGTTGCGGAAGAACTGCAGCTGCCAGTTCCGCTAAAAGTGTAGCTCCGCATAATTCAAGGCGGGGCAATGAAACCGTTTTAACCGGGGCGACTCTAGATTTCGCTGCAAGAAGGCAGCATGATATGCCTTGGTCATTGCTAACGCGCACGTAAATTGCGGCACCATAAGCCCGCTGTGACGCATCGCAAAAACAATGGAATTGGATGTCGGAATTTGGGTCATGAAGAACCCATCGTGGAATTCGGATCTGGTCAAGGAAGGAGTAGCTCTTTGTAAAATCCTGCCACCTGTGATGGAGTTCACTGGGCAATTGATCATCCCACCCTAGCTCTTGTAACCAGAGCTCTTGCATAAACACCTTGGCTTGAATCACAAAGGGAGCCAGCCAGCCAGCGGGATCGAATAACTTGGCGATCTGCCCGAGGACTTCTCGCTTAGTATAAGCTGACTTGACATCTTGGGGTGAGATGACAAAATAAAACTCATCCGTAGTCGCTTTCCATCGGATTCCCAGTGTTTTCGCTGTGCTGGCCTCTTCGATGTCGAGGAAATCAGCATTCAGTAAATGACTCTTTGGAATACAACTGAGCACGCTCTTCACATTCGATGTCCATTTGCGCAAGGGAAAGCCAGCTGAACCAAGAGCGTCTTGAAGTTCATTGACCATTGCGATTGCCGTTGTTTCATTATGAGCCCCTGCCAGGACATCATCGACATACATATAGGACTTGATAATATCGCTAGCCAAAGGAAATTTGGATTGTACATCACTTGCGAGTTGCTGAAGTACTCGGATGGCTAAGAACGGAGCACAGTTAATGCCAAACGTGACGGTATTCAGCTCGTAATCACCAAGTTGCCCCTCTTTATTTCGGAACAGGATCCTCTGAAATGGCGTATGGATTGGATCGACCATAATTTGGCGGTACATTTTTGTGATGTCGGCATTGAAAACTACTCGGAAAAAACGCCACTTGAGAATCTGAGTAGTGAGATCGGACTGAAGTACCGGACCAGGGTAAAGTATGTCGTTGAGACTTACTCCGTTGGTGGACTTGCTAGAGGCGTTAAAAACTACCCGTACCTTTGTTGTGGTGCTGTCGGGCTTGAAAACCGCATGGTGTGGCAAATAAAAATTGTTATTAGTGCCGTCAAATGGAACCTGACGCATGTGGCCCAAGTCCAAATATTCTTGGATGACGGCGTCATACTCAGTTTTTGCCGGAATATTTTTAAGGAGTCGGCTTTCGTTTTTTAGGAACTGAGCCAATGCCCCTGGTCTGGAATGACCAAGGTTGATGTTGGTTGGATCTCGAAACGGAAGTGAGACCGTATATCTCCCCGAAACATCTCTTCTTGTGGTCTTCTGGAAATTGACCTCGCAAACAGAGTCAGAATCTTCTACCGGTTTGCCCGGTAGATCCTCCACCTCCCAAAACCTTGTGAGAAGAGTTTCAAGTCCCTCCTCTCTGCTAACTGCGACCCTCGTGGTGAACGCGGCACATGAACTGACGGGGACCCCTTGCAACGGGCCTGAAATGACCCAACCGAATCTCGTCTCTTGAGCCATTAAAGATCCGCACACTTCGGTCTGGATGCCGGAAAGAGTCACCGCTGGTATTACATCAATGCCAAGGAGTAGATCGATCTTTGCCTTTAATCTGAAGGAGGGGTCGGCTAGAGGAATATTGGGCATTCCTTCCAGTGTGGCTTGGGCTATCGTACATGACGGCAAATCATCAGCAACTTGGGACAAGACAAACGCTTCTATTTCGATCTGGACTGGAGGTCCATGCGATGACCGAATGCTTATGTGACAGACCTTCAAGGTTCTATTGACCTTTCCGTTAATGCCTGTCACTTCGGCCCTGACAGTTTGGAATGGTAACTTCATGAGTCGGAACATTCTTTCGGATATGAAATTGGCTTCAGAAGCCGGGTCTAATAGCGCCCGTGAAGCATAAGTAGTGCCCTTGTGCCAAAAAGTCCACGATCGCTGTACCTAGTAACTTATCTCGTGAGGACCTTGCCTCAGAGGTAAAGTAAGTCCGGACAATATTGTGCGAACTGGGCTGAGCTGGGACCGACGTTGGATTATTCTCCGGTCGGGCGTCCTTGTGCAAGAGCGTATTGTGACGCCCCTTGCACGTGAAGCAATTGTGCTGACTCGGACAATCTTTTACTTGATGTCCTCTTGCGAAACAGTTCAGACAAAGGGACTTTTTCTTTATGTATGCCACCCTCTCTGGCACCGTCATCTGAAGGAAGCGGGGACATCGACGCACCGGGTGATTCTCCTTCATACAGAGATCACAGGATTTTGGTTTGGTGGTCACCTTGGCTTCAAATGTATTAGCCTTTCGGGTGGCTGGAATCGGATTTCGTGGAGGTTTCGATGTGGGAACCGAAATAGCCATTGCAGTTGTATTTTCCACCGCTTCGAGCGTACGGAACCGCTCAGTGAGGAAATCGTCCATCATTTGCCACTCTGGAATGGCAGTCTTGTCTCCCAGAGATTGTTCCCATAATGAAAGGGTATTCTTTGGCAATTTGATGGAACAGAAAAATACGAACATGCCTCCCCAAGTGGTTACTGGCAGGCCACAGTGCTCAAAAGCGCGAATGGATGCCTGCAGAGCATTCTGATGATCCTGTAATGCTTTTCCGGACTCATGGGAAATTTGAGGCAGGTCAAGAAGTGCTCGGAATTGGCTGTTCACGATAAGTCGCTTATTTTCGAAACGCTGTTTAAGTGCATTCCATGCCGTTTCAAAACCATCATTTGTAAGCGGGAATTTTGCTACAATGAGGTTGGCTTCACCCCTCGTTTTCGCTAGGAGATGGTACAGCTTTTTCAACAGGGGGAAATTCGCGAATCGCTTATGTAGATGGCTGTAAACAAGTCACGGAACGTGGGCCATTTTAAATAATCTCCCGTAAAGACTTCTGTGTCAATGGGTGGCAATCGACAGCCTCGTTCTGCTGGTGCAGAGGTAGGCGCATGACGGTTCGGAGGAGTCGGAGCAGACCCTTCATGGATAAGCTCGTTTAATCGAGCCGTGCATCGCTCGTAAACTTGATAGCATTTGTCGTATTTAGCTTGGATGGCTAAATCTTCAGAGTTATCGTCTTTACCATCTATGAGTGCCTCGCATTTCTCATATTCCTGCTCGACCTTCTCCCACAACGCTTGAACTCGATCACGACGGACTTGGAGCGTAAATACGCTGACCTCGGACAGTGACGTGACGTGGGTGTCGACTTCAAACTGAATTAGTTTATCGCAAATGGAAACAAACTTCTTCAAGGCCATGGTGGAAGCAGCTAAAACCCTTTTGGTCTCGGACCGAGTGACTCTTGGGGCGGTTACCAAAATCTGTGGAAGTGGTACCAATGATTTGACCTCTTTTTGGCTTGCTCGTCGTTGCTCTGACGTGGCTTGCTGAAAGGTCGTGCTCGATGGTGCGGACTTGAGAGTTAGTGGACTAGAGAGGGTCTGAAATGCTCGGGAAGGAGGAGTAGTAGGGCTGGTACTCCTCTGGCGCTGACCTGGAGCAGCAATTGAGGATTTGCTCGGGGCTGCAGTGTTCTCAGCTGCTTTCTCGTCTTTTGACGGGCTCGTGCTCATAACCCCAGAGAGTGGCGGTTATAAAGTGGTGAGCTGGCTTGGCACGGCTTGAAAATTAGCCAAAAAGACGAACTGGAACGTTTGGGAAAAACTGGAACACTACCAAACCACTTGAAGAACGGCTTTGAAACGCCTTGACATAGATTGAAAAAACCAGAAAACGAGCTGGTACGTTTGGAATGACTTGGAACACTGCCAAAAACCCTAGGAACGGCTTGGAACACCTTGGAATTCAAATATAACTACAAAGATGCGACTTGGAGCGGGTGGAAACACTTTGGAATTGAAATAGAACCAAAGATAAGATTTGAAACGCTTGGAAACACTCTGTAATTGGAATCTAACTCCAAAGATACGACTTGGAACGTGTGGGAATACTTTGGAATTGCAATATAACTCCAAAGATGCGACTTGGAACGTGTGGGAATACTTTGGAATTGCAATAGAACCAAAGATACGACTTGAAACGCTTGGAAACACTTTGGAATTGGAATCTAACTCCAAAGATACGACTTGGAACACGTGGGAATACTTTGGAATTGAAATATAACTCCAAAAATACGACTTGGAACACGTGGGAATACTTTGGAATTGAAATATAACTCCAAAAATACGACTTGGAATACGTGGGAATACTTTGGAATTGAAATATAACTCCAAAAATACGACTTGGAATACGTGGGAATACTTTGGAATTGAAATATAACTCCAAAAATACGACTTGGAATACGTGGGAATACTTTGGAATTGAAATATAACTCCAAAAATACGACTTGGAATACGTGGGAATACTTTGGAATTGAAATATAACTCCAAAAATACGACTTGGAACACGTGGGAATATTTTGGAATTGAAATATAACTCCAGAAATACGACTTGGAACACGTGGGAATATTTTGGAATTGAAATATAACTCCAAAAATACGACTTGGAATACGTGGGAATACTTTGGAATTGAAATATAACTCCAAAAATACGACTTGGAATACGTGGGAATACTTTGGAATTGAAATATAACTCCAAAAATACGACTTGGAATACGTGGGAATACTTTGGAATTGAAATATAACTCCAAAAATACGACTTGGAACACGTGGGAATATTTTGGAATTGAAATATAACTCCAGAAATACGACTTGGAACACGTGGGAATATTTTGGAATTGAAATATAACTCCAGAAATACGACTTGGAACACGTGGGAATACTTTGGAATTGAAATATAACTCCAAAAAATACGACTTGGAACGCGTGGGAATAGAATAAACAAAAACGCGGAACACAAATTTTTACCAATTAAATATTATTCGATTTTTTTCCTCAACGTGACCCTTCAACATATATACCCCACAAAGTGCCTGCCAACCTAGGGTATACAGCACAGCTACTTTTGGTCGTTTGCTTTGTGCCGGTCTTTGGCACATGAGCTTGCAGCTGTGCTTGTATACTGCAGTTAAGCGGTACTTATGTATGCACGTATGTATGTATGTATATAGGCTGCAAGGGATAGCGGGATTTGTTCGCGGTGATGGAAAAATATATTTGTGTGCGAAAAAATTAAAAATTTTGTGGAATGTATGTATGTATGGATATGAATATGAGAATCAATATGTAAAATTTTATGTATGGAAAAAATATGTATATGTATATGGATATGAATATATATATGTAAAATTTTATGTATGGAAAAATATGTATATATATGTATGTGTATGGATATGTAAAATATATATGTAAAATTTTATGTATGGAAAAATTTCCCTTTTTTTTTTTTTTTTTTTTTTTTTTAAATATGAAAATATGGAATGGCGATATGCAGAGGTGTGAATGGATCGGATTTCTTTATATAAATTAATGTTTTTTTTTTTTTCAATATGATTTCTTTCGCTGTGTCTAACCGATATGCCCCCCAACTTTATAGGGTGTCTGGTCACCAGAAATGTCTAAGTGTGGCTTTTATATGTGAGAGGGTGGTTCACTTTCGTTTTTTTTTTTTTTAAAATCTTTATTATTCGTATTGAAAATTTTCTTCTCTTCGTTGGAACCACCTTTCACTGCGCGCACACTTTTCCCAGGAGTGGACTGTATTTGCACAAAACCTTTTTTTTTTGGATTTAATGTAGCACTGGATATGTTTGTAATTTTTGTCACATTCACACACTCTGCTTGCATATATATATATTTTATATGTAGGAGATCACTTTTTTCGTAGGTTTGATTCACTGCATACATACATATGTGTTAATATTTTTTTGAAATTGCGAAAAAAAAAATATATCTTGGAAATAGGCAATAAAATATGGCGCCTTATTTACTTGGCCTATATATGCCAAAGTGCGAGAAAAAAAACTTGAAGTGGGCGAACCAATATGGCGCCTTATGTACTGGACACATATATATGTATGAAAATTTGGGGACCAAAAATTTTCTCTCCTTTGAGGAGGAAAAATTTGCGCGAAAGTAATTTTTACTTGGATTAGGAGAATCAATGGCAACAATTATATGTATGTGAGTATGGGTACGGATGCTGGAGGCATGTACATGTACTCATATACCTATAATTTGCAAAAAAATTACTTAGCTTGAAATATGGATGAAATTCCACCGATGCTAGTGGTTCGAGAGGATCTTAGTATCCGGCTCGAAGGACCAAATGATTTCGTAGGGGGTTGAATTTCCTAAGTAGGCAGCTAAATGAATTTTTCCTTAAAATGTCTTCCTTCAAGAAATTGGGTACTGCAGCAATCTCACTTCAATGTTCTGTTTTATTCACTTGTAAGTTTGACACTAAACCTAGCTTAATTAAGAGCAGGGCACCAAGCCCCGCTTGGAGCGAAGTGTGGGGAGTTCTTTCGTGGGGAGAGCGATGGGCACCATCGGGAGAGCGGCGCGAGGTGAAAGCTTCCGCCTCCTTTAACCCTTGTGTTGCCCGGTTGGGCATAAACAGCGCCTTTTGGGTTTTGTAATTCCCCAGCAGTTTTTGTAAGATTCATTTACTACATCTTTCAGAAGTTGATAAATGCAGGAATTATGGAAATTTATGTTGACGATATCGTGGTATTCGGATCTACAGCAGAAAAATGTTTGGATAATGTTAAGACTGTTTTAGAAGAAGCACGACAATATGGTTTACAGATCAAATGGTCGAAATGCCAGTTTCTAAAAAGAAAAATCAATTTTCTGGGCCAGGAAATAGAAGATGGAGTAGTATGTCCGGGTAAAGAGAAAGTCAAGGCAATCAAAAATTTCCAATTGCCGAAAAATATCAAAGGTGTTCAGGCATTTTTAGGACTAACAGGCTACTATAGAAAATTCATTCGTAATTATGCAATAATAGCAAAGCCGCTGACCACGTTGCTAAAAAAAGATACAGAGTTTAGAATGGATAGTCCCCAAAAAAAAGCAGTCGAAGAATTAAAAGAAAGTCTGATGAATGAACCAGTTTTGAAAATTTTTAAACACTCAGTTGAAACGCAATTACATGTAGATGCATCAAAAAACGGATTTGGTGCTACGCTCTTATAGCAACATGATGATAAGTGGCACCCTGTATTTTATTGGAGCAAGAAAACAAGCGATCAGGAGGAAAAGTTACACAGTTATTTTCTAGAGGTCAAGGCAGCATATCTAGCTACGAAGAAGTTGCGCCATTATTTGATGGGGATCGAGTTTTTTCTGGTTACAGACTGTGCAGCTTTCAAAATGACAGCAGCGAAGAAGTATATGCCCCGACGCATGTCGATAGCTTAAGTCGCTTTCCAGTAATGATTGTCACAACAGAAGTACGCGCGCAGATGCTAAGAGCACAAAGTAATGATGAAAAGTTCGCAGCAGTTTTCGAGATTTTACAACACAAACCGTATGCCGATTTTAAAGTTAAAAATAAACTTTTATATAAGCATGTAAATGGATTGGATTTGTTAGCAGTTCCGAAAAGCATGGAAAAAGAGATAATAAGGAATACTCACAACATTGGACATATGGGAGTTCAAAAAACAAAGCATACTATTCAACAAGATTATTATATTCCGCATTTGGACAAAAAGATTGGTCAGTTCATCGCAAATTGTGTTCAGTGCATAACACACAACAGAAAGTTGGGCAAGCAGGAGAATTTTTTGCATTGCATTGATAAAGTAGAAGTTCCATTGGAGACGCTACACGTTGATCATTTAGGGTCATTGGATCCAACTTCGAAGAATTACAAGTACATATTCGCAGTCGTAGATGGGTTCTCTAAATATACATGGCTATATCCTACAAAATCGACAGATGCCTCGGAAGTTGTTAAACACTTGACTGATTGGGTCACAATTTTTGGAAATCCGCGTCGTATCATCAGCAATGGAGGTGCAGCATTTACATCGAAACATTTAAAGGAATTTTGTACGAACCATAGAATCGAACACGTCGAAACAACTACAGGAGTTGCAAGAGGAAACGGACAAATAGAGAGAGTCAACAGAGTCATACTTTCATACAGAAGTGGTACAGGTACAACGTACTATAAACTCGAATGTTCACTCGTCGACCAAGTTTACACCTTTTGAAAATGAGAAACGAATCAGACCGTGAGTTACAAAGAATTCTGGAAGAAGAACTACTAGATGGAATTCAAAATGAGCGAAATCGAATAAGAGCAGAAGCAAGACAGCAAATACTAGCGGCACAGACCAGATACAAGCGCCATTACGACCAGAGACGCAAGCCATGCCACGGTTATCAGTTGGGCGACCTAGTAGCTATCAAAGTCACACAGTTCGTTTCGGGCAAGAAGCTGTCGAATAAATTCATTGGTCCATACGAAATCATCAAAGTGAAGAGAAATGGTAGGTATGAAGTCAAAAAATCTGCTGAATTTCAGGGTCCAAATCTGACGTCCACCAGTGAAGACAACATTAAGCTTTGGCGTTATATGGAGAGCAATGATGAAAGCGATCTCGAAGGATCATCTGAGGCAGATGATTTTCAGGATGACCGAATGTAGTGTCATATGGGTATACATTTATACATTTATACATTTATACATTTATACATTTATACATTTATACATTTATACATTTATACATTTATACATTTATACATTTATACATTTATACATTTATACATTTATACATTTATACATTTATACATTTATACATTTATACATTTATACATTTATACATTTATACATTTATACATTTATACATTTATACATTTATACATTTATACATTTATACATTTATACATTTATACATTTATACATTTATACATTTATACATTTATACATTTATACATTTATACATTTATACATTTATACATTTATACATTTATACATTTATACATTTATACATTTATACATTTATACATTTATACATTTATACATTTATACATTTATACATTTATACATTTATACATTTATACATTTATACATTTATACATTTATACATTTATACATTTATACATTTATACATTTATACATTTATACATTTATACATTTATACATTTATACATTTATACATTTATACATTTATACATATTTTTTGAGATGGTAGAGGTTGAATGTGAAGTGCGGTCGCTTTCTGTATTCGCTCCATCTAACGAACCTGTGTGTGCAACAAACCAAAGGGAATACTAGTAGAGGCTCTTTATCAACTACTTTATCAACAGCTGATAACTGCAGCTGTGCATCAGTGTTGGAAAGCAGCGCCCTATCTTGGTCCCCAGAGGGCGCCAAAGCCCCGCTGGCCAGCCCCCGGAAACATTGCATACTTTCGGGAGCAGCATTTGGCCGCCAAAATTTAAAAAATTTAAATTTAAATTGGAAATCGCCGACGGAACTACCAATCTTCTTCTTTTCTCTTATTTTCTTTTTCCCTTCGGGAAGCCCTAACTCCACATAGCGTCTGTCCTCATATTGAGCGGCTTGTGGTCTGCGTCTGCGTCGCATCGGCCGGCAGCATATTAACGAACTTTCGTACCTGGCAGTAGGTATAAAATGCATCATAGTTAATAAAAAAAATATGGCTGGAAAAAACGAAACTACCCCAGTGGCAGCCACAAAAGTGGAAATCCACCCGCGAACAAAACCGCGGCCGGGGCACGGATTCTGGAGGCCCCTACATCCATAAATAACAGGAAAACTACTGCATCGGTGGCACACTTGGCCGATGCAGCGGACAATGCAACAAGCAGTAATGGCTGTAAAATGCCAGCCGGAGCAACTGCCTTTTCGCGAAGTAGCTTAATGGCCAGAACGCCGCCAACAGCTACGCATTCGGCTCCGACGGCCATAAACTTGAAGTCTCTGCCAGCTTTCACACCAGCAGCAGTCGCTACAGTAGAGGATACGCCAAAAAGAGGCCGCGAAATAAGTCCACCTGCCGACGAATCAGAAGCGGCACCAAAAAGGCCTAGAAGCGTCCAGACAGGTCTAAAAGAACAGATCTCTGAACTCGGAGCACTTGTCGACCAAATGGCTGCAATGGTCGCTATTCCATCACCAAACCAGCATCCACTCGTAAATTGTTTCATGAAGGATGAATTGGCAAGAATGAGGACGGTTTTGGTTGGTGTAAAAACCCAACTGCAAAGCAGACCTCGGGCCAATAAGCCAAAACAGGAGCCGCGGCCTCTGACGTTGGGGCTATCGTGGCCAAAAGTGCTACACCAAATGTAGCAGGTACAAGGCAGAGGGCAAAGGAACGGAAAGCCGTCACACGGCCCAGCGCGGCGTTAAGACAGCCAACTACCCAAAATACGACTGCCGAACCGTCGGAGGGGGGTACCGTCCCCTTAAAAAAAGTCGCCAACAAATGAGAAACGGTCAACGGAGAACTTCTCCTGGAGATGAAAAAGTATGATGACGGCGGTACGTTAGTACTACACAAGGCGTTGCAGCAAGCGCTTGGTGACGAAGGACGGGTCACTGAAAGAGTCACAATCGAAATCAGGGATATACCGTTATATTCCAAACTCGAGGATGTTCTTGATGCAGCCGCCAAATTAACGGAGGAAACTCTGCCAGAGGAATCGTTTCCCAAGATGCGGAAGGCATATAGGGGTACGCAAACTGTGCTGCTGAATGCCAATCACGCATCAAAAATGATTGCAAGAACGCTTCGCATCGGTCTTGCAGAATGTAGAATAAGAGCCAAGATAGAGCCAAGGAGGTGCTACAAATGTCTCGACTTTGGGTATACATCAGCTAGGTGCAGGTGTAAGAAGGAGCACGAGGCCGGCAGCCTATGTTTCAACTGCGGAGAGAGCGGTCACGCATCGAAAGACTGCAACAAAGACGCAAAGTGCATCTTATGTACTAGGCACGGCGAAAAGAACGCGGCACATAACACTCTGAGCAGAGGATGCCCGTTGTATGTCAAGGCAACAAACAAGTGCAAAAATTAAGTTTCTACAACTTAATATTAATCATTGCAGGGCTGCACAGGATTTGCTGGAGCAGACTGTTATTGATCTTGGCATCGACATAGCGCTTTTGTCGGAACCATATGGCGTAAAACAGGATGCGGCCTGGGTCCATGGGCGCAGCAATATGGAGTTGCGGATATCCTCCGTTACAACTAGAGTTTATTGGCAGACACAGAGGCTACACCAGGGCGAAATGCAACGGCATATCCATTTTTAGCTGCTACATAGCCCCAAGCGTGGATATAGACGACTTTGCAGCTATTATTGACTGTATAGCCGCAGAAGCCAGAAGATCACCGCCAGTGATCATCGCCGGCGACTTTAACGCATGGGCGATGGAGTGGGGAAGCGTCAGAACCACGGCAAGAGGAAGAATTCTGCTGGACTCCTTCGCCTCGCTGAACGTGAGTTTACTGAACATCGGCAACACACAGACATTCAGCAGAGCAGGACGCAATTCAATAATCGACGTTACTTTTGCAAGTATGAGCCTGGCCCGGAATACTAAATGGATAGTCTCCGACGTATATACGCACAGTGACCACAGTGCAATAATTTTCAAGTGTGGTGGCCAAACAACGCGCTTAGCACGGCCTAAGTTCTCGTTATGGTCACAAGAAACCCTAAGCGAGGATGCATTCTTGTTCATGATGAACAACGCACAGCAGATGAGTGCTATGTTCTGCCATCAGCGAAGCCTGTGATGCGTCAATGATCCACAAGAGCCAAGGTGGAAGCTGACGCAAACCAGTGCATTGGTGGAACCAGGAAATTGCAGAAGCGCGAAAAGAATGCCTTAAAGCCAGACGCAAACAGCAACGGGCCAGAGGGAGTCCCTCGTTCCAAAGGCTACTGGAAGCTTATAAGACGCGGCGAGCACTGCTAAATAGAGCCATAAAGCAGAGCAAGGCTGAATGTTGGAAGAAGCTCTGCGCGGATGCCGATGACCAACCCTTCGGAGATGCGTACAAGGTGGTAATGGGCAAACTTGCCAAACGCCCATCCCCCACAGATGGAGTGCTACTCGCAAACATAGTAAAAACGCTATTCCCAGAGCGGCCAATATTGCAGCCTCCAGTTGCAGGATCTCAACAAGAGACGAATCCAGGCTATATTAGCAACGAAGAAATCGTGCTGGCTGCCAAGCGGATCAAAAGCAACAAATCGCCTGGCCCTGATGGATTTCCTGCTGGGATCATCAAGCTCATCGCAATGAGCGTACAAGCCGCTCTGCATGATAGATGTGCTGGGAAAGGTATTCGAATCGATCATTCGCAACAGATTAGAAGCCCACATCGACGCTCGGAATGGAGTTTCGGAGCTCCAGTTTGGCTTCCGGAAGAAATGTAGTACGGTCGACGCAATACATACCGTCACCGAAATAGCCAAAAAAGCCATAGAGGGCCATCGATGGAAAGGAGGAGGCAAAGAGTACTGCCTCATCACCACTCTGGATGTACGAAACGCACTCAACTCAGCGAGTTGGAAGTGCATAATTGAGTCACTGCAGCGCTTAGCTACACCAGAGTACCTGGTTGCAATGATTCGCAGTTATTTCGAAGACCGGATTCTGATGTACGAAACAGACAGAGGGCAACAGGAATACAAAATAACAGGCGGAGTCCCACAAGGCTCGGTGCTTGGTCCAACCCTGTGGAACGTCATGTATGACGCAGTGCTTCGTCTGGACATGCCACAAAGGACGAAGATCATTGGATTTGCAAATGACATAGCAGTGGTCACAGTGGCAAAGGAGCTGGGAGAAGCGGAGGCCAGGACCAACGACGCCGTGCAATCAATTGTATCCTGGATGCAAAGGAATTCTCTGTCTCTGGCGGCACACAAGACAGAGGCCATATTAATCAGCAGCAGGAAACGTGTGGAGACTGCAATCATCCATGCGTCATCCGCTCCAAGCCGGCAATAAGATATCTCGGGGTGATGGTCGACCATAGGCTAACATACAAGCAACATCAGCCTTAGCATGGATAATTGTAACCGTATTCGGTTTCTCGTTGCGCCCTAATTTTTATATTATCGGTTCTCCTATCACAGCGACGATAAATCTATCGATAACCAAAAGAAGGCGGTAGGTGAATTGCAGCAGATCGAGATCCTCTGGTTCCGTAGCTCTTGCGGGGTGGGGGGGTTGTTTGCTGAATCTCTACCTTTAAGTATAAAATTTAATTTTATTAGGATCTCTACTGAAACTAACTTTAAATGAAAAACAAATGGCGGGTCGAAAATACTTACGAAAACAGTAAGTTATTCATGTTTATAAAAAACAAAAGAAATGAAGGTGTATCCTTTGGGTCACAAGCTAGCTGTTACTGAGGTCAAGATGTAGATGGACCTTATCAGTTCTATACCCTCCCAACCATGAATCTTTATTGGCATTTGTAAAGATTCCCAAAAAAAACTGATCGATATCAACTCATGTACCCATGTCACTAGGAAAATTAATTTTAAAGCTTAAGCAATCATATTCAATTTCATTATAATTTCAGATAGGAGCATTTCGAGTTGTACAGAATAAATTTTAAAGAAATATTTACTGACTAATTTTAAACCGCTGGTCTGGTTTGACTCAACATTTTGAGATTCCGAACTTTCAGTCTTGCAAAACGATGGAACTCAAAGTAAATTAAAACTATTGAATAATAGGGACTAAAACTAGTAGTATAAGAGAGAGCTTACAAGTTACGCATTATTAATTATGGTAGAAGATTATAGAATAAAAAAAATGTAGAAGGAATATCCAATGAATCAAGTTAACCTTTTCTTGTAATTATTCATCTTATTTTCAAGTTCTCTTTTATCTTTTTTTTTTTTTTTTTTTTTTTTTTTAAATTCTTTAAAGTTATTTTAAATTTTCAAGTCTCACAAATTCACTCATAGCTTTTGATTGCTCTTCAAGTCAAGCATTATTTACGAAAAATTTTTTTTTTTTTTTTTATATTCAATTTGATTATTTGGTTGATCACAAAACGCTGAAACAGAAATTACATCAACAAAATCAGAGCATCAATTGACTACCGTCCTCCATAGTTCGCAAAAACTCGGTTAAAAGTCGCCGAATTGATACTGCTTAATACACTAGGCACTTACCCCATAGTTTACTCGCTGAAAGGCCTTCCATCGATGCACTGTGGGAAGGTGTTTGTATGATGATTTCTCCTTCGCGCTTTATGACCACCATTAACTCCGTTCACTCACTTTGCTTTTACATTTACTATATTTTACGTTACTCTCGACTCGAATTATTTAATATAACCTTAACGATATTTTAATCGATTCAATATTTGACTTATTTACATTTTTTTTTTTTTTTTGTGTTTAACTTGATTAGGACTTGAAATTTTAAAATAAGATCAGAAATGAAAATATCGAGACAAAGATTTCGTTCAAAACGAGGTCAATTTCAAAAAAACAATTGTAGGAGCTTCGAGGTGGTCACATGGAATGCGCTAAATCGGGCAACAGCAAGCAGTATCCAGAATTTGGAAAAAATCCAGTTCACCGAAGGTTAGGACACCTTTAGTAACTGAGAAACGATGTGGCACTGCCGGTGTTTAGTTGGCGGTGTCTTTTCAATGTCCTGAACGCCAATTCCAGAAGGCAACGACAACCGAAAATTCGAATACACGTGCTCCGGCACCAGAAATGGATATTTGTAAACTCGCCGGTTCCCAAAAAATAATCCTCTTAAACGAAAGCTACCAGGAATATTGGCCGGAAAAAGTAAGGTTTCCAATCTAGGATTTGGAGTAAGATGCAGATGGCGGCGGGGCAAAAATTCGAATTAACCTACATACCTGCTATGATTTATAACCAAAGATTTGGGCTACAGCTTTTTTTATTGAACACTTTTCTCCTCGGAATTAAAATGAAAATGAAGCCTAGCAGAAAAAATGAAGCGCGTTGCCACCTCAAGAAAAACGATAGATCATTTATCGCTATCCCCCTATTATGCGGTTATCGCTCGATTGATACCAATATTTTTATTTATTGATTAATCGCTATTGGCAAAGTGGCGCGTAAAGACGTTAAGTTTAAAAATTTGAAAGTTTAAACTAGCGCACGCTACACCACCCGATAATATGCAACGTTAGGCAGCATATTAGTGGGAATTAGTTCCGTATATCCTTAGCGTGAAATGTTCCTACTTCTCTGCCTTGCATATTTTCTAACAAATAAAAGCAGTTTCCGAGCTTCTTTTTGATTCGACATTTTATGAACTTAGGGGCTAATTTAGCATTGAAGTTCTGAGAGAATTTGCTTAACGCGAAGTTTCTGCGAAAAACTTCTTGGCCTTCTTTAAAAGAGACAGACTTACTGCGAAGATTATACTGTGCTACATTTCGATCATATGCTTTCTTAATGTTTTCTTCTATATCCTGTCGCAAAAGGTTTAACTGGTCAGTCTGATTGAGCGGTGTTATAGGCTCCTGTAACAACTTTAATTCCTTTAAAAGTTTATAATCTGAACCATGAGTAACCATGTCCAGTCCGAATAAAGCTTTAAAGGGTGAGCAACCTAAAGATTGATGCAACGATGACCGCAATGCGCAAGATATACTCGTTAAATGTTGATCCCAAAGCGTTTGATCCTGATTTTTTAAATACGAACGGATCGCAGCTAACAGAGAACGATTAACACGCTCAGCTGCGTTGCTTTGCGGAGAATATAAAGCGGTATACTGATGTTTTATGCCTAGTTCAGTAAGAAAAGAATTGAACGAATTTGCCTTAAATTGAACACCATTGTCACTAACGATGGTTTCCGGTACTCCAAAACAATGAAATATCTGTTTTAACAAAAATTCTTGTATATCCTCCGTGCGAAACTTTTTCAGAGGTTGTAACCAATGATACTTACTGAAATGGTGAAGAACAATTAATAAACCGACAAATCCATTTTTGCTACGAGGGTAAGGACCAAGTAAATCGATATACAGACGTTGAAAAGGTCTACAAGTGAGAATATGCTGTCCCATAGGTGGTCTAAGCGTATAATTTGGTGCCTTGGACTCCTTACAAGTGTCACATTGACGAATATGGTCACGCACATCCTTTACCATACCAGGCCAAAAAAGAGTTCTACGTATCTTGTCAATAGTTTTCTGCATACCTGAATGTGAAGAGGTATGGCTATCGTAAGCTTGTTTTAGAACATCAACTCTGAGTTTATCCGGTACCCATAGTTTCCAAGAAAGCTTCTCTTGATAAGAATCTCCATTGGCATGTTCGGTTCGAATATACAAATGTTTATTTACAATTTTGATATCTGGGAATTTGTCTGGATTTTCTGTGATTTTCTTCTTCAGATACATATAGCTATCGTCCAAAAATGCTTCAGAGTCCAGATCTATAATCGGACCCATTTCTATCGCCTCTATCGAAAGGTTGGGCAATCTTGATAACGCGTCAGGAATCAAGTGTTCTTTTCCTTTCCTATGCGACATATTAAACTTAAATTGTTGTAAGCGAAAAATCCATCGAGCTAATCTCCCAGAAACATTTTGTTGACGCATTAGCCACAATAAACTAGAGTGATCAGTAACTACTTCAAATTCTTGCAATTCCAAATAACACCTAAATTTTTTTATAGCTAGTATAACGGCTAAACATACGCGTTCAGTAACACTATAATTGCGTTGGGCACGACTTAACTTTTTAGACATGAAAGCAATAGGCTTCTCTTCCTCTGCGTCTGATAATTGGACAAGTACAGCGCCAATACCATAATCGCTGGCATCACAATGTAAGAAAAATTTCTTATTAAAGTCCGGGTTTTGTAGAATAGGGGCATAGAAGCTTGAGCTTCCGGAGTCCAAACAAAATTTCTTTTTGTTGACAACAGTTCCGTTATAGGATAAGTGAGATCGGCAAAATTCGGTATAAAACGACGATACCAACCGCAAACTCCAAGAAATCCTCTAGTTTGTTTCAAATTCCTAGGTGGTGGCCAATTTTTAATACATTCAATCTTTGACGGATCGGTGCAGATACCTTTACTGTCTATCACATATCCTAAATAACTAATGCTTGCGACACAAAACTGACTTTTCTCTATGTTAATGGACAGATTAGCTTTCCGAAATTGCTCCGCAATTCTTGCTAACACTGAAAGATGGGATGAGAAATCTTCTGAAATTATACACAGATCATCTAAATAGCAAAAAACACAATGGCGAAGGTCAGCAGGGACTACTTCATCCATTAGACGACTGATAGTAGATGTGGCATTACAAAGGCCGAAAGGCATAACTTTGAATTGATATAACGGTCTTCCTGGCACTGTAAATGCAGTAAGATGTTTAGATGCTTCGGTTAATTCTATTTGCCAATAGGCATCCTTTAAATCGATTTTGGAAATAATATTTGCCTTGGGTAATCTTGAAAAAATACTGTCAATGCTGGGCAAAGGATAAGCATCCTTAATTGTGACTGCATTTAACTTGCGAGCGTCTAAGCACAGTCGCACTTTATTGGGCTTTATTACTGGTCGAATAGGAGAGCTCCAGGCGCTAACAGCTGGTTCGATAACTCCTAGTTGAATCATACGATCAATTTCCGTATATACTAATTTTTCAACAGCGGGACTAATAGCGTAAAAACGTTGTTTTACCGGTTTGGCTTCGCCAATCTCAATATGATGTTTTATTAGGGACGTACGTCCGAGATGATGACTTGCATTGGGAAACATTTGCTTGACGGCTTCAAGCTGTCTAATTTGAGAATACGAAAGAGAATAAGAACTAGGGTCAGTCTCTAACATTTTTTCAGAACCAATCTCGATCGAACTAATTATAGATGGGGCAAGTTCGAAAATTCTCCAAAAATCATGACCTAATATTAATCTTTTCTTCAACGTGGGAATTACAAATAATTTTAACATTCTTTCCAATCTGCCGTACCGTACTATTACTTCTAACATACCAATCACATTTTGTCCGTTTCCGTCCGCTGTGCGCACTTGGCCTTTAGTTTTTACAAATTGGGGAAAATGTGAAAAATCTGTTTGTGCTAAATCCGAGCCTATACAACTAATGCTGGCACCGGTATCCAATAAACCTAATTCTGTGAACGTAAGAAATGAGACTTCTGCATAGCTCCTATTATCGTTGTCGTTTCTAAAAATTGTTGCAACAAAAAGTTTCCTGGTTTGTCTTGCGTGATCATAATATTTCCTTAGTCTCAACGTGCGTTTAGACAAGGGTTGGTCAGATCTGAAAATTTTGTCTTTAACAGTAAGGTAATGTTGTAAACGCTCCGGATATGACAAAAATCTTAGTGGGAGTTTTTGAGACTTTCGTACGTTTACTTTGTGATTCACAATGTTGATACTTTGTCGAACGTTTTCCGAGTTTGATGTAACTATTGCGGGAGCATCTGACGTTGTCTGGATGCACCCTTCGGTCGGTTTTCCGATAACCTTTTTATACAATCTTGACATTGAGGCTTGTAAACATTGGCCGTGCCGCAACCGTAACAAAAAATGGTGCGTTCCTCTAGACAGTTTTGCCATGTGTGACCGGCTTCGCGACAATTCCAACAAACGAATTTCCCTTGCACAGCGGCAACTTCATATTCCTCATCTGGGTCTGGAACTATTTTATTATCTTCGGTTTCCCCTTCTTAAATTTCAAAAATTTGTCTGCGTCCATTCGCTTTGGCGTTAGAAATTACTTTTACTTGAGGGCTGAGCTCTTGTGTTAGATTTTCTTGCATTTGCACTAATCTACGACGGTGACCTATTGATGCGATGGATTGATATAGTAACTTTTGTCGTATCTCTGGCAACAGGTTATTTTGTAAAATTTCCATCAGCTCCTCTTCCTCAAACTTTATACCGAACTTGTCAATCAAAGAAGCTACCTCATCGTAAAAACAAACAAAAGATTCTCCAGCTTTTTGCTTTCTCGCACGAATCATTTCTTTGCTCATAAAATCTGATCGATAGTCTTTATATTGCTGACGAATAGCTGAACAAAACTCGCTCCATACTATTCGCGGGACTTGCTTATGATATCTCCAATACCACTCGCGGGCTTTTCCTCCAAATAATATTTGAATATGTTTACACACCCCAATAAAATCACTATCAAGAGTTTCCTCCGTTAGGGCTTTTACTCTATAAATAAATTCTTCTACTCCTAGACCTTCTGTAGATCCGTCAAAACGTAGATTCCATTTCTGCATTACATTTGCAATTTTTGCATTTTGAACAGTTGTAGGGCAGGGCGAACTTATCAAAGATCGGGTTTGGACCGTGTCTAATGGGACTTCTCGCTGGCCTAAATTCATAGGTAACGACGATACTACACGAGAAACTGTTTGTTCTATCATATTTTGTATGACCGTATAATCGATCTCTCGATTAGGACGAGTATTATTACCACGATTGGGTCTTGCTCTTCGCTGATTAGGCATGGTTCTAGGTAATTGCGGTTCTGGTTGATTACTACTGTGACTGGCATATAAGCATGATGCTGGTGCTTCGCTAACTGATACAGCTGGTTCGTTGAGCTGATCTGCTCTGTCTCTTGGGACTTGACTTAGCTGTTTTGTAAAATTACGAGTCCATGCTCGAGAAGTGCTGGGTGCCAATGACAAATGTTTTTCCTTAGCTTTTGGTGAACAGTTGCCTACTACGAGCTTTATACTAGACACATTTATCTCACTCTCACAAATTGGGCAATGCTTTTCCTTTTCTAGTAGAGCTTCCAAACAGGATTTATGAAAAATGTGTTTACAGGGAGTACAGAAACATGTTTGCGTGTTGTCCAAAACCAAGGAACAAATTTTGCATATGTTTTCTGCTGGAGTGTCCATATTTGGTGGACTATGTTGAACTAAAGACATTCTTTTTTTTCTTTTTTTTTAAATTATTTTCCTAAAAGTGACATGACTGGGTTCATGATTTGAAATCGTAACTAGCTAAATGAACCTAAAGAATATTTGAATTGGGATTTCCGAAGAGAAAGAAAATAACCCAATCTTCATTCGTTGAATTCAAAATATGAACTGTTTTTATTAACAAAGGTACGGAGTTTATATAGGATGATCTTAGGCTCTAGGAGGTAACAATTTTTCCTAGAAGATCTTATTCTAGACTCACACCCACGTATTGGGGGTTGAAAATTTATTATTATTTTGGGCACGGCGTCGGCCACTTGATATTCTGCCGTCGTGATCTTTTGGGTTATTTTTTAAAAAATACAAATGTTTATTTTCCACCTCGTGTGTGGCTGATTGTAATCTTAGATATATGCTGGGTTAGTTGTTTGTGCATGTGATTTGGTGTTTCGAATTGTATATTTCATTGGTGCATCTGATTTGGTGAAGCCAGTTCAGATGAACACGATGTTTATTCTTAAACATCCTGCCAAGGGCCGCCAAATGTGACGTTATGGACTTTATTATTATTTTTATAGTTAGTTGTCTTATACAAATTATTATTAAACTATCATTAGTAAGATAATTATTGTTAAAGAAGCATGACCAATTACATGATGGACGATGAACCTAATCAATCTGATGTTCCTTTACCATTGTCACTGACTTCCTATTCTTACCAATTCTCCCGTATATATTACTGAGTTGGCTTCTACTGGTTTTTATAATATTTGGCATATTACCTAATGATTTCTTTTTCGGGATATCTACCCATTCCTGATGTGTATTACTGTGCTGACTTCTAGCCTTTTTATAAGCTGGAGAGTTTGAAAAAGAACTATCTTTCCTTTTTGAATTGTACCAATGTGATCTTCGCTCCACCATTTTTAAATATCGCTGACTGCTAAAACTTGAGTGGTTATTCTGTTTATTATTAAATGTTGTTCTTTTATAATTATTTTGCCATATCTGCCTTTTTGGTACTATAGTTTCGGACAATTTGTTACCGGAATCTATTTTGATATTATTTTTTAGATAATCATTATCTAATTTACCCATTGCCTTCTGAATATTCTCATTTTGTACTGGCTCTGGGATATATACTTTTTCTTCCCCAATTTTCACTTTACCTCCAATGTGAGGTCCTGCTGGGGGCCATAAATTTATTTCTTGAGTTTTCCTGTCGTATTTCTTTGAAATTGTGTTGTTTTTATTTTTAAATTTATCTTTCCTCTCCCAACGTGGTTCAAAACCTGTGACATCTATTGTTGTTGCCACTACAGATTTATTATGAAGTGATTTGGTGCATCCCGAGACGATCCAACCAAATTGAGTATTTTGGCCCAGCAGGCCATCAATCTTTGTAATTCCCCTTTTTAAGATTTGGGTATATACGTTTACTCCCATTATTATATCAACCCTACCAGGTTTATTGAAGCTAGGATCAGCTAACACGTAAGTTTGCCATTTTGACATATCCACGTTTGCAGTTTTTAATGGAAGAGCTTTCATTAACTTTGGCAACACAATTGCCTCAACCTTTAGATGTCCTTTCCAAGGATTTCTCGTCTTTACATCTATTTTTACCTTATATTTTGATTTATTAGATTTTATTGAGGACACGCCACTTATTTCTGTATACTGTTTAATTTTAGGTAGTTTTAATATCTGAGCGGCCTCTTCAGACAAAATGGTGCTCTGTGAACCACAATCAATAAGGGCTCTTAGAGTCTTATATCCTCCATTTACATTTTTGACTTGTATTACAGCTGTGGCCAACAGTGTTGGTTGTGCGGTTACACAAGTATTTACTTTCTCCTGTTCTTCGTCAAAATGAAGTAAAGTATGGTGTTCCTTACTGCACAATGAACAGACCATTTCATTAGTGCACACCTTATTGCTTGAATGGTTTAAGCATCTTATGCAAAGCTGCACTTTTTTGGCTGTCTCATATCTTTCAATAGGTGTCAAACCTTTAAACTTATAGCACTTATACGCTTTATGCCCGGCAATTTTGCAAATCGGACATTTATCTTCGACTTCCGCATAACTTAATACAGTTTGGCAGTTTTTCTCATGGCACTTAGCGAGCAATATCTTTGCTCCAAGTATTCCATGACATCAGATAGCATTTGAATTTGCCTTGTTTTTCTAATCTGACTCTCATACAGTTGCAGAGCCTCTCTGTCAAATTTCCGAAGTATGAGTTGTGCAAATATTATGTCAACTTCATCGGACAAATTTGTTTTAATTTTCATTAAGTGTATTGATTCATTAATTATGTCAATCACTCCTTTTATACTTTTTGCGGAATCATTGTTGATCATCGGTAAATCAATGATCCGACTTAATTGTTCGGAAAATACCCTCCGATTATTTTCATACCGCTTCTTTAATAATTCCCAAGCGGCACTATAATTGTCAGTTGAACCCGACAATAGATGGGCTACCATGCTCATGGCTTCGCCCTTTAACGCGGATTTTAAATAATTGAATTTAAGAGCAGGACTTAGATCCTCTCTTTTTTCAATCAGTTCCGTGAATAATTCTACAAACAAGTCCCATTCTCTTTGCTCTCCAGAAAATGTGGGTACTTGTATTTTTGGCAACACTGGTAGTTCACCTCTCACGGCAACATTCTCAACTTTCAAATTTTTCTGATCATTTATTTTCTCTTCTAATGCTACCAAGGTATTCTGAAGATCGAATTCTAATTCTTCTATGACCTCTTTAAGCGCTTCATTATGTATAAGTTCACCTGTATAAGCTTGGCACATCTGTACCTTCTTGAACAAGAATTTTATTTTCTTAATATACATTTCGCCTGTTCTATTGTCTATCGTACGTAAATCTTTGCTCACCATGTCCAAATATATCTGGAGCTGACGGACCTTTTCTTGAAATTTTTCCTGGCTAACATTAGTATTCTCATTACTAGAGGTCGCGTTTCCCCGCGACTCCCTGATGCTGACCTCAACATTTTCTGACATCGTTGCATCTGCTTCGCTGCTCTCTGACTCAACAGTGTCCTGCCTATTTGACTCTCCTTTGGCTATTAATCTGGCTGCCATCTCTAAACCCTCCTCATACTTTCCATCTGTAAAATAGTAGTGTTCGGTTACACCACTCTGTATCATTTGACTATGGTAACTAACCCATTGCTTCTGAATCTCCGCTATTTCATTAAGAATCTTTCTAGTTAACTTACTAGCATCTAATTCTTCTATCTTCTTTAATCTTTTGTGCAACTCGTGTTGCTTTCCTAACAATTTTTCAGTTTTGGTAGGGAACATTTTTGTAAGGTCTATAGTAAATTGCTTTCTTTTTTTTTTTAATATTAATTTATTTTTTGTATATTTATTTTTATATTACTATTGTCCTGGCAACTTGCTTAAAATATCATGAATTATATTTTTCTTGTTTAGTAAATTTTATATATATATTTTACTTTCCTACTCGATCATCGCAGTGATCTTCCTACCTATTTGGCGTGTGGCTTTACGGGCCACACTCTAGACCGAGCAACGCAATTATTGCTCAAGTTTACATAGTAACATATATATTTTTTTTGAAAATAATTTTAATTTAGGATGAGTTTATTTGATCAGTGTTGGGCGCTCTTTGTAGCGCTACCGGTCCTACCGCAGTCAGGGGGCCTAGCTTGTCGCGCTTGACGGTGCCGGTGCTGGTCTTCGCACAGGCTGTTGAGGCGCCGATGCTGGTCCTCTTGACACAAGTGTACTCGCAATATGGCGAATATAATGGTCCAGCGCAGTCCGCCGGGCACGTCTTCTCTGGAGTGGTCTGGATTGTTTTTATTTTTGTCGTTCAGACCTTATGTGTCCACTCTGCTATGTGAGGATTCCACCTGTCTCTTTTTCTTTTTTGTCGTTGCTCAGCTGGCGTCGTCCAGGGCCTATGAGCTCAGACGGTACCGGTGCCGGTCATCGCACCAGATATTCTTCTATGGACAGTGTTCGTCCTCCAGCGTCCTCTTTTTTGCAACTATCTTGTTGCTCTGCCGTTGTTTACAGTTGCCGACTTGCAACTACTATATAGCGTATGTATACACTACTTAAATCTTCTTTTTTTTACTTTCGATATTACGGCTTCGAATACGCCACACACAAAAAACTCCCGCCGCCGAAATTACTACAGTTGCTCTACTAGCCAAACTGTCTTTAAAATCGGACGCACGCACTTTTTAATTATTAAGCAATATTGCCTTTTTTTTTTATATTATACTCTGTCTCTTACCACTGGTGGGGGAAAACAAGAGTTAATTTATTTTTGCTACCTTCAGCTGATCTTAGCATTCACACTTGCATAAGAATTCAGAGTTTAAGGAGCTGATTCACATTCTGAGTCTCTTACCACTGGTGGGGGAAAACTGCAGAGTTCCTTTTTTCGAAGGACCAAAATGAATCCGGCTCGAAGGACCAAAATGAATCCGGCTCGAAGGACCAAAATGAATAGGGATTCCCGGAGAGAAGGAAAATAACCCAATCTTCATTCGTTGAATTCAAAATATGAACTGTTTTTATTAACAAAGGTACGGAGTTTATATAGGATTATCTTAGGCTCTAGGAGGTAACAATTTTTCCTAGAAGATCTTATTCTAGACTCACACCCACGTATTGGGGGTTGAAAATTTATTATTATTTTGGGCACGGCGTCGGCCACTTGATATTCTGCCGTCGTGATCTTTTGGGTTATTTTTTAAAAAATACAAATGTTTATTTTCCACCTCGTGTGTGGCTGATTGTAATCTTAGATATATGCTGGGTTAGTTGTTTGTGCATGTGATTTGGTGTTTCGAATTGTATATTTCATTGGTGCATCTGATTTGGTGAAGCCAGTTCAGATGAACACGATGTTTATTCTTAAACAATATTGGTAACTTTACTATTTTTGTTTTGGGCTATTGCATCTACAAAATTGTTTCTTTTAGTCAGGCTTTGGCCTTTTTAATCTTCTGATCGGCAAGGCTATACTTTCTGTATTACCAAGATCCAGACACCAGAACATTAAATCATCCAAGTCTTGCCATAAAACAATATGTTCGTGTTCTCTTCGATTTATTTAGACGTTCAGCTGTCGTAACATGATCTAAAATCCAATCAGTACTGATATCGAAACATCCAATATACAATAATCTAAATTGTTAAGAAAAATTTGAACGACTTTACTAAACGAGTGCAAAATTATCGAGGACCTTAACTAAACGAGCAATTTGTGATACAGAGTATTGAAATTCTTGTTTACATTCATTCTTGCTTTTAACTTTGCGGCGGAATATTCCTAACAGAAACATCGGCTTCGCCAAGCAGACTTCAACCGTGCAGGTTCATTTATCCGCGTAAGTTAAACCATAATATAATCTAACAAAATCGACGAAAAATTTGAAACCTCATGTTTTGATCTTAAGACTTTCCTGAATACTTGAACTCAACACTTTATATCACTTAGGGTAGAACTACATACTTCTAATGTGGTCTGCTGTCAAAATAACCACATGCCGTAACTTAAATAAACTTCTTGTCTATATCTAATATTGTCAAGGAGTTGAGTATGCTTTCATCTTGCCCCACACGTTTGGGCGCCAAAAATTTTATGTAACCTTCGTATTCGGTTTCTCGTTGCGCGCCCTAATTTTTATATTATCGGTTCTCCTATCACAGCGACGATAAATCTATCGATAACCAAAAGAAGGCGGTAGGTGAATTGCAGCAGATCGAGATCCTCTGGTTCCGTAGCTCTTGCGGGGTGGGGGGGTTGTTTGCTGAATCTCTACCTTTAAGTATAAAATTTAATTTTATTAGGATCTCTACTGAAACTAACTTTAAATGAAAAACAAATGGCGGGTCGAAAATACTTACGAAAACAGTAAGTAATTCATGTTAATAACGAGCTATGGAAGTTAACTTCGGCCTTGCCGAAGTTTATATACCCTTGCAGTTCTTTATTATATTTAATTCGATAAGAAAAGTGAAATTTCATACATCAACAGCATTAGTTGTCGTATTATGAATATGCTCAAATATTTTTCAAACTACTGAATTCAAAACACATTTAATGATTATTAAACAATATATGATATAGTAGTCCGATCCCGATGATTTTCATACTTTATCTCACACAGGTAATAAAGAGTCTCCAAAAAAAATTTCAACCCGATATCTCTTAAGATGGCTGAGTAAAACGCATACGCACAGACGGTCGGACAGACGGACAGACGGACATGGCTATATCGACTCAGCTTCTCAAGCTGATCAAGAATATATATACTTTATGGGGTCGGAAACGTCTCCTTCTGTGCGTTACAAACATCTGACCAATTTTATAATACCCTCTGCAAGGGTATAAAAAACGAAAGAAATGAAGGTGTATCCTTTGGGTCACAAGCTAGCTGTTACTGAGGTCAAGATGTAGATGGACCTTATCAGTTCTATACCCTCCCAACCATGAATCTTTATTGGCATTTGTAAAGATTCCCAAAAAAAACTGATCGATATCAACTCATGTACCCATGTCACTAGGAAAATTAATTTTTAAGCTTAAGCAATCATATTCAATTTCATTATAATTTCAGATAGGAGCATTTCGAGTTGTACAGAATAAATTTTAAAGAAATATTTACTGACTAATTTTAAACCGCTGGTCTGGTTTGACTCAACATTTTGAGATTCCGAACTTTCAGTCTTGCAAAACGATGGAACTCAAAGTAAATTAAAACTATTGAATAATAGGGACTAAAACTAGTAGTATAAGAGAGAGCTTACAAGTTACGCATTATTAATTATGGTAGAAGATTATAGAATAAAAAAAATGTAGAAGGAATATCCAATGAATCAAGTTAACCTTTTCTTGTAATTATTCATCTTATTTTCAGTTCTCTTTTATCTTTTTTTTTTGCTTTTTTTTTTTTAAATTCTTTAAAGTTATTTTAAATTTTCAAGTCTCACAAATTCACTCATAGCAATTGATTGCTCTTCAAGTCAAGCATTATTTACGAAAATTTTTTTTTTTTTTTTTTTTATATATTCAATTCGATTATTTGGTTGATCACAAAACGCTGAAACAGAAATTACATCAACAAAATCAGAGCATCAATTGACTACCGTCCTCCATAGTTCGCAAAAACTCGGTTAAAAGTCGCCGAATTGATACTGGTAATACACTAGGCACTTACCCCATAGTTTACTCGCTGAAAGGCCTTCCATCGATGCACTGTGGGAAGGTGTTTGTATGATGATTTCTCCTTCGCGCTTTATGACCACCATTAACTCCGTTCACTCACTTTGCTTTTACATTTACTATATTTTACGTTACTCTAGACTCGAATTATTTAATATAACCTTAACGAGATTTTAATCGATTCAATATTTGACTTATTTACATTTTTTTTTTTTTGGGTTTAACTTGATTAGGACTTGAAATTTAAAAATAAGATCAGAAATGAAAATATCGAGACTTAAAGATTTCGTTCAAAACGAGGTCAATTTCAAAAAAACAATTGTAGGAGCTTCGAGGTGGTCACATGGAATGCGCTAAATCGGGCAACAGCAAGCAGTATCCAGAATTTGGAAAAAATCCAGTTCACCGAAGGTTAGGACACCTTTCGGGAAATGAGACACTTTGGCCGCACTGTAAGCCTTAACTTAGAAACGATGTGGCACTGCCGGTGTTTAGTTGGCGGTGTCTTTTCAATGTCCTGAACGCCAATTCCAGAAGGCAACGACAACCGAAAATTCGAATACACGTGCTCCGGCACCAGAAATGGATATTTGTAAACTCGCCGGTTCCCAAAAAATAATCCTCCCAAACGGAAGCTACCAGGATATTGGCCGGAAAAAGTAAGGTTTCCAATCTAGGATTTGGAGTAAGATGCAGATGGCGGCGGGGCAAAAATTCGAATTAACCTACATACCTGCTATGATTTATAACCAAAGATTTGGGCTACAGCTTTTTTTATTGAACACTTTTCTCCTCGGAATTAAAATGAAAACGAGCTATGGAAGTTAACTTTGGCCTTGCCGAAGTTTATATACCCTTGCAGTTCTTTATTATATTTATTTCGATAAGAAAAGTGAAATTTCATACATCAACAGCATTAGTTGTCGTATTATGAATATGCTCAAATATTTTTCAAACTACTGAATTCAAAACACATTTAATGATTATTAAACAATATATGATATAGTAGTCCGATCCCGATGATTTTCATACTTTATCTCACACAGGTAATAAAGAGTCTCCAAAAAAAATTTCATCCCGATAGCTCTTAAGGTGGCTGAGTAAAACGCATACGCACAGACGGACGGACAGACGGACAGACGGACAGACGGACATGGCTATATCGACTCAGCTTCTCAAGCTGATCAAGAATATATATACTTTATGGGGTCGGAAACGTCTCCTTCTGTGCGTTACAAACATCTGACCAATTTTATAATACCCTCTGCAAGGGTATAATGAAGCGCGTTGCCACCTCAAGAAAAACGATAGATCATTTATCGCTATCCCCCTATTATGCGGATATCGCTCGTTCGATACCAATATTTTTATTTATTGATTAATCGCTATTGGCAAAGTGGCGCGTAAAGACGTTAAGTTTAAAAATTTGAAAGTTTAAACTAGCGCACGCTACATAATGTCCAATCACGGTGGCCCCCGACAGAAAAGCAGATGGCTCATCACCACGGTGGTACGATCCGTAATCCTATATGTAGCAAAGATATGGGCTCCAGCGATGGCGATTCAGTCATACAGCCGCGCCTGCAGATCGCAATACAGAGCTAGTGCGTTACGAGTCATATGTGCGTTCCGAACCGTATCCGAAGATGCTGCCTTAGTCATATCAGGTATGTTGCCACTTGATATTGTTGCATTAGAGGCCAGAAGCAACAGTACAGCAGGTCAAAAAAGAGGGGTGTCCATTCGCACATGGCAGGACCGCTGGCGCCATACCTCCCACGGACGCTGGACAAACCGCCCCCTCGTGAAGTAATAACTTCAGCGTTGGTTCCGCGAGAGGGATACAGAAGTAGGGTAGGTTTTAGTGCGGTGAGGTGACCCCTAACCAAGGTCGATACCAAGTCCCACACTTTTCGGCTTTCAATGCTTTCCCCCCTATACAAAAAAAAAACGAGCTATGGAAGTTAACTTTGGCCTTGCCGAAGTTTATATACCCTTGCAGTTCTTTATTATATTTAATTCGATAAGAAAAGTGAAATTTCATACATCAACAGCATTAGTTGTCGTATTATGAATATGCTCAAATATTTTTCAAACTACTGAATTCAAAACACATTTAATGATTATTAAACAATATATGATATAGTAGTCCGATCCCGATGATTTTCATACTTTATCTCACACAGGTAATAAAGAGTCTCCAAAAAAAATTTCAACCCGATATCTCTTAAGATGGCTGAGTAAAACGCATACGCACAGACGGACGGACAGACGGACAGACGGACAGACGGAAAGACGGACATGGCTATATCGACTCAGCTTCTCAAGCTGATCAAGAATATATATACTTTATGGGGTCGGAAACGTCTCCTTCTGTGCGTTACAAACATCTGACCAATTTTATAATACCCTCTGCAAGGGTATAATGAAGCCTAGCAGAAAAAAACGAGCTATGGAAGTTAACTTCGGCCTTGCCGAAGTTTATATACCCTTGCAGTTCTTTATTATATTTAATTCGATAAGAAAAGTGAAATTTCATACATCAACAGCATTAGTTGTCGTATTATGAATATGCTCAAATATTTTTCAAACTACTGAATTCAAAACACATTTAATGATTATTAAACAATATATGATATAGTAGTCCGATCCCGATGATTTTCATACTTTATCTCACACAGGTAATAAAGAGTCTCCAAAAAAAATTTCAACCCGATATCTCTTAAGATGGCTGAGTAAAACGCATACTTCAAACTACTGAATTCAAAACACATTTAATGATTATTAAACAATATATGATATAGTAGTCCGATCCCGATGATTTTCATACTTTATCTCACACAGGTAATAAAGAGTCTCCAAAAAAAATTTCAACCCGATATCTCTTAAGATGGCTGAGTAAAACGCATACTTCAAACTACTGAATTCAAAACACATTTAAGGATTATTAAACAATATATGATATAGTAGTCCGATCCCGATGATTTTCATACTTTATCTCACACAGGTAATAAAGAGTCTCCAAAAAAAATTTCAACCCGATATCTCTTAAGATGGCTGAGTAAAACGCATACTTCAAACTACTGAATTCAAAACACATTTAATGATTATTAAACAATATATGATATAGTAGTCCGATCCCGATGATTTTCATACTTTATCTCACACAGGTAATAAAGAGTCTCCAAAAAAAATTTCAACCCGATATCTCTTAAGATGGCTGAGTAAAACGCATACGCACAGACGGACGGACAGACGGACAGACGGAAAGACGGACATGGCTATATCGACTCAGCTTCTCAAGCTGATCAAGAATATATATACTTTATGGGGTCGGAAACGTCTCCTTCTGTGCGTTACAAACATCTGACCAATTTTATAATACCCTCTGCAAGGGTATAATGAAGCCTAGCAGAAAAAAACGAGCTATGGAAGTTAACTTCGGCCTTGCCGAAGTTTATATACCCTTGCAGTTCTTTATTATATTTAATTCGATAAGAAAAGTGAAATTTCATACATCAACAGCATTAGTTGTCGTATTATGAATATGCTCAAATATTTTTCAAACTACTGAATTCAAAACACATTTAATGATTATTAAACAATATATGATATAGTAGTCCGATCCCGATGATTTTCATACTTTATCTCACACAGGTAATAAAGAGTCTCCAAAAAAAATTTCAACCCGATATCTCTTAAGATGGCTGAGTAAAACGCATACTTCAAACTACTGAATTCAAAACACATTTAAGGATTATTAAACAATATATGATATAGTAGTCCGATCCCGATGATTTTCATACTTTATCTCACACAGGTAATAAAGAGTCTCCAAAAAAAATTTCAACCCGATATCTCTTAAGATGGCTGAGTAAAACGCATACTTCAAACTACTGAATTCAAAACACATTTAAGGATTATTAAACAATATATGATATAGTAGTCCGATCCCGATGATTTTCATACTTTATCTCACACAGGTAATAAAGAGTCTCCAAAAAAAATTTCAACCCGATATCTCTTAAGATGGCTGAGTAAAACGCATACTTCAAACTACTGAATTCAAAACACATTTAATGATTATTAAACAATATATGATATAGTAGTCCGATCCCGATGATTTTCATACTTTATCTCACACAGGTAATAAAGAGTCTCCAAAAAAAATTTCATCCCGATAGCTCTTAAGGTGGCTGAGTAAAACGCATACGCACAGACGGACGGACAGACGGACAGACGGACAGACGGACATGGCTATATCGACTCAGCTTCTCAAGCTGATCAAGAATATATATACTTTATGGGGTCGGAAACGTCTCCTTCTGTGCGTTACAAACATCTGACCAATTTTATAATACCCTCTGCAAGGGTATAATGAAGCGCGTTGCCACCTCAAGAAAAACGATAGATCATTTATCGCTATCCCCCTATTATGCGGATATCGCTCGTTCGATACCAATATTTTTATTTATTGATTAATCGCTATTGGCAAAGTGGCGCGTAAAGACGTTAAGTTTAAAAATTTGAAAGTTTAAACTAGCGCACGCTACATAATGTCCAATCACGGTGGCCCCCGACAGAAAAGCAGATGGCTCATCACCACGGTGGTACGATCCGTAATCCTATATGTAGCAAAGATATGGGCTCCAGCGATGGCGATTCAGTCATACAGCCGCGCCTGCAGATCGCAATACAGAGCTAGTGCGTTACGAGTCATATGTGCGTTCCGAACCGTATCCGAAGATGCTGCCTTAGTCATATCAGGTATGTTGCCACTTGATATTGTTGCATTAGAGGCCAGAAGCAACAGTACAGCAGGTCAAAAAAGAGGGGTGTCCATTCGCACATGGCAGGACCGCTGGCGCCATACCTCCCACGGACGCTGGACAAACCGCCCCCTCGTGAAGTAATAACTTCAGCGTTGGTTCCGCGAGAGGGATACAGAAGTAGGGTAGGTTTTAGTGCGGTGAGGTGACCCCTAACCAAGGTCGATACCAAGTCCCACACTTTTCGGCTTTCAATGCTTTCCCCCCTATACAAAAAAAAAAAAAAAACGAGCTATGGAAGTTAACTTCGGCCTTGCCGAAGTTTATATACCCTTGCAGTTCTTTATTATATTTAATTCGATAAGAAAAGTGAAATTTCATACATCAACAGCATTAGTTGTCGTATTATGAATATGCTCAAATATTTTTCAAACTACTGAATTCAAAACACATTTAATGATTATTAAACAATATATGATATAGTAGTCCGATCCCGATGATTTTCATACTTTATCTCACACAGGTAATAAAGAGTCTCCAAAAAAATTTCAACCCGATATCTCTTAAGATGGCTGAGTAAAACGCATACTTCAAACTACTGAATTCAA
The DNA here is from genome assembly GCA_018152135.1 of Drosophila paulistorum. Taxonomy (NCBI): domain Eukaryota; kingdom Metazoa; phylum Arthropoda; class Insecta; order Diptera; family Drosophilidae; genus Drosophila; species Drosophila paulistorum. The sequence goes on from JAECXG010000635.1 coordinate 572,008, forward strand.
AACACATTTAATGATTATTAAACAATATATGATATAGTAGTCCGATCCCGATGATTTTCATACTTTATCTCACACAGGTAATAAAGAGTCTCCAAAAAAAATTTCAACCCGATATCTCTTAAGATGGCTGAGTAAAACGCATACGCACAGACGGACGGACAGACGGACAGACGGACATGGCTATATCGACTCAGCTTCTCAAGCTGATCAAGAATATATATACTTTATGGGGTCGGAAACGTCTCCTTCTGTGCGTTACAAACATCTGACCAATTTTATAATACCCTCTGCAAGGGTATAAAAAAAACATGTATATATATATACATTTATACATTTATACATTTATACATTTATACATTTATACATTTATACATTTATACATTTATACATTTATACATTTATACATTTATACATTTATACATTTATACATTTATACATTTATACATTTATACATTTATACATTTATACATTTATACATTTATACATTTATACATTTATACATTTATACATTTATACATTTATACATTTATACATTTATACATTTATACATTTATACATTTATACATTTATACATTTATACATTTATACATTTATACATTTATACATTTATACATTTATACATTTATACATTTATACATTTATACATTTATACATTTATACATTTATACATTTATACATTTATACATTTATACATTTATACATTTATACATTTATACATTTATACATTTATACATTTATACATTTATACATTTATACATTTATACATTTATACATTTATACATTTATACATTTATACATTTATACATTTATACATTTATTCATTTATACATTTATACATTTATACATTTATACATTTATACATTTATAAATTTATAAATTTATACATTTATACATTTATACATTTATACATTTATACATTTATACATTTATACATTTATACATTTATACATTTATACATTTATACATTTATACATTTATACATTTATACATTTATACATTTATACATTTATACATTTATACATTTATACATTTATACATTTATACATTTATACATTTATACATTTATACATTTATACATTTATACATTTATACATTTATACATTTATACATTTATACATTTATACATTTATACATTTATACATTTATACATTTATACATTTATACATTTATACATTTATACATTTATACATTTATACATTTATACATTTATACATTTATACATTTATACATTTATACATTTATACATTTATACATTTATACATTTATACATTTATACATTTATACATTTATACATTTATACATTTATACATTTATACATTTATACATTTATACATTTATACATTTATACATTTATACATTTATACATTTATACATTTATACATTTATACATTTATACATTTATACATTTATACATTTATACATTTATACATTTATACATTTATACATGTATACATGTATACATGTATACATTTATACATTTATACATTTATACATTTATACATTTATACATTTATACATTTATACATTTATACATTTATACATTTATACATTTATACATTTATACATTTATACATTTATACATTTATACATTTATACATTTATACATTTATACATTTATACATTTATACATTTATACATTTATACATTTATACATTTATACATTTATACATTTATACATTTATACATTTATACATTTATACATTTATACATTTATACATTTATACATTTATACATTTATACATTTATACATTTATACATTTATACATTTATACATTTATACATTTATACATTTATACATTTATACATTTATACATTTATACATTTATACATTTATACATTTATACATTTATACATTTATACATTTATACATTTATACATTTATACATTTATACATTTATACATTTATACATTTATACATTTATACATTTATACATTTATACATTTATACATTTATACATTTATACATTTATACATTTATACATTTATACATTTATACATTTATACATTTATACATTTATACATTTATACATTTATACATTTATACATTTATACATTTATACATTTATACATTTATACATTTATACATTTATACATTTATACATTTATACATTTATACATTTATACATTTATACATTTATACATTTATACATTTATACATATATACAGGTATTCGTCGCTAAATGTAATGTAATACATAAATGTAATACATTTACCCACGAATATCCACACTTTTTCAAGTGCTAGAACAAACCAGTTCTTTCCTTTAAAATTTCGTGCGTGAAATTGTTCTGCAAATAAAATCATAGTGTTAAACGAAGTGTACCGCGTGTTTTAATTCTGTTCGTCATTTGTATAGGAGCTATACGATATAGTTGTCACATCCGGCTGAATATACAAGCCTACATGCAAAATTTTAACTCTTTAGCTTCAACGGTCGGAGATGCTTTTTAAGTGCAACAAAAGCTTCTTTGGTTGTCAGTCACTGTTTCAGATGCATATATTGATTTGGGTCAATTTTAAATTAACTTACCTGTTCTCATAGTGTTTTCACAGATTTTCGGGTTTTGTTTCTTACTTGGACCGCAAGTCCACTCGTAGTGAAGATACTGCAGGGAATTTTTTGCCAGTGATAGGTCTCGGCTAGGATTAGCATTTACGGAAATTTTTTTACCCCGAAATACTTCGCGGTATATTCCTCCTCCAATAGACGCCAATAATCGTTGTGAAGCGAGAGCGAGGTAGCACTGTATGTATTATATTGGAAAAGGTTATGTTGTGACACTCAATGACAATACTTACCCTGGCTACTACAGGTAAGTGTCTTCCAATTACTTTTGCGTTTATGCGCACCAAGACCATGCGATTTAAAGGGGACCGCTGACGCACATTTAATCGATATCGGTTCAGTTTAATCTCTGGTTTCAACGTGCCTCCCAAAAATTGTATCAAACCTGTTGTTAAATAGAAAAGTTTGTAAGATAAGAAATTTTCAGTTAATTTGAAAATCAACAGAATTTCATTACTTAAATGTTATGATATATGTATGCTGAAGAGGTTAGAAGCGAAATTCAAGTGTCCATCAAACATTATGAAGTACAGCTGTGTTTAAAATATGAGTGAATGGATTCCGTTTGTTATACCTTTGCAAAACGGCTATATTAATTTTGGTCAGAAGTGTGCAACGCATAGAAGGAAGCATCTCCGAACATATAAAGCAAGGATGGCCACGTAGTGGCTCTTTTGGCTCCCGTGGTTCTTCACCGGCAGAGGCTGGGCAGAGAAAAAGTTCATTTTTTGGTCTTGACGCACACAAAAATTTGTGTGTCTCGAGTTTTATAACGGGTCATAAACGACCTTTTTTGGTCGATCGTCGTCGAACTTGTTGGCAGAGAGACGGACAAGTCCCGAATTTAGCGGAGAGGGGAAAAAAGGTCGCGATCTCGAGCTCGCAGCTTGTGGGCAGAGAGACGGACAAGTACCGAATTTTGCGGAGAGGGGGAAAAAGGTCGCGATCTCGAGCTCGCAGCTTGTGGGCAGAGAGACGGACAAGTACCGAATTTTGCAGAGAGGGGGAAAAAGGACGCGATCTCGAGCTCGCAGCCTGTGGGCAGAGAGACGGACAAGTACCGAATTTTGCGGAGAGGGGGAAAAAGGTCGCGATCTCGAGCTCGCAGCTTATGGGCAGAGAGACGGACAAGTACCGAATTTTGCGGGGAGGGGGAAAAAAGGGACGTGATCTCGAGAACACGACAAAAACAACCCTTATTTTCTCGCTCGCGATCGCGGCCTTATTCCCCGTCCCCGAAAAATTCGGGACTTGTCCGTCCCTCTGTTTACAAGTTCGACCAAAAAATGACCTTTTTCTCTGCCCAGCCTCTGCCGCTGATGCTCTGGCTCCCAACTGAAATTTCCGTATTTTAAAGAATATTAAATAAGAACCTTAGGTGGCTGGTGTCGCCTTTGTTTGGTTATCAGAAGTGCAATCCTGATCAGGGGCAACCCATAGCTTTAATTTGGAGGCTTCTAGGACCCCGTCATATGGTAGTTGGGTGATTTGGGAACCTTCTACATCCCGGATAACATATCGGTCATTCGGAAGTTTTTTATGAACCACATACGGACCACGATATCGCCTGATAAGCTTTTTGTTTGTGCCTGCCGAAGTGTCTACATTCTTAATAACTACGAAATCCCCCTCCTCAAAACTAACGGCTGGGGGGTGATGCTTCGAATAATATTCCGAATTATATTCCGAATTATATTCCTGGGACTTCACAATGTTACGAAAGGCTAATCTCCGGACGTCTACCTCTGAGGCATCGACCTCCTCCGTTCTCTCACCCAACCGTTCGGTTCATCTACTAACACACCTCGTTGTTCAACACCGAATAGAAGTACGGAAGCGGCAAATTTGGTTGTAGAGTGGACGGAGTTGTTCAATGCGAACTCTATGTTCGGCAGTTTTTGGACCCAATCTGCGTGGTCCACAGGTTCCGTTAGTTTACCCAACATGGGGCACAAAACCCGGTTAACCCGCTCGACTTGGCCGTTGGCCCGGGGTGAGGCAGTGGCATTCAGCACATGAATTATATTATTGGCCTTCAGAAATTCTTCAAACTCGGAGGAAGTAAAGCAGGTACCTCGATCGCTGATGATTCGGCGGGGTCTACTGTAATTTGCGAAATACTGAGATTCTAACGTCTGCCATACTTCACGTGAATTAGTCGTGGCGGCAGGGTACAGCTTCACGAATTTGGTGAAAGCGTCAATGACAACCAGGAGATACTTTTTCTTAGAGCGTATGGACGGAAGGGGGCCCAGATGGTCAATATGAACGGTATCAAACGGAAGGGGCACTTTCGGAATACTATGTAGCGTGACGCGGTGGTCCGAAGCGGACGCGGAGTAGTAGATACACTTGAGACAATTTTTAATGTAATTACTAACATAAGACTTCATACACGGGAACCAGTAATGCTTCTTGATCTGTGTACAACATTTCTCCGTGGCCATATGGCCAAGCTTCTCGTGCACTACTCGTATGACATGATTCATCATTTCGGAAGGGACATAAAGTTGGGGTACACTCGTCGAGGACAGGCGGTACACTACTCCATCTCGCAGTTCGAAATCCGCTATCTCATATTTCTCCAACTCATCTCGGAGTTTGACAATCTCAGGGTCCCGGTTCTGGGTTAACTGCAGTTGGAAGTCGAGGTTTAGATCGTCAACGTAGGCGGCAGTTTCTATTCTGCTTAGAGCATCAGCATGGGGCATACCAACCCCCGAGCGGTGTACAATCGTGTAGTTATAGTTTTCCAACAGCAGGGCCCAGCGAGCAATCTTGGCGGAATGTCCACCATTTCTCAGTGTCAGCGCAAGAGAATTACAATCGGTCACGATTTTGAACGGGATGAACTTAAGGTATGTCTCAAAACGTTTTAAGGAATACACGATAGCTAACGTCTCTAGCTCATAACTGTGTAGTTTCGATTCAGCGGCGGAGGCCATCTTAGAGAAGTAGGACACAGGATGTAATTTACCGTCTGTTTGTTTCTGGAGGAGCACTGCTCCGAAACCGATTGAACTAGCATCGCAGTGTATCTCTGTTTCAGACTTCGGGTTGTAAATAGATAACATGGGGGGATTCGATCAATTTCAACTTCAGTGTTCGGAAGGCTTCAAGGCATTCCTCGGCGAAGACATAAGGGGTATCTTTTCTTAACAATCGGGACAGCGGACACGCAATCTTAGCGAAACCTGATATAAATCGGCGGAAGTATGAGAATAGGCCTAAGCAACGCTCTAATTCCTTGCTATTCCTTGGGATGGGCAAATCCCGTATCGCCTGAATATGAGCTGGTTTAGGCGTGATTCCAGCGGAATTGGCTAAGTAGCCCAAGTACTCTAATTCCCTATATGCAAAACGGCATTTAGTCAGCTTCAGGCATAGCCCGTTCACTCTTAACACATACAATATTTCCTTCAGAATCTCAAGGTGGGTTTCAAAGTCATGGAATCGGAAAATGATCTCGAACTGTAATTTTGTTTAACGGCCGGTAATCTACACATTTCCTCATTGTGTTGTCATTTTTCCGGACAGGGACAATAGCGGCAGCGTAAGGAGAGCTACTGTGGCGAATAATACCAGCTTTCAAGAGATCGTCACAAATCTCACGCACCTCGATGCGTTCGTGGTGCGACAGACGGCGGGGGCGGCAGAAAATCGGAGTTTGGCTAGTCAATTCTATTTTCATCTCATAGTTCATGGGCTCGATTAAATCTGGATTAACTTGAACATACGAAGTGGAAATAATAGACTTAAGGGCTGCGGTTTGCTCTTCCCGTAACGTGGGCTCTATATCAAAGTTTAACTCACTGGCAGCAGGGAGCTCAATGGCATTTATCGCCATCAGTGCATCATTCAGTGTTTCCGAAGGTACAGCAGAAGTTTCTAGAAGGGGAGAATCGGACAACAATTCGGCAGACACAATCTCATTCCTGTCGTGCGGTAGTACCGCTAGATCTTTCCTCAATATATTAAAAGACTTCAGAACGCTAGTTATTTTTGGATTTATAGATTCAGTCGGTTTATTCATGAGTATCAACGATTCTTTTCCATATTTCAGTTCTTTCATTTTACAGAGTCTAATATTAATCTTATACAGGAGATCTCTGCCTATAATCATCGGCAGTTCAGTTGCTTGGTTCGTCAGGACTTCAAACGTATGTATTGTCTGTGTATTGCGGAGGTGAATCCTACACTGGACTTGGCCTAATGACGTAAGTTGGCGATTTCCTAACCCACGGCAGTTCAATTTATAGGGTCTAAGACGGCAGTTGGAAGGGACTTCAGAGTGACGTATAAAACTCTTAGGGCTGCCCGAATCAAGGAGAGAAAACATATCTATAAATTTCCTATCTTGCACTTCATCACAAACAAAAGCAACACTCACCAGTTGTAGATGGTTTAGTCGATCTCCTACATCATCAGCAGCGGCGGCAGTGGTGATATTGGTGGCATTCCCAATCCGAGACGGGCAGTTTTTGTAGATGTGGCCCACTATGCCACACTTGAAACACGAATTCGGGGGTCGAATTGGTTTCGGGCATTGGCTCTTGAAATGCCCCCAGCCCGAGCAGTTGAAGCATCTGGTCTCACTTGTGGCGGTGCCAACCGATTTGTTTCCAGCAGTTGTTGTTGGCTGCGCCTTCACGCTACTACTTTGTCTGGAGGCAACAGCCTGCACACGGAGGCGCTCGTAGCGTTCCAGGAGGGGCTTCAGTTCAGCCACCGTCCGAGCTGAGTACAGCATACTCCGACTCGCGTGGAGTTGTCCCGCAATCCATCGATAATCATGTCGACCAGCTCATTCTCCGGAATCGGAGCATTCATGGCAATCTCTTGCATTTCAATTGCGAATCGTAAACATCCCTCGCCTGCCTTGATGCGCCGGCTCCGCAGAGCGTGGTACACTTCCTCGGTGCTACGCGAGCGTCCAAATTCTCGCAAGAGGATTGCTCTTAATTCTCCGTAGCTGTGCACCGACACCGTCCGCAGCAGCACCGCCGCCGTCCCTTCTAGCATACGACGGCATGCGACCAAACGTAGGCGGTCGTTTAACTGCAGAATTTCGAATGCGTCCTCCAGGTCGTTCAACCATTTCTTTACATCGTATGCGGTATCCGCTTAAAATCGAGCCACCATGCTCTCAATGACACTCACGTCACTGACTTGCTGCCTCGGTGCTCGGAATTCGTCCATTCCTTGCTGCAGTTTGAGGATTTGTTGCTGTAGCTGTAGCAACTCGTGTTGTTTCCGCAGCGTCGCCAGTTGCTCATCCAGGCTGGGGGAAGTGGAAGCGGCCGGTGTGATGGCGGCCGCGGCTGACGACACGGAGGGCACTAAAGCGGGCATCCCTTCCCATGGGTCCGCGTCGGGACCAGTGGCGGGTGCGCCGAGTGAGACCGCAGGTACAGCGGATGTGGCAGCGGCAGCAGATACAGTAATGGATGCGGCGGCGGGTTCAGCAGTGGCAGCGGTGGTGGGTACAGCAGTGGCAGCGGGTACAGCAGTGGCAGCGGGTGCAGAGGCGGCAGCGGGTACAGCAGTGGCAGAGGGTGCAGAGGCGGCAGCGGGTACAGCGGTGGCAGCGGGTGCAGCGGGTACAGCGGCGGCAGTCTGCAGAGGTGGCCTGCAAGCGGTGGACACCGCAGCGGTGGGTACAGCAGGGGCGGGTGCGACGGCAGCGGTTACAGCAGTGGCGAATATAGCAGCGGCGGGACCGGCAGGGGCGAACATGGCAGCAGTTGGCCCGGCAGTGGCGAGCATGTCAGCAGTTGGCCCGGCGGGGGCGAGCATGTCAGCAGTTGGCCCAGCATGGGCGAGCATGTCAGCAGTTGGCCCAGCATGGGCGAGCATGTCAGCAGTTGGCCCAGCATGGGCGAGTATGGCATCCATTAGCCCAGCAGGGGCGGATGCGGTAGCAGTGAGCTCAGCAGGGGCTAGTATAGCGGCAGTCGGCCCGGCAGGAGCGAGCACGTCGACAGTTGGCCCGGCAGTGGCGAGCATCAGCCGTTGGCCCAGCAGGAGCGGATGCGGCAGCAGCGGGCCCAGCAGGAGCGAGTGTGGCGGCAGTTGGCCCAGCAGAAGCGAGTGTGGCGGCAGTTGGCCCAGCAGCGGCGGTCCCGAGTACATCAGCAGTCGGCACAGCGGTTTTCGGTACTGCAGCGGCAGGCGCAGCAGCGGCGGCTCCAGTGGCCGCCGGTACTTTAGCAGTAGTCACATCAGTGGGTGCACCAGCAGCGGTGGGCGTGGAGGCGGCCGTCCTAGATGTGGAACGTGTGGCCTGCCGTGTCCCGAAATATGTATCCTTTCGGGTGGTCATCTCACTTCTGAGTTGTAAACACCTATTTATTTAATAACGAGCTATGGAAGTTAACTTCGGCCTTGCCGAAGTTTATATACCCTTGCAGTTCTTTATTATATTTAATTCGATAAGAAAAGTGAAATTTCATACATCAACAGCATTAGTTGTCGTATTATGAATATGCTCAAATATTTTTCAAACTACTGAATTCAAAACACATTTAATGATTATTTAACAATATATGATATAGTAGTCCGATCCCGATGATTTTCATACTTTATCTCACACAGGTAATAAAGAGTCTCCAAAAAAAATTTCAACCCGATATCTCTTAAGATGGCTGAGTAAAACGCATTTTCAAAACACATTTAATGATTATTTAACAATATATGATATAGTAGTCCGAACCCGATGATTTTCATACTTTATCTCACACAGGTAATAAAGAGTCTCCAAAAAAAATTTCAACCCGATATCTCTTAAGATGGCTGAGTAAAACGCATACGCACAGACGGACGGACAGACGGACAGACGGACAGACGGACATGGCTATATCGACTCAGCTTCTCAAGCTGATCAAGAATATATATACTTTATGGGGTCGGAAACGTCTCCTTCTGTGCGTTACAAACATCTGATCAATTTTATAATACCCTCTGCAAGGGTATAAAAATGATAACGAATAGTTTATATTTTTCGGATTAGTTTTTCGTTTTTTCTGCAGAGACAACTTGTTCGTTGCGTTGCCGGAAAAGAAGAGACCAGCTGTCTCGCCACCTATCGATGACTTATCGCTAACCATCGATACTTAATATTAACAATCGATACTTATTACCAACAATCGATACTTATCACTAACAATACTGGTTTCGGTATATGCATGAGCATTTAACAGACTTTGTAAATAATTGGAATCTTACAGGATATAGGAAAGAGAAACATAAAACCGTTTGACGGAGAGAAGTATACCATATGGAAATTAAAAGTAAGGGGGCTATTAGGAGAGCAAGATTTATTAAGAGTAGTTGATTAAGAACCAGAAAAAGTGACAGATGAAATAAAAACGGCACAGAAGTGCAAAGAATATTGTAATGGAATATTTGAGTGATTCGTTTGTTGTTCTTGCGAGCAAAGAAAATACTGCCAAACATATTTTTGCAAATTTATATGCACTGTATGAGAAAAAAAGTTTAGCTTCTTAACTGTCTTTACGCAAACAGTTGTTTGCTTTAAATTTAAAGGGTGATACTTTACTTCTAAATCATTGTAATAATTTTGATGAACTTATAACTGAACTCATTGCGTCAAAAGGCAAGGATCAAATGGATAAAATTACAGCCTTTCGCCAAGTTACGAAGGAGTGATTACTCGATCGAAACCCTGACAGGAAAACCTGACATTAGAGTAGGAAATAAAATTAAAATGGAATAAAGTTTTTAAAGTTAATAAATATAAAAATAAACATACCAATAATCAATTTAAGAAGCCTGTTAAAAACAAGTTTAAATCACCTTTAAAATGTTTTCACTGTGGCAAATTTGGGCATTTAAAAAAAGATTGTTTTATTTTGAAAAGGCGGGCAGGGAATCACACTGACGAAAATAATGGCAAGGGAAGACAAGCTCACATAGCTACAACTACACAGTCAGATCGCGGATTGTCAATCATAAGAAATACACAAAATAGTGCAAATGCCAGTGAGGTAGTTTTTATTCTTGACTATGGTGGTTCGGACCATCTAATCAAAGACATAGCGTTGTTTTCGGAGTATGCACACTTGAAGTCCAATGTTGCAATTGAAATTGAAAAGCGCGGAGAATATATCAATGCTACCTACAAAGGACTGGTCAACCTATGTGCTACATAGCAAGGAAATTCCACACAATCTATTGTCAGTAAAGAAAATGCAGGATGCTGGCCTAAGTCACTAAAAACCTTAACCTGGTGCTTAAAGGAAAGAGTGACTACAATGTACCAAAAAAGTGCAGAGTATCTTTTGTGGCATAAACAATTAGGTCATATAAGATCAGGAAAATTTTCAGAAATAAAACGAAATAACAAAAACTATTTATTATGTTGTTTTTATACCCTTGCAAAAAGGGTATATTAATTTTGGTCAGAAGTGTGCAACGCATAGAACGAGCTAGAGAGCTGAAATTTTGCATGTAGGCTTGTATATACTGCAGGGTTTGTATATCTCAGATTTAGCCGGATGGGCCCACTATATCATATAGCTCCTATACAAACGTCCAAGTCACAAGCAGTTACTTTTCTGAATAACTTCGCTATTTTCTGAGCTATCGTCATTTAATATTGGTGAGTTTATTGCACTTATAAACAACTGTGCCAAATTTGATCAAGATCGGGTGACCTTCAATAGGAACGATCGGTCGAAAACAGTGACTTTTGTTAATAACTTCGTTACTTTTAATGCGATTGATTTCAAATTAAACATTTGATAGTTATATATACCTGTTAATGACTGTGCCGAATTTGATAAAGATAGGGTAACTATATCATATAGCTTCCATAGAAACGATCGGTGGAAAACAGTGACTTTCATCAAAAAGTTCGTTATATCCGATGCTAAGATTGAAGGCCGTTCTTTCGCAGACATTACACTTTGATGGCTATGGGTAAGGAAAGAATTACCAAAATAGTTGGAAAGGTATACAAACTTCGACGCGGTCGAAGTTAACCCAGGCCCTCTGGTTTTTAGATAAAACGTTTTTCCCCTTTGAGGAAAGAGTATCAAACAACTTGCAAGGGTATACAAGTTCGGCGTGGTCGAAGTTAGCCCCGGCCCTCTGGTTTACAGTATATTAAGTTTAAGTGTTGAGTTTCAGCTTTGAGTACGGTTATGATACGCACGCTTACATTGCCCAATGAAAAAACGCCACGTCGCAACATTTGGGAAAAGACCCGTTAGAGAGCTCTGTTCCACGTGGTGGTGGAGAAAAATTAAATACCATCTAGCCAATATCTGTGCAAAATTTGAAGACCAGTACAGTGTTAAGCCTAACCATTCGGTTAGTTTATTAGAAGTGAAAGAGCTAAAAGGTGATATTTTTATACTCTTGCAAAAAGGGTATATTAATTTTGGTCAGAAGTGTGCAACGCATAGAAGGAAGCATCTCCGACCATATATTCTTGATCAGCATAACGAGACGAGTTCAAATAGCCATGTCCGTCCGTCCGCCCGTCCGTTAGTCCGTTTGTCTTGATTGTTAAGAAATCGATGATTTAAAATATTGTGATAATAAAATTTGTTGTAGCATTATAAAATCACTTTAATTTTAACTGATGGATACACAATTTTAAGAATAGTTTTGTAGATTACACTTAGTAAACTTAGGTTTACTTTTTTAACCAATTAAATAAATAAATACTTAGCAATATCTGAAATGCATACTGTAAGTAAATATTTAAAACTAAACTAATTAAAACTATTTTTGGAGCCCCACTTAGACAGAAGTTTCATGCTCTTTCATGAGATAGCATCAATGCCCCTAATGAAGTCAAAATGATTAAATTTCTGATAGTCAAGATATTTGCTCACAACATTCGGTAGCATACACTCCAAGTCTTCCACATCTTCGGGTTGAGCTAACCAATCGTTCTGTCCATAGTAGAGAGCAACTTTGGCTTGAATATTTTCCAATTTGTAGGTTGGTGGATTTATGTTGCCATAACGCCAATGATTTCTGAGCCAACCGTAGTCGAATTGCCGGAATTCTCCCGACCTCTTCAATTGACCGAAATGCTGGATCTGCTTGGTGGAGGCATCAGCTGGAACATGGCCAACAACAACCGGCAAAATAATTTCATTCAGCTGATACTTGTCTAATCCTGTAGTCAGGAATATAACCTTCGAGCTTATCTCTTTGGTAGTAGTTGTCTCATCGCAAATAAGCTGATTGAACATAATGATAAACTCGTTTTTCGGCAAGAATTCGTGAACTCCGATCAATTGAAGAACAAACGGTAAAAGAAATATTAAAATTTGTCCAGATTTCGACTTTATTGAAATTAATCAAAACTGAGTTTTTTACCTGGGCTTCAGGTCAATAAATCTAGGTTACGAATTTATTTGTAAAATTTTAAATCATAGGCAGCACAAAAGGTGAGCAGGTTGTCTGTATAGCTATTTCAATAACCACCAAGTTCTATCATCAGCAGACTTTGCTAAAAAATCCACAGTTGTAATAGCCATACCATATCTTCAACGCTTAAAGTATTTGGGAATTCCAATGACATGAAGTGAGAAAAGAACAGCAAAGCTTGCAACTGCAGATTCCACCTTTTTTATGTGGCGCCATCAGAATTAGTGTAAAGGGCTCTGCCTTAACCAACTAACCGTCGCGCTATATGCAAAAAATATGGTTTACAGTAAGTGTAAAAACAACATGTGTAATACGACGGGCCTTCCGTTTTTGGTATTTGTCTAGATTTCGACCTTATTGAAGTTAATCAAAACTGAGTTTTAGCTGGGCTTCAGGTCAATAAATTTACTAATTTAAATAATACTAATTTATTTGTAAGATTTGAAATCATAGGCAGCACAAAAGTTGAGCTGTATAGCTATTTCAAGAACCACCAAGTTCTATCATCAGCAGACTTTGGTAAAGAATCCACATTTGTAATGGCCATACCATATCATCAATGCTAAAAGTAGTTGGGAATTCAAACGACTTCAAGCGAGAAAAGAACTGCAAAGCTTGCAACTGCAATATCATCAGTTGCTCAAAAGTGCTTTTTTGAGAGAGTTGTACGAATTTATTTCTCTCTCACTCAAGACAAACAGTTTCGCGATACCTTTCTTCGCGAACAGAAAGTTTTTAAAATCGTTCCAACACGTCAACGTTGCTTGCTTATTCAATTCGTTAATTCAAACTTATACTGCAAACCTTAGGAAAAAACGCGGCACCATCATTCTATCTCTCTCTTCGTTATTCGTTGTTGTTGTTGTTGTTCCCGCAAATTATTCTCTATTGCTACGTTCCTCGCGTCTATCTCAGCATTATTTTGGTATTCTGCTTCGTTTTCTGCTAGTGACGCCACAAATTGTACAGCTTTAAATTGGTGAAAATATGCAATGCATTGGAAACCGAAACAAAATCAAAGTTTGTCCAATTTCGTTCCTCTTTTTCTTAGTATCTTGCGTTCGTTTCACCGTAATCGAAACCAGTTATCGTTTTTTTTTTTGGCGGTTATATCTATCTTCCTCGCTCCAATAGATAAACTTATGCAATGCTCTGATATTGTCTGCTTTACCCGTTTTCAGGCCCCCACTTATTAATCATTTAGACACGAGATAGTTAATGCTTTAATATTACCACTAGCAGACTTAATACGACTCGATTGAAAAAGTCACTTATTTTTTTCCATTCTTATCCCGTACAAACGCACAAACTATGTGGGGTACTCTCTTGTATCCCGCACTCTTTCTAAACGGGACCGTATCTCCAAAATATATGGAGAAACTCTCTTGTAATCCCAAAATTTGTAAGGCTTTATTTACAAGTTATATATATGTAATTTAGAAGGTTTACATAAAATTCGACTTTAAATAGAAATTACAAGATGTTAAATGGAAATCGACGTTTGGCTCGGCTCGACTTGACGGGCCTGTTGGGTATATCAAAAGGTGGAAAATGCAATAGATAACCTCCACATCATGTGGAATTTCCTATGCTTGAGAGGGAATCCACCACCAGGAGAAAAAGGGCATCATCATTTCTGACAAGGTAATACATATTGTGTGCGCACCGAGACCGATATTCGTCTTGAGATAGCTGAATGAGTATTATCGGCGAGGAAAGGTTTTGTAGTGACCGTATTTTTCTTTTCAAATATTTAACCGTCAAAATGAAGAGAATTTATTTTTTTTAAATCAACCGCGCTTTAGTGTTGGGTTGCTCATGAGTGAGTGAACAAAAAAGAGTTGTTTTCTAAACTGAGCAACTGAACATGTTCCTCTCGAATAGTTCTTTATTGCTCACTTGCTCTTTTTTCCCAGTTCTTCTTTAGTTCTCGGTTGTTCTTTAGCAATAGTGAGCAAGTGAGCAATCACTATTGCTCACTTGGTGGCTTTGCTCATTTTTGCGTACTGTTAGCTCATTTTGCGTTCTTCCGTTTTTTATTGTCTTCAAAGTCACATTTAAGTGTTAGCGCCATATTTTGTTTCCCTTTTGAAAATTCGTTATGTCGCTAATCCGGAAACACAGTGAGATTTGGAATCACTTTGAGGACAAAGGGAGTCACAACAGGCCAAATGCAAATTTTGCAAATCCTCAACCAAAAATTACAACTATTGCTAGATGGAAAAGTAGCACAAATCGACCGCCAGCTTGTGAAAATGATCACGCTTTGCGATTGGTTGAAGAGCCGGACTTCAAAAAGCTTATTGATGATGTCTCACACGCTCCAGGGTATAAGGTATAAGCTTCCCACAAGAAAGAATCACCTCTCTAATACCCAAAGTTAATGATTAACATTTGGGAGAAATTTATGACAATTTGCGAATGGCCACTGCGGTGTGTCTAAGAACAGACGGTTGGACATCACTCAGTAATAAGAGCTATACATCAAGTGGGAGTTACAAAATAAAGTAACGGCTATAGCTTCTGACAATGCCCACAACATTGTTGGTGCTATAAAATTGGGCAATTGGAGACAGGTGATGTGTTTTGGGCACTCTATAAACATCATTGTTCAAAAGGCTTTGGAGAATATCAGCAGTGTGCGCACGAAAGCAAAAGCTATCGCAGAGTACATTAACCGTAGCTCATCAGGGCTAAAATAGTTAAAGAACATGCAAGCTATGTTTAACTTGCCACAACTGAAACTCACGAAAAATGTGCCCACAAGGTGGAATTCCACCTTCAAAATGTTTCGGCTGTCGATGTTGAAAGAGGCAGAAAGAATTTGATTTGTACTTAAAATCTATCAAATAACGGAAGAGATCTGCGCGGAAAAAAACGTAACGCTATCAGAGATAATTGTTTTAGTTGAGTTGCTGCAAAAAAAAAAGTGACAATAAATGCGTCTATTGCAGGCCATACTTTGCAGGAGGTTGTCGAGACGCTCAATTTTGAAATGGATTGCAGATTCAGAGAGGTGGAAACAAATGTTTTAGTTGAAGAGTATATATGTATCTAGAAGGCTGATCCATTGGAATGGTGGAATCAGCGAAAAATTCAATACCCGCATTTATATACATATATACTAAAACGCCAATGCATAGTGGCAACATCTGTGCCATGCGAGCGCATATTTTCCAGTTCTGTAAATTTTAGGTAAGTAAATTCTAAATTTTGTAAACTAAATGAAGGGTGATGATGAATAAACCACTGTGTTTAGTATCTCATAAGAACTTAACTTTATTTTCACTGTAACTGTACTCAATCTTTTCTCAATTCACTTCGTTAGTTCGCCCTACTCTAGAATATTGCTCGCCAGTGTGGAACCCTCAATATGATGTTCACCAGCATAGTATTTAATGGGTACAGAAGCAATTCCTTAAGTTCGCGTTACGCGGTCTTAATTGGGACCCGAGTCTTCGCATACCTTCTTATTCTGACAGACTTCTTCTTATTCATCTTCCTTCACTTTACAACCGTAGGCTCGTATTTGGCATTCTCTTTCTCCATAAACGAGTCAACGGTGATGTCACTGCTACCAAAATACTAGATACGCTACATTTTTGTGTTCCCTCACGTCGGATCAGAAACTTTTTTCCTCTTCACCTTAGTAGATGTCTGACTAACTATTCTCTTCACGAACCTTTTCGTGTTCTTTGCCAATCTTTTAACAACCTTTCTCACCTTATTTCTCCTCATCTATCTGTCACTTCTCTTCGCGCTATACTTTTTAATTATCTACAGCGAAACCATTGAAAATATTCAGGACTGGATATTGGATTGGCTGCAACTCATCCCTGACCACATTGGCTGTAAATCGGGGCATAGCTGGCACCTTGTTGCAAATAAAACACCTCCACCGGGTCGGGGATGTTTAGTTGTGCATAAAGCTAAGCTACCTTCGTGTATTAATTATTATCTGTATTTTAGCTTAAGCTTTTTCGTCGACTGCTGATTTAGTTGACGTAAATAAATAAATAAATAAATAAATAAATAAATATTTTGATTTTTGCGACCTTTTGTTGTTTAAAGTTGAATGTTTGCCTGCTCGTTGTTGTGGGAATAAAAACAAAAATAAAAAACACAGTTTGTTCTTAATTTCGTTCCGATATATTTCGACCACTCATCGGTGGCCGTCTTCAGGGCAACTATAAATAACATTGAATTGTGATTGACATAATATTAATTTAACGACAAGAAAACACCTACTTAGTTTTACACGTCCGCACACTGTGACGTGGAGCTACACACTGATTTGTCCCTAATAAATGCCTGTATAAATGCGCGCAGTTGTCCGTATCTACCTTATAATTAAGTCTTATATTTGTCGGGGTATTTATTATGTGCAGCATCTCCAAAGTGTAACGTTTGTTGTAATGTTGTTCTTGGTCTATTATGTTTACTTCGTCAAAATTTGGGGAATGTCCACTGGCGGCACAGTGGGCCATAAGTGCCGTTTTTGGTGCATTGGAGTGTTGACGAAGTTTATAGTCAGATCTATGTTGCGATAGTCTTGTTTTTAGCCTCGATTTTGTTGTCCCTATATATATTTTATCACAGTTTTCTTCATTAGTCCCATTGCACGGTATTTTATACACTACGTTGCTCTTGTCCATTGTATCAATCCTACTTTTTGTTCTGTTAAAAATACTCCGTAGTGTGTTATTGGGTTTATGTGCTATCTGTATTTGTTCGATGTCATAGCAATCTGAGTTTGCTAATCTTTCCGATAGTTGTGGGACATATGTGACGAACATAAAGCGTTTTCTCGGAACATCTTTGTTGGTTTTCTTATTGCGAGATTTTAGTAAAGTCCTTATGGTGTGGTTTGGAAAGTCATTATCCTTTAAAATTCGTCGTATTTCTTCCTTCGTTTCTTCATGAAAAATTGGGTCCGATATATTAAGCATCCGTTGTATACAACCTCTTGCTGTATTCATTATCATCGACTTCGGATGTTTGGAGTTGAAGTACCATTTTAATTTTAGTGTACCATTTTAATTTTAGTTCATTTCCTCTTCTGTGTATTGATGCGTCTAGATATGTTAATTTGTTGTCATTTTCTAATTCTATTGTAAACTTTATGTTCCTGTCAAATGAATTTAGGTTGTCAAGTGTGTTTTGGATCTCGTCTTCTTTAATTATGGCAAAAACTCTAGGTGGTCGCTGTAGCGTTTTCATCATTTTGTCTAAGAGTTCTTCCATAATTATGTCAGCTATTATCGGTGCCGCTGGTGAGCCCATGGGCATTCCTTTTAGTTGTGTGTATATCTTGTCTTTGTATCTGAAATATCTGTTCTCTTGTATACAAAAACGTACTATTTCCATAAATGTTAATTTTGGAATGTTAGTGTGCGCTTTTATTTTAAACCACTTTTCTCTAATGGTGCCAAGTGCCATTTCTATTGGAATACTTGGAAAAGGTGAGACTACGTCAAATGAAATTAATCTTTCATCGTCGCAAATGTATGTGTCATTAATCCTTGTCTTAAATTCTGAGGCGTTCTTTACGTTATATGTTGAGTCTGCCGTTACATTTTTTAAAATGTTAACTATATATTTGCATAGTCCGTATGATGGAGAACCAATTGATGAACAGATTGGTCTCAATGGCGTACCTTCTTTGTTAATTTTAGGTAATCCATATATTCTTGGTGGAATTGATGTGGTTGTTATAAGCTTATTTCTTTCGGTCCGTGAAATAAGTTCATGTTTGTATAGTTTTTCTACCAATTCGTTGTTTTTGGTCTGTAGTCTAGTGGTTGGGTCCTTCCTTAAGGTTCTATAGTATGTATTTAAATCGTTAAGTATACTATCCATTTTTTTTGTCATACTCAGTCTTATCCATTGCAACTGTCTTATTTCCTTTATCTGAAGTTAAAATTAATATGTCATCATTCTGTCTAAGAAATTTACTTTTTGTTCCACTGTGTCAAGTATTGCACGATCAGCTGCATCTTCTTTGATAGATGTTTTTTGGTCTTTTATTAATAAAGAGAATTTTGTGCGTGCTTCCTCTTGTTTTTCTTTGTCTTTAAGAGTCTCCTCTCCGTCTGCTATATATTTAAAGAGAGGGAATTTTCTCTTCTCTACTGGGATTGCGAATTTAGGGCCTTTCGCCAGTAACGCTTTTACGTCGTTCGGGAATTCTATATTCGTCTTATTTACAAACCAAGAATATATGGATTACCTAAAATTCACAAAGAAGGTACGCCATTGAGACCAATCTGTTCATCAATTGGTTCTCCATCACACGGACTATGCAAATATATAGTTAACATATTAAAAAATGTAACGGCAGACTCAACATATAACGTAAAGAACGCCTCAGAATTTAAGACAAGGATTAATGACACATACATTTGCGACGATGAAAGATTAATTTCATTTGACGTAGTCTCACTTTTTCCAAGTATTCCAATAGAATTGGCACTTGACATCATTAGAGAAAAGTGGATTAAAATAAAAGCGCACACTAACATTCCAAAATTAACATTTATGGAAATAGTACGTTTTTGTATACAAGAGAACAGATATTTCAGATACAAAGACAAGATATACACACAACTAAAAGGAATGCCTGTGGGCTCACCAGCGTCACCGATAATAGCTGAAATAATTATGGAAGAACTCTTAGACAAAAGGATGAAAACGCTACAGCGACCACTTAGAGTTTTTGCCATAATTAAAGAAGACGAGATCCAAAACACACTTGACAACCTAAATTCATTTGACAGGAACATAAAGTTTACAATAGAATTAGAAAATGACAACAAATTAACATATCTAGACGCATCAATACACAGAAGAGGAAATGAACTAAAATTAAAATGGTACAAAAAACCAACAGCATCACGACGAATAATTAACTTCAACTCCAAATATCCGAAGTCGATGATAATGAATACAGCAAGAGGTTGTATACAACGGATGCTTAATATATCGGACCCAATTTTTCATGAAGAAACGAAGGAAGAAATACGACGAATTTTAAAGGATAATGACTTTCCAAACCACACCATAAGGACTTTACTAAAATCTCGCAATAAGAAAACCAACAAAGATGTTCCGACAAAAGGCTTTATGTCCGTCACATATGTCCCACAACTATCGGAAAGATTAGCAAACTCAGATTGCTATGACATCGAACAAATACAGATAGCACATAAACCCAATAACACACTACGGAGTATTTTTAACAGAACAAAAAGTAGGATTGATACAATGGACAAGAGCAACGTAGTGTATAAAATACCGTGCAATGGGACTAATGAAGAAAACTGTGATAAAATATATATAGGGACAACAAAATCGAGGCTAAAAACAAGACTATCGCAACATAGATCTGACTATAAACTTCGTCAACACTCCAATGCACCAAAAACGGCACTTATGGCCCACTGTGCCGCCAGTGGACATTCCCCAAATTTTGACGAAGTAAACATAATAGACCAAGAACAACATTACAACAAACGTTACACTTTGGAGATGCTGCACATAATAAATACCCCGACAAATATAAGACTTAATTATAAGGTAGATACGGACAACTGCGCGCATTTATACAGGCATTTATTAGGGACAAATCAGTGTGTAGCTCCACGTCACAGTGTGCGGACGTGTAAAACTAAGTAGGTGTTTTCTTGTCGTTAAATTAATATTATGTCATTCACAATTCAATGTTATTTATAGTTGCCCTGAAGACGAACACCGATGAGTGGTCGAAATATATCGGAACGAAATTAAGAACAAACTGTGTTTTTTATTTTCGTTTTTATTCCCACAACATCTGACCTCGAGCCGGCAAAACATTAAATAAATAAATAAATAAATAAATAAATAAATAAATAAATAAATAAATAAATAAATAAATAAATAAATAAATAAATAAATAAAATTACCTGTAATGGCAAGCATGGTGCGTGCTTGCCTTTTTCCCTTTTCATCCCTCGGTTTGCTCGCTGCATGATCGACAACTTGACTGAGCTCAAGGCGATCGCATCGTGAGTCCAAAAACTTGAGCAACCCTTCAATGGTAGGATCTTCAATATCCTGGCTTTTGTCTATCCATTCACGTCGGGTAGCCTCATCAAACTTGTTGATGAACAAGTATATTAGCCAACAGTCACGGCCGGATTGTCCAGAAGCGTCTAAAGCCCGAATAACATCACTGTCTCCGCACGTCAGAGCGCGTAGCGATGCTGAGTTTTGCCCAACCGCTTTAGGCAAGGCGGTGAATGTATCCATAAGCAAGTTTACCAAATAACGGGGCTTTTCGTAGCGATCACTCAATGATTTCCAAGCCACCTCGTAATTAGCATCTACGACAGGCAAAAGCTGGATGAGTATCGCTGCTTCTCCTATGACACATGATTTCAGGAGGTCAAACTTCTGTATATTCGTTAGTGTTGCCTTTCCATGAATGGTACTCTCAAACAGGTCCTTGAACGCATGCCATTCCTTATAATCTCCACCAAAGGGCTTTATGTGGATTTTGGGTAACTCACAATCTCTTGATGTCAGCGCTGCTACGGACTGTGAGCCTGACGAAGACGTAGATTGCTGTGGCGAGAGCAATCTCTCAACCAATAGTTGCTGTTGTTCCATTTGACGTTGCATGTGCAGTTGTTGATGCTCCATTTGACGTTGCATCTGCAGTTGCATTTGTTGCTGCTGATTGTGCATCTGTTGAAGAACTTCCTGGACAAGCGAACAACCGTTGCCAGCCGCACCGCATTCTTCTAACTTGCCAGACGATGCCACATCAGCTCGTAAATCCTTAAGGCGAGCATTCGCCGTTTCATGTTTATCCTCGTATACGTCGTAATCTTCAGCAGGGTCCACGTAACCCTCCAGTTTGTCGTATTTAGCAAGTTCGTCACCAGACTTGACGAACTCCTTCCACGCATTGGAAAAAGTTTCCAATTTGGTGTCAATTGTAGAGATGTCTGCATCGTGTGCTGGATCCTCTGCATATGTATATATGCGGCTAATTGTTGACTTCATTCTTCCTCTGGCCTTGATCAAAGTTTTCATTTCCTCCATGATGAAATATCAAGAAATTGCACTGCTTGTGTCGTTTATTTCGATAACAGATATCGATAGGCGTGTGGCGCCACCGTGTGAATCCGCGCTTTTTCCAATAAGCACGCGATTGCCTATTCGATAGTAGGCCAGAACTATCGACTACTAACTTTGAGTTTAATATTTAATTGCCACCAAATTGCAACAAATTATTAACCAATGAGTAACGAACAAACAATGCCCAACGATCCGGCTCGAAGGACCAAATTATGATGATGAATAAACCACTGTGTTTAGTATCTCATAAGAACTTAACTTTATTTTCACTGTAACTGTACTGAACTGTGTCTGCCACTGCTAGAACATGTCTTGATCGTTCGTTTGCTTGCTTATTACTAAATTTTTAGTTCTTACGTATCTACTTAGGTCATATAGGCTGTATAAGAGAGACAGAGACAGAGAATATCAAACAAGCGTCAGGCAATTCCAGAAAAACTGATAAAAATACAAAAACAAAAGCATTGTAAGATGTGTAAGATCATTCATGAGACTTAGACTATGAAATATGGATAAAAATAAATAAAATGACAATTGGTTCCTCAACATCCCGAGGACGGTGGTTTCTATTACTCGTCGCAAGTGCAGCTTAACCGAGCGTCTTGACGACTCCCACTTACCACCCCAGTGTGGTGAATATGGGGGAATGAAATTCCATTTAATGCCTTGATCTGCAAGGGCTTCCGAAACGACGTCATTGTGCTCGCGCGAAGCGAGAAGCTGTACCATTTCTTCTAGTGCGCGTTTTGCGCCAACAAAGTTGCAACCGTTATCGCTAGACATTTGGGAGCATTTCCCAAAACGAGCCATAAAACGTTTTAATGCCACGAGGAATGTGTCGGTGCTGAGATCAGTGGCTAGCTCCAAATGAAGAGCTGAAGTAACCATACATACAAAAAGGCAAATGTAGCCCTTTTCCTTCCTAGGGTTTCGTCCCTTGTGAACCTTCAGCAAAATAGGCCCAGCATAGTCGCATCCAGTATGCTCAAATGGAAAGGCTTGCCGCACTCGAACCGCCGGCAAATTGGCCATAAATTGTTGTGCAGTGTGATGGCGCTGTCTAAAACAGATTAAACATTCATGCGTGATACGTCGAATAAGATTTCGTGCGCCAATGATCCAATATTTCTGGCGAATTATAACAAACATGGCTGAAACTCCAGGATGAAGATTGACTTCACGCTCATGTTTCAGCAGCAATTTTACAAGGCGATGGTGCTTCGGCAAAACTACTGGGTGCTTGGCGTCTGCAGGCAGTTGCGACCTTTCTAAACGTCCACTCACACGTATAATTCCATCTTCGTCAACGAAGGGAGATAGTTTGCCTAAAGTTGATAGGCGCTCCAAAGGCTGCTTCCTCAAGAGCAGCTGTCTATCGTCATTGAATCGATTTTGCTGCTTCGGTTGGCAACAAATGTTTTCAGTTTACAGGGTTGATGCGAAAGCCATGACAAAACGATTGTGGAATCTGTCCATGCGTATACTTTAGCATCCTTCTGGCGCAGACCAGATTTTACTGCTTGGATCAAACGAGCTAACAGTAGAGCTCCGCAAAGTTCCAATCGTGGTAGCGATTTCTGCTTTAGTGGTGAAACTCTTGTTTTAGCTGCAATGAGTGCCACTCCAATGCTTTCATCTAGGTGTGTCACACGGTTGTAAATGGCAGCAGAGCAAGCATTTAACAAAGCATCTGAAAATCCATGCAGTTCGATGTCATCGGGTTGATTGTCTACAAATCGTGGTATTTTCAGGTTCGCTAACGTGAAAATGTCTTTTCTGAATGTTTGCCATAAGTGCGCTTGCTTTGTTGGCAGTTCCGAGTTCCAATCCAGATTAAGCAGCCATAATTCCTGAAGCAGGACTTTAAACTTGATCACCACTGGCGCCAAAATACCGAGTGGGTCAAATCTGCGTGCCGTGTCAGACAGAGCATTGTCGTTTAGTACAACTCATATGTTCCGATAATGAAACCTTGTATGTTAGGACATCTTCTCCAGGACGCCAATGCAGTCCAAGCACCTTTGCTGCCATCCTTGAGAAATCAATTTCATTGCCCTCGGAACTGCCAGAAACGGTGCACGTGCTGTGCCATAGGTGACCGTGGTCAATTTGTAGTGCTTCAGTGGTGCCAGACCCTGTTCTCTCCAAAGGATTCGTTGAAAATCTTGATGTTTAGGCGCTACTGAAATCTGTCTAATCATCTTGACGATGTCCCCAGAAAATACGAATCTGTGCATTCGAAAACGCAGACAAACGTTGAACAGGTTGCGTTGTATACATGGGCCAATATGAAGTGCATCGTTAAGAGATTGTCCATCCCGATCTTGAAATGAACCGTCGAACACCACCCGCAGCTTGGCACCTATGACTGGATGGTGTGGCAAATAGAATGACATCTTAGAGACGTTTGTGGCTTCGTCTGCAGCTACTTCCTGCATGTGACCCAGCTGGATATACTCTTTCATGAACTGAGTATATTTTACCTTCAGGCTGGCATCCTTCGTTAGACGACGCTCGACTGCGAGAAAGCGCAATCTCGCTCCTTGAAATGTATCCGCAAATTGTGGGTTTTGTTCCTTGAACGGCAAATCGACAATGTATCTTCCATTCGAGTTGCGAGTGTGCGTGCACCGGAAGTGCGTCTCGACCCTTTCATCCTCTTCGTTTACAGCTGTGCGTGATGGAACTTCCTATAGTTCCCAGAATCTTTGCAGTAGTCCATCTATATTGACCGTAGTCAGCAATGACGTAGATGGTGTTGGCAATTTTGAAGTGTACACCGATGTGATTACCCATCCAAATATGCTGTTGACTGCAATAGGTATCCATTAAATACCGACAGTAATGAAGCATCAATATTTTCACGAGGCAATGGTGAGGTGATCTTTATTAAAACGTGCGCATTAATATCGATGGAATTACTCGACACACGAGACATCATCTGAAGAGAGCAGAAACCTCTGGTTATTCCCGATGCCCGATGTGGCAATTTGAAATGACGAACGTGCAAGCCCCAACGACTGTACGCATCGTTCCGAAATGAATGACAAATCTGAAGCGCTATCCAGTAAAATACGGCACGTATGCAAGGCTCCTTGGAAATTTCGCACGTGTACCAATGCTGTTGGTAGCGTACTTCTTTGCCCATTTGGCTACTGCTGATGCCGCTGGTGTTTCTTCAGAAGCCTGGCTTGATTTGCCTTGGTGCTGCTCTGCGTTCTTATGCTGTGTAGAATAGCCATCAGGATGCAGCATAGAATGATGGCGGCGGTTGCAATGCTTGCAAGAAGGCTTCGATTCACAAGCGGTTACTCCATGTCCAGACCTCAAACAATTAAAGCACAGATGCTTCCCCTTCGCAAAGGTATAATGTTGCTTGACAGTCAAGCTCTGGAATTGAGGACAAGCCGACAGTATGTGCTCAGTGCTATGACATTTCATACAATCATCATAAAGCTTCTGCTCTCTGACGTAACGGTCGTGTTTTTGCATAGCTCCTGAGTTTTTATTAATATATATTGTTTTCTCTCAATTTATATGTTGATTTTTGCGACCTTTTTGTTGTTTAAAGTTGAATGTTTTGCCGGCTCGAGGTCAGATGTTGTGGGAATACTTGACACAGTGGAACAAACAAGGAAATTTCTTAGACAGAATGATGACATATTAATTTTAACTTCAGATAAAGCAAATAAGACTGCTGCAATGGATAAGACTGAGTATGACAAAAAAATGGATAGTATACTTAACGATTTAAATACATATAGAACCTTAAGGAAGGACCCAACCACTAGACTACAGACCAAAAACATATTAAAAAATATTAACACGTCAACATATTAAAAAATATAACGGCAGACTCAACATATAACGTAAAGAACGCCTCAGAATTTAAGACAAGGATTAATGACAAGGATTATTCCAATAGAATTGGCACTTGACACCATTAGAGAAAAGTGGATTAAAATAAAAGCGCACACTAACATTCCAAAATTAACATTAATGGAAATAGTACGTTTTTGTATACAAGAGAACAGATATTTCAAATACAAAGACAAGATATACACACAACTAAAAGGAATGCCTATGGGCTCACCAGCGTCACCGATAATAGCTGATATAACTATGGAAGAACTCTTAGACGAAATGATGAAAACACTACAGCGACCACCTAGAGTTATGACGAAATATGTAGATGACCTTTTTGCCATAATTAAAGAAGACGAGATCCAAAACACACTTGACAACCTAAATTCATTTGACAGGAACATAAAGTTTACAATAGAATTAGAAAATGACAACAAATTAACATATCTGGACGCATCAATACACAGAAGAGGAAATGAAATAAAATTAAAATGGTACAAAAAATCAACAGCATCAGGACGAATAATTAACTTCAACTCCAAACATCCGAAGTCGATGATAATGAATACAGCAAGAGGTTGTATACAACGGATGCTTAATATATCGGACCCAATTTTTCATGAAGAAACGAAGGAAGAAATACGACGAATTTTAAAGGATAATGACTTTCCAAACCACACCATAAGGACTTTACTAAAATCTCGCAATAAGAAAACCAACAAAGATGTTCCGACAAAACGCTTTATGTCCGTCACATATGTCCCACAACTATCGGAAAGATTAGCACACTCAGATTGCTATGACATCGAAAAAACACAGATAGCACATAAACCCAATAACACACTACGGAGTATTTTTAACAGAACAAAAAGTAGGATTGATACAATGGACAAGAGCAACGTAGTATATAAAATATCGTGCAATGGGACTAATGAAGAAAACTGTGGTAAAATATATATAGGGACAACAAAATCGAAGCTAAAAACAAGACTATCGCAACATAGATCTGACTATAAACTTCGTCAACACTCCAATGCACCAAAAACGGCACTTATGGCCCACTGTGCCGCCAGTGGACATTCCCCAAATTTTGACGAAGTAAACATAATAGACCAAGAACAACATTACAACAAACATTACACTTTGGAGATGCTGCACATAATAAATACCCCGACAAATATAAGACTTAATTATAAGGTAGATACGGACAACTGCGCGCATTTATACAAGCATTTATTAGGGACAAATCAGTGTGTAGCTCCACGTCACAGTGTGCGGACGTGTAAAACTAAGTAGATGTTTTCTTGTTGTTAAATTAATATTATGTCAATCACAATTCAATGTTATTTATAGTTGCCCTGAAGACGACCACCGATGAGTGGTCGAAATAGATCGGAACGAAATTAAGAACAAACTGTGTTTTTTATTTTTGTTTTTATTCCCACAACATCTGACCTCGAGCCGGCAAAACATTCAACGTTTTCTCTCAATTTTTGATTGTGCTTGTTGGTTTTCGCTTTCGATGGTGTCGTTTGCTTCACAGCAGAAATTAAACAGTTTTATTTTTTCATTTTTGTGATTAGTGTTTGGTGCATTTAAATGTTTTTTTTTATTATTGTTCTCTCTCGTCATTGCTTCTGCAGTTGCTCCCCTCATCGCCTCCATCATACCATCAGTGCTAGTGGCTTTGTTGTACTCTCTGCTTTGTGCTGTGCTCAGCTTCTCTCCCGTGTAATCACTTTTGAAGGGCCGCCTCTCAGAGCTCGTCTTATAACTGTTCTTGCACTCTCTCTTGTGCTGTGTACTCTAGCTGTCTCTTTGTTTTATTTGCAATTATTAATTTTTCATCGATAATTATCTTTGTGCTGTTTATTTAAATTTTTCAGATATTTTTTTGCCCTTGTTTTTTTTGGCTTTTCAATGGCTTGTTGTCTACCTACTTTCAAGCATTCTGACCGTTTTGACTATCAGTATAGAGCAATATCTTGTTGGCTCTGCGATAATCTTATTCACTTAAAATGTGCCGCTACTACGAC